>JBBMOI010000003.1:20785000-20960000 GCA_038088405.1 Porites divaricata
AACTGAGACCTGTGAGGTAAAAAACAACACCACTACGATGTCAGGCTCAGACTGGGAAGGACAGGATTGGAGAGAAATGAAGACCAACTTGGAATGCGTCATTTTACTACAATATCAACTTCCTGTCGATTTTCTTCCTCCTTTTTTTCTTTCTTTTCTTACGGCAGTACTTAAAAAAATGACATTTAGAATTTTTTAAAAGACTTAAAAGGACCTATGTCACGAGGATATTGTTGGTGTTGTGGTCAATCTTTCATGGGGGAATCAACTGTTACGAGCCGCAGTAATTAGCACCACGCGCAGGTGCAGTGATCCTACCAAGAATTGGCGAACCTAAGTAAATAAATATGCACTGTTTTACCCTCTATACTCTGTTTTCCAACTATCCGAACCTTATTCTCTTCTGAGCATTTCTCCACGACGAAATCATCTTGTTAATGATCAGAGTTTTATGAGCGCTCTGGTCTCCAGAAGCCACCAACGTTCCATCCTCAATCTTACTGATGTAGTCTTTTGCCAAGGGATTCCCGCAACGGTAGTTTTCACCATTCTAAAACAGGAAAACGTAACCTAAATTTTCGTCTGTCTCAGCTTGTAGTCACTTGATATGGCAGATCCAAATTTTAACTGAAAGAGTTTAGTCATCAAACTACTGGGACCATTTTTTTTATTTATTATTCATTCAAAATATTTCTCCGCTTCTAGTTTGCTAAAATCACACGCATAATTCATCATAACCAGCTACTGTTGACCAAATTTGGAAGAATTTCCCATATTCAACTGATGACGTCAAAAAGTGCAGCAAATGTGTAGATTATTGAACCATTAACCGAGAAAACCTGCGGACGAGTTTTAGTTGTTTTCGAAGTGAGGAATGGCGAAGTGAGTAATATGAGAACATTTTACTCGTTTCACGGCAACCTATTGTCTAAAAACATGGCAAGAACAGCAAGAAGACAACTCGACGGACAAAATTTGCTATTTGGAGTATATTTGCAGACTTGAACAGCCCTTATCTCCTAAACTTCCCTATAAAGGTGCACTATCGAGATGAACTTGACATCGACCGAGGTAACCATGTTTTAACTTGTTTTTAGACTTGGAATTATTTTGAATGAATAATAGAGCAATCTTGGAGGGTCCTCGATCTGCAGAATTCTTCATATCCTACGAAAGCCGAATTCAATAATTGCTAAATATATATAAAGTTTAAATTGAAGTTCAACGTTTTAATCAACCGGTTAAAATGGAACGGTGGTCTCAGCAAAGCCAAAGGTAGGAACTTGCTCACCAACAAGTTCCCCGTAGTTCGGTGGTTATAATATCCAATTTTAGTAAAATCCAACTAGTGGTTTATTATCAATGCTGCGTTCTGATTGGTTGAGCTACTACTAGGCTATATGTTATAGCCCACTAGTAGCGAAAAGCGCCGGCTTTTTGGAGCAAAAAAGGATCAAAGTCTAGCTTTAACTAGCTAAAGTTGTTTTGTCTCGATATTTTTGACCAACTAGTTGGATTTTACTAAAACAATTATTCCTCTCGCCCTCATGGCCTCTGAGTGAAGAGCCCATTCGGGCTATTGACTCAGAGCCCATTCGGGCTCGAGGAATAATTGTTAAATAGATTATCTTTTGCCCAAAAACCATTAATTTACGTCAGCGGCTGACAACAACTTCAAACAAGTCTGCTCATGCGCAGTAGGGAAAAGAGTAGTTTGCCGAAATGCTCTGCTCATGCGCAGTTCAGTTCCAGTGTTGGCGGCTTTGGCAGCAAACTGAACTCCTTTCACGACGAATCGTGATTTGTCAGTGTTTCGCAGATCAGTGATCACTGTCACGTGGTCTCTTAGGGGGTCAACCAACGATAAAAGCTGCTAAAACAAGCAGCTATGCATCGAGTTTGTAATTTCCTTTCACAAGTCTAAAGTGTCTAGATTCGCACGAAAATTGCGCGCACTTACTTCTGAGGGCACCGTCGGTTGGTATTGCATCAATAGGGAACTTAAGAACCACGACGACGACTTTGTCGACGACGATCGGAAGTGAGTTACAGTGTACTGCACAAGTACGACTAGTAAATTTCGTCGTCGTGGTGTCGTCGACGACGCCAAACAAAGTAGAATCACGTCGTCCTGCAATCCACAAGCTTCGGCAGGTATAAATCCACTGTTTTAAGCGATTTTTGAAGTCTTTTGCATTTTCTTATCCTCGTAAATCCAGGTATCGTTCCTTTTTCTCCTAACATCGCTTGTTGATTGAAAATTGGACAAATGAATTGTTTTTACTTCGAAGAATGACAACAGCTGTGGTGGCCGAGCGAGCGAACTCGTAAGTGATAAATTTATTTGTACGTATTTAGGTAAGACAAATCATATATGTTCAATATAGAGGACATAAACTTTATATGGAAAACAGCTATCACATCAGCATGTCTCTTTTTCCAAATCTAAACTCTGACAGACACTCGGACTCGGTCATCTCATTCAGTTCAAAGTTGAATAATCTTCGTACGGAAGGCAGGTTTTTCCACTCAGAAAGCTCAGACAAAACAAAAAATTCTTCATCGTCAATGAAGTTAGACGTACGGCTTAAAAAATAAGATCTTGCATTGTTTTAAAAGACGCCATTGCGAAAACCTTTGTTGCGAACGAACATCACAGTTTTACATTTGTGTTTACAATCAGTGTCGTCGTCGTCGACCTACCGACCGACTGCATCTTAAGTTTCCTCTTTCCTGCCGAAACTGACGTTCTCGTTCCAGTCTTTTCCCAGTCAACATACGTCGTCGTCGTGAACTTCGTCGTGGTTCTTACGTTCCCTAATATCCGACACACAACGATCACCTTAACCCATATTGAATTACAAGTTCTTTAATATTTGTTGTCTAGAATAAGCAAATACGACCGTGATTGCTAACTATGGCCGCTTTTTGATCTGGTTGCTCTCTAAAATACCACGTGACACGCCCAACACCTTTTTTCCAATTGGTTTATGGCTTTCAATGACTTTAAACTTACAGTCTATTTTGCTTCTATTTCAAACCTTATGAGGTATGCGGAAGAACCACACTCCTGGAAGATCAACATCATTGAAAGGCCCAACTCCATGATAAAAATCAGGCTTGCTTTCTGTTCCCGAGATTGTTTCTTGGCTTTTAACTTTTGATGCTCTCTTATTTGGAGTCGTATCAGTATCACTTTTTGGCGAGGCACTGCGTTTCGGTTTCTTCATTTCTTCCAGCTCTGATTTTGTCCACAGTTGATCTTCACTTAGAGAGTAAACATCCAATTCGTTGTCATCAAACGTCGAATCCTTGCTATCACCCTTTTCCTGATTTTTGTTCATGCTGTGCTTTCTCCAGAGATCATTAAACGCTCTGAAATGTGAAAGAACGCCGTCAGATATTCATTGAAGTAATTCCTCCTAACCCCACCCGCTAAATATGCTACACAAACGGTGTGAATTGTAAACGAAAAAGCTTTGACTTTGGAACAGAAAAGATTTGTTCTGCCACTCTCTTAGACATTTGAGTAATCACATAAGAACCTATAGGCAAATGTGGGCAGGACGTCTACGAGGACCAAAATAACTTATAAGAAGCGAATGGCAATATTCAAACGAGAGTTTTATCGATTAAACTTTAGAGAAATGCCTTCAAGATTCCGGCTTAGCTCCAGCACTTGTGGTACAGTTTGTAGATTATTACGGATAGCTGTGAACAACTATGGCGAGACTTGTGCCGATGTGTCGGTGAAAGAATGAAACACAAAAATTTATAGTTTCAACAGCTCAGTTGATCAAGTTTACTTTGCCACGCTAGCCACTTATCAGAGCGGGATTTTAAGCTGTGTGTGGTTCAGGTATCAAGTAGTGGAGCCATGCCTGTGTTACGATTCCAGTTTCAGATAAAAAAAAATCTGCGTTTATTTGTTTGAACTCAACGATCCAAAGCCGTGCGATCACAGGCCTGTAAGTGCAAAATCTAGCCCTGGTCAAATCTACCTATTTGCTTGGTTTTAATGCCATTCATTTCCCTTTCAAAAAATACGTGTCTACATACCTAGTCGGAAATGTTAACTCTGGTTTCTCTGTTTCCAAATGTTCGTCTTCGTTACTAGGTAACGTGACCAGGTTGCTTGTGAGATTATCCGTTCTTCCAGGAACCAGGTATCCCCAGCCATGCTTACGAGTGTGGTACAGTGGAAATCCATCCCAAGTCATGCGCAGTAGCATGGGCGCAATTTGACACTGTGGGCTGATGTTTACAGGCCCTTCCTTCCATTCTTCTTTGTCCGATGGTCCAATACACAGAGATCGGTACCACCTAAAAATACGGCGGTCGAAAAATGTGTTTTATTTGCATTGTTTGTGGAAAACACCTTTGCAGAAAATGAAGTTAAAGGTCGTTAAAGGAGCTACGTCATGAATTGCGCATGTCCTAGATGTGTTTGTTCCATGGTTTATATGGATCAAGGTCGGCCCCGTGGTGAGAGCACAAGCTCGCCTTCATTGTGGCCTAAGTCTCGACGTCGACGCCATAATAGATGCGGTTACGCTAGCCATTTTATCCATGGACTAATGGCTGAACAGCAACAGCAACTTTTTAAGTGCGACTTATTTCCCCAAGGTGAAATTGTGTCGGGGTAATTTCCATGGATACGTCAAAAAAAAAAAAAAGAATTATTCACGACAGTTTCCGAGGTAAGTGTTAATAAGAACCCAAAGCGGCTCAACCAATCACGAGAAAGTGAAATGTACCACACAGTAAAAGTCACGTGTTGTTTACGCAAACTGGACTCAAAGTGTGACGAGTGCCAAGCGTGCATTGTTGTATTTGTTATTAAGATTAGGCTTACGCAATGGGGTGTCTGTAAAACGCGGACCGGATACCTGCGGATGGCGGATGCGGATGGGAAAATGCGGATAGAAAAATGCGGATAACAAAAAAGTAAGAGGAAAAAAACGAGAAACGCGGATGGCAAAAAAAGAAAAAAAATAAACTAACAAACAATTAAGGAAAGAAATCTTTCTTTCAAGTCGCTGTCACATGGTTGGACCCTTCACATACATACAGAACGTGATGTCAATAGTTGGCACAGTGTTGTGCCCTGCAATTCCTGTCATTAATGTCACAGAAATAAGGACACACCGTTCCTCCTTCTTAAATGCACACATACTAAGGCTTGCACGCAACAGCTCAAAAAATCGGCTGGCAAAGGTTCGCTTATTTTGCACTGGCGTCTTTTAATATTCTTCCCTTTATCCAATAAGGAGCCAGTGGTCCCTGCAATCACGGTTCAGATTGCACAATATTACTTGACCAGCATCCTAAAGCGGTTTAATTCACGAAACAGTCTGTCTTTACTTACGGGAGTGATCGCTATTTTATTAAACATTACTTTATTCGGAATTTCATGGTTATCACGCTAAGAGGGGGAGGCATGGGTGTTAGTACTTGCAAAACAAACGACAAACAATTTTTAATAAATGTACTCAACTTACAGAGAGAATATTCTCAGGGTAATCAAATCAAGACCTATTTGTTTGAGCGGCTCAAGACAGAAAACATTGCAGCGTGCATCAACCAGACAAAAGGCCGAACTTTCAGGTTTGGCAGATGTCAATCAACTCCGCCTATCATGTGGATTTATCTTTTACAAGTTCTACCCTTTGGGAATTTGTAAATGCGCGGATTTTTAAAATTTGCAAAATATACTGCAGATTGAAAAGAAAAAACGGACTTCTTGGTCAATCGCAAAAGTTATCTCCTGAAAAGGTGTAAAAAAAATCACCTAATTTGCAAAATTAAACTCCCGCAAAAAAGGAGAAGTGTCACTTGTGAACGCATTAATGAAGGCTACTTTCTGTTTCATTTGTTTTTGTTTGTAATTTTTCTGCAAGCAAAATAGTTTCCAAAACATATCCTCAGTGAGTTTTTAGAACGTCTGTATCGAGCAACTTAAAACTCAGAATTCGGAATCGAAAATAATTTAATATATAATATTCAAATTATTTGGCCAGCTCCCGTATATCTGCGAAGCAGCAACCAAACATACTTTTCTACACGGAAAGATGTTTAATTATTACAAATCAGAAAAAAAAAAAAAAATGACTAAGCTGCTTCTCTGCTGAGGGTGCGGCACATTGCCTGACAATGAATTTCTGTAAAAAAAACCCTCATTAAACAAGACCGATTCGCACAAAACCGAGAGGAAAATTTGTAGCTTATTTAGTTTTTGGCCTAAAAAACGGGCTTCTGCAGGTGTCTGCAGTTCACAATCACTCTCTGAACTGTCTGCTGTGGCAGAGTCGACCAGAGTCAAGGCAGAGCGAAAGTTGATTTGTATTATGAGCCCTTTTGAAGATCAGGCTCCTTTGTGAGGAAACAAGCCGATTTAGCGGAGGCGAGCGTGAAATAGGCGAAGCTAAGCACGCCGATGTTTTCGCGTAGTTCACCCCATTTTTTGGTTTAGTTTGTTTTCCCTAGTTTTCTTTTAATTTGAGGAAATTTAGTCCTTAGTTTGTTGTTGTTGTCCGAACAACGTTATACACGTGTTTTGTTAAGAAATGTTTCAGTGACACAATTTAATTTATATATCCAAATTTTTGTTGTTTTTTTTTTTTGTTTTTGTTATTCAAAATTTTTTCTATCCTCATTTTCCCATCTGCATCCGCCATCCGCAGGTATCCGGTCCTCGTTTTGCAGACACTTCCTTTGCTAGCCGATTTTAAATCCTTAGGCTAAACACTCAAAGGAGAAGTGCACCAAGTATGTGTGCATTTAAGGAGGAGGAACGGAGCGTCCTTATTTCTGTGACATTAATGAAGGAATTACAGGGTACAAAATTGTGCCAACTATTGGCATCACTATCTGTATGTAAGTGAAGGGTCCAACCATGTGACAGCGACTTGAAAGAAAGATTTCTTTCCTTAATTGTGTGTTTGTTTATTTTAATGTTTTTTTGCCATCCGCATTTCTCGTTTTTTTCCTCTTACTTTTTTTGTTATCCGCATTTTTTCCATCCGCATTTTTCTATCCGCATTTTCCCATCCGCATCCGCCATCCGCAGGTATCCGGTCCGCGTTTTACAGACACCCTACGCAATGTGTCGACGCGAATATTTAATAAGCAGGATATTTAAGTTACTTGTTGTCTTATTAAAGAGAGCTTAGTTTCCCTCGTATGGCTGTCTTACACAAGTGTCTCACAAAGTTTGCAAACTTAGCAGGATTTTGAGCACAACTGTGAATAATTAACTTTTGCTAAATTCAAAAGCACCTTGAACATTCGCAAGTGTTCAAGAATTATTTCCTTGTGAAGTCGTTGCAAACATTTTTTTAAACCCGGACTTTTGAGTTTTGAACAAGAATTTGCCTTTCTTTTAAGCGAGAATGAAGTGGACATCTTCGTTTTTCAGTGGTCTCAACTGAATTAAGGGCTGAATCGCTCTTGCTAAGCTTAATCTACGTGGCGATTTTGTTACAAGAGTAAAATTTATGATGGTCGAAACCGTAACGGTTTACGATTTATGTCAGCCTTGAATGTTTACGACGTTTCCCATGAAACCGGGTTCAAGTTTTTTCACCGCTGTGTAACCTCAAACATGAAAGTGATCAAGAGCCAGAGCGAAACCAACCCAAGCTATTTCCCCAAGGGGAGCTTTGGGAAAAAGGTCTGGTGTAACCGCGGCTATGGAGACTTGAAAAGGGGACCTTACAATCCGACAACGGCGACGTCCATGAAAACGTCACTGAAAAATAAACTTCGCATCCTTTTTTTTTCACTAAAAGAAGGGAAATTTGGTTGGAGCTGAAAAGAGGGGAGCCCGAGTTCAGATAAGCATTGTAGAATTTTACCGCCTTGCCGTTTCCGTTCTCAAGTAAAATTAAAATTTGGTCATTTCACGTCGTAGTTGCGCAGGGACAGAAAAGAAATGTACAAAAAAAGCGTGGTGCCCGTGCAGAGTTTTTGTTTTGCATTAAACCTACTGCTTTTTTGACGTTCTCGTTGTCGTCGTCGTCGTAGTTTCATAAGGTCCCTTTTAAGATCCAAAGACGGCGAAAGCAACGGGAACGTCATTAAAGCAATAGGTTTGACGCCGCTGTCGGTTACGCAAGACGATTTATAAAAAACAAGGTCACAACAATATTTGCAACGCTCTGTTGTTGTCGCGATTGATTGAAAATCGTCGTTGCCAATCATCCCGTTGTTGTGAATCGATAACTCTACACATGCATCATACTTTTTTGCCTATTTTTTTGTAGTCCCTGCACGACTACGACGTGAAACGTCCACAGTTCACGTTTTAAACAACAAGAAGACAATTTTCTCTTTTTCTTTCTTTGAACTTACTTACGGACACAATTTTCCGAATAAAACGACCAAAACGAGCAAAAATTGATCGTGTTGTTAGCGTGGTTTGGCAAATATCGCAATTTCTCCGTTACCTTTAAACCTTTCCTACTGAAATTTTGCAGAGTTAACAAACACATGTGAGGCTTTTATCGTCTTCTTACCCGCCGTAAATCGTGACTTTGCATCGAGTTTACGGTATGTCACGTGGCTGATTTTTAACGATTGAAATTTTCCGGCTAAGATTTACAATGACAAGGCGGGTAAATCATATGTGTATCCTACTATTATGTTTATTTAATAGGGCAAAAGAGAACGGTTTATGAAGAGGGGGAAGGAAGAAAACTGAAAATATATAATTTTAAGTGATATGTTGAGGTGTCAATTTTCACACCTTTTTGACAGGAAATCGATATTTTTCACTTCAAATTCGAATTCTACGATAATGAAAACTTTACGATAGCATCCACGTAAATTATTAAAAAGAGCTGAAATACTTCAAAAAAGGTCACATTTTGGGTACATTTTAGCCGTACGTAGTACCTTAATATTTTCAATATTTAAAGAATTCAAAGACGTCTTCGTTACCGTTGCCTTCTTGGGTGCTTTTAATAAGTTCCCTAATGTGGGTTGAGTTTGTTGCTGGTTCTCTCCATTACTCCGAGAGGATTTTCTTCGTGTTTTCCTGTTTTCCGGCCTCAACCCAAAAGCAACCCTTTCAAATTGCGCATTGTTGAGATTGTAAAATGGAGTATTAAGGGTTGAAAGAAATAAAAGACAGCAACCACAACAATTATTCACTTACTTAGGATAACCTGGCAAGTTCTGTCGTCTCTTGTACATCACATCCACAGCTGGAGGAACGGTAGCTATCATATCAGTAGAGCTCTTTAATCCTTCAACTACCTCCACATTGTTATCATCGATCAATTCATCTTCAGAAAACAAGCCAGACGTTTCTTCAACAGCTCTGATAACATTAGTGGTGTTTTTTTCCGCCTTAGATTGCCTTTTCTTCTTTGGCTGTTTCAGTTTTTTGGTTCTTATTTCTTGTACCGACCAGTCTAATTCCCAGAGCCATGCATCCTCTGCATACCTAAGCAAATTTAATGAATGCTGAATAAATACTCTAATAAATAGACCATTTCCGAGTTCCAAAAAGTTTGACCTTCAAAACGAGGCTAAGTGCGAAACCTTTGTTGTGGAAATGAGTTTTATTTGCATCATAATTAAAGCTCATTTCCACAACAAAGGTTTCGCACTTAGCCTCGTTTTGAAAGTGAAACTTTTTGGAACTCGGAAATGGTCTATTGCTGCTTATAAGCTCCAAAACTTATGCCCCCCCCCCCCCCTAAAAAAAAACCACACACACACACCCTGTTATGGGCTTGGCTTACCTAGCCATAAACAAAAAATATATCTGATTATAGGCCCCCCGGGGATAAGCCTCCCTAAAATTGTATTTTAAATCAATTCAATTTATAATGACGTTTTGAAGCTTAAATAAAAACCAGTCAATGCAAACAGTATTTTGATCAGCACTGTTATAACTTGTTTTGAAGCAATTTTTCTACTTTGGTTATGAGCCCCTTCAGATAAAAGCCCCTTCATGTATAAGCCCTCCTCATACCCCTTATGTACATTTAGCGGCACTTTATGGTATTTGCATCACATTATATGTGGGAAGATCAGGCAAATCTTGTGTTCTGATTGGCTACACAAGCGGGCAAAATGGGATCCTCTTGACCGCTCAGGATTTTCCCAATGGTCCCACAAGAAAAAGTTTTCTTTCTGACTACAGTCATAATAAATCCTTTATTGACAAAGCTTGTGTCCTTGACTTCTTCCCAGTCCATAAGTATTTACATCCAGACCAAACACTGGTTCAATAATGCATACATTGCAATCTCCAACAAGAGCAAGGCATCTAACGTGAAAATCAGGGTTAAAAATCAATGATTATAACTCTTTTAACCCCATGTAAGGTAATCTGGATTCTGGAATACAACAAATTTTTGCTTGTAGAATCCGGAGTCATGGGCTTTGGAATCTGGAATTCAGCTCTGGGAGTCCAGAATCTTGCTAACGATAATTATTGGAATCCAGAATCCAAGTTCCACCGACAAAGAATCCAGAGTCCAGTAGTTGGAATCCGGAATCCATGGCATAGAATTCAGAATCCAATACTGTCTTGGATTACCTAATATGGGCCGACTCTTTCCAAACCTTTTTCCATGAAGATAATTGCAAGTATCATCTGCCAGTTTCATCAGTGAGCACTTCATCTCATTTTCTAAGTCATCATAGGTGTTGTCAGCATCCCTGATGTAATTTTCCCAAGAGCGATTGATGGGAAGATATGCTGATCCCATTTCTAACATCCCAGCAAAAGACACAGGATGAGGAAACCTATCCAGGAACTTTGGCCAAAGGGCAGCGAATACCTCCTGAGTTGCAGCTGTATCCTTAGCACAATACGTTACCAACTCCTTTTGAAAAAATAATTAGCCAAGGATAAATCACTTTGAGAGCCCAAAACAGAGCATTGGTTTCATCAATAGCTTCTATTAGGAAACTGTAGTGTGCTGAGAAATATTGTACAAGAGATCAATAAATTAACTGTCAAATATGAGGTAATGCTATTATTGGATTTAAGCCTTCCGAAAATAAAATTGTTATATAGCCATAGACTCATATAAATAGCCATGGAATGGCTTAAAAGGTAGTGCATTATTCTCAATATACTTTGTTTGAGTGTGCAGACAAGGGAAGAGTAACTTTGTTTCAATGTTTTTCTTTTGATACTTATGTCTTTCTTCTAATTACCTTTCCATTTATTAATTAACTACTGTCAACAACAGGAGAAATGATGCTGATCAGCATCAGAAGGTTACATGAAGTTTTAGTAATAATTATTATAAGTGTTTTAAGTAAACATTGACTAAAAAAAAACAAGTTTTAAGAAGAAGTTTTGATGTATGACTTACAGAAACAAAGTCCAGCACCCGGTGGGGGGTGGGGGGGGCACTTGGATATTTTTTGGGTGGGTATGTGCTGCCCAGGACTCTAAATTGGCACCCCGTTCTAAAACAAATTTCCCCTACAACTGATACCCCATTTTAGATATGGGCCAATTTTTTAGACCCCATTCTAGAATTCGCCCTAAAACCGATACCCTGTTCTAGAAACAGAAAATACGCCTGCCCTGCGCGTTAAAACACAGGGTGGAACAAGAGTACAACAGTTTGCTTGTTAACGCAATATAGAACCGTATTTTTAAAAGCAATCTGTCCTTGAATAATTTCAAATGGCTGCTTACAAAACTGGAGCTTTCATGCATTTGAAATATTATAACCCATTCTAGAAAACGCCTCTGAAATGGATACCCCATTCTAAATCAGGAGCTTCAAAATCACGACCCCGTTGGGCGGCAATGTGTGGGAGTACCCCCTCCCCCTGGGGTCCAGCGACATGAAACCAATAGAAAAAGATCTCACAGAACTAGTTCAAATTAAATTCTTGAAATGGCTGCTAGGTGTAAATAAATACTGCAGCAACAATGCATGTAGGGCTGAAACAGGAAGATTCCCAATGAAAATCGAAGCACAATATAGGAATTTTAAGTTTTGGCTAACTCTAACCAAACACCCAAAACACAAATTATCACAGGTGGTTTATAATAACGTGAAGTCGAGAATGAACAAGGAATTATGGAGCCAAAAAATCAAACGCGTATTAGACCAAATAGGGCTGGGATACCTCTGGACAAAAGCACATGAAAATGACACAGGAATCTCGAACATTATCAAACAAAGACTGAAAGACATCGAATTACAAAGATAAGTGACGTAAACAATGACGTAAGAAAAGACGCCAACCAAAAGAATAAACTAAGAACCTTCCGAAAATTTAAAACAATAGAAAATTATAAATGTGAAGATTATCTCCATCAGGTCACCAATGTCCATCACCGGATAACTCTAACTAAAGTCTGTCTAAGTAATCACAAATTGGCGATAGAGACAGGTCGGTATGTAAGACCTCATAAGAAACCGGAAGAGAGGATCTGTCCTATCTGTAAAAATGACGTAGAAGATGAAATTTATACACTTTTTAACTCTGTGCCCTGCGTATCAAGAAAAAAGAAGTACTTTATTTGAATACTTAAACAAAGAATGGGCAATTCCAGAAAATATCCATACCCAACCACGGACGGCTTCCAAGTTTTAACCCCACCTTGCCTTCGGAAATTCCAAAATGCGTTACCCCCCATGCCCTCAGAATTCCATAATCATGAACCCCCCATCCCCTTCAGAATTTCCGTTGTTTTTGGGAAGTATATTTTTGACTTAGCAACGCCTATATGAACAAACAAACATGAATTTATGCCTCCTCAAGACTGTGATCTAGCGGCGCCAGGCGACAAGAAAAACCTACCGCTAGTGGCCAGGCTGTGCAAACTTCTTTTTAAGTCCGAATTTGGCTATAAAAATAAACACCACTTGCAGTAATTTTACTCCTCTTTGTTTTCTCGTGCTGTTTTGACATTTACAAAGTAAAATAGCTCAAATTCAGACTGTTAAAATCTTTCAGCGGTCAGTATACCGTCGAGTCTTGTTGCGTCGTTTTATACGTCATGTAGTGTGTACAAAAAGTGTTCTCAACCCATATGACTCATGTAGTGTACATGAAATGTATCATTGCTTTTGGAGTAGTCGTGGGCGCTAGCTCTCGATAGATTTTTCTTGGCAACGATAGGGAAGATTGCGAAGACCAGACCTCGCTCTCCCAAGTCTTCCTCCGATTGCCCTCGGACAGTCTGAACGCTTAATAATCTGGCAGGTGTTCCTTGGAAGCGAGGGACTGGCGCAAGTTTTTTTACCGTTCATCGGAGAGCAAGCGGTAAGATACATTTTCAGTTTTTATTCATGTGACAAGAAATTCATCAAGGTAAATGTGAAATCCACGTTTTACTATTCTCTTGACTATAAGTTATGAGGCGTAAACACGTGTCTGATCTATCGATTCTTGTCTTCTGCTCGCACGGTCATACTATACGTTCGTGGTTTATTTACGAACTACAAAAGTCCACAACAATAGCGTTTTCAAGGAACTCACTCTACACTTTCTACTCCAGAAATCCCACCTGTGGAATTCACCCATGCCTTCGGATTTCCAATCATAAATACCCCCCATGCCCTCAGAATTCCATAATCGGGAACCCCCCTCCCCTTCGGAAATCGTAAAAGCCGTCCGTGGTATGGTATGGATATTTTCTGGAATCGGCCAATACAGAATATTAGTAAACAGATAAATGATGTTTTCTGTTGTTAATAAACCCTCCGAGCAAGAACAAACCAGTGCAAAAGTTAATTGCAAAATACGTATTTGACTGCTATGAGAAAAGAAGATCATTAGTTGTTTAGGTTAACATTGACTATAGTTCCACGAGTGTGCAATTTGTGTTATAATTTTAAATTATTTGGATAAAGTCGATATACATAGGACTGTATAAGACTCCAAATAAACATTGTCTTGTCTTGCCCAAATTTAATTTTTCATATTGTTAGAGACCCTTTTTTAATTTCATTTTTTTCTTTATACCTGGAAATGTTCTCGAACATCATCAAGAGTCCCTTCCACAAATATTTTGACCATTGACTTGTCTAAATCATCTCTCCCACAATAAAGAGACTGAAGGTCCTGCAGCTTATTGCCTGAGCCACCCAACATCCATGGCACTTTTCCAATGCGACCTGCATTTGCCGACTCCCAAAGGTTGCGCTGCAGACTTGTGAAGCCTGCAATGCACATGTGAAGACTCAGAGTATCCAGAAAATATGTCTTAGGTCCCTGAAATAAAAAGAACTGGAAATGTGATTGACAACACATCCACTTAAAGTGAGGGAACCTTGCTTACATTCCTTTCAAACTACATATGAAACCAAAACATACAGTCCTGCACTTGTAAATTAAAGAGGATGCTGCCGTCAATAACCATGCCCCAAACTTACAAAGGCTTAGGTATGCCAATTTAAGGTATTTCATAAGTTTAAATAACATTGTAACAAAAACTTATTGTGATGCGACAATACTAATTATTCATTCTGGGAATGGAAGGGCAAAAAAGGGTTATTTTGTATGAAATACTTATTATAAGGCAATTATATGCAGGGTGTTCATTAGGCATTAGAGATCAGAGAATTCTACGCTTACTAAGCAGAATTCTCCGGCTACATTTGGTAGCCTCTGTATATTTTTTACTCAGACATGGGAGCCTCTTTCGAAATATTCTCCTGCAACATTAAACCTTTCTTCTGCTAACCCTTTAAGTCCCAATAGCATCCAAGATCAATCTTCTTACAATAATTAACAATTATTCCTTGCGCCCGAATGGGCTCTGAGTCAATAGCCTATGAGGCCGAAGGCCGAATGAGCTATTGACTCAGAGGCCATGAGGGCGAGAGGAATAATTGTTTTAGTAAAATCCAACTAGTTGGTCAAAAATATCGAGAATAAAAGAACTTTAGCTAGTTAAAGCTAGACTTTAATCCTTTTTTGTCACCAAAAAGCCCGCGCTTTTCGCTACTAGTGGGCTATAACATATAGCCTAGTAGTAGCTCAACCAATCAGAACGCAGCATTGATGATAGACCACTAGTTGGATTTTACTAATTATCCATACACTGTAAAGAGATAAGTTATGAGAATTAATAAAACGATCACCCAAGAGAAAATACTTTAATCTTTGAACAAATTCTCTCAACTAATTCTTTAAGGAAATGTATGGAGATCAGTTTGGAGAATTTGTATGTGGATACTGGGGCTTAAAGGGCTAATAGAATTCTTACTGAAAACCCTGTATATGGCAATTCTTTTATCCTGCTTCTGTCTTCACTTTCCTTGGATAGTTTTGGTAGACCAAGTGGTACTGGGAGGTCATGGTTAAACAGTCAGTGAAACCTATCCACTTGAAAACATAACAGACTAAGCAATCATACCTTAATATAATACTGCTCTTTTATAAAGGATCTGTCATATCCGACAGAATGACCAATGATAAGCTTCTCTTTCCACTCTACACGCCTCCAGTCTTGTCCGTCAGGAATCTCTAGTGGTATGTATAACTTAGGTGTTGGCTGCACCAACCACTGGTAACTCTTGTCTTCTACAAGTCTTGGACTCACCCAACTGTACCTGAGTAGGCAAGAATATGCTAAAGAAATTAATTAAAATGGTCCCACAAATGGACAGTATCACATCAAAGCCTCTGCTAATAAAGACAGCTATAGAGTTCTAAAGTGTGGTGTCATAAAAAAAATAAATTTGTGAAATTATGGGATTTGACAAGATATTCTGAAAGAACAACATCCAAGAGGCCTACTTGCCAAAAACCAGCATTCTGGGGCAAATTGTCTCGAGATATTAGCCCAGTTATGCTCTGATGACTCCATACAAATCCTTCTAAATTTGACTCTGTTCATAACATTAGGAACCAAGTCAAATTTAGGCAGAAACTCAAGCTGCAAATATTTCCATATATCAAATGGGTGTCCGCAGTTGACATCGTCCAATTGTGATGTCAGGGTGCATTTTAGGGTTGCCAGACAATGCTACTTTAAGTGTGAAATGCAAATGCTGTGGTGTGCTATCACGTTTTATTCAAAAGTGTGTTTCACATTGGCTTTTTACAGTCAAAACCTTGCTTCTCCCTAAAATCTAGTCTGTAACTTTGAATTCATGTTACACAGAGGCAAACCAACAATGAATCGGTTCTTTTCCCACGGATCAATGAGACCGATTGATCAAACCAAAGACTGGTTTCAGCTCCAGACATCCATCCACCATTGAACCCAAGAGTGAATTAAGACCGAAATAACGCTTAATGGCTTTGAAATACAACTTTGAGCTAATTTTCCTCAAATGTATCTTTGAATTAACAGATAACTACAGCTCCACGAACTTCAAACAGATAGCACAGATAGCACGCATACTTTTTATCCTGAATTTCGCCCCGATTTTGCTTTGATATCCTGAATCCAGAGCTTCAAGTAATGGAAATCCCAGATCCTGAAAAACCTGTTAGGTAATGCGTCAGGCAATTCCAGCTGAGCCCAGCACAACCCCCCCCCCCCCTTCCCCCCAGGCTGACCCTGGGCCTTAGCATTTTTTTTGCCTTGGATGGCAAATTCCCGGGGGTGGGGACTCTTGAGTTGGCAAATCCCCCAGGGTGGGGACGAAAACAGAGGGCAAATGCCCCATCCTCCGTCAACACTGCAACATTTTTCATTGATTGCTCAGTTGACTGATGGTGCCACTTTAAACATTTTAAAGTGCGATTTTTTGTTTCAAGTAACGTCTTCCTTTGTAATAGTGCTAGGATTCTAATTAAGACTTCACGCCACGATGACATGCACCAGTTTATGGTTTTAGTATTGATATAAAATTATTGACACTAAAATTAATAGAGCGCTGTAAAGCTATATGTTATCAAAAGGTTATAAATATGAAAGGATGTTCTGCAAATGATATCAACAGAAAATTTGATTCACTAACCAAAAAACGTTGATTCACGTTGATAGCTCCCAAATTTCGCTATGTAATTCTGGCTTGATAAGCAATGAAGAAATGCATGCATAAAATCGAGAACATGCCTTTACAACCCCCTGTCCTTGACAGATGAGCCAGTCTGCTTTTTTTCCAGTGATATTCTCTGTGTAGTTATATTCTAATAGGAAACCACAGAATAGCCCCAGGGTTTGGCAAATGCCCGGCCCCAGGCAGTGCAAAATTGGCAAATGCCCCACCCCCGGGACTGAAAAGGCAGGAAAATGCCCTGTAGTAGCCGAGGGGGGGGGGGGGGGAGCTGGTCGCAGCTGGAATTGACTGATAACCCTGTCAGTTGTGTTGATCACCTACCAGGCAGTGGGTGATGCTGCTACAGCAATAACAGGAAAAGGACCTTCATTAACACAAACTTCCACATCAAAGATTAAAGCATCCTCTTCTGGAACATTCACTGATAATGTAGTAAGATCCTTGTCATCATAAACATACTTGGTCCACCCTGGAGAGAAACACCACTCATTTGGTATTGCAGGAAGTCTTAATTCCGCTAACAACTTAGCCTTTTCAAAATAAGGCCAGCTTTGTTGCTCTGCGATGTTTCTAAAGTGTTCATCGATGTTTGACCCCAGCTGGGGTGGTAGCTCAAACTCCACTTCGGGTAAGACCGTACCACTTTTCTTCCACAAGCTGTGTGCCGTCAAATGTTCTTGGCATTTTTTAATCGTCGTTGGATCGTAGGTATCCATTTTGCCACGGAACACTTGAGCGTGTAGCGAAATGGACAGCATTTGTATTTCAAGTGGGTTGAATCTCTTTTGTTCTTCATTTGGCTCGATCTCATGAAATGTTGTTGATGATGAACACGTGCTACGCTGCAGTCCAGAGAAAAGAAATCTGGCCGGAATTCCTTTAGGCCATCTATACCAGCTCGTCTTTATCGCGCGATACATCGTCAAGAATTTAAGATCCTTTGCATCTATGAAAAGTATACGAGAGAACAACGAAATGTGCCAAACAATATACTGCAATCGACACGATGAAGATTCGAAGTTCCAGAGGCCATTTTTTTCGCGCCTTTGAAACCATTCCACCGTACCGCGCACTGGAGGGGGAAAGACCTATTCACAAGAATGTCGTGCTAAAGGAAATAAGTTAGGTTTACGCATTTTTTTTTTTGCTAAATCAACTATTTTTAGTACCCACCGTGTGAATGTTTCATAAAAAGAAGTCTTTCAAAATTTTTTACGCAACCTTTCACTCTTCCTGAAAAATACCACCCCCTCCCCACCCTTTTTCGCACCGAAAACTTGTACTCACACTTAATGCCAAATACATGAAGTAGTATACCCTAATTCATTGAACAACCGCTGAAATTTACTTCCTGCTCATCAAAGGCTCGTCTTTGCCTGATGCAACACGCCCGTAATCCACACCATTTGCTGGAAATTTCTGTAAATTTAAACCCTTTTCTTAATAATTCAAGTCATTTATCGTCTTAGGACAGGCGAAGTACAATGTCTGAATCTCTGAATTCTGAGATGGAAAAGTTGGATGTTCAAGGTAAGCTGAGGAACAGTTGTTCGCGCACGCACGTGTTGAAAGCCAGTCGATCCCCTACATTTTTTCATCAGTTAATGGCAAAGAACCACGACATCGCAGTGAATAATTTCCTACCCGAGAAGGGACGGTCAAAGCGAAACAGATTTAGCTATATTGGGAATTTGAATTTGAATTTTCGTGCACATTTAATCTTACTGAAGCTCACACTAAACTTACTGGTTCACGTGGTTTTGCCGGGTTTTGTACTTTCTACTGGAACACTTTATCTCAGATAACACGACCACTGTCCTTCCTTATAGAACAGTGCAAATATGCGATCAAAACCAAGAAAACCTTTTTTCTTTTAAATTTTCACACATAGAGCAAGTTAAACCTAAGCTATCAGAAATCGTTAAGCACATATATTTTTGTTTATGTGCCTTGATATTGATTCCCTTACACTGTATGTGTTAGAACGTTATTGGCTCATTTGACCTACTAGAATGGATTTGTTTTTCATACTGTAAAGCAGTGATTATTAAGGTAAGAGGCAATCAGAAAGTTCCTTATTCACCTTGAAACCTTAAGTTTTACTGTTTCAAGATGAAAAATGCCTTTTCGTGCTCCCTATAGCTAATTGGTTGAGAGGTATTGTCTGTAGATGACACTATAGACAATGTAAATGATGTTATGGTGGTGCAATTTCTTTTCCTCTGTCTTATGCATGCATTTTTCTGAGAAGTGGACATTTATACCTTTCAACATTATCGCAGGGAACAAATCAATAGCAATTTCACATAAAAAGTATTTGTCAAAACTTTGCCTATTTCATTTGAGTTTTGAACATTTTTTGGGGTCATTTCTATAAGCTAGAGTACAAGCCAGAACCAAACGAACCAAATGTATCCATGACATGCATCTGGAAATACATGTACATGCATCAGGTCTCACGCATACATGGGAGATTAAATTCAGGTTAAATTTTTTACACCTACATTGATTCTCAAAGGAAATTATTTCCTTTGTCTCCTAACCCTAATTCTTGAATAGTAAAGGCTAGGAGAATTAAGGAAATAGAATCAACCTGGGTTAAAAAATGTTAAAAGCAATTTTACTGTCACACCAGTAAAATGTAGTTAATGGAACGTGATGCCAGTTATCAGTAACCCATTCATAGCGGTTCTTTTTCAACAAAGCAATTGTGTAGTCAGGTTGTCAAGGTCAGTGAGCTCTAAGATGCATTGTATTCTAGCGTAGAACTTTACGGCCTTGTTCTCTTAAGCAGGCTAGTACGAGCCACAGCATTGGCCAATATTTTCAAAGCTCTATTCATGGCTAAGAGTTTGCACATGCAACGCTGAGCTGTCTTGTAGTACAGCCTTTTCTACTGGCTATGCCAGCAGACATTCGTGTAGCTATAAAAGCCTAGAACAACTGTTTAGAGTTCACTTGGGTTCCAGTGTTCAGCAAGGTTTAAGCGCTCAGTATACTATTCTTGTAAAATGTTTCCCTCCCTCCCTCCCTTTGGAGACGAGGTTTGGGCTGTGTTTTGTGCTATGCCATCAAATAAACGAGGGACACTCCTCGCAGTGCGGTTTAGTCTGCGCAGCGACTTCCCCCAAGCTTGTTGGCCGCATTGCCGTTTAATATCGCCTGCAAACCGATACTCTTGTCCGATCCAGCACATGCTGTATTGCATTCAGCTCATAGTGCTGGGGTGATAAGTGAGGTTCTTTGCTCACGCCATCGCCGGAAGTCGCACAGGCTAACCTAGCGCAAGGTAGTGCTCTCCCATTATCACCAACTTGTCATTATTATTATAAATTTGTTTTATATTTAAGTCACTTCGTGTTTAACATGCACCATAAAGGAGCAGAGACATTAACCTGAATTTAATTTGGACCTGTAACACATACACGACTGCTCTGAAATGCATCAATGCAAATTTAGACTAATTAGTATACATGAGCTATCTCTTTTTTCAAAGATGTAATGTGTCAGTGAAAAGCTGACAAGCATCAAACTTTCAGATCAGCAGATGTTAAAAGTACTTTGCACATAACATGAATTGTAAAGTAAAACTTTTGTTTGCCATAGTAAGATACACTGTACAAAGTCATGTCAGACACTTTCATAAGGATACAGTATAACTCTTTCTGTTTTAATTTGTAGGGCCAAGTTAGCTAGAGATGCGCTGTGTCTCCTTTCCTTATCTTCAAAGGGCTTCCTGGCTCTACACCCTAAAGTGTTCCCTTTCGGTTTATTGCTGTAGACCAGATAGACTTCCATGGGTCCCTACACAAGGCAGTGCATGCCGAGCTAGCTTAACAAGGTCCCTTAGAATGTATGCTCCCATTAGATGCCTAGGTTAGTTTTTTTAATTATTATTTTCTTGGATCCTCTAAAGATCAGGAGAAAAGTAGACAGACTCTGTCTTCTCAAAAAGGGATTAGATAACAACGCAATCCTGCCCCTGGATGAATTATCAAAGCTGGGCAGAAAGACTAGACATATGCACAATAGATATTACACCACAATTTATGCTCGCACTAACATATTCAAATCCGTTTTTTGCCAAGCATAAATTGGAATAATCTACCACATAATGTTGTAGAAATTGAGGACGATGCTAAGTTCTGCAAATTATTGTTATTTACGATTCTCTAGAAATCCACTGACCTGAGATGTAAATAATATCATTCATTTAATGAACGAGGTTACATCAAATAAATAAGTGAAGTGAAATCCTTAAAATTAATGTTTTAGTTAATTTTTTATCTCAGGTAATTTTTGTTATTCTTTTGTTTTTGGGTTTGGTTATGTATGCTTATGAAGTTGAAACAAAAGAAAAATAAAAATTGCCTGAGATAAAAAATTAACTACAACGTTAACAAGAAAGAACTTGAAACTTTCACTTGCGTGAAGAATAAGCATCATTAAGTTTCATTTCGGTCTTGTTTTTATTACATTTAGAATCAACATGGATACTAACACTCCTCTCTTGTAACAGCTGATGGGCCTTTGATGTACACCTCAGAAAAGGATGGAAACGATGAAACTGGTGACGGTTCTTTACAAAAACCTTTCAAAACTGTAATGCAGGTACTTTAATACTGAAATGATCAAAAAATTTGGTTGCTAGCCTTGTTTTTCATCACAGAAAAAGAAAATCTACCTTATTGGTACTCAATTTCGCAGGTACTTAATTTTGCAATTTTGGCAACTGGGGAGACAGTATTTCATGTTGTTTTATTTTCGTGATTTTTATTTTCTTTTTTTGAAAAGTCTGAACCTTTAAGAAAATTACATAAACTGGAACAAGCAATGTGTGAAATCTTTGCAAACTAACCTCATTTCACAACAAAAGATACAAAATGGAGCTTACCAGTAAAACCAGAAAGCAATTTGTATGTGGTTACATATTGTTGCTATTTAATACATGTCAATTGTTATTTGAATTTTCTATATGGGTATTAAAATAATTTTGCGTGGTTTTAATTTCATGAGAATTTATTTTTGCAGAACTTTTATTTTGCAATTTTCTTGCAATCGCAAAAACATGAATAATTAAAGACCCATGAAATTAAGTACCAACAAGGTAGGTTAACATGACAACAGGTTTTACTAACAACATTTACATGTACCAGGGTAATCTTTAAGGGGCTTTAGGAGGTAGGGCTTATAAAAATGGGGTGTAGAGGGGGGGGGGGGGGGGGGCTTATAACTTGAATAGAAAAAGTTCTTCAAAGCAAGCTGTGCTAGTGCTTGTTGATAAAGAAAAAAATGCTTGCCATTAACTGATCTTTCATTAAATCTCAAAAAATCATGATAAATCAGATCAAGAAAAGAAAAGCTACAGGGGGGCTTATAATCAGATGATTTTTTGTTCACAAGTAGATGGACTTAGGTGGCAGTTTTTGGTATTCATAGTGCCAAGTTTTGTGAAAAGATTTTACATCAATTGTATGCAGAAAGCATAGTATTAACTAAGGCATATAGATTATATTTGTGATTTTGTTTCATAGGCCTTACATGCGTCTGAAGGGAAGGAACCTTTACCTCAGATTATGGTGGATGGCAAAGATGAAGGAGAGGTATGATGGTGAATTTTTAAATTGTAATATTTTTGAGTAGCTGTATTGGTCACAGTCAAGGTTCCAAAGGCCTTTTGTTGTAGGTTATAGTTCCTAAATGAAATTCAGGTTAAAATGGTTTCAACCCAGCTTGATTCTCAAGTTCCTCTGCTTCCTAACCATTATTATTCATGACCATGAATAATTAGGGTTAGGCATTCAAGGAAATTGAGAATCAACCTAAGTTGATACCATTTTTACCTGAATTTCATAATTTGACCCACAACTTTTACATAAACTAGTAAAACTAATTTTATTTAATGGCTGATCATGCATGTTTCGCTCCCAGTGAAGCATATTATTCTCCCCTCGCCCCTACCCACATATGTACATGTATGAATGCAGTGTAAAGTGGTCAAGTGTAGCACAGTTAATTATGCACTATCTCCAGCCATTTTTCTTACATAATTATGTTGTAAATGTTGTTTGGTTCATATAATCATGATTATTATTTCAGAGATATGAAAAGCTTGCAAAGGCCCAGCTAAAGAAAATGAGCAAACTTTATGCTCAAGAGAAAAAGAAATCTGAAGACAGGGAGAAAAAGGAGGTTAGTGTTGGTTAAATCAAGGTTGTCTCTGATAATCAATTTAGAAGAGGTGTGATGTAGTTCCAGCCTTTGGACAATTTTCACAATGTTATTGCTTGAAGTGAAACTTCTTTCATGCTACTTTTGAGTAGACATTAATTTTGTCACTAGAATTCCTTTTTTTACAAAATTAAATTTGGGGCTTTAAGATACATGTAATCTGGAATCTTTTGTTCATATATGTAACATAAAGTACCAAGGAGAATCCTGGATGGGTTATTAGTCATCACAAGGTTACCCCCAGCTTTATGTCACCCAGTTATACACCTGGGTGAAGAGACAAATTAAAGTGGAATGAAGTTTCTTGTCTAGAAGGAACGAAACAGTGCAATAGCAAGATACATGTAAGGTTCCTCGTCGACCTACAGATTAGCAATCCAAGCTGCATTTGTTTTGGTGATCATCACAAGTACCGGTATTGGGAAAAATCTGGGATATAATTTTAGGTCACCAAGACTAAAATTAATACAACTCTGAAAAATGTTGAGCTTGGAGGCTGCAGATCCTAAGTTTGAAATGGTATACTGCATGGTCACCACTTCTTGTCACTTTTGAGGGTGCCAGAATTTGATTTTTAAAAAGTCGGTGCAATAAATGTTGTCATTAATTAGGGGTGGGCCATTTGAAAAGTTATTGGGGGTGAAATTTTTGAGCTGCATGAATATTTTTTCGTTAACTTTTCCCTTGCATGATTTTTTTGGCCAGTGCAGGAATATTTTTTAGGTTTACTTCACGTGCATGGTTTTTTTTTTTTGTAATTTAATTTTTCCTGCTTGTATAATAATTTTTTAATTTCAACTTTGCCCACCTGCCCCCATAACTTTTCTAATGGTCCATCCCTTACTTTTAGATTATTTTAGCCAACCACACGAGGGGTGCTACATTTGGGTTATTACTGTTATGATTTATGCCCTAATTTCTTTGTTTTTTTTGTAAGGCTGAAAAGTCTCAACAGAGGGAAAAGAATCTTGAAGAGGCTAAAAAAATTACAATAAAAGAAGATCCAAGTTTACCCCCTGCCAAGAGAGTAAGTACTTCACTAATCAGTATCTTTGGCCAGTTTGAACTTGCCTATTATTTGTTCTAACTAGAAAGTACAATGTACATGTCATCTAGTACATACTGACATAACTGACCCTTATTATAACTGAATTCAAAGCAATTCTTGATTCTCATTTGTGTTGCATCACAGATAGGAGTAAAAGATTCAGTGACACATCGTGACCAGAGGGTAAAGGTGTTTGGCTGGGTGCACAGGCTTAGAAGACAAGGCAAAAATCTGATGTTTTTAGTTCTTAGAGATGGAAATGGTTTCCTTCAATGTGTTCTGTCAGATCAACTGGTAAGCATTTACACTTTATTTTAACAGATCAGTAGCTTAAAATGGGCAGCGGGAATGGAAAAATGAACCATGAAATGATACATGGAATATGGCAGGGTATTAAAATGGGAAATGTGTGATGAACAAAATCAGCAGAAGGTAGATGAAAAGTGGGAAATCAGACATTTTCTCTTTACTAAATGGAATTAAATATTTTTGAAGATAATCCCTTATAATACAATGCAAAATTAGTAATACATGGGTACCCCAGATTTTCATTTAGCAAAAATTGCACAAGTTATGTTTATCTTTCTTTTTTAATTTTAAGTGCCAGACTTATGAAGCTGTAACGCTATCTACAGAAGCATCTGTATGTCTTTATGGTGTCATCAAAGTACTTCCAGAAGGAAAAACAGTGAGCATTCTTGTTTTCCATTGTAGTTGTTTATGATAATTACAGTTAAACTCGCTTTTTTGCTGTAAAAGAATATTATTGGTAGATACAATTAATTTTATTGAGGTGCATAATGAGGTAGTCATGTTTTAAATTCCGTCAAGAGATTTGTAGTCAGCTTTTTGCATTATAATAATTTATTATCATCCAGGCTCCAGGAGGACATGAAATGGCCGTGGACTACTGGGAACTAGTTGGAGAATCCCCTGCTGGTGGCGTTGACAATCTTGTGAATGAGGTTGGTTAATCTGAAAGCAATAAACTCTCTGTTGTGACACACTAAAATGTAACATAAACATCCCCCTTCAACATCACCCTTTATCCTTTAGTTAACCCCTTTATTGCTTTTCAGTTTCACGATTGTCGTGGTCGTTACAATTATCCATACACTGTAAAGAGATAAGTTATAAGAATCAATAAAATGATCACCCAAGAGAAAATACTTTGATCTTTGAACAAATTCTCACAACTAATTCTTTAAGGAAATGTACGGAGGTCAGTTTGGAGAATTTGTATGTGGATACTGGGGCTTAAAGGGTTAATAGTGATCATGAGGATAAAAATAATTTCTCCACGTAATATCAGTGCTTCAAATTGACCACTCCAGAAAATACCGTAACATACCGCAATGCTCTTTGTTTGTCACCCCAAAATTTTGCATAAGCAATTTATTGTCTTCAGTTTCTCTTGGGAGTTAAAATGGCCCTAAGAGGAACTGAAAACAATGCTTATGCAAAATTTTGGTGTTGCAAACAAAGGGCACTGTGGTATGTTATGGTATTTTCCGGAGTGGTCAATATATATAGCAGAGGGGTCACAAGGGTTTTATCGACTGTAAGATGACATTTTAACAACTTTTCTCCACTTTCCACTGTCTTTCTTTTGGCTTTTTTCTCAATTTCAGCTTCATTTGTACTTTTTTTTAGTTATAAGAACTGATTGTGTTATAAAAAATTGTTTTTTCTGCTCTTTTAAGGAATCTGCTATAGATACTCAGCTTGATAACCGACACATCATGCTCAGGGGAGATACAGTAAGACTGTTTATGTTGCATTTTAATCTTATAATACTTTGAAACTAGTATTTTAATTGACCCTAGGGATTAACAACAACCTGAGTATTGGTTACGTATTGTAAAATGCATTAGTACACTTAGTGTACAACTGTAGGTGAAAAAATAAGAATTAAATGGAAATGGCTCCAATTATAGAATGATGTGCAGATCTTTCAGTTACTGGCCAGGGCTGGCCTGAATGCTGAGACTAAAATTTTGCACAAACAGACTGAGCAAGAAAGAAGTTAAGCCAAAATATTATGTTTTAATGTATATGTCTGGTCAGAGGTAAGTAATTATCAGCTCTTTTTACTTACTATCATAGAACTTTGATGATGTGGGGTATATGTCAAGTTACATGCATGTACCTCTTGTTCCCCATAATTGTGCAGCACAACCCCACTTGTACTTCACTGCAGCTGTGGCTTAATTTTCATTAACACTTGGTTTAACACTTGGTGGTAATTTATTCTAGATTTCAAGAATCCTGAGAATGCGATCTACTGTTACTCAGTGGTTAGTTGTCTTGCTCTTACAAACATAGATACTCATTTTGATATTGTTGATCTGCCTTAATTATCCCAAAAGTATATTACTTGTCTGACTCCCATGAAAATGAAAATAATTAGCACCAAAGATCAGTCGCATGACAACTTTATCTGTAGCTTGAAAATGAAACTTGTGTTTCACATTTTCTATCAACAATGGTGCTTACGGTATTTGAATTTATAAAATGTGGACAAAATTATTATGTTTTAAAGCTGGGTCATTTTTGAATAGATCATCACAAGTTCTGCTCATATCATGACAGCAAGGGTCCATGTAGTTAAACTAAGTTCGACTCCCTTATTGTTAACTTTAAGTGGATCTGCCACTGTTCTGTATTGTCACAAACTATAGGGCAAAATCTCTGACTGCTTTTTCCTTTTTTCTTTTTCGTTCTTTTATTGACTTTTAGTTTTAGAGACCATTACTTTGATCACAGTTATGTTGAGGTAAGAAATTACATTACACTACTTTTAGCTCTTGCTTGGCAATCCCCCTGCAGCTGTTAGAGAAACCTAATCCAATAATAATTCAGAGTTTTTTGATTAAAATAAATTCCAGCAATTATAGAATCTCCTTATTGAGGACACTAACTCATGGTCCTGGCAGCAATGGAAGTTTGGCTGAAAAATATCACTCTGACTTTTGATTAAATACCATAAATGATCTGATGTATGCCCTCTTGTAGGTGATCAACGTCTCATCAGTCTTGTTTAATACACGCTTTTAAATTGGCTTATAAATTTGTATTAGATGCTCCTTGAAATGCTCCTTGTTAATAAAGGCTCCTGCATGACACTTGCTCTAAAATGCTAGGAAATAGTAATCATTCAATTTATTCAGATTCTTGTTCACTGTCAAGATCAAATTAAAGATTCAGACATCGAAGTTGAGATTTAAAAAAAATGATGAATCTTAAATGAACATAGACGTATCAATGGACGGACTGGATAGTCTGTTATTTATACAATGTATACTGCAGTTATTGCCTAAAGTATACTAGTTTTCTGGAGTTTTTAATATTATTTGTTACAGTTATGAGAATAAACTCCTCTTTGTTTTGCATGTGTAAACTCATCTTAAACTCCCTTTCTTGGGCTTCTAAAATTAACTAGATGCCCGGGGAATTTATTTGATCATTTATGGTATTATTTAAGTTACTACATTCACTGGTGGTGAGGGAAAATTGCTCGTACACATACATATTAAATTTCTTCCTGGAGAAAACTCGGCACTGCCCACAGAGCCATTTATCGTTATTTTCTCAGTGCACTCTTTTATCCACTCACAGGTCACTCCACCCACAATGGTCCAAACACAAGTTGAAGGAGGTTCTACTCTCTTTGAATTTAACTATTTTGGTGAAAAAGTGAGTGTTCATTAAATTTTTTTAAGAAAAGTAAGTACAGTTTTATGGAAGCGATCTAAGTCGCTCATCCTCTCTGGGCTACATATCCAGTGTACCAACATCTCACTTCTAGGAAGCTTGTGTGTGCGTGTTCATGAAAGGTATCTTTGTAGCAAAGTGGAGATTCAAATGGCTAACCCTCTTTGTAATTCTGCAGGTTTTGAATTTCAGTTTTACATGTTCATTATTTTTGTCGTCGTTGTTGTTGTTGTTGTTAGTTTTAGTGTTGTTTTTACATTTTGTTAAGTTTCCAACAATCATTACAACCACTATGATTGTATTATTCTTTTTGAAGGCCTACTTGACGCAGTCCTCTCAACTGTACCTGGAAACACTGTTGCCATCACTAGGTGATGTATTCTGTATAGCACAGTCATACAGGGCAGAGCAGTCACGCACTAGGAGACATCTATCAGAGTAAGTCTGTTGTTTTTACTTTAAATACTGAAGCCTACATGGAAGGCATCCAAGGGTTAGGGGAGGGGGGGAAAGGGAGAGGGGATTGGGGAGAGGGGATTGACGAGAGAGGGAAAAGTTCCATTTCTCTTTTCCCTTTTGTATTTCTTCTTTTTTTTCTCCCCTGGCACCCCCTCTCCTTTTTAGGCCTTTCACTCAGGCTAACTTTACTGCCACAACAGCTCCAAAGCAAGCCTGTGGAAGCAGGCAATAATAATAATAGTAATGGTTTATTAATGACTTTTTTATGGAGTGGTTCTACATTCATCAATGAAATACATTTATACATTGTGTAATATGGATAAAAAAAATGAAATTACATGTAGGTATATAATATCAAAAGCAGTAAGTCAAACGAACAAAACAAAACAATCAAACAAATGCAATGTAATCTGGATTCGGCCCTAGTTTTAAATAATTTAGAAATTATTCTCACAAATGTATTAGCATTGGTCCTAAGTTTGATGTCATTTGGCAAACTGTGGAATAACTTGGAGGCTGGATCTCGAAAAGTTCCTGTTTTAAGAAACATGACCAGTTGCGACATAGCAATTGAGCATAGATTCCTGGTAGTTTGACGTCTCTCCGGAGTTAAATAGCTCGGTCATTCGAGTATCATATAGGGCTGTATGATTTGTCCTTAACAGATTAAATTCGTTTCTCTCCTTAACAAGGAGCCTTCCCAACCCAATAACATCAGCCATTTTTGCATAACGGTTGATAACAAAACTTGCAACGTGTCTTTGAACTCGCTTAATTTTGCTTCAAGTTGTTGTGGTAGTGGATAGAATACAATGTCGTAGAAATCAAGCTTCGAAAGTACCAATGCCTCAACTCAACTAATGACACCTCTGAAGTGCAGTAATACTGTTGTTGTCGAATGACCTTTTCTGTAGCCAGAAATCTTCTCATTAAGTATGCTGTGTCTGTCAATGTGTTCTGCCATCTGGCTAAGTACCAGGCGCTTGTATACTTTAGAGAGCATGCCGCTTGCCAACCTCGTTCCCAGGTTCTCCCTCCTACCCTCTCTCTCGCTCCATAGGGACAGGCAGGAGAGAACCCTGGGAACGAGGTTGGCCGCTTGCAGGTAGGATCATAGCAATTATAATATTTCTTACATGTGAAACAATTGCGAGGATAGGAAAGAGCTTTTGTTTAGCTTCTGTGGGATCCGATTCTAAAATTTACTAGTGTTATATACAGGATTCTGTGTTTTTTCCTGATTTCAGATATACTCATGTGGAAGCAGAATGTCCTTTCATTTCCTTTGATGATCTCCTAGACAGGATAGAAGACTTGGTACAATTTTTTTTTCCTTTTACCTTATTTACCGTCATTGGCTTTAATTTCCTGTTCAGCAAATCATGCATATTATTATAGTTGCGCTAATCAAAGCTTTGTTTAATAAAATTACGAAAAAGAATGAGGTTTTATCAACTGGCTCAAAGTTTCAGTTATATAGTAGCCATGATTTAAACCAAGTTAATAGCACCAAACATCTTTATGTTTTGCTCCCCCACAGACATACAGTTGTAGCACCACATTTCCAGTAGAAATAAACGTTCAAAGTATACCCCTTTATCCATTTTTTTTTTCATTCTAGGTTTGTGACGTTGTTGACAGAGTTCTGAAGTCTCCCCACACGGAAATACTCAAGGAACTGAATCCGGTGTGTAATACCCAGGGTTTATTGTTATGTAAATTGTTTAGAAAGTAATATTTGTCTTAAATTTATCACTAAGCAAAATAAAAGGAGAAGATGGTATATAGTAGATGTATAAGATAAATGTGAGCCACCTTTGTTAAGTTTCAAATAATCATTCTACATGTACATCAGCTACACTCATCTCTGGTAAAAGTGGCCAAGTTTTCATTAATTTTACGTTACTCAAACTGCAACCTCCCAAGAAAGTGAGAGAAAATAAAGTTGGTAGAGGGCTGGGGTGTTACAATTCTCCATTGAACCTTACAGTGTAGCTTGGTAAATACAGTTTCTTCTTGTCGCTCCAATACCAGCCCAGCAATTGCTGATTATCTTGTCCATGAAAAACCTAAAACTTATTTAATACAGACTTGGATAATTAGGTTATGCTATAAGTCTGTAGTACTCTTAATTGTCCGGCTAGCTGGAACAGCGAAAAATTGTTCCATCTTTGTTGTCAACTCAACCTTTTACTGCCTTCTTTTAAAATCTTCTACATCCTATATGATGCTTCAAAATAAAGTGCTCTTGGTAATAACTTTACCTCTAAATAATTTCCTGTAACTTGGTACAAATTTGGAGTTATGCTTTATTTTTGTCGATTCACTTTTATGATAATTTATGTATTTTTCCATCATTATAACTGTCTTTTAGAATTTCAAGCCTCCAAAGAGACCTTTCAAGTAAGTTCATCAAATGTTATCAATAATTATTGAATATCCAGGTTTCAATGTTCTCGAAGTTCTCTGAGAACTCACTTCACAGCCACCATTTATTTTATTTTGTCACAGGAGAATGAACTATTCTGATGCTATCGTGTACTTGAAGGAGCATAACATCAAAAAAGAGGATGGAACGTTCTATGAATTTGGAGAGGTATGATGTAATGTTACATTGACCACGTCTTAGTCCTTACCACACATGTCAAGTACAGATAATTATGTCTTCAGATTTCGTGTTTTATTGCAAGTGTATTCTTTCCATTAAATGGAGAATTCTCTGTGACTACAAATTAATCTTAAAATTTAAGATTTCAATTCTGTATGAACAAAATAATTGTAATACAAATCTTTTTTAAGAATTCCCGTGAACCACCATTTCGAACTTTGACCACACATTTTGTTTGTTACCATGGCAGCATGTAGAAGATTTCAAAATGGGGAAAATAGCCAATATTTTTATCTGCTACATTAAAATTTTGTTTCAATTTTAATATACATAATAAAACTAGTCTTCTATAAAAGGATTCCCAATCTTAATTTTCACCTGTTGTAGTTGTTATTGCTGCGGAGCGAAGCGAAGCAGCAACATAATCAGGATTTAAAGGAAATATACTAGGGTATCTAAAAGATAGTAATGCTGCGACACATTCTGTTGATACTGGCATTACTTAGGCAGTGAGACTTAAAAGAATCGAAAATGACATTGAATGACCTATTTAGATGTTGGAAAGAGTAACAATTACTATCAGTCAATAGAAAGAACTCGTGGGAAAGTTGTTTAGAAAATGATCAAGTGGTTATCAACTCTGGTTTTCCCACAGTAAATTGTAGGAAATGATAGAAGTTCAGATTGTTTATTTGGCTATATATTTCTATATATTTAATATACGGTGTACTGTCTTTTATCTGGAAACAATATTTTTCTTGCTGTTCATTGCACTTTATTAAATGACAGTTATTTATGTATATATTTATAGGAAACAACAACATGAAAAACGGAAAAAAAAAGAAAGAAGGAAAAAAAAAAAGAGTGGAGTAGGACTCGAACCCGGCACCTTCGGCTCGACGCGACTACACCTAACCACTACACTACAGAGGCTGATTACGCAACGTTCGGGAAAAGTCTTTAAATTAATGCCTTTTCCATCGGGTGAAACATTATCGTGCCGCATTAACCGAGCCATTAACAGTAAAAGAACAATGTAACCGCATATAACATTGGAATGAATGAATGAAAGAACATATTAAATTATGCTTTACAAAACGCCGATACACGTCCTCGTCTGCAAAGTAGGGCGCAAAACAGATGTTTTGTTATCTCGATTTGCGCTGTTATTTTGAAGCTAATGGTCAAAATCACATCCATTTTCGGCTCATACAGGTTCTTAAGAATAGCATGGCATGACATTTTCTCACTTTCACATCACCTTCTAGCAAGCTGGAATTTGTATATCCCCCGTGTTGCGGAGTCGAAGAGTAAATGCTCATCTTTTCGTCAAGTTTAACGCCTGGACGAGTAAAAGGCTTTTGAAATGTAATCCCCAAGATAACCATCGTACTCATCTGAAAGACTCCTGCGTGTCTTAAATTTGGTAAGATTTCTAACCGTGCAGTAGAAAATTTGCCACAAAGAAACTCTGAGTCTGGGCAGCAACGATGCACGCTCTCAACCACCGTGGCGCAATGCCGCAGAAAACTCTGGTTAAAAGTGGCGCAGTGCACTCTGGTTAAATGCAATGCATTGTGGTAAAAAGTGATGAATTCGAGAATTCGTCGCCCCTTATATATTTCCCTTAAATCCTGATTATGTTGCTGCTCGCTCCCTACGGTCGCTCCGCAGCAATCGGGAGCTTAAGATCCGGACGTTTTCGACGCGACGGCGACGTGACAACCGATTAGGATTGGGGCGAGTTTAACTGCGCATGCGATTTCCAACATTCCCGCCGTCGCCCTCACGTCGGCGACGTCAGTTTGGGGATTTTGCCGTCGCAGTGAAAACGTGAGTATTTATACCGCTATTTCTTTCTTGAACTCTTCATTCCTGTATTTTTTTTCAGTTTCTTTATTAGCACAAACCACCTGGGAATGTGCCAAGCAACTCTAACGGCTTTCTGTGTTCTCTTCACAGACAAAACTCAGGAAAATGACCGAAGACTCCGAAGTTAGTTTAGTGAAGACAAAACAATCTAAGTAAAGATAAAAAGAAGCTGTTACATTCAACGAATTCTTTGTTGTAAAACAATATATGTATAATATATTACTGACTCCAATACATTTTTTTATTTCTTAGTTGCATATTGAATCCGAATTTTCTTAGGCGATAAAGAATTTTGGAGTTCTGGAGCCTGCTAAAAAGTACAGTACAGAGAAATATTTAATTTTGTTCTGAATTTTTTACACTTAGCCGGCGAATCCACTATATAGCTTATCAATATGTTATTGTACTCTTACTCTTGTGGTATAATCACACTTGAAATATTTCTTTGATGAAGTGCTGTGAATTTAGAGCAACAATTTATGTGGATACGTACCGTTCGTATTTAAACAGAACAATTTCATCCAGCAAATATTCGATAAATCAATATAAGGACTCGTAAAGCAGCACGAAATCTTCATCGCTGATAAAATTAGCATCGTAGTAAAGAATGAGAAGTTGTCGAAAATCTTCAAATGCGGCCATGTTAAGAACAAAAGCGACTGAATCTCAGAAAGTACAGCCGATGTACTCGACGAAGTCACAGACGCCGTCATGAGAATCTTAAGCAAATTAATTTTGGCGTGAGAACGGCAACCTCTGGCCCAGTCCACCTGGGCTGTCACGTCGCCGTCACCGCGAAAACGTCCGCATCTTAAGCTCCCTAATAAAGGGGCGACGAATTCTCGAATTCATCACTTTTTACCACAATGCATTGCACACTTACCAACATTTTTAACCACAATGCATTGCACAAACAACTCAAATTTCAACACGAGGAAATTCGGTGATTGAGAGCGTGCATCGTTGCTGCCCAGACTCAGAGTTTCTTTGTCGCAAATTTTCTACTGCACGGTTAGAAATCTTACCAAATTTAAGACACGCAGGAGTCTTTCAGATGAGTACAATGGTTATCTTGGGGATTGGATTTCAAAAGCCTTTGACTCGTCCAGGCGCGCATTAAACTTGACGAGATGATGAGCATTTGCTCTTCGACTCAGCAACACGGGAGATATACAAATTCCAGCTTGCTAGAAGGTGATGTGAAAGTGAGAAAATGTCATGCCATGCTATTCTTAAGAACCTGTATGAGCCGAAAATGGATGTGATTTTGACTATTAGCTTCAGAATAACAGCGCAAATCAAGATAACAAAACATCTGTTTTGCGTCCTACTTTGCTGACGAGGATGTGTATCGGCGTTTTGTAAAGCATAATTATGTTCTTTCATTCATTCATTGCCATGGAATATGCGTTTTCATTGTTCTTTTACTGGTAATGGCGGTTTCATCCGATGGAAAAGACATTATTAAATTGAAGACTTTTCCCCGAAATTGCATAATCAACCTCTGTAGTGTAGTGGTTAAGTGTAGTCGCGTTGAGCCGAAGGTGCCGGGTTCAAGTCCTACTCCACTCTTTTGTTTTTCCTTCTTTCTTTTTTCTCCCGTTTTTCATGTTGTTGTTTTCTATAAATATATACATAAATAACTGTTATTTAATAAAGTGCAATGAACAGCAAGAAAAATGTTTTGTTTCCAGAGAAAAGACAGTACACTGTATATTAAATATATAGAAATATATAGCCAGATAAACAATCTGAACTTCTATCATTTTCTACAATTTACTGTGGGAAAACCAGAGTTGATAACCACTTGATCATTTTCTAAACAACTTTCCCACGAGTTCTTTTTATAGACTGATAGTAATTGTTACTCTTTCCAACATGTAAATAGGTCATTCAATGTCATTTTCAATTCTTTAAAGTCTCATTGCCTAAGTAATGCCAGTATCAACAGAATGTGCCGCAGCATTACTATCTTTTAGATACCCTAGTTGTTAAGGTAGGGGGGCAAAATCAAATGAGAACAAAATTAACGTCAATACTCTATTTTTGTCTGCTGATTTTGGACTCTTCTTTTTCTCTTCGCAGGACATCCCTGAGATGCCTGAGCGAAAAATGACAGATCAAATCAACGAGGTACTCGAACTTCGGTTTCTCAAAACGTCATTTAAATAGGCTTGCTTATTGATCCTTGATTATAATTATTATTTTTCATAACCTAGCCAATCCTGCTGTGTCGTTTCCCTACGGAAATTAAGTCCTTCTACATGTTCAGATGTCCGGAAGATAAGCGTGTCACAGAATCGGTAAGTACATAACCCGCCATGCTACAATCGTCGTCAAAAGTGTTGGGAATGCTGCTACTTTTTTCTCTTTTTTGCTTCTTCCCCTCGCCCCTTGCCCAATGTTGTGTGCGTAATTGTTCTGTTGCATCCCAGCATTGAATAGGGGAGATAAGGGTATTTAGCCAAAAGGAGAGCCATCTTTTTTAACATTAAAATGAACCACAGTCAACTCCCGATAACTCGAACCTTCTAGAGAAATCGAAAAAAGTTCGAGTTGTCGGGAGTTCAAAGCAAATTACCGGAAATAAGCAAATAAGCAAATGGTTGGGGAGGGAATGCAGGTATCATGCACACTTTACTTCAGGGGCAGCAAGAGATATAGATTAATATTTTGGAAAAGGGATTAAGGAACAAAGCTTGATTAATATACAGGGATGGACACTGAATTTGAACTGCAGTAACAAACAAGTGAAGACAAAGAATTGACAGGGTTGTTTTGGAATAAATTCAATGTTTCGGACTTTAGTACAATGTTTTATTCTCCGACTTGTCACGATCTTAAAACATGGTTCGAGTTATCAAGGGTAAAGTTATATAGAAGTGATGTGAAGGGAAAGAAAAATTAATTCGAGTTTGCGGGAGGTTCGAGTTATCGAGGGTTCGAGTTACCGAGGGTAAAATTATAGTAAATGTGTTAAAGAAATCCAAGAGAAGTAGACGTGGGTTCGAGTTAGCGCGAGGTTCGAGTTAGCGAGGGTTCGAGTTATCGGGAGTCGACTGTACTCTTAAGTTGTGCAACCTTCCCAACTACTTTTTTCGTGGATTGTGGTTTGTAGCTGAAGTCATGGCGGCCATGTTGGTTGACAAGAACAAAAGCTCTTTCCTCTGCTGAGAAGTAAACTCTTTCCACGCAAATTCTGCGAAAAAAATATATTGTTTTGCCACCTTATCACGTAGTTGCAAACAAACCAAGATTGTTCCCAATTTTAGGCAAATTCAGAAACTGCCAACTTTTCATAGACTGGAATAGTAAAATGAGGTATCATCTTGTTCCGCTATGGGTGGGAAACTGGAGATTAATCACTTTACGATTTGTTTGGAAGAACGTTAGCCCCACATTTCTCTAGTTTATTTCAGATTTGTATCGAACTGTGTTTTATATGTCTGAGAAATGTGTTTAGTGTGTTGTGTGGCCGTGAATTTGCCAATGTTTCCAGAGAATGAGCAGAGGAGAAAGTACCTTGTAGTACAACTGTACGTAATTTATTGCCAACATTTATCTCCAGTCCTGGTCACTGAGTGCTTAGCTATAGACTTATTAAACGGTCATATCACCAAGTGGGACTAAAAATGCTGCTGGTGGATTTTCGAAAACTTTGCTGTGTTAGTAGAAAGATTTTAAAAGCTTCACGTAAACGGCAAACGTCAGATTCAAGTTGAGAATTTCTCGAAATAGAAAATGAGCATATAAAACAGCTCGAAACAATACTTATGGATAAAAAATTGCGTGAAACTACTAATTTATGTGTAGAAATAATGAACAGTGAACGACAAGGAAATGGGAAACTTGGTCACGTGCTACAAATTCGCGTTTGTCGTTTGACGTAAACGTGATGCTTAACATCTCTATAAATACCCCTGGTGGTGGTTACTGCGAGCAATCAATTAAATCCCAAACTAAGAGACGTTCTCATTTGTATTGTAGCAACTAGAACAAACTCTGAAACGTTGATTCCTGTTTCTAGGTCGATCTATTGATGCCTGGTGTTGGGGAGATTGTTGGTGGGTCAATGAGGATGTGGCATTATGTAAGTTTGAGTTTGTTGTTTCTTTAGCCGACATATTAGGGCCATTTATACGAGGAAAAATAAGACGCGTCTTACATAAGACGCGAACTTTCCGTATAAACGGCACATTTCGTCTAAAATAAGACGCGACTTCGCTAAGACGCGTCTTATTTTGGAACAGCCCTTAACACCTGTTCTTAGATAAGACACGTCTTAGCTAAGACGAGAAAAGCGTCGTATAAATGACCTTCGCGTCTTACATAAGACACAATCGCATAGTACGCATGCATTAATTTTTGGCACGCCACGTTGAATTGCCGTTGCTACGGGCAACATTCACATGAAAACGAGTCAAGAACAGAAATACGACGCGAACCATTTATACGAGCTGTTCTCGTCTTAAACGTGCTCGTATAAATGATACAGTTCGCGTCTTATTTTTCCTCGTATAAATGGCCCTATTGTTCATTGTCTATTTTAAAGTTTCATCGGAGACTCGATCCGTGTTGACAGTTGTGCCGAATTACACTTCGAGCCGACTTTTAACGGGGTTCGAATTTAGACCCAATTTCCTGCGCAGCCTTGTAATTCCCACTTTCGCATTCCCCATAATACTAACGTTTTTGGTGAAAAAAAGGATAATGAAGCTTTCCGGGGTGAGAACACGCATAAAAAACTTTAAGTTAAAGGGGCTGTGTCACGGCAGTCCAGTTAATTTTGTTTAATTTTGCCAATTACTCGCCCTCAATCGCTATGGAACTTAAAGTAAGCAAAGAAATTACATGTAAATGACAAAATTAGAGATGCGTGACAAACAAATGTGTCTCCTGAGCATTATTTTTGAAGTTGCAAGCAGCAGAGATCAACTTTGAAAAACTGTTAGGCTGAACAGTTTTCAAAAACCCTAATTTCAATCCGTTTCAATCGTCTTCAGTTTTGCCCATCCGTGGCATCTGTTGTTTCTATTATGTTATTTTAACCCTCCTTTAAAGTTTTAAGCGGTTATTTTTATGTTTCTCTTAATTTAACGGGCATTTTGTAATTTCCTAATTTGGCTGAATTTCGTGACACAGCTCCTTTAAATCTGGTACTCGTGCTCGTTCTCGTCGTCAAATCTAAAGCTCTCTAATATTCTAAAGTACTACAGTGAAAACCAGTCTTACAACCAGACTGATGCACCTAGGGTGGGGTATTTGACTGATCTATTATTGTTCTCTCTGGGGAGGGGATATTTCAATCTTTCTTCGCCCGACGTGCACTGGGATCAATTGAACGTTTTAAGATCTTGTACATTGCGGTATCAAAGTAAACGGAAGCTCTATTTTCCAAACGGAAAACTCCACCAGGTTGGAAACCAGCAGGGAGGGTTAATTTTCAAGAGACGTTTAACCTGAGAGAGATAAAACCTTTACGATTTTGGATCTGTTTTATTTTCGTGACCATGTTTGTAGATAATGTCAGTAATCAAGAAGAATTTGTTAAGACTTTTAAAAATAAATTTTATTTGGTGCCATTCAAAAAAGAACCTAACATCACATTCTTATACATGATCTCATCCATGGGACATAAGGTTAATGGTTAAGTTTTTAAATGAATACAATGCTGTACGGGACTAAAAATTTTTGATACTGTTGTCACATTTCAATAAAAGATTCTAGTTATTGCTTAATGTGCATCCCGAGGTGGGGAAATTTTTGTGCATTTGACTGGAATAATTTGCCCGTGGGCAGGGAATTTGACGGCAAATTTTTTAACAATGTCAAATCCCCATCCCATGCCCTGCTCCCTCCCCCCTCCCCCGCGCTGGCTTTAATTAAACAGTAATTTTCTAATGTGAACTACTCGTAAAAAACAATTAGATTTTCATGGCCTTCTGCCATTATCTTGTCGAAAGGGTGCTAATTCTCATCTTTTCTATTTTAGGATGAGTTGATGCAAGGATACGAACGAGAAGGAATCGATCCATCCCCTTACTATTGGTACACTGACCAGGTATGGTTACGAACCTACATCTTTGTCAAATCAAGCAACCATTGTTCGTGTTTGTTACTTAAGGAAGTTATTGTAAGCGACCAGAGGAGCCCGCAATCCTAATCTACAGGTTGCTTTTACGCATGAGCGGAACGTTAGTCTGCGAAAACATCCATTTCTCCTCGTTTTCGCAGGCTAGCGGAACGTATGTAGCTTGCCTTTATTTGGGCTTTTACTAAGAATGAATGGAATACAGAGAACGCAATCTGATCAAGCGTGTTTGGACCTTCTATCACTCGTAATCTGATTACGCGCGTTTTGTTCTTCTATCACATGAAACTTTCGCAAAGCACACCACAGACGTCATGAGCTCATGAGCGTTTTGACCTTTTGGTTTGTACTAGCAGTAAATACTCTGACCAATAGTGGATGTAGTCAATCTAGTAAACCAATCAGAGCTAAATAAAAGCAAGCAGCGAGAGCCAGTTGCGGGAAAATACACGCAGCCTGGTCAGAATTGTTTTGGTTTCATCGCGGATTGGTTACAGGGAAGTGCCGTGGGATATTTCAGCCAATCACAGAGTGCAACAGTTCGATACCAAAACACTGTTAAACCATTCACAGTTAACTTGTTTTCCCGCGTGCGATTGGTGTGGTTTATCGCCGGGTCCTATTTCCTTTTCGTAAACGGTCTTTGCCATTTTTTACGGTCGATGCCACCATTTGTAGGGAGCTTTAGTATCGACGACGGCGACGGCAGGGAAAACGTCACTTTAATATGAATTCGCGTTTTTTCAAACTTTGTCGCGTTTTTTCCAGTTCACTGAAAATGTGAAATTTAGGCGAATTTCCCTGGAGTTGATTTCTTGGGAACCGGACTCAATTTTCGAAAGAGAAAGAAAAATTCGTCGTTGCTTGTTTACGTTCTCCACAAAACGTGAAATTAGGCATTTTTACGTCGTAGTCGTGCCGTGACGGTAAAGAAATGTACAAAAAAGCGTGATGCACGTGCAGAGTTGTTGTTTTGCTTATCAAACCTATCGCTTTTTTGCAGTTCTCCTTGCCGTCGCCGTCGCCGTCGCCGTCGCCGTCGCTAAAGCTCCCTGGTAACTAACGACGACGGCGACGTCAACAAGAACGGCACAAAATCAATAGGTTTAGATTGGCAAAACAACAACTCTGCACGTGCATCGTGCATTTTTGGTACATTTCTTTGCCGTCACTGCACGCCGACGTGATAATGTCAAATTTCGCGTTTTGTGGAGGACGTGAACACAAGGCGACCGGACTTTCGTTCGGCCACTCGGGGCTTCTCCCCCAAACGATAAATCCCAGGTAGAACCCTGTTGTCGTCGTCCTCGTTACTTAAGCTCCCTATTTCGCGGGGAAATCAGTGGTGGCGTCCTGAAATGCCGGCCTTTTCTCTTTAAATTTTATTTTCTCAGCAAGAGTAACAGTCTCTCTTTTTTTGTAGAGAAAGTATGGTTCTTGTCCCCACGGAGGTTATGGACTGGGACTGGAGAGATTCTTGACTTGGTTACTGAACAGGGATCACATCAGAGACGTGTGTCTTTACCCACGATTTACCGGAAGATGTCGGCCATAAAAATATTAATTTACATTACCCACAATAAAATACAGCATGGAACCAGCCAATAAAATTCTAGCTGTAGAATTTCTATTAACTTAGAGTTGTTTCGTAAGGGCAGTTCTTGGAACTAGGCTAGGAAATTAAACAGTTGTATTTCGTACTATCCTTATTGAAATCTTCAGGACCCGCTTCTTGAAAGATGGTTAAGTTTAACCCAGGATAGGACAAATAGACCAATTCCGATATATTAAAATTCATACATGGCTGCGAGGCTTGGGGGAATAAAACAAAAGAAATCGTCTTGAGGCTCAGTGATGAATAAAACATTTCTTTTGTTTTATTCCCCCAAGCCTCGGAGCCACGTATGAATTTTAATATATCGAAAATGATCTATTGTCAGCAAAGCTTCCTTGTCCAAAAACCTGAGATTATAAAATACTATTGAGCCTTGTACTACAACATCCAATTATGTCGAAATAATATGATACTATAATAGTGGAGTAAGGTTCTAATCCTGGGTTTCCGCTGATCGGCCTTTCATGATCCGGACCACAGCCTTCTGTCCAAACAGACGGTAAATAAATGTTTTTTGTACTCTTTTTGACATCTAGTTAAAGGACTAAAATCAAGGACGCATTTTAACCCTGTTTTCAAGCCAAGTCAAGCAAAAGTTAATTATCAACAGTCGACTTTGCTCAGTGTTTCTAAGGAAACGAACTTCACGCAAAAATTTGCCAAAAATATTTTGGACGATATGAAAAGACAGTCAACATTTTCTGGAAGATTTGAATCGGAAATCGTAGTCTATAGTTCTGGGAACAAGCGGCCACGACACCGACTTGGAAGCGAGCACACAGTAATGTCCGTGCGCTCCGCGTAAAGCTCGAAATTGGTCGTTCAGGTATTTTTGGCATACACATTGTCGTGTAACGCACTTGTCATTCAGGGTCCATGACAAACTTGGATTCGTCATTAAAGAATGAAAATTTCGTTTTAGTAGTATCTTGTAGTCCCGAGACACTTGTATTTCTAGTGTATACATTCTTCAAATGAAATAAAATTGCAACTGTTCCATCAAAAGGAAGTGCAGTCGTGTTTTTATTCTATTTCTGTCAATGGTTTTTAGGCTGTTCAGTCCTCGAGGTCGACAAAGTGAGAGTTTGTGGACGCAAGTGACGTCGGAGACTCCTTGAATTTTATAACTTTATATGATATTTTATTTGCCTTGATGTTAATACCCTTCTTTCGAAATCTACACAAACTTGAAACGATTGTCTTCAGGCAAACATTGAAACGGCAAAAATATTTTGTGGGAACAAAACTGAGCTGCTGGCAAGTTAAGGTCTTAACGTATACCGTACGTAGTAAGTACAAGAAATGGTTTCTTTTATGCGCGAACTAACAGCAACATCAAATAGGTGCTGGCCACCAGTTGTTCAAAGCCGGATAACTATTTGTCTTGTCCACGGGCCCGGAGGGGTACTTTAGGAATTTTTGGGTGGGGATGTGCCGCTGGGACCCTGAAACCCTTACCCTATACCAGAGCTCGTTCAAGTGAATTTTGCTGCCCTATACTAGACTAAACTCCCAAAATCCCATCCCCTATCTCAGAGTAGCTGTTTTCAAAAAACTACTGAGGTCACAAGCACAGTCCAGCCAAAACAACCGATTTTATTTTTACATATTTTTGAGTGGCAATTCCCAGTTTCCCTAGTCTAGACTTAAATCTTCAACCAATTGATCAGTGTCCTGGAAAATGATACCCTATTCTAAACCTAAACCCTCTGATTTGTATACCCTATCCCAGAGTAAACTGCTTAAAAACCATACCCTTCACAGCGCCACATACCTATATAGCCCAGCACCCCCCCCCCCCAACCCCCCGGGTCCACGGGGTAGAGGTTAATCCATGGTTAGAACTATCCGGCGCCCTTTGAGCAACTAGTCGAGCTTAACTGCGAACAGGACGTACTTTTTGACATACTGTCTCGACCCATAGCCAGGAAAATAGGGAGCACATAGCACCACGAGACAGCTGCCGAATGCGAAGGGACGGGGTTCAGCACAGTCATTACATAATTATATAACTAGAAATGCGAGTAGTATCGCAGAACTTCACAAGCTCAGATTTAGGGCCAAGAGTAAAAAAGAAAAGAAAAAGAAGCCACGAGAGAAAAAAAACGTCTCCTCCAGAAATATGCATTGTATTTTTTATACATTGTATTATCTAAGTTTTGAAATTATTACAAAGTAAATCTTATAAAATTCTGAAGGAAAGTTGAATTTGTAATTACATGTAAATATTCTATAAAAATTCAACTTTTTTGGGTCATTATTTTAATTGTTTTCTGTTATTCTTCAGGCATTAAGTTCATAAAAAACTAATGAAACAAAAATAAGCAAAATTATTCAATAAGTAAAATATTATTTAAAGTGCCATGTATTAAGAGCCCTCCAATAATTATTTCTCAACTGTTATAATAATTATATTCAACCTGTCTGGTCATGACACAGCTAACATACGAAAAAATATTAGGTTGCAATTCAAATTCAATTATTATGGCCTATCCCCAATACCACCAGCTAAATCATAAACTTTCTGGCTGACAGCCAATGCCAAAGAATCAGCAGCTTCTCGCGTATCAGCCTCAGCATATACACGTACTATATCCTCAGTACCAGATGGTCGCACAAAGGATCTTGCATTCTTGTACCCAGAAACAAGCTTATCGATTTCATCTTGAAGACCCTCAGGGGCTGTAACCTTCCTTTCAGCATCTGTTGTTTCAATGACATTGCGATTCTTGATAGCAACTTTACGTTGCCGGTTGGGGAGATCTGTGTACACAGCAGCCCAATCTTCCAAACTCCAGCCTTTTTCATGGAGGATGCTTTCCACTACCAGCATGTCACTCATAGCATCACCAACAGTTTGGTTGACTAAATCTATCAAGCTTAAGACTTGTTTGGCAGCTTTACACCTCTCCGAACTGGCATCAGCATCTTGGACAACAGCCTTCATCTTCCCCACAACATCATTTGTAAACAATGCAGTTCCATGGCCATTTGCTTCAAAATATACCCCAATGTCAAACTCCTCAGCTTTGTGGTGAACGTGCTTCACACCTGTTTTAGTGCATGCCACAGGCACTCCAAGGGTGCTTTCAGCATAGGATGTGGAATTTCCATTGGCATAGGCCGTTTGGACAATTCCCAAGCCTCTATCAAGAACAACACCTGTTTTGTCCAGTTTTTCTTTCAAATATCCAACTACAAGGGTTGCAATTCTATCACCATCAAGCAAGTGGAACTTGTGATCTTTATCATAGTAAAAATACATAACTCTATCAGCATCACCATCGAATGTCACACATCGATCACCTGGGTTGATGTCCATGCCATCAGGAGCACACTGGTAAAGCTTCACGTAATCAGCACCACACTTTTCATTTAACTTCCCACTTGAACCATCATTGCAAATTACAAGCGACAAAGTGCCCTTCAGGTGTTTGGCAAGCATCTTGACTTTGAGTGCTCCTACACCATTTGCACCATCCAGCTTGACCACAGGGACACCTGTTTTCCCAGACAGTGACCTCAGATCCAGGAAGGCATTTGAAATTTTGTTATAGTAACCTTCTTCTGTTGCTTCACCGTATTCACCTTCAGTGTTTTGGCATCTCACCATATAATGCAACTGAGGGGTGGTTAAAACACCTGACACAAAAGGGTGATCAGTTAATTTATGAATCACTATTAACCCTCTAAGTCCAATAGTGACCATAATCAGTTTTCTCCTAACAATATCCATGCAAAGACAAAGGAAAAGGTTATGGGAATAAATAAAAAGATCAAATAGAGAAAATGCTTTAATCTTTCAACAAATTCTCTTCCTAATTCTTTGAGGAAATGTAGTAAAGGTCAGTGTGGAGAGTTTGTATGTTCATGATAAAATAGGGTACGCCTTGGATTATTAGAGCAATTTTATTTAAGCTGTGAAATAGATCATAGACTAATACACAATATTACACTCTAATTTCATTGTTTTCTTTAGTTTACTCATTACTATTTGGCACTAATAATTGTTACATATTGTTTCACAGGTTTAGTAAAGTCACCAAGGGTGCTTGGGGTGGGGTCCAAATGCCTACTTTATGAGCTAGTCATATAAAGAAAGATCTTCATCAATAACTGTATTACCGGTAAGTAGATGCCTGATTGCCAGCTTAATAAAGATGTCCAGGTGGAAAGAAAGGTTTGAGCTGTACCAATGTAGAATTTTTTTTTCACAGATTTACACTTTTAGTTTCACATTATCATATATTTTTTCACATTTAGAGACTAACTCTGATGGATATTTATATTAATATTTTAAAGCACAGTTCTTATGTAATGGATTTGCAGTAAATTCCAGCTGTGCTTTACATCACCAGTCAGTTACGCCATTCCTTAGTGGTGCACACCCTCCAAAGAAAAATCTTGGATCTGCCCCTGTATGATAAACATCATTCATCCACCAAAACCTGGTAAAATTGTGGCCCGATGTGAGAAATGCGTAAATGTTTTCTAACACAGATATTTTTAATGATACATGTTATAGTTCTTGATTTTAAATTTACAAACCTTTAATATTACCAAAACCCAGCATTTTAATACCATAAAGAATGAACCAAATGCAACCTGTTGCGAAATGCAATCAAAGCACCCGATCTCGATATTTGCTTTGAAATTCTGGTTTTTAAGAGCAAAAATATATTGACAATTAAGGAAACATACCTTAAAAAAAGTCAGCAAGTTTTCCTAGCCCTTGCTGGACAAGCCAATCTGCCACAAACTGCTGATCTTTAGGTTGGAAAATCTCCATGTTTTATAGCTAACAACTTTTGTGTCAAAGGCCTGGGGTGCACTCTTGGTCGTGCCAAATTAGCTAAAGCCCCACCCCCGGGACTGACAAGGTGCGCAAATGCACCGCAGTTGCACGGGAGGGGGTGGGGAGGGGCTGGGTGCAGCTGGAATTGCAATTGACTGAGATGCATAAACCAGCACCAGAAGCTGATAAAACTACCAAGAGTAGATAAAATGTCTATCGACCTATGTACTTTAACTGTGTCACTTTTATTTTCTCACGGAAGGGGAGAGGCCTATTCACGTTGCAACAGTAGACTATTCATGCCTCATTATTAAAAGGGGCGGGGGAGGGGTGCGTTCTCTTTGCATGACAACAAGAAGTTCTCACCATAATCCTCACAAGATCCATCCAAAGCTTGTACTCCGCCCAACAAAGCCTTCACAAATTCCACTCCGCTAGGTCTAGTGTCTCGAGCGATAAAAACCTTGGCAGGAATGTTCCAATCGACGCTGTGCTCTTCCACCACCCCCCTCAGAACCTCGACAATATCTTCCGCGTTTGCTAACTCCGATGCATGCCTCTCCCATGATGGCTGAAGCATTTCACCAAGAGGATCCACCAGCTTGACTCCATTGTCGTGAACTGGGTTATGCGAAGCAGTAACAACCACGCCGATAACTTTTCCGTCTTTGGCCTTCGAGCGAAGAACAGCGAGAAGACCCATTCGGTACATCACAGAGTCGAGATGGTCTGCTCGCATGCGGAATCCAGCCGTTCCATAGGAGAACTTAACATCAGGTTTTGGATGCTCCTTGCTTACCTCCGCCGCTCTTTGAAGAAGAGATTCCATGCTTTAGGTCGAGTTAGAATAAGGGAGCCAGAACCTACAAACTTCTAATTTTTCCAAAGCCACGTCGCTTTTTCGTTTCCAGTCTCCCTTCAGCGTTTATACCTCTTCCGCGTTAACACGCATATCTTTTACAATATGCCGCTGTCAAAATTATTTCTGACTGCTTGTTCATCCTCTTCACTCTCTCTCGTTCGGCCATAGTTGTGTCCGTCGACAAAGGTAATTTATCGTGTTGTATCTCAGTCATCCTCAAAGATTTTTCAACATCAACATATCAAATTTATTGAAACACCTTTTTTTTCTCTGTACATAGTTTTTTCCCCGTATTCCCCGAATTAGACATTTCCCCCTATAGAACACTTGTATGTAATAAAATTTCGGCTTTATACATTATGGCCTTTAAGCGTGTTTGATGCTTTTGAAACATACTAATGCTTGGACTGTTTGCAAATGCTGTGCTATTTTAGGAACCAAAAATGGCTCGCAACGTGGAAATGGCAGTGGGGCTCCACAAGGGCCACAAAACAACGAAGACAGTGCAAAAGCCCAAACCATCTAGGAGGAAAGGGGTGAGGTGGCTAGATTCAGTGATTTTAGCTTTATTGTTTAGTTTGAGTGACCATCAGAATAAGCCCCAAAAGCACAAGGGAAAAAGAGGCAAGAGAAAGAAGCTATGTTTGCGATTATTCCATCATATAAAATGGCATCATTCACTAGTTCAGTTCACTGTCCACAATAGACCCTTCCACGGTTTTTTCAAGATTTGATGAGGATCATATGGCAAAAGTCTGTCAACAGATTAGTTCAGTCAGTAGAGCACTTGACTGCAGAGCAGGAGGTTGTGGGATCAATTCCCCGGGGCCAACAAATACTCGGGGTCTCAAAATAACTGAGAAATGAAAGTACATGTACTATCTTTGCCCTGCAAACAGCACGGCTTGGATGACGATGTAAATGGTCATCCTGTCTCCAGTGGGAGACAGGATGTGCTAAATACATTAAAACTCGAATAAAGTGGAATTTTTTTAGCGTCGCTAGAAAAAACGCCTTAACATCAGTGAACTTGCTAAGTTTGAAAGTGATACGTGTAAAGTGGGTGAACATATAGCTCCCCAAAGTCAATAACTTTACAGACGTTTGAATCGTGGGCGCAAGTTGGTGCTCCTACCTTACAAGCCTCCGTAAAATTTTGTGACTTTGCAGAGCTTTGTCTTTGTTCTTTTTTTATCAAATCACACTCAAACTTGGCGATTGTACTATTTTTTAGGCTTTCTTTTCAGCAGTGTCGGCAGATTTTCTCTAAACGGTCCATGTCAAAAGTTTAAATCACATTGGAAGGGTCTGCTGACCTCAGACAATACATTTTCTGTCTTTCATTGTGAGAAGCAGGTATTTCAGATTTTCTGGAACTAGTTGGTTAAGAGTGCTTAGTGCCCAGAGGCTCTCCTATATTAATTCTTAAAAACTAGTAAACTTGCTCATAGATTTCTTATCACAATTAGTTGCCTGATCCTCAGAGGCTGGTCAGCAAATGAAGTCAGTGGTTATAGGATTCTGATTATGGTTTTATGTTATTTTTGTGATATTTTTTTGTTTTGCTTCTTGTTTAGGCAAGTAACAAAAGGGTAAAATTTATCCGAGATCTTGTACGAGAGGTTGTTGGATTTGCACCTTATGAGAAACGTTGCATGGAATTGCTCAGAATTGGCAAGGACAAAAGAGCTTTGAAATTTGTTAAAAAGAGGGTAAGAGATCTTTCTCTCCAGTTCAGATCAGTACACTGTATATTGTTTGATTAGTTGTCCCTCACTAACCTTGTTGTACAAGTGATCTATGCATGCAGGAAGACTTAGCTGATTTGATACCACCAAATTTTCCTCAAATAAAATAATAGGTTACTACCATAATTGCGGGTGTATAGACCATTCATGTAAGGTAGTAGGCTTATTTAGTATATACTAAAAAACACATGAGATATCCTGTGCTATTCATCTCTGAGCAACAAGCAGTGTCAAACTTACTTAAGTTACGAGCCAAATGACTTCCTGGTTTGCTATTGCAACAAACAAAGAAATTTCACAAATTTAACGAAGAAACTATTCTCGAAAACTCTAAGAAGGTGACGAAATTCAGTTTGGCAGTTATTACAGGTAAAGCTGATTAAAAATTTTATCGATGAAACTGGTTAAAAGAGTTTCTTGTTTACAAATGTTGTGTTACTCTATTCAGCTGACATTTTCAAAAATAGACTTAAAATTGAATTTAAAGGTTTTTATTACAGAATGGTTTCAAATACAGAAAGAATTCACAACTCATGTTGAATAAATGTCCCCTCAAGAGCTAAACAGTGGCCTTCAAAGGCTTTATTTGTCAGGAAGAAAACATGGAGGCCATTCAGCTAATTGCATGCCAAAATTGTGATCTTTGGTAGTGATAAATGAGTTAAATATCGTCATTTTTGTGCTCAGTACCGGTGGTTAGTGGTGGATATTTACCTTGAGCAACCTCCATTTCAGTGAACAACTGTTATTTAAACTCCAAGTGAACTTGTAGGCACTTTCGTCTCTGAAAAAAAATCAGCTTTTAGGCAAGTGTGATAAGGGTGGTAAAACAGTTCAAAACAGTATTTTACTACCAGAGGAAGCTAATTGGATGCATGTTACTTTTTAGCTTGGAGGTCACACCCGTGGAAAGAGAAAGCGAGAAGAAATGCAAAGTGTCATTGCTTCCATGAGGAAGCAACAACAACATTAACATTTACACCACTGTTGAAAATAAAGCCCATTTTCTCGTAAACGTTTTTGTTCATGTTTTCTGTGTTTCAGGGTATGGTTTTTTTTTTATTAGCTTTGCCAACAAAAAAAAAAACAAACAAACAGAAACAACGTTGGCATGAGGGACACTGCAACAGCTGTGGCCAATTACAGCAGGCCCAAATACTAGTAAAAAATAAAAACAAGAAATATGAAGAAACACAGCGATAGAAAAAAAACTACAGCTACATAGATAGAGGAGATTACATGGCCGCGCTGAGATACGAAATTTCTCTTCGAGTGTTGAAAAATATTTTACGAGTGAGCACAGCGAACAAGTTGAAATATTTTTCAACACGAGTAGAGAAATTTCGTATCTCCAAGCAGCCATGTAATGTTCTATTTATTATATAAACACCAATGAAATACAAAACCATTTCACTTAAATAGTTTTTTGGTGTGAAAGGCACGATTTATTATGAAGCCATAGCAACGGTGATATTTTCACATGTGAAGATAACATGTTATTTTCACATGTGAAGATATCAAGTTTTCGCGCGAAAGCTCACCTGGTATTTCATTGGTGTTTATATAATAAAACAAGTTATTGGACGAGACAAGGGACAAGCACCATTACATTTTTAGACTAAAACGAACGTGGGTCTTCGCAATCATAGGAAACAGCTAACGCAGACTTATAATAATTTAAAATAACCGATTTAAAGGAAGCTAAGGTTGATGGGCTCAAGTCTAGTTCATCTGCTAAACAATTCAATTTAGTAGTAGGTCATTCATCCGGTCCTGCTCAGTTGCAGGTCATTTCAGCACGAAAGCACTTTGCCCCACATAAGGAAATCTAAGGCAGTCTTCCAGGTACTGGTTCCAGATTCTTTGTCAGTGGAGCTTCAATGTGCTTGGATCCCAGATTCCAAGACGGTCGACTCCCGATAACTCGAACCTTCAAGGGAAATCAAAAATAAGGTTGGAGTTATGGAGAGTTCGAAGCAAATAACCGGAAATAAGGAAATAGGGTGGGGAGTGGATGCAAGTAATATGAGCACTTCAAAGCTTGATATATACGCAGTACTGGACACTGTAGTTGAATTGAACTGGAAAAAGTAAAGACAAAGACTACATGTCTTATCAGGCGCTTGAAGCAGAAATGATCTGAAGTGAAGGGAAACAAAAATTACTTCCGGGTTAGCGGAAGATTCGAGTTACCGAGAGTAAAATTATAGTAAGTGTTTGGAGGAAATCCTTGGTTCGAGTTCTCGCGAAGTTCCAGTTAGCGAGGGTTCAAGTTATCAGAAGTCGACTGTAGCAAGTAGGATTCCAGATTCCTTGAGCTGTATTTCGGACTCCAAAGCCCATGATGCCAGATTTCACGACTTAAATGGATTCCAGTGAGATTCTGTAATCGAGACAAAAATTTAATTAAAATTGTACATGTACATTAATTCCATTTTTTTAAAATAGGTTTTAAAGGCTGTGTGTGTCATGACAAGCTACTATACAGATTGAATGATCAATAGCCAGGGTTCGCACACACCTTGAAAGTCCTTAAAAGTCCTTGAAAATTGCGGTCGGTGCTGGAAAGTCCTTGAATTTCGGTGCTAACTTTATAATTTAAGTAGAACTCCAAAAGAAAAGGAGCAAACACAGATAGATCTTCGAGATAAAATTACCTATGTTGTGGAAGAACTAAAAAAAGACAGAAGTAAGGCTCTTTTTGGATTGAATGGAGTCCTTGAAATATGGGAAATGTATCCTTGAAAGTCCTTGAAAAGTCCTTGAATTTTTTGTTCAAAAACGGGTACGAACCCTGAATAGCACATGGTCAGTTGTTTCCTTTGTCATCCTTCTGTTCAACCCAAATCTCGAAATTTTGCTTTCTACGCTTGCCAGAACTTTCGCAGCTGCTATTTTGTATCTGAAACAGAAGATCGCGGGTGTTCACATCGGTGAGCCATTTTAATTCATTTCATGATGACAATAGCCTGCGCGCAGACGAAATTAAACCCTGGTTTACTCCGTCTGCGAAACAGCGTCGAAATCCTTGTTCTAGACTTCCAGCTGTGTACCCAGATTTGAGTACGCGCCACGATTGGCCAGTTAAAAAAGGCCTTTGTTTTGTTTGTCGTGATCGCCAATCAGGTTGAAGGGAAATTCGAAACGCACTTCCGGTAATTCGTTGAGTCTGTTGGTGGTTCAGAACAAGGATCTCTGCGCTGCTTCGCAGACGGTACTAATCAGAGTATTTTTATCGTCTGCACGAGTAGTTAATAGAGGATGCTTTACCATTCAATTTCGCCACCGATTATTTCTGTCATTTCTCTGATTAACTTCATACTAATTTCATCAGTACAAAAAATGACAGACTTAATGGGAAATTTTAGCCCGTCAAGCACCCACTTTTTATTTCAAGTTTAACTCTGTCATATTTTGATACTAAAAGAATTTTTGAAATATTTTAAATTTCCCATTAACTCTGTCATTTTTGTGTTTATTTGACACTTTATGACATTAATGGCTCGCCCTGCGGGCTCGCGGAAATGACAGAAATAATCGGTGGCGAAATTGATGGAAGGCATCCTCTATTAACTACTCAGGAAGAATTCAATCGCGAAAAATATTATTACAAAATATATTTAGAAAAGATTATTTATAAATATAAAAATAATTTTGAAATAAATATATTGTAGAAACCTTTATCAGATTTGTTTTGGGGTGGGGTGGGGTGGGGTGGTTGGATGAGATTGAATGATAAAGATTATTACAAAATATATTTAGAAAAGATTATTTATAAATATAAAAATAATTTTGATTTATTTATATTGTAGAAATGTTTATCACAGAGGAAAAGAGTGTGAGTGAAAGTTTGTAAACAAAAAAAAATATTAGTTAATCTCTTATTATACCTAAATATTCACTATTTCCTTTATTTATGCGAAAAATAAGTTTTTTTACCATATCTATTTGTTTTTTGAAAACTTTTTTAAAATATTCATCATTAAGATAACCATCAATACCTATTAAATGATATTTATAATCCAAAAAACTATAATAATTATCTGATTTCTTCATTAAATTTTTAAAAAGTTCATCATTATTATAAACATCTGGATCCATCATTGCAACTTGAAGATATTTATTTTTTTGTTCTCTGATAAAATCTCTTTTTTCTTTTTCCCATTCTGAAAGGGGTTGTAATCCTTTATCATATTCATTCAAATCAATCTTTTTTGCTTTGTTAAATAGAAGAGTTTTTTTAACATAGTGATTATTAAAAAGTAAGACATATTTACTATCAAAATGTAATTCATGTTTTGGTTTTTTAGAATTGTCATTTTCGATTACATATAAATTATTATCAGGAAAAAGATTATTTTCACGTTTAAAACTAACTCCATATCGGGAAAAATCATCCAACATTTTGAAGTAAAAATCATTAATGTCTTCATTTTTCCATCTGCTGTAGTTGGGAGGGTGTTTTTCAAGATAATGTAAAAGAATTTTGAAAGGATGATTAAGAAATATTTCTTTTGTTAGTTTCATATCAAATGATTCTAATTCCATTCCTGGTTTGACTTCAAAATTATCAAATTCGGGGCCATTAGTGATCATTTTATTAAGGATTATATATTTTGAAAAATAATTTTGATTTAAAAAATAATATTTACATAAAAAATAATTTTGAAATAAATATATTGTAGAAACCTTTATCGGATTTGTTTTGGGGGTGGGTGGGTTGGATTAAAGAAGTATGATAAAGATTATTACAAAATATATTTAGAAAAGATTAATTATAAATATAAAAATAATTTTGATTTATTTATATTGTAGAAACCTTTATCGGATTTGGATGAAGGGGTTTAATCGAATTCTAAATTACTAAATTCTTTTATTCCCCACCATGACATACGATGATTGAATTTTTCTATGTAATAATATGATGTTTTGATTGCATTTTTCATAAGTTCAATATTTCGATAAACATCTGGGTCCATAAGTGCAACTTGAAGTTTTTTATTTGTTTGTTTTTTAATTAAATTTCTTTTTTGTTTTTCTTTCTCTGCAATTGGTATTTTTCCTTTGTCTAATTCATTTAGATCGATTGTTTTTATTTTATTAAATAGAAGAGTTTTTTTATCATAGCGATTGTTTACTAAGGAATATATACTTTTTCCAAAATCTTCTTCTTCTAACACACCGAGTTTATTATCGGGAAAAAGTTCCCATTTACGCTCGAAAGCGATTCCATATCTATTATAATCATCTAACAATTGGAAGTAAAAATCAGTCACATCTTCATAACCTTGTTGATCTGGATCGGCATCATTTTTTTTACTAGAGCAGCTGTAACTGGGGTAGTATTTGTAGAGAAAGAATAAAAGGAGTTTATAAGGATGTCTCATTTTGATTTTTTTTATTAGTTTTGGGTCAAATGGTTCAAGCTCCATCCATGGTTCAACAATGAATTCGTCTAGTTTTTGACTGCCAAGAATCATTTTATTAAAGGGATTATATTATGACGTCAATACATTCCAGAGTTCCCTAGCAATTTCAATCGATGAAAGTAAACTCAAAATCTATTTTCAGTTTTGCTGGTTGCTAGGGAACTCTGGAATGCAATCTATTGTTTTCAATGAAGCGTGAGGTTATTTTTGATGAGATGATAATCTGAATTAGTAATCAGGGGATTACCCCTCAAAATAATCTAAACAAATACTAAAATGGAATATCAAAGCCCTGAGGACCAAGATTTCGTTGTTGATGATGGCTATAAACATGATAAAGATCCTGATTATGTTCCTGAGGAAGAGGAATCATCCGATGATGATAAATATGTTGTAAAAGGAAAAGATTTTCAAAAACTGAGCAAAAAGGCAAAAAAACTCGGCGCCGAATCTCTTGATTATTCAAAGCGGAAAAATAACAAGTACGTGGTGAAGCTGCCAAGTGGAAAGAATTTGCATTTTGGCTCGTCGCAATATCCAGACTATTTAATTCACAAAGATAACGAGCGAAAAGAAAAATATCTTTCTCGGGCGATGAAGATAAAGAATAAGAAGGGAGAGTTGACTTATGACAATCCTGAATCGGCTAATTTTTGGAGTGTTAACCTGCTCTGGTCGGGGAAGTAGAGTTTTGAATCAGAAAAATAATGAAATTTAAAAATAAAAAAACCATTAAATAAAGATGACCACTGATCTAACTAATCTTTCTATTTCAGAGCTAAAAAAAATAAAAAAAGATAATAAGCAAAAACTCAAGGAGGAATATAAACAAAAGTTGATTGATGATATTAATAAAATACAAAAAGCAAGAGATAAAATCAAACCAAAAACAAAACCAAAACCCAAAACATTTGAAGAGTATTTCCAGGATTGTATAAAGAATAAAACAATACCACCTGATACCCCATCTTATCTGCGCAAAGCACTTGAGAGAGCTTTGAAAGAATACGACCAAGGAATAGAAAAAGAGAAATCATCTCTGGAAGGATTTGCTAATAAATACGTAGTAAAAGGCGAAACTGATATTACACCATTCGAGTTTTTCAAATCCAAGGCTGCTTATCTTAAAGAGTTTTTTAGAAATCATCGAAATATTAAAGTCAGATTTGTTCTTGTTTGCATGATGGAACAAATGGGAAAGTCAAGCGATGGAAAGTCAAGTCTTACTATTCAAGATAAAGCTTATTTTAATTCTGAAACACATATCAATCTTGAATCATCCGATGTAAAAGAAATATTGACTGAAGTTATTCGCTCCATAATTGAAAAGATTGAAATTTATCAGAAGAACGGAAGTGGTTGGTATTTCAGGGAAATAATTCATCTTGAGATACACACAGTCGATTACAATCCAATGAGGGGTTCATCTTATATTTCCCTTCCAGATTGGATAATGCGAAAGAAAGCGATAGTAAGCATTCGAAATAAAGATGAAAAATGCTTTTTATGGTGCGTATTGAGATATCTTCATCCAAGAGACAAAAATGATTTCCGATTGACAGATTTGAAGCAATACGAAAATAGTTTGAATACAAAAGAAATCGCTTTTCCAGTCAAATTAAAAGACATTACAAAATTCGAAAAACTCAATCCAGATATCCCAGGGATAAATGTGTTTTCAGTCAATGAGAGAAACAAGTTTTACCCTCTTCGAATGGCACAGAGAGATCCTCAGAAAACAATCGATCTGTTTTTGTTTGAGAAAGATGGTAAGTATCATTATTCTCTTATCAAAAGTTTTTCAAGATTATTCCGATCTCAAATAACATCGAGAACGAATGGGAAAATACACATTTGCAAAAGATGCTTTTCTCATTTTTCAAAGGAAGAATTATTTCAGAGACATATTGAATATTGTTCGTCTAATGAATCAGTTGTTGTAAAAATGCCAGCAAAAAATTCGAAGTTAGGATTTAAAAATTATTTTAAAAAACTTCCAATACCTTTTGTAGTTTACGCCGATTTTGAATGTTTTACCAAATCCATAGAAACGTGCAAACCCAATCCAGCAGGTTCATATACACTTGGTTATCAGAAGCATGAGCCGTCAGGTTTTTGTTTTTATATCAAAGGAATAGTTTCAAATATTTTTAAACCAATTATTTTTACAAAACAGAAAGAAAGTGATAATGTTGCTGAAATATTTGTTTCAAAACTTGCCAAGGTAACTCAAAAACTTTACGATGATTTTTATCGTCATCCAAAACCTCTCAGATTAACAGAGGAAGAACAAGCATCTTTCAAAGAAGCCAGGATATGTCATATTTGCTCAAAAGAATTAAAAGATGATAAAGTCCGGGATCATTGTCATTTTACCGGGGAATATCGTGGAGCTGCGCATAACAGCTGCAATCTACAGTGTAGAAAACCATTGATATTGCCTGTAGTATTTCACAATCTTCAAGGATATGACGCGCATTTGTTTATAAAAAAACTTTCAGGTTTGAAGGGTGAGTTGAATTGTATTCCATCGACTGAAGAGAAATATGTTTCATTTTCTAAAAAGATCAAAGTTGACGAATACAGATCCAAGCGAACTGGAGAAATGGTATCTTTGAATTTTGAAGTCAGATTCATCGATTCGTTCAAGTTTCTCCAAACCAGTCTTGCGAATCTTGTTGGAAATCTGCAATCGGATGATTTTCAAAATACAAAAGAGATAATGAAAGATAATATTGAACTTCTTACTCGAAAGGGAGTTTATCCCTATGACTACGTTTCATCTCTTGAAAAACTTAGTGAAACACAACTTCCAACCAAAGAGCAATTTTATTCAAGATTGAATGATGAAGATATTTCGGATGAAGATTACCAACATGCTCAAAATGTATGGAATACGTTCAAATGCCAATCAATCAGAGATTATCATGATCTTTATCTCAAGTCTGACGTATTGCTTCTGGCGGATGTTTTTGAAAATTTTCGTAAAACATGCCTGAAGCATTATAAACTGGATCCGGCGCATTATTATACATCTCCTGGATTGGCTTGGGATGCCTGTTTGAAAGAAACTGGCCAAAAACTTGAATTGCTTCATGATTACGATATGTTGATGTTATTTGAAAGAGGAATCAGAGGTGGAATGACCCATATAACAAAACGATATTCGGAGGCAAATAACAAATATATGCAAAACTTTGATCCAAACAAACCTTCAAAATTCATTCAATATTTGGATGCAAACAATCTCTATGGTTGGGGCATGAGTCAATCACTTCCTACGGGAGGATTTAAATGGATTTCCAATTTGACAAAAGAAAAGGTGATGGATATTCTTGAGAAAACAAATAGTAGCATGAATAATATGGAAAAGAGGGGTTATATATTCGAGGTTGATTTAGAGTATCCAAAGGAATTGTGGAAGACACATAACGATTACCCTCTTGCTCCAGAGAAGAAGAGAGTTGGGGGAGTTGAGAAACTCATTTCTCACTTCAAACCTCGTAACAAATATGTTATTCATTATCGAAATCTGAGACAATGTCTTGAATTGGGTTTGAAAATCAAAGCTGTTCACAGAGGAATATCTTTTAATCAAAGTTCTTGGATGGAGCCTTATATCAGGAAAAATACTGAACTCAGGAAAACAGCGGCCAATGGATTTGAGAAAGACTTTTTTAAGTTGATGAATAATTCTGTGTTTGGAAAGACTATTGAAAACATTCGGAAGAGACAAAATGTGTTTCTGGTTGATAATCGAGAAAAAGCCGCAAAATTAACATGCCGTCCAAACTTTGAACGGGCGACAATATTTGATCGAAATTTGCTTGCGATTCACCTGAAAAAGACTGAGGTCTATTTTAACAAACCTGTGTATGTCGGGCAGGCTATTTTGGATTTGTCAAAACTGTTGATGTTCGACTTTCATTATAATTTCATCCAAAAGAAATATTCTTACAAAAAAGCTCATTTGCTTTTTACAGATACAGACTCACTTATGTATGAGTTAAAAACCGACGATTTTTATAAAGATATCTTGCCAGATATAAAAGCTAGATTTGACACATCGGATTACCCGCAGGGGCATGAGTCAGGAATACTGACAGGAGTTAACAAGAAAGTGATTGGGAAGTTCAAAGATGAGGTGGCTGGTCGGCAGATAACTCACTTTGTCGGTCTTAGACCCAAACTTTATTCTTTTAAAATCGAAGATTCAAGTATTACCAAAAAATCAAAAGGAGTTAAGAAAAGCGTGGTAAAAAAAAAGATTGAGTTTGAGGATTACGTTCGGTGTTTGTTTACGGGTGAAAAACAAATGAGAACGATGAATATTATTCGAAGCGAGAACCACGATATTTATTCAAAAGAAGTCAATAAATTAGCTTTGAGTGGAGATGATGATAAGAGGATTTTATGCAAAGACAAAGTGAATACGAAGGCTATTAGATAAAAAAATGAATTAAAGATTTTATATTAAAAATATAAAATCATGGAAGAAGAACGAGAATATCTTGAATTCCAAGGAATTAAATTTTATTGGCACCCTTTTAGCAAATATTATCTTGCAAGCAAATGTGGTAAGATTTTGAGCTTGAAATGGAATAAGAAAAAGATTTTGAAATTTCGAAAAACTGGAAATAATTATTTAACATTTTGTTTATACGAAAATAATAAAAAAAGAGATTACTATATTCATCGTTTTGTCTACGAATGTTTTAAGGGAGAGATTCCAAAAGGGATGCATACAGATCATTGTGACAACGATAAAAAAAATAATCAAATTTCTAATCTCCAATTATTATCGCATAAAGAAAATGTTAGAAAATCTTGTTGTAAAAAGGTGATTTCTTTTAACATAGAAAATAAAGAAAAAAAGATTTTTGATTCTTTGTCACAAGTTGCTGAATATTACCAAATTTCTGTTAAAACAGTTTGTCATAATTGTCGAAAAATAATTAAAACTACCAAATCCAAAAAAGATGGGAAAAGATTCAAATTTTTTTATTTATAAAATTATTTGTTTAAACTATAAATAAAATGACTTACACCGAAGCTGAAATTCAAAAATACTTTGAAATTATTAAAAAATATACCAAACCTCCAGAGGAAACTGATCGAAAGACCCGTTGTTGGAACTGCCAAGAAACTGATTTTGAAATTGATAAAGGTTTCAAAATTTGTGAAAATTGCGGTTGCCAAAATGAGGCTGTTCTTGGTTACTTAGACAAACGAGACCAGGATCGGCTACTTTTTAGAAAAAAAAGCATTTATCAGCGCAAGTATCATTTTGAAAAGAAAGTCAAACAAATTTATAAAAGACTTAAACTTACTGAAGATGAGAAATACAGTTTGTATTCAAAACTTTTGGAAATAGACAACAGAATCATGGAAGAATTAAATAAAAAATTCAATCGAAAAAGAAGCATTAATGTCATATTCCTTATAAAAAAAATTTTGGAAGAAATGAATAATCCCAAACACAGTCTTGTTGAACTGAATATTGGAGAACAAACTCTCGAAAATTATCAAAACTGGTGGCACAGTTACAAATCACTCAATACCTCTGTGAAAAATCCAGTAAATGATTCCGGTTAAATACCCAAGTAATTCAGATTTGATTGGTGAGTTGAAAGTGTAAACACAGCCTCGACCGAGATTGAAATGTTTCCGGAATTCGCGAAAAGCGAGATTGAATATAAGGTGATTGGATAGTACTGACGAGTTTGATCTGCAACTGTGTCTGAAGTCAGATAGTTTGTAAAGAATTTGATTAAAGTCTAATTTTTGATTGAAATACTTTATATACAAGTATTGGTAAACAAGACAAGATTTAATAAAGTTGTCGTCGTAAAATTTTGTTTTATGAGAAGGAAAGTAGAAATTCACATATGCCACTATTGAGTCTATCATTTATATCTATATTTAGATATAAATGAAAAATATTATTACATAATAAATAAATTAAAATCTTTTTATAATATAAAAAAACTTTTCTCAATTTATAATTTGTACAAACCTTTTTCAATATTATTTTTTATTTTATCTTTGATTACTTTTACAACATTTAAATCATTCGGATTAGAATATTTAAATGAGTATTTATTACCATTCAATTTTGATCTTGCTGTTTTTCTCTTTCCATCTGAGATTAGTTTAATAGATCCAGCATTAATCTGAAGTGCTTTAGAAGCTTGGTATATTGAGTTAAAAAATCTGTTTTCATTGGTTGTCAGATTAGTTGCCAATATTTTTCTGTTTTGACCTTCTGGATTAGAGGATTCGTTTAAGACACGTTTTAAATTATCTGGCCTGTTATTTTGCTTATTTCCATCAACATGCAAGATTCTGAAAAATTTGTTTGTTTCCTCGTTATTGAAGGCTTCCCAGACAAATTCATGTTTCAACAAGCTGATTGGGTTTGAACCTCGAGGTCGAATTGAGATTCTAACAAAGCCGTTTTTATTTGGTTTATTACCAAGTTCTTTTCCTGTTCTTGAATTATAAACACCACCATTATCTGTTGTGAAGAATCTTGAATAAGAAGGATGAAAATACTTTGTCATGATGAAAAAGATTATTACAATTTATATTTAATCAATTTTATTTTTATATTAAAAATAAAATTCTTTATTTATATTATGTAATAATCTTTTACAAATATTTCTTATTGTATCTTTTTGAGAATCTGTCTGCAACAGGGGATTGATCGATAATCATTTCATCTATTAATTTCATTCGATCAATAAACTCTTGTTTGTTAAACTCATCACCTCTCAAAGCTGATCGCAATTCAACCAATACTTTCTCATAAGTAGTAAATGCTATTTGAGCCATTTCAATCTTTTTCTTGTAATTCTTCATTTTTGAAACCGAACTCACCAAGACTCCAAGACCATTGATAACACCCAGGATAATTGGATTGAGTGTTATTCCTCCGGCAATAGTTCCTATTACAACCAGTCCTCCTCCAGACAGAGTAAGTGTTTCATCAAGAATTTTATATCTTTTAAAAGATTTCTTAAAACACCAAAATTTCTTGTGATAATGCTTATAGAAGTCTTTGAGAGTTTTGATCTCTGATTCTGATAGTGAGTTATCAATGTGATTAAATTCAAACAAGTCCTTCATTTATTTATTTAGAGTATATTAGCCCCATTTAGTTTTTCTTGTAACATTACTCTGTGAAATGCTTCTGAGTCAAAGTCATAAAAATTTGGAGAAAACATAAATTTACTTAAAATTACATCATCATCATAAATACTAAATTCAAAATGTTGTCTTTCGGCGTAATTAGAGGTCGTTAATGTTAAAGTTGTGATGAATTCACTTATTTTAGCTTTTGTAACAATTGTATTGGCATTTTCTGTCAACCATAAAACAGTTTTATTGTTATACTTTGGTATACTGTTTGATGGTCTGATTGATGGTCTGATGTTTATTCTTGGTATATTAAAAAAATCTCTTTTGTTATTTGATAATAAAGTTAAATAACTTATAGCATTACTTAAATCAAAATTGCAATTTAAACTTGCTAAATCTTGATTATTTCCATCCTTTTTAACTAAAGTAAATTTTTTTCTCCTCCAGTTACTTAAAACTAAACATAAAGTATAATTTGTAAAATTAGCAGATGGATTAAAACTAATAGAGTATTTATTCATATTTAATCCATCTTTTTTTACATCACTAATGTGTTTATTAGGTATGGTAATATTTGGAATTAAGGAATTTATAACAATACCAGATGATATATTATTTAATCTATAAATATTTGCATCAGTAAAATCATAAAATTCTTCAAAGTATCGTCTATAAACATAGTTTGTAGTAAAAGGAATTAACTCTTTTACCATTCCTACTGTTGCAGCACTACTATTCAGATTTCTATCGAGAGCAATGTTTAATATCTTTTTATTATTTGCGTTAATGTCAACATTGTAAACTACTTGTGTTGGTTTGACATCAAATCCTGTATGATAGTCATAAACTTTATCTGGGTCGATATTGCTAACTTTGCTCATAATACCATAAGCAATCATGTAAACTCCAGAAAACTGTAATGGATACACAGCCAGATCATTTCCATTATTTGGAATATTAACCAAAATGTGAATAAAAAACCTGCTTCCAGTTGTCAACTTCTTGAAATTAATTATGACTCTATGATAATACATAAATTGTGTTTGGTTTTTTGAATCGGTGAATCTGTGTTGAAGTTTTTTTACACTAACATTTTCAAGTTTGAGGCCTTGTGATGTGTTGTCATCAACACTTATTTGGGTTTTATGCCATAGTTGATAATCAATGTTAAGTATTTCAAGACAAAGGGAATAGTCAGCTCCTCCAACTAACCTGTAAAAATTAAGCCCCATCTTATACTTATAACCTCCTTGAAAATTCTTAAGTATAGTTGTATAAAGAACTTTATGATTGTAGTCGTGAAAGTTTCCTTTTTTGGTTGAAAGGTCTGCTATCTTTTTTGGAATAAAACTAGTTCTAGTATCTATTTCATCTGTCCATTGAGTTGGACTTGACATCAGAAAAGCAAACTCATCTTTGTAATGACTTGGTTGAACTTGAGTTTGGTGTAAATTACCGTCAACGTACTTTTTGGAGGCTGCATCCGAATCTGAAGTTGGATCTTCAAGATGAATTATTTTATGTCCACCGATATTAAGATCTGAATTCATTGAGATACTCCCATCTTTTTTCAAGAAAGAACTGAAATCTTGGTTAGATATGTTATCATCCACGTACTTTTTGGTATTAGCATCTGAGTTATTTGTTGGTGTAACAAGATTAATTATTTTTTTATTATTCATATTCAAATGATTAGTCATCATATTTGATCCATTAACGTGGAGATAAGCAATATCACCGTAAGCCAATGGTATTGGTTGTTTGGTACCAGTTGGATTTGGAATATTGAATATTCTTTTGTTATTCATATCCAAATTTCCAGTCATTTTTCTTGTTCCATCAAGTTTTAAAAATACACTGCCATCGACTTTGGAATCGTCAACATATTTTTTTGACGCAGCATCATCATTGCTTGAAGGTGATTTTAGATTTGTAATCAAGAACTGACTTTTCATATCAATATTTGAATCCACTGTCAAAAGTGATGTTTTTCCACCTCCAGAATTGGTATCAACATATTTCTTGGTTGCAGAATCGATGTCAGATGTTGGAGCTCCAACATTTGTCAATTTTTTTCCAACCATGTCATAATTTCCATCTGCGGTGAGATTAAACCCAACACCTGGAGCTCCTTGAACTCCTTTGGCAAATTGATGATTAGAAGAGTGTTCGTTAAATATTCCCATCTTATTTATTATTTAGATAATCGCAGTAAAGTTTTTTGATACGGTTTTCTTTGGTTTGTTAACGTAAAGAAATGAGAATGGTTTTTTAGTCGCCTCTTTATACATATCTTTATTAACTCCCAATTCAGATGAGATTCTGTTTGCTTCTCTGGATGATGGAAATTCATACAAACAATAATGAGAACAATTCAATCGAATATCTTTTGGTGTTTTATAAAATGATTGACTCAGATAAATCACTGAGCAATTCTTATGTCGACCTTGAATAAAATAATCAACGATTTGTCTCTGATTTTTATCACAGACATAATCATCAAATATCACAAGTTTTTGATTGTCTTCGTATCCCATTTCTGTTACAGGAGTTATTTCATCATTACTCACAGAAAGGATTTCATAACCGAGTTTATGTGACATCTCTCTCATTTTTTGCATCAGTCTCTTATATTTACCCTGCTCCAAATTTCGAGCGTAAAGATAAATCTCATCGTAATACAACAGAGGTTTCATTAGCATATGGAAGAGCAAATTAGTTTTACCACTTCCACTATTTCCACAAATCAACATTCGAAATGTATCCGATGGCATGAAAGGAAACAACTGCTTGAATTTTTTATCTCTGTTATCTCTGCTATCATAATTTGGTATCTCCATTTTATATAATAAATATATAAATGGATATTGAAGAAGTGAAAAAATATTCACAAAATAAGATTGAAGCCGATAATCTTATTAAACAAATTCGACAAAAAATAAAAGAGACTACTTGGGAAAAACAGAATCTGAGAGAAGGATTTACTGAAACATTCAAACCTCTTATTTCTCAGTTTGAAAAACCTGATGACCCAAAAGCACAAAATATATTTACTCAAAACCAAAAAATGTTGCAAAATCAGTTGGCTCTTACAGAAGGTATCAGAGCCAATCAAAAAGCCATTACAGATGGATTTAGTCAGTTTGAGAGATTGGCTGATATGCAAGAATTGCCAGGAGTAGAAGCTATTAAAGACGGAGAAGATGATAAAGACGATCAAGCTCCGATTCCAACTCCAACTCCTCCTAAATCTCCGATTCCAACTCCAACTCCTCCTAAATCTCCGATTCCAACTCCAACTCCTCAAGCTGCAAAAAAACCAATAGTAGAATTTGATGTTGCGATATTTGATAGTAATTTAAGTAATAAAAAATCCATAGACATATTAGATAGTTACGGCCACTCACATCTTCCTTCTTTTTATTTCGATAAAAATATAAATGATCTTACTTCATTAATATCTAACGTTAAAGTAGACTTAGAAGATACACAAAAAGAACTTTCTACAAATATAGAATACGAACAAAACGGGTCATATACTTTAGTTAAACCTAAAGCACAAAATCCTCGAAAAAAAACATTAGAAGGTATAGATAATTATAACACCTTAAGTATTTATAAAAGTATTATATAAAGCAACTTGGAGATATTTATTTTTTTGTTCTTTGATTGTCTTTCTTTTTAAGTATTCCCATTCAGTAATTTTATTTTCTTTATCATCAATTAATCTTATTTTTTCTAATAATTCCCATTCTAAAGTTGGTTTTAACTTATTTCTTTCTGAAGGTTCAGAAAATCGAATTTTTTCAAAGAGAATAGGTAATGAAGGTGATTCAGATTCTTTGTCATAATCATCTAGGTTAATCTTTTTTACTTTGTTAAAAAGAAGAATTTTTAGATCAAAATAATTTATAGAAATAAGATCATATTTACTTTTGAAACGAATTTCATCAACTTTTTTTGAATTATCGTTTTCTACTACATAGAGACAGTTATCAAAACCATGAATATGATCTTTTCTTCTAAAACTAATTCCATATCTATTATAATCATCAAGCATTTCAAAGTAGAAATCACACAAATCAATACCATCCCATCTACTGTAGTAAGGGGGATGTTTTCCTAAATAAAACATGAGAATTTTGAAGGGGTGATTAAGAAATATTTCATCTTTTTGATTCATATCAAATGATTCTAATTCCATTCCTGGTTTGACTTCAAAATTATCAAATTCGGGGCCATCAGTGATCATTTTATTAAGGATTATATATTTTGAAAATAATTTTGATTTAAAAAATAATATTTACTAATAATAAAAATGCAGTTGTCAAGTTACGATCGTCTCACACCAGAAAATATTATTTTTAATGAAGCCAAAGAATTCAAAGTCAAAGATAGCAAAATCAAATACAAACGAATCCCAATTGAAGTCAAGTACCCAAATGGAAAGAAAGGTGCTCTCGTAATTGAAACTCCGTTTCTTTTCTCTTTTGGAGTAAATGAAAAGAAAAACCAAGAGAATAACAAACTTGTTGGTTACAGTATTCCAGTTTGTCTCTGGGGAAAAGATAGTGAACCAAATACAGAGGAAAAAGAATTTTTTGACACCTTGAATAATATCGTGGAAATATGTTGTAAACATCTTGAAACTGAATACGGATCTGATATGGCATCAAGTTTGTCTTCCCCCCTTTATTACAAACAGGTTGAATATACAGATAAAAAAGGAAAGAAGAAAACACGAAAAGATGAGTCAGCTGCTCCGGTTCTATATGCAAAACTTATTTACTCTGAGAAGTCAAAGAAAATACTTTCTCTATTCAAGACCAGGGGGAAGAAAGATTTGAATCCTTTTAAATATATTGATCAGTATTGCAATGTCAAAATGGCATTGACAGTTGAAGGAATATTTTTGAGCAAAACTGTAACATCTATTCAAATAAAAGTTCATGAGTGTTATGTAAGACCATTGAAACCTCGAGAATCTCTTCTAACAATAACTGAGGAAGAAGTTGATAGTGAAAGTGATGATGATGTGACTGTTGAGGTTGGTGATGTTGAAGATTTAATTATTTCCGACATTGAGGAATAAACATGAGATTTTTAATACAAAATTTGTATTAAAAATTAACCAAGTCCTTGAAACTAACCCATGAGTTAAACTTATCAGGATATCCACTCCATTTTACCAATGCCATCTTTTTCTTGTTATCTCTTCTGATAATTTTTTCTATTCTAAAAGTCTGCTGTTTTGCTTTCTGTAATTCTTGTTCGTAAAAAGATCCCTTGATCGATTCCGTCATCAGATCAACGATTGAATACGTAACATGTTTTGTTGGAATAATTTTATCAATCACAAATATTTCCTCTGTCCAGTTTGGCGTGTAACCTTTATCAAATACCTTTCTTTTGTACTTTGAAATTCTAACATGATCTCCAATCTCGAACTTTGGTTTCTCAGGTTTCAAGTAAATAGATTCGCCATACAAATTCGACCAAACTGTTTTTTCATTCTTCTTTTTACTCGCTTCAACAGGAGTCATTTTAATACTAGAATGTCTCGTATTATTATAATCATTAACCAGTTTAACTATCTTATCTGCGTAAACAGTGTTGTTATTCACAGTAAACATTTTCCACATCTTGTTTTTTATTGTTTTATTCCATCTCTCAACAACACTAGATTTCTCTTCATTTTCAGTGTGATATAGTTTAATATCTTTGCTTTTCAGAAAATCTTTGAAGTGTTTGCTGATAAACTCAGAACCTTTATCAGTCCACAACATCTTTGGTTGTCGGCCATTTTCAAAAATATCATCAAATGCTTCACTGACAGTTTCAGTTTTTTTGTCTTTCAGACCTCTTATCCAACCATACTTGCTAAACACATCAATAACCATCAGCAAATATTTAATCCCCCTGTTCCACTTGCTGAACTTTTGCATTTCTACCAAATCAGCAGCCCAGATATCATCAATTCCATTTGAGATTACTGATCTCTTTTGAAAGTTTCTTGTGATTGGTTTGTGAAGTTCATCGGCCAGCTGTTGAGACCAATCACTACTCAACGCCGCCTCACGTTTTTTTGAAGCCCAAGTCCAAGTTTTTGTTTTGTGTTAATCAAGAATCGAGCAGTTGATCCCCATTTTGGCATTTCACCATAGGGAATCTGATTCAAAGATTCTACCATTTCTCTGTCGCAATCACCTTTGTTTTTTCCCATATCATAACAAATATCATGATAAGCTGCAATTTCATCAACTTTGTTAAAAGGTTTGACGTGCCACTCAGTTACTTCTCCGGTATTTGGATCGTAAGTTACTTGTTTTTCAAGAGGATTATAAGGCCCCATATACTTGTATTTACCTGGAGTCCATCCTGCTTTTGGTTTTGGGAGTTTTCCTATCCATTTGTGAATGTCAACTCCAGTTCCAAAACTAAGGAGAGGATTATTTTCCCAGAAGTGTTCATCAATAATAATCTGATATTTGGTTCTCAGGATCTGAGGCCATGTGTCAGGATTAGAAGAAATGATATTATTCATATCTGCCAGGGCTTCTGGATTGTTTTCAAAAAATCTTGACTTTTTCATTCTTCTAGAAGGTTTTTCAAACTTAAAAAATAATTCAGGATTAGAACCTTTTTTTATTATTCCCATCTTGGCTTCTTCAGCGGCTGTGGGTCTTCTCCAGAATTTACCAGATGTAATACCATGATCCGATCCAAAAGCTGATTTCATGATATCACCAGATTTATATCGATCATAAACTGGTTTCAAAGATGGAATTAATTCTTGCGTAGTTGACATTGCAATTTCTGGTGCTTTTTTTACAACAGTCATTGGATCAATTCCAGCTCCATCCAAATCTTTTTTGTTGGTTTTATATCTCTTTTTGGGTCTAACTTTGGTTGTTAGTTGATCCATTGCTGATCCAACACGGGCTTGAATAAAAGGAGACAATTTATTGATCCCATAATTTACAGCTTTCTTTTGTAGTTTTTTATTTCTCATTAATTCACTTGCTCCATACCGACCCATTTCGACTGTTTTTTTCCCCATCCAAGGAAGAGCATGTTCAACGAATGCATCTGCGGCTGTTCCAACAACAGTGTCAAATAAATCTCCTCCAGTTTGCTTGCCCGCCTTCTCAGACGGGCTTATTAGTTTTTTGATTTTTTCTTAGTTTTTCTTTTCTTTCCTCCAGCTCCAGTTTGGTCCATTTTAATATATCTCACTTTTTTAATTCCACAAACAGCGCAATGACAAAAGAATTGTTTTCTTCCTCTTTTATCAGTTTGGTAACCACTTGGTTCGGTACAAGGTGTTTCCATTTTATCTTTGATGCAAAATGATTCTTTCATTTAGTATAATGTTTAGATAAAATGTCAGCGAGGGCTAATTTTGTAAAAAGTGAACTTGAGAAGATTTATAATAAGTTAAATGAGAGCTATGAATATGTTAATATAACAAGATTGGAGAATGATAATCGATTCTTTAAAATATTTGAGTTGATTGCAGAGTTAAGTGAGAAATCAAATAATCTCAAACAAGTTGTAAGGGGAAGTTTAATATAAACAAAAGATAAATGGAAGCTAAATTCTTTTCAGAGATAGAAAAAAATATGGATGTTGAAACACTCAAAGATTTTGAGAAAGAAGTAAGAACAAAGATAATTGAAGAGTTTGAGATTCTTCGGAGTAAAAATCCAGATCTTTCACGAGTTTTAATGGCTGGTGAATGTGAGATGTGGGAAAAAATAAGAAAAGGAGAATATTCTTGGTTGAAAATCAAATCCGAGAAAAAAAAGAAACTTTTTAGATTGATTGATATTTACACAAAATTTGATTCTATTGTTGATACTGTGAAAGAATTGGAAAGAAAAGTTGAGAAGGTCAGAAAGATGAAGGATTCACCAGTGGATTCAGATTAAATATAAATTTTATATTTAATCTTGAAAAATATTATTACAAATTATTATTCAAAGAATCTTTTTTATATATAAAAATAATTTTCTTATTTTATATTTTGTAATAATCTTTATCCTCCAAAGTATTCTTTTATAAAATCACTGTTATCATTATCAAAATGAGGATTGTGTATTACATCAAGAATATTTTTTCCATTCTGTCTCTCAAACAAGTAGTAAAGACACCAATAACCACAGAGAACAGTGTTTCGATTTTGTATTTCATCCAAGGAATAAACAATATGTTTTCCAGAAGACCTGAAATACTTCAAAGCCTCATTCGGCATTATCAGACCAAACGGATCAAAATACTCGACTACTGAATCCAAGTTTCTGTAGCAAACCCAGTGCGTGCCAGGTCCTTGCATATCATCAAGATTAATTATTCCAATCTCTTTTTGTATTTTTTGTGGTAGTTGGTCTCGACTGTAAATTCCTCTGAAATGTTTCAGGTCAAGTTTTTTTACCCATTCCATCAAGTCAAAGTTTGAAAGGGGTTTAATCACAAAATGTCTCCTATCAAGGGAATTGAGTTGAATGGGCTGTTTTTTCCAAACAACAGACCTTTGCCTTTGGAGTTTTTTTTTGCCTTTTTTTTTACCCCCATTCCTATTGGATTTTCCCAAGTACCATTAAAGGGGGGTGGATAGTAACCTTCTCCTTGTGTGGGTGGAACATAAACACTTCTTGTGTTACTAGATGATCCCTTGTCAACCTGAAGACCAGATCCAAACAACTTTGGAAGCAGACTAATTGCCATTGGAATTCCGATTGATGCAAGTGTTCCCAGGAATCCTCCTTCTATTTGTTTTTGAGTCGGCTTGATAACCAATCGTCCTCCTGTCTTGAAAACTTTGTTAATTTGATCTATTTGTGCCTGAGTAAACTCACTTGCAAAAGGAGGAAGAAATGGGAAAAACTTTTTTGGAATTGTAATACCTCGTCCAAACAGTTTTTTTAATCCTATTTCTCCAAGTGCATTTGCAGCTCCAGTAGCAAGTGCAGGAGCAACTTTTGAAACTCCCTTTACTGCAAGGGGAAGAAGTTTAGCACCAATTCTTGCCAGACTTGTGAAAAGGTTTCCTCCATGTTTTACTAAACTTTTGATTTGTGTTTTACTTATTTTCAAGTCTGATCCTGTTCCATTTGCAAGTGATTTTTTTATCTTTTTAATCTGTCTTTGTGTTAACATTAACTCATCAGGCCCCCTGAGATGAGAATGTTTTATTCGAAGTGTTAGTGGTGATTTATTTTGAATTGCACTTAAAAGTTTTGATTTTTGGCCATCTGAAAGTTTTACCCCGTATTCAATATAAGTTGTCATTTTATATATTAAGTTATATTAATTTTTTTCTCAAGCTCTAAGAAGTAGTTTTCCACTTTTCTGTTCTATTTCTGCTTCTCGTTCGTGAAGAATAAGAGCGTAAATATTATAATCATTGTCTGGATTAGCGCTTAGTTCGTAATGAAAAGATAATTTTGTAACTCCATCTTTCAAGTCTATTTTTTGTTTTGTAAGATCAAAGTAAACAAATGGGAAAAGATTTTCAAAATTTGATCTATTGAGAAGTGTGCCTCCTTGAAAGTCATTGTTAGCATAAACATAATTCATCACTTCTCGGAAAACTCTTGCTGGATCTGTAGCTGGCTTAAAGTGAATATCGGGATATTCATTCCCATTTCCAACCTCGAGATAGCAACGTGAAATATTAGCATTGTTTGGAAGATTAAAAGTGTTGTATAAAAATGGATTTGCTGTTTGTACATCAACATTGGCTGTGTTAATTGCCCAAACAAACACATGACGTGGTTTTGAAATACCATTTGTAATTCTGAATTGTCCTGTTTGTTGCCGTCCATTATTTGATCTTTCAACTACTTCATTTAGATAAATCCATTTGTAAGGTTTAAGGTAATTATCAGCGTAAATTTTTTGGCCTTCCGAGTTGAATACTAATCTTGGAACAAATAGTTGAAATCTTGTTAAAATAACTCTGCAGTCTGCTCCTCCAGTTCTCCAAAGAACATTGTTGTCCGATTCTATTTCAATATTTAACTCAATTTTTGTATTTGGAAGCAGCTTATCCTCAAGTGCTTCAAAAAATGAATATCTGTTGAGAGGAATTTCACAATGCACTGTTGCTGAATCGCCCAAAACAACTTTTCTCAGGGCAAAACCTTTGTTGTAATTTGCATTTCTTCCAGTTACAACTGGAGTGGCATTGAGAGCAAATTCTGCTTTATTAGCATTTCGTGATGTGTCAAGATAGAAAAATTCATTTGTTGCAACACTCTCAGCGTAAGAGGGATTATACTCAAGTAAATTTTTAATATTTACAACATGATTGGCGTAATTACAACTATAAACATCTCGTCCGTTTGCCAAGATAGTTAACTTTTCGATGAGAGAACCAGAACCATTTACTATTCCCAAATTATCACCATCCGCATCGATATTAGCTCCACCTGCTAATCCATTAACTTTAAAATCTACCGAAAGTCTCGCGTTATACCAATCAAATGGTGTTGCCTCGCCTGAGTTATCGGCTACAAATCTATGTCCTGTTTTGTTTTGGGTGGCATTATTTGCTGGTGCTACATCCAAGGCTTGTTCGAGGTCAAAAACAACATCTTCATATCTTTCAAGATATTTTGGGTTTCTAAAAGACTTCATTTTAATAAATAGATTATATTAATTTTTTCCAGATCCAGACATAATTTGTAGCACTCTATTATTGATTTCTTGCCGATTATTTGTTTTACGAGACGGAGGATTTTTACCAGAAAGCATTTTTACTATTTTGTCACCAGCCTTTTTAGATGCAGTGGGGGTTGGTTTGGGAGGCGGAGCAAATGTTACTTTTTTTTTGGTTGGTTTTTTACCAAGAAAAGATTTTACTGTATCCATTATTCCTTCTCCATATATGTGATTTCTTGAAAACTTTCCTGTGTCAGGATCATATTTTTTTTTAAACTCTGATTGTCGCATCATTTTATTTATATAATTATACAACATTGCTATCTTCAGTATGACGAAGCAAAAGTGTCATAAACCAATCAATTCCATTCAAGTCAATAGGTTGACTGAGTGAATCATTCACTTTTATATGCATTTCAGAAATAGTATTAGAACTGACAGGGCAATACAGTGTCCTTCTTGGTTCAAAAGTGAAAGGAAAAGACCTTGTCAAATTATCCGTTGGAATAACTGCTATCGTGTTTGTATTAACACCATTTACAACGGAGTCTTTTATAGCACTCACATTAATATTGAGAGAATCGATAGATTTTGTGATATTTGGAAGTTTGGTTCCATACTCAGTTTTAGTTACGAGTTTCTTTTCAAATCCGATGAGTTCTCCAAAATCTGTTCCTCTCAGATCGAGTTGAAAACTACCCTCAAGAGTAATTAAAACACGATAAGTGGAGAGAATGAAATTCAGATTTATTGAGTAATTTTTTACGCCCTTGGCATCAGTTGTGTGATGATTCTTTTGTTCCATGTACTGATGAATATAATCATTAATGTCTGAGTAAGAATACATTCCATCTGAAAAGGTAATAGTTTGCCATGTTGTTCCATCATGGGTATATTTGATTTTATTGTTTCCATAACTACTTCTGATGTTGTACCAAGAATAAGTCATTGACAACCTATCCAATTCATCATACGGTTTTTTATTCACTCTTGACAGAGGAACCGCTCCCTGGGTCGATCCCACAGGTGTCAGTGCTTGGCTAATTTTGACCATAAGGGACGGTCCGATCTATCTGGTGAGATCGCGTCTCCATCTTGTTTTTGGACGACCCTGTTTTCTGGTCGAATCTCTCAGGGTCCACTCTGTTGCTCTGATGGTCCAACGGTTATCAGAATCAGAAATAGCCGTGCGATGTGACTTGCTCATCTATGCTTTGCTTTGATAGCTTTGATATCGCTTGTCAGATCCAGGTGTTTCGCTTTCGATCTCGAAGGATAATGCCTAGCATTATACGTTCCATCTTACGCTGTGCGACCGCAAGTTTAAACGTTCACACCACACTGAAAAGTTTCTAACAGAACTTTCCAGAAATGTTAAAAATCTACTCTGTAAATATGCACTCCGATTTCAGAAATGTTTTCATTTGTCAAGTTCATAAATTTATTCAGCACTATTTTTAAAAACTGTTTAGGAAGTCTTTTTATATTTATACAATAATAAAAAAATACTTTTATCAATATTTGCGATCCACAGATCAGAATTTCCAGGGTCGCTTTCCATTTAAGGAAAAACTACTCTTCATATTTTAATTCATTTCATGAAGGGAATGGAACGATACTCTTCGGCCTATTGCACAAAACCGACCAACGTGGACTACCTCTGGAGGTACAAAACCGGAATGTTTCTAAGCGAAATTTCCAGAATTTCAAAAGTATAGTTAGCGCACTTAAGATAATCACTCGTCATCTTACTCGTTGAAGTATCCCTCACCTGATATTCCTACTGGTCAGTAACAGAAAAACAACATGAACGGCAAATAGGTACATGTCCCGGGGGGGTACTCCCTTATAAGGGCTTAATGGGGACGTGTTTTTGTTTTAAACAGGGTATCGATTTTTGTCTTAATCAGGGTATCGATTTTCTCCATTTTTATCTTAAACAGGGTATCTTTTCTTGGACGATAAACAGCCTGCGCGTATATTCTATGAACTAAACTAAAGCATTTTTTTTTTTTTGGTTTCGGGTTAAATGTCTTAAACAGGGTATCAAAAATCGGAATTCTGTCTTAAACAGGGTAGGAAAATCAGCCATTTTTGTCTTAAACAGGGTCAGGGTATGACGGGCAGGGCAGCACCTCCCCACCTAGGGATATATCGAGTTCCCCCGGGATAAGGTGAAAGACAACTCCGTGCCCGAGGTTAACTATCACAAGGACGTTTATAAGTGCCTTTCACTTTTTAACTCTTACAATTAAACCGAAAGCAGCTATCATGAAAAGATGCGCACACAATCTCATTTAGATTGAAAATCCTCGAGCGGAATAAATGAGCAAGTGAAAGAATAGTTCGTAAACAAAGTTGATTGATATGAACATCAAAGGGCGGGACACTTGTCAACTGGCCATGGATATAAAGGTGGATGAAGTCTTTATGTTAGGTCTCGGATCAAGACGGAAAAATAGGACTCGACGTCTGAAGTCCGCTCGTTAAATAGGTCTACTGGTAGAAGTAGCCAATCATATCTTGTTAAGTTTTACGCGAGGCGGAACAGAGCACTACAATCCAGAGGAACCCGAATCCACTGCAGAATTTTTTGGCTACGATCCTGTAGTTTCGTACCCTTTCTAGTTTTCTGTTAGTTTTGATTCAGTTTAAGAAACAAAAAGTGCGCCAGAGATTATCAGAGGCTGTTGAAAACTGGTCGCCACTAATGAAGAAGACTTATCCGATATCAGAAGAAATTTAACTTTCAGTGAAATGGCTATCACTGTATTGGCAGACATATTTGGTGATATCTTGTTCAGGTTTACCCGGAGCGTAACAGAACATTACAACCCAGAGGAGCCTGAGTTTACTGTAGAAGTTTTTGGATACAATCCTTTAGAAAGCACTGGTCGAGAATGGTATTATCAACCAGTTGATGAACTTATTTACCAAGAATACAGTGACAGAGAAGCTACCACATGGGATTATCTCGGGTCGAGCGGTCTTGATATTAAAGTTATTAATGCGTGCTCACCAGTTGAAGAAACAGATGAACATGAAGAAGATGACAGGGCAATGGCTTGGAAACGTCTAAGGCCACTCGCTCTCTGTACAGTTGGCAAATCAATGTACATTGGAGCTTTGATCTCTCTTCTTACTGCCACTTTTTTGGGTACAATACACACCCTAATCTCTTACGCGAGTTTTAAGAGTTCACATCTAAGCTGCTATAATCACTCAAACAACTCCTTATCAACTCAAATGCAATGGCAAATAACCTTTTTTGGTATAATTGGCAGTGGTTTCTCCTTTTTTTGGCCTTTTACTGTTTTGCTTTTTCTTTTTCGCCCATTCCAGTTGACTGGAGTAAAAAGACGATTGTGTCTAATTTCTTTGCTTGGTTTGTGTTTGAGTGCACTTTATCGAGTGGTTCTTCGAGCCTTCACTTTATCCCATGTGAGCATTTTCAGCTATTTATCAGGATTTCCACTTAGTGCACTATTCATCATCAGCGTTTGCTTGGAACTGTTCGTAGTGACGAATCATTTCTGCCTCCGGTCAATGAAAATAAAGAAACTTTGCTCATTCCTTCAAATGATGGTACCTCTCTGTTTTACTTTCCTACTTGGACAGATTTCTCACTATTCTGTTTATCCATATTACGTCGAAAGCAAACACAAATTTTTATTCGCTCTTTTTGTGCCTCTCATTGGAGTCGTTTTCAAGACATTCTCTCGCATCTGTGCTCAGCGGTTATATAACATTACTCATCCGGGATATTCTTATGTCATGCTTATGCCGTTGTTTTACGGGACAGCGATAATGTTTCGAGTTTTGCAGGCAGATCTTGACAATCTACAATTCATCATTATAATAGGAATCATCCACGGCGCTGCGGAAGTTATAGAACGAAGTACAATGGTTTTAATTGATCACATTTGTTATGTGCTGTTGAGAAGGAAATCAGCTCCTTGGGGAACTTTTCGCACCCCTCGCCGCGAGAGACTCATGGCTGACATTGCTATCATGAGCATGTTGTCTGAATCAACTGCTATAGTGTCAGTTAACGGGTTTATTTTCTTGTACAAGTTTCTTTGCCTGCGAGAAAACTCGCTTTTAGGGGCATTACAGTTATTTGCCAAGAGAACTTCATTTCAGCAAGTGATTGAATGGTTTTTCACTAGCGTTTCTTTGGCAATCGAGACTCGTTATCAGAATTTGGCGGTCATGGCTGTTTGGCAAAAACGATGGAAAAGACACCTTTTAGTGGCAATTGTGAACTTGGTTCCCTTAACTATTTATACAAGCGATCATCTTTTAGAACTTATAAGTAAACAACAAAACGTCACTCATTTTTAAAGTTTTATTAAACCTCTGGATAAGTAGTAAGGATACTTTGTCGCAATAAAATGACTAACCGTTCCACGTTTTGGTTGAAGCTTATAGAGCTGATAAGGTTTGTAACAAAATTATATAAGATACAGGTGTATAAACGCTTTTCTTCAACATGTAACGCGTGAAACAAAAGAGGGGGACACTAATTAGCGTTCTGCTTCTAAGTTGCAGTTATACCTTAAGGGCCTGTTTGCATGGAGGTGGGGGACCCCAGATAGGTGAGGTAACATGTGGCGGGTCACCACACCTATCATGTAAACGTGTTCAAATTAAAATGAGAGATTATATGGACGGGCGGGTTACCTCACCTACCTGGGGTCCCCCACCTCCTCGTAAACAGGCCCTAAGTAGCATTCGTTGAAAAAAGGGATAAAATCAAACGTGCGCGTGCAGTTAGTTGTCGGTTAAATTGGGCTATATATCACGAGAATATATCGTTTTTTATTATTCCACTATTACCCGGGTATGTCATTTTACCAAATAAGGTCAAGAGAACGCGCAAAATAGGAGGCCGTAATACACTGTAGTGTCCTAGTTTAACCGGTTTACAACAGTGCGAATACCGGCGGATGCAAAAGGAGCAACTATGGCTGACAGAATCAGGTGTTTTGGATACTCTTACTAGAAAATAGAAGCCAACATAACATTTTTCTTTTACACTGAAATAATTAACCTCTCATTCAATGGTTTGGCATAAAATACGTGCGAATATTTTGCTCATTGTTAACCTCATTCTCACAGACGGAATCAGGATGTTTCTGAATACTTTTACCAAAAAATAGAAGCCAATTGTAAAATAACAATTTTTTTTAAAGTGGAATAATAAACCTCTTATTCGATGGTTTAGCAGATAATACGAGAGGACATTTTGCTCATTGCTCGTATTTTTCCTTGCCCCTGCGGGGCTCGAAAAAATACTACGCAACTCGCAAAATATCCGCACGTATTATATGCTAAACCATCGAATAAGGTGTATGTATTGCCAGCTGATTGCTGTTTTAGATCAATTCTGCGGTGAAGTCATTACCTAGTGCATGCCTTTACCCATCGGCACAAAATGATTTTTGTAGGCATTAAACCCAACCTTTCAAGTTTCGGTCCATGTCCACTCCATGCGGAAATATAGTCTAAAGGTCGCGGGGGACACCTTGGGCTCATTGTTAAGCATTTATTTAATACGTATGCACGAAGTACGACGACGGATTTGGACAGGTTTACTAGATATTCATAACTGGATAAGAGATGAGCCCATAATTTAAAGGGTACACGTCCACGTGTAGTACGCAGACCAAAATGTTTATTTAAAAGTAACAAACAGGCCCTGAATCAAACTTTGTTTCAGTGATTTTTAAAAATATGGAAATAAGAGAAAGGAATTCTTTAGAAATTTCAACCAAGTTTAACACCAAAACTCTCTGTAGGTTTTTTTGGCCTCAAAATTCCTTGAAAATATTGCAGCTTACACGCCACTTGCACACCTTATTTGCCACCCCCCACCCCGTCTAACATTTTGCATAAGCGTTGTTTTCAATTTCTCTTGGGACGGCTTTAATACCCAGGAGAAATGAAAACAATGGTTCACACAATTTTTTTGGGCGGGAGGGGGAGGGGGCAAATAAGGTGCATTTTGGGAGATGTGCAATTGGCGTATAAACAATTGACCACTACAGAAAATACAATAACATACAATGCATAATGATCTTTGTTTTACACCCTAAAATTTGCATAAGCGTTTTTCTTTAGTTTCTCTTGGGAGTTAATATGGCCCCAAGAGAAACTGAAAAAAATGTTTACGCAAAATTGTGGGGTGACAAACAAAGAGTATTATGGTATGTTATGGTGTTTCTGTAGTGGTCAATTAATTAAATAAAAACCTATAAATCGCTTTCTGCCAATTTTTTCACCTGATTTTACATTAAATAGCCAGACTCGGTTGTTTTATGCTAAAAAGTGGATTTTCTCAAAAAGCTTGGTACTTTGCTTAAAGCGTGAAATGTAATCAATTACAATTACCATAATTACATATCTTGCCTGGAACTCAAGCTTTAGTCGGGACTCCTTTAGAAGTCTACAAATTTGACTTTTCCGACTATTTTGTGTCCAATTTTCGTCTTCGCGAAATCCTTAAACGTGGCGTGAGTACGTGCGAATTGCATCGTGATCATGATTTCAAAATCAGCGTTATCTTGAATTCAAACACTTGACTTACCTTTTTTATTCATACAAAAGTAACCAAAATGGCCACAATCAACAGCAAATGCTTAAATGATGCACATATATATTATTATCTAAGGTAAAAGAATACCAGGTTTTGACTCTAGCCTTGTCGCCTCTTTGAAGCAAGTTTTAAAGTCCCTTGGCCATTAAGGCAAAGTTTACACTTTTAACAATTATTCCTCGAGCCCGCATGGGCTCTGAGTCAATAGCCCATGAGGCCGAAGGCCGAATGGGCTATTGACTCAGAGGCCATGAGGGCGAGAGCAATAAGTTTTTTTAGTAAAATCCAACTAGTTGGTCAAAAATATCGGGAATAACAAATTTTTAGCTAGTTAAAGCTAGACGTTCCTCCTTTTTTGCCGCCAAAAAGCCGGCGCTTTTCGCTTCTAGTGGGCTATAACAAATTTAACTTAGTAGTAACTCAACCAATCAGAACGCAGCATTGATAATAGACCACTAGTTGGATTTTACTAAAATAGTTTATTCCCCTTGGTAATAAATGTCATTTATGCACGGTGTTACAAGTTCATCAGGCATAAAATATTATGAAAAATTTAAAACCTTAATTACATGTACTGGGTTCCGCTAAATACAGTATTAAAATTATTCAATTAATTATATACGAAAAAAAAAGTCTGTTTACCGAGAATTCCGTGCCTTCTTGATATTACGGTAACTGTGCAAAAGTGACTTAAAATTACGTAGGGATTCTGCTTGCCTTAAAGTTTCAGGAAGACTATTCCACAGAACAGCACCACTGTAGCGAAAACTATTACGGAGATAATTTGTGCGTGGCTGTGGAATAGTTAATTCATTTACAGAATCTCGAAAAGTGTATGAAGTGGTATCAGATCGAGCAATAAATTGCGAGCTTAGTTTTTGGATATCACGCTGCGTACTAAGATTTTTCCGATTTAAATTTTGGAACAGCTGCGATGCATCTGCGTCATAGCTTGAGAAAGTTAGGGGGTGTTTACATGACACCGGGGCGACTTTCTCCCCGGAGCGAGTTCACTCCAGTTCCCTCTCATGGCTTTATATTTGTTTACATGATACCACAACAAAATGTCATGCCGGCGCGAGTCATCCCGGCGTTAGTTCACCTCGGTTTTCGTACCGGGGCGAGAATTTCACTCCGGTACGAAATCTCGCAACGGTATATCATGTAAACGCGAAACGACTACCCGTTTAGGTGTGAAATTGGTCTGCAGGTAGACTGGAACGGGTAGCGCATGCGTAATGTTTCCGATTACCTGTATTTTATTAACATGAAGTGTACCTTCAAATAACGGGCTATGAAATGGCCCAGTCATCATGTAAACGCGATACGGAATCAAAAAGTCATCCTGGTTTGAAACTCGCGCCGGGGCGAGTTTTCTCATGTAAACACCACCCCCTAAGTGTGAGTTTGTTAGCGATCAGCCATTTTCCACTTGATAGCCAAAGACGTTACATAAGATGCATAAGCGTGTGCGATACAAGTCAAATGGAAGTTTTGGACTCCTTCCGAGCTTGGGTTGAAATTGTAATATTGTAGATTTTAACCGTTGGATTGAACGAAGAGGGAAAAGATGAAAGAAGTTAATTGCTTCGAAGTCCAAAAAATACTAACCTCCTCATGGTCATGGGGAACTTGAGCCATGCATGATGCTTTGAGCTTTTTGGAGATTTGAACTTAACGCTAAATTTTGTTCTTTATGCGAATGACGCCTTAGTTTAGTTCTGATCAGCTACTGAGTTATCCGGCGTACTTTAGAAGCTAAATAGGCCTGTGTGGCGCCAATACGTATAGCTTTGACACCTTTGGATCTAAAATTGTGTAAAGATTTACACCGACTGAGTGAAAAAAGGGATTAGAAGTTTTACGAAACATGCTCTACGTACCAGCAGTGAAATCCGGATAATTTTTCATGTGACCTTTCGAATTATTAACTGGGGCTTCCGTTCCTGCTTTTTACGGTTTTGGGAATTTATGTTGGCCCGCTGGTGATATCTGTAGTTTCATACCTTTAGTTAGTTTCGATTCGTTAGCTTTCTGTTTTCCTCTTTTACCATTGTATTTCATCAGATTAAAAAGAGATGCGAACCAAGATATCAGCAAAACCACAATGCGTCGAGTTTTATTCTAGTATTAGATGAAACAGTGTACTCTCAGGTGTATTCTGTAGTTTCGTACCCTTTCTAGTTTTCTGTTAGTTTGGATTCAGTTTAAGAAACAAAAAGTGCGCCAGAGATTATCAGAGGCTGTTAAAAACTGGTCGCCACTAATGAAGAAGACTTATCCGATATCAGAAGAAAATTTCAGTTCAAAGTTTAATCTTTCAGTGAAATGGGTATCACTGTATTGGCAGAGATATTTGGTGATATCTTGTTCAGGTTTACCCGGAGCGTCACAGAACATTACAATCCAGAGGAACCTTATTTTGCTGTAGAAGTTTTTGGATACAATCCTTTAGAAAGCACTGGTCGAGAATGGTATTATCAACCGGTTGATGAGCTTATTTACCTACCACATGGGATTATCTACCGTCTAACAGACTTAATATCCAGGTTATCAATGCGTGCTCACCAGATGAAGAAACGGATGAACATAAAAAAGATGACAGGGCAATGGCTTGGAAACGGCTGAGGCCATCCGCTCTGTGTACGGTTGGCGAATCAATGTACATTGGAGCTTTGATCTCTCTTCTTGCTGTCACCTTTCTCGGTATACAATTCACGTTAATCTGTTCCGGTCCCCTATATCTCAAAACTTTATATCGCACTGGCTGCTCTTTGCGCGCAAATATGACAAATTTATCTCAAACACCAGGGATCACTACCGGTGGTTGGCTAATCGGCAGTGCTTTTATGTATATTTGGCCCTTTACTGTTTTTGTTTTTTTTTTTTCGCCCGTATCAGTTAGTGGGGGTGAAAAGATAACTTCTGCTGGTTTGTTTCGCGTTTTTTTCTTTGAACGGATTTTGTCGAGGTGCTCTTGAAGCCTTAAGCAGATCTCACTACAAAGTTCCCAGTGATTTAAGAAGGTTTCCATCCTGGGTATTTTTGTCCAGCAGCTTGTGTTTCCAGCATTTTCTGCTGACGAGACATTGCTGTAGCAACAATTCAAAGAAACAAAAGGTGACTTTTTTTCCAAATAACAATACCAAGCTGTCTACTTTTCACTGCCGGCCAGATGATGCATTCATTTATTTACCCAACGTACATTGCACAAGACAAAGAAGGTAAATTTTTAACTGCACTTTTTGCGCCCCTGTTTGGAGTGCTTCTGAAGATAATCTCCTGAATTTGTGTTCAGTGGTTATATAACATTACTCATCCGGGATATTCTTATGCTTTGCTTGTGCCGTTGTATTAAGGTTCAGCGGTTCTGTTTCGAGTTTTGCAGGCAGAACTTCGAAGTGTTGAGTACACTGCTATGGTAGGAATCATTCACGGCGCTGCAGAAGTTGTTGAACGAATTACAATGGTTTTCATTGATCATATTTGTCATGTACTGTGGAAAAGAACATCAGCTCCTTGGGGAAGTTTCCGTACCCCTCGCCGTGAGAGACTCATGGCTGATATTGCTATCATGTTTATGTTGTCTGAATCGACTGCTATATAGTGTCTGTCAACGGGTTTATTTATGTGTATAAGTTTCTTTGCTTACAAGATAGCTCCCTCTTAGGGCTACTACAGTTATTTGCCAAGTACACTTCAGTTCAGCTAGTGATTGAATGGTTTTTCACTAGTGTTTCTTTAGCAATGGAGACTCGTTATCAGAATTTGGCGGTCATGGCTGTTTGGCGAAAAAGATGGAAAAGACACTTTTTGTTGGCGGGTATTAATGTGGTTGTGTTAGCTGTATATATCAGCGGAAGTCTTCGGGGACTAGCAAGTTAGATCTGAAGAAACTTGACTCTTGACCTGCCTTTTAAGAAAGTCGGCGGAAAACTATAGGACCATGGAGGTGGACCGCACTGGAGAAGACAAATCTCCTCATTTCTATTTGTATAAGACGGAGGCTTAGCTTGATAATGACTAGTAGTAATCTCAGATTCACTCGAAAAGTGCGTTCGAGCTTTTCTAGGTCAAATGTGACATTATTTGCTAATAAACTGATGCTGCAAAAACGCTTCCTATATAAGAACGAAAAAAAACAAACAAAACAAAACAAAACGACTTCGAGAAAATGAAAAAGGTCGAACCCGAGACCTCTGAAGTGATGGGGAAACGCGTGATCCATTGCTCCACGCAACCATTTTTGATGATATATTATTTGTCAAATTAATTGTATTTTGTATAATCCTGGTCACGTGTCATGTCACGTGATCAAAAATTTACTGTGTATCATTAAATAGATTGGCGTTTCTGATAAAGATTAATCAGAAATGCTGATTGTACTTTCACGTTTGAAATGAATGCACTCGATGTTTACTTTTAAACTACTGGAGCATAGGACATAGAAGACCAAATTTCGGCCTTGAAAATGACCGGCCATACGACTCAGCGCTCCACCGATTAAGCTAACCCTGAACTTTCATAGGGGAAATGAATTAAATGTCCTGGTACTTTTAACTTTTTATTATATTATGAGTTTTATAGTTCCAAAACGTATAACTATGTTATCTTTTCCCGCCGGTCAAAACCCATCAACCTCTTAAGACTGATAGATTGAAATATTGAAAGATCCTTTGGAGTTTATCCTGACTAGTTGTATATGCCGTTCCGATGCGATCTCTGATGTGTTTTAAGTAAAAACTAGTCGATACAGGATACTCTAGATATTCTGGTTTGTGAAAAAGAAATGTTTACCTTTCCCCTTTTTAATAGGAGAGAAGCTTATGGTAATTTTTTCCAGTATAACCAACAGCGTATGACTCTTTCCCATTCATAATTTTCATTATAATTTTCTTTATTACAAACAGTGTTTCTTTAGCGATCGAGACTCATTATGAGAATTTGGCGGTCATGACTGTTTGGCGCACGAAAGCAACGAGGAAGACACGTGATTCCCTTACCCATAGATGGTTTTCACAGTGACGTCATCAAATTGTCAATTCAAAGTAGCGAGGTTTTACGAATTCTTATCTACACAAGGTTGAAGATAAACAAAAAGTGAATCTTTGTACATGTTTCCATCCCTCTAGCATGTTTCATTTCGAAAATACTGCAATTTGCACTGCCGCGTTTTCACAGTGCGTGACATCAAAATAGGAATGTTGTCTCGTTGAAAAGAAGTCTCTTCTCTTAATTTTCAGCAGTATAATCATTTCAAGTATTAGAAGATATGTTTTTGCGCGCGTATGCTAGCTTTCGAGTGAAAAGTAACAGCTTTTATAGAAAAAGTGAACTCTAAATGTTTTTGTTTATTTCGGCGGCCATATTGGGTGCACCAAAACGGTACACCAATATGGCGTCTCCATACAAAGCTCCACAAAGGTGCGTGAAACGTTTCGGCAAATAACTCAGAAACTGTGAGCCACAAAGACCTGAGACTTGGACAAAATGTTTTTATATTAGTCTTTTATAACATTTAATTTTCTTGGCTTCTTCCACTTGACGATTTCCTAAATATTTTTTTGTTGCGTGACAGTGAAAATGATATATTTACTCAAGGCCAAGACCTTCTCTGACTTATAAGTCGTTTTAAAATGCAAAACGTGGTGGCATCTGCCTTAATAAATTCTATTAAACAAGAGATGCCTTTACGTCCTAAAACTCTTTCCTAGTCCCTGTAGTCTACTCGGTCAATGCATTTCGTATCGCTTCGACCACGTGACCCCGAAACCCATGGCAACTGAAAACACAGTAGGCCCAAACTCACGTTGCGAGGGAAGGATGTAACGTAATTTACATTCCATGAGGTGACGCGCCGGTGTCGCGTTACAGGCGACCGTTGAAAATATAAGAGACTTTGCCTGAGAAATATATTATCCGCAGAATACAGTGTTCTCCTTGGTCCATAACGAACTACCAGTTCTTCATTTAAGGCGGTACTACATCATTAAGTGATTTAAATGTAAGAAGTAAAAGTTTCAAATCAATTCTTTCCGGAATAGGCAACCAATGAAGAGACCTTAACAGCTGACCTTAAGATGGGTGAAATTTGTTCATGTTTCCTTGCACCAGTCAAAAGACTAGCCTGCGAAAACATCCATTTCTCCTTGCTCTTCGCCGCTGAGAAAAGGATGTTTTCGCAGGCTATTAAAAGACGTGCGACAGAATTTTGCACAAGCTGAAGTTTGTTAAAATATGATCCTGTCGAAATCCAGATAATAGGGAGTTACAGTAGTCCAGTTTTGACGTAATAAAAGCATGTGTATTAAAATCTCGCAGTTAGTAAACGAGATATATTTCCTAATTTTAGCGATATCACGCAGATGGAAGAAGGCCGATTTGCAGACTGCTTTCAGCTGTTTGTCCATTGATAGAAATTCATCGAACTAGACCGCTATGTTCTTTGCAGCATGTGAAGCGATGTATCACGTCAGAGGACGATGGCAAGGGTTGAGCGGAAGGAGTTCAGTCTTGTCACTGTTCAGCATCAGCTTGTTTGATGTCATCCAGTTGTTAATATCGCTGATTCATGACTGAACACGAGACAGTGAGTACATCGGTTCCAGTATCCTTTGGGTTAAACGAAAGGTATATGCGTGTAATCAGCATAGAAGTGAAAGTTTAAGCCATGTTGTCTTATTATGTCTGGAAGGGGTGCGGTGTACATAGAGCATAAGATATGATCAAGCACCGAACCTTGGGGGACACCGCAGAGAAGCTTTCGACTGGTGGAGTGCTCATTTGTAACTTTGACAAATTGGGTGCTCAAGTAGGACGTTAACCAAGGTAAGGCCTTTCCGGTGACTCCGAAACGATGTTCAAGTCTACCAAGTAGTATGTCATGATCTACCGTGTCTAAAGCAGTGGAAAGATCCAGTACCATAAGTATGACACAACTACTGTCGTCGATTGCGAGTAAAACGTCATTGTGAATACGAGTGAGAGCTGTTTCAGTGCCCATTTATTACCTGTAAACAAAAACATACATCCGATAAGACTCCTCCTTTTGAAGCTTAATTAAAAACCAGAAAATACGAAACGTGTTTTGATCAGCACTACTTTAGCTTGTTTGGAAGCGCTTGCTATAACCCCTCCCCCCCCTCGGGTGTAAGTCCCTCCGTTTATAAGCCTTCCTTCCTGAAACCCCTTGCGAGGGTTGCATGATCACATTGCGCCTGTTTTACTTGACCTACACTGGCTTCCTGTTAGTTGTAGTATTGTTTTTAAAATTCTTTTGCTAATTTTCTAATCACTTAATAACCTCTCACCTAGCTACAATCTTGGACAAAAAGTGTTAAGAATTTTACACTTTGTTGTACACGGGGGACACACCCAGTGAATGTAGCATCGGGGTGGCCCCTCCCTCCACCCCTCCCTGATCAATGTTGTTACGTCCGGACCAGAAATGTTCCGGTGACCCTTCAACATTGCTTTTTTGGGGGGAGGGGGAAGTATCTTGACTGCACCGGTCTTTGGAGTGAAGTATTCTAAAATGAAACATAGGAGGTGTATTTTTCTTAACATTTTTGTCCAAGATTGTATCTGGCGGACAGACTTGATTATCAATCGCATTACAGGAACTCGCGGTCCGCATCTAAGCAGCTGTTAGAACAACCTCGATCATTCACGAAAACTTACGGGAACAAGGCTTTTTCAGTGTGTGCCCCTAAACTGTGGAATTCGCTGCCATTACATTTGCGTAAGTCACCATCTTTAACTGGTTTTAAGAAAGGATTCAAAGCACATCTTCTTAGGCAATTTTTAGAGAGAGGGTCATTGTTTTTGTAAAATGATTTTAAGACGTGTATTATATAGATTGTAAATAGATTTTTAATATTCTTTTTCCTTGCTCATGATATGTGAATTCTTTCAGTTTTCCTCTTTTTTACATTGCAAAGCGCCACGAGTTCAGGATATGAGCGCTATATAAATAAAGTTATTAGTAAAACAATAGGTACAGTACAAGCACAATAATTAGAACCAACCTTGACTTCCCTTCGCCAGTCGAACACGATAATTTTACCGCCAATCATTTTTAAACATTTCCAGTAATTCGAACCACTGCTTTTCCCGAGTTGGTTCGAAAAATCAGGATTCCACTGTACGTGATATTAACTCGAAAGTATAAACTTGGAACTAAATTTATGTCCGATGAAACTGAAACTGCTACATGCCTGAGGTTTCCTTTGAGTAACACGTGTGTAAATATCTTTCACAATTACAGGCTGAAACAGCACAGGTAACCCAGGCTCACTGTTTGTGTCACGTACGGGTTTCATAAAACATGAGTACTGTAAATCATCTTTTAAACGCCCGGGACGTTTATTAAATTTTTGGGGTCCAAGAGGGGGAGTTTAATAGATAGGAAGCGTTTATTCTCGTAACTTGTTTCAACGAACTCAACAAAACTGTATACAATATTCTTTCAGCCAAAAACGTTCTTGTGTTAAACGAATCTCGACTGCGGGCTGACGGCTTTTGCACTCCAAGGTTTCTAATTTATTGTTTTATCTTTTGCTACAATCAATTAAGAGGGTGCTTTAACGAGTGCACACCGAGATCAAGAAGATCAAAGAGAGCTATCCTTACTTTGAACATGAAATCATGAACTTGATATAATACAGAAACCGATGTTAGTCAAGCAATGAAATTGATAAATTGATTGATTTTGCTCTATTTTGCCAGTATTTTGGAGCAATTTTCACGGGGGTGTATATTAGACAGGGGGAGTTTAATAAAAACTTAACAGCGTAGAGGGGGCGTTTATTAGATAAGAGGCGTCTATTTGAGAGTGGGCGCTTATTAGATCATTTACGGTTAATATAGAGAACATACGGGACGAACTTTAGGTCTGGAAATTTGTTAGAAAATGGAAATAAAAATCGATGAAACTTACCATGTGGCGAATCGGTTGTTGTCCTTAATATGGACAAGACGTTTTGGGGAAAATAGGCTCCTTATCGTTCCTACATAGTATACTGGGGTACCTGTGAAAACAGATATTCACAAACAATAGAATAAAACTGAAAATGTGAAGTATTAGGTGCGTGTACAAATAATATCACGAACCCACAACCTGGAGCTAAAAATACCACGGTGGCTTCAGAACATCTGGTCTAAGCGGGATAAAGAAATACTAATTCGAGTGGCCGTTTGAAGATCGCTCAAATGCTACAATGAATATACTGACAGAAGTAGTTGGTCAATTCTTGTTCAGTTTTACACGAGGCGTAACAGAACATTACAATCCAGAGGAACCTGAATTCACTGCTGATGCTTTTGGTTACAATCCTCTAGAAAGCTCTGGTCGAGAATGGTATTATCAACCAGTTGATGAACTTATTTACCAAGAATACAGTGACAGAGAAGCTACCACATGGGATTATCTCGGGTCGAGCAGTCTTGATATTAAAGTTATTAATGCGTGCTCACCAGATGAAGAAACAGATGAACATGAAGAAGATGACGGGGAAATGGCTTGGAAACGTCTAAGGCCACTCGCTCTCTGTACAGTTGGCAAATCAATGTACATTGGAGCTTTGATCTCTCTTCTTGTTGCCACTTTTTTGGGTACAATACACACCCTAATCTCTTACGCGAGTTTTAAGAGTTTATATCTAAGCTGCCATAATCACTCAGACAACTCCTTATCAACTCAAATGCAATGGCAAATAACTGTTTTTGGTATAATTGGCAGTGGTTTCTCCTTTTTTTGGCCTTTTACTGTTTTGCTTTTTCTTTTTCGCCCATTCCAGTTGACTGGGGTAAAAAGACGATTGTGTCTAATTTCTTTGCTTTGTTTGTGTTTGAGTGCACTTTATCGAGTGGTTCTTCGAGCCTTCACTTTATGCCATGTGAGAATTTCCAGCTATTTATCAGGGTTTCCACTTAATGCAACATTCATCATCTGCGTTTGCTTGGAACTGTACATGGTGACGAATCATTTCTTCCCCCGGTCAATGAAAATAAAGAAACTTTGCTTATTCCTTCAAATGATGGTACCTCTCTGTTTTACTTTCCTACTTGGACAGATTTCTCACTATTCTGTTTATCCATATTACGTCGAAAGCAATCACAAATTTTTATTCGCTCTTTTTGTGCCTCTCATTGGAGTCGTTTTCAAGACATTCTCTCGCATCTGTGCTCAGCAGTTATATAACATTACTCATCCGGGATATTCTTATGTCATGCTTATGCCGTTGTTTTACGGGACAGCGATAATGTTTCGAGTTTTGCAGGCAGATCTTGACAATCTACAATTCATCATTATAATAGGAATCATCCACGGCGCTGCGGAAGTTGTAGAACGAAGTACAATGGTTTTAATTGATCACATTTGTTATGTGCTGTGGAGAAGGAAATCAGCTCCTTGGGGCACTTTTCGCACCCCTCGCCGCGAGAGACTCATGGCTGACATTGCTATCATGAGCATGTTATCTGAATCAACTGCTATAGTGTCAGTTAACGGGTTTATTTTCTTGTACAAGTTTCTTTGCCTGCGAGAAAACTCGCTTTTAGGGGCATTACAGTTATTTGCCAAGCGCACTTTATTTCAGCTAGTGATTGAATGGTTTTTCACTAGCGTTTCTTTGGCAATCGAGACTCGTTATCAGAATTTGGCGGTCATGGCTGTTTGGCAAAAACGATGGAAAAGACACCTTTTAGTGGCAATTGTGAACATGGTTCCCTTAACTATTTACACAAGCGAAGATCTTTTGCGACTTTTAGGTAATCAACAAAACATCACTCTTTTTTAAATTTTTATTAAGCCTGGGTGAGTTGTAAGGACACTTTGTCGAAATAAAGTGACTACCCGTTCCACGTTTCAAACGTTTTTGTTGAAGCTTAGAGCTAATAAGGTTTGTAACCAAATTAAGATACACGTGTATAAACGCTTTTTATCAACATGTAACACGTGCAACAAAAGAGAGAGACACTAATTAGCGTTCCGCTTCTATCAGGTGCACCCAACGACCGAATGCTTCCAAATACACCAGAAGTGTCTCAGATGGCTTTCTCTATGCTTTAGAAGCCTGTTTGGTTAATTTGGAGTAGCCCTGAAAACTATTTATCTGTTCGGATGTCTTAGGGGAACTTTGGTCGTCACGAAAGTTTTAGGTGGCTTTTTCGTCTCATCCGAAAGTGTTATCACTGGTCCGGTGAAAAGTTCGAGGACATAAAGTAGCCTTGCGTTTATTAGAAAATTGTATAGGATGTTTTGTCTTTTTACCAAAAGTTAGGAGAGGTTTTTTAACAATAATCGCAATATCTTGGTATTAAAATGTAAATAACACAACCTCCGAAAACCGTACGGTAGTTAAGCTATTAGAAAACCTCCGAATAGTTTAGACGAATGGAACAGTTATCCATGATTTTAAGCTTTTCTCAAGCTTAAGAAATTTCTAGACAATATCTACTCCTTCGAACAGTTATTTTACGGAAAAAAGTCGCTGGGTGCCCCTGTTCTATGTTGAAGTTATACCCTACGCCGGTAGCAGGTGTTCCAAAAAGGAATAAAATCAAACGCGCCCAGTTATTTGGCGGTTAAAAGGGACTATATGTCACGAGGATATATCATTTTGTATCCGCTGTTTTAGATCAGTTCTTTGGTTAACTCATTACCTAGTGCATGCCTTTCTTTACCCATCGACTCGAAATGATCATATTTTTCCAACGAGAAATATATACGTTACTTGGTTAAGATTTGAAAGCTGATAGGCACTCTCGATCGCGCGAGATGTCCCGTCTAATATTACTTCTTTAAAGACAGCCCTTCAATGTTAGTAGCAAATATATAGGTACATTTCAACTGACCAAATCTTCTTCAGTTTTTAATCTCTTCATCTATTCCCAGGAGCATTTACAAGTGAAGTAAAGGGAAATATACACACTGATTCGCTGACATCAGAAATGGCTTCGATCCGTTGACAGGAAACTGTTTTGCCAAGTTCATGAATTAAATCAATGCTCCTTTCCCAGACCTTTCTCAAGATAATGAGCTTTTTTTCCGTTAAAATTGCTTCGCGCTCTAGTAATTAAAATGTGCGTTTTGGCGAATGGCGCCGACAATGACAGCAGTTAAGTTTTATTTCAGTTTTCACTTTGTTCACTTTTTGAACGGTTTTAGTAAGATACACGTGTACACGTGTTTTCCTGGCGCCACGAAAAGCTATCCGGTATAGTGTGGACATAGCCTTAGACAACAGGCCGAGCTACACTATCTCAAGATCACTGTTTGCAAGTCCATAGAGAGGTTAAGCATCACGTTCACGTCAAACGGTAAACGCGAAGTTGTACCACGTGACCAAGTTTCCTTTTTACTTGTTGTTTACTGTTCATTATTTTTACACATAGATTAGTAGATTTACCCAATTTATATTTTTTTTTATCCATAAGAATTGTTTTGAACTATATTTGTCTGCTCATTTTCTATTTTGAGAATTCGCAACTTGAATCTGACGTTTGCCGTTTGCCGTTTGCCGTATACGTGACGCTTAAACTCACTCATAACTACGTTAGCCTAGCTACGCCTGATGCGAATGCTATGGAACTGCCTTCAGTAACTATAGCAGCTGCTCGTAAGGTGCCTCCTTATCCACTAGCAGCGAGCCCAATTTGCATTCGGGCCAGCTTGCCCAAAATACAAAATTTTGATTTTTCGTTTTTTCTCCTGGGATTCTAGTTTTCCTGCTTTATTTTCCTGTTGAAAAATGTAAATTTATAAAGGAATTACTGTAGGGTGGTCAGACCAGGTTTTCACTAAAATTTACTAGCCAAAATTAGATGATTTTTGCTTCCGTATTTGTCCTGTTTGACGGAAATTCCATCGGAATCAGTCAGTTGGGTCGAGAGTGTGCTTAGCAGATGGACAAACAGATGAAATTTAAACCCAAGATAGGGCGATGGCTTGCGCAGACACATGAGGCCATCTGCTCTCTGCACAATTGGCACACCAATGTGCACTGGAGCTTTAATCTCGCTTCTTGCTTATCTAGAAATTCTAAAGAGTCAGCGGCTTGACCCGCGGGCACGTAAATTTCCGTTTTCAATGAGGCGGATGGAAGAAGGGAAAGGCTCCTGACCATATCTTGTATTCCCTGAGTACAGTGCAGTCAACTCTCCCGGATAATCGGGAAGACTCCAGATTTTGGACCGTATCTCCCGGTCTCCAGATTAGAGTCTGATATCTCCCGGATAATCGCCAAAGTTGTGCTATATACGTCGATCGGAATCAACGAACTCTTTTGGCACATTTAACGACGTCATTTGTCGTGCGATATGACGTCATGTATCATTCTTTCCCTATCAATTCTCAATATTTGATGACGTGGGGGGTTGACAGCCCTGTGAGTACTGCAGACTTCATGAGAATATGAGAATAATGGCATATGCTAACGATGTCTCTACTGAGTGATTTCTCCAAGGTTGAAAAGAATTTTCTTGGGAAATGTCAGACATGGCATAAATTCCCTCCACACTCCCACATTTTCATAATTTTAGCCGATTCTTGACTATATGAAGTACCTACCTTTTTTAAGGAAATACCACTGACCACTATGACCTCTTAAACACATTAAAAGAAAATGGTGCCCTCAGTGAAACCAAAACAAAACGCTCGAAGGAGCATTTTTGCGTCAGTAATGGCTGCATCTCCTCGTTTCTAGTATTTCTGGAAAATACCTCTTTACACATTGAAAAGGCACCGTGTCAAAGGGTGTTTTTGGAGTGGAAAACATCTGCTTTGCAATGTTTATTGTCTAATCTTTTGGATACGATGATGGAGAAGCAAATCGGTGCAACCGTTTCCTTGTAGCAGAAGTAAGGAACCATGAAGGTAAGCCCTATTTTAGGGATATTGAGAGGAAAGTGTGGCTATTTTATGAGGTAACTTGCCATCAAAGGCACCGTCTAAAACAAGTTTTCCCTCACATTGCTTTCGATTGAAATACGGTTCGAACTTGACTTTATCTGTTTTAATGATGGGGAACGTTGAGTTTCTCGTGTTAATGCCACAAAATGCGAAATGTATTTTTTCGCTCTTTTTCCTTTGTACGTGGCAGCCATATTTCATCCGCACTTCCGCGCACAGCGCATTCTCGTAGCCATTTTTGCAGCCATGTTGTATGGGATTTCTGCCTATAGTGCTATAACTTTGACAGGTAAGCTGGCTACTGACGGAGACAAAAATTAAAAGGTCATGTAGTCTGTGATTAATGAGTTTGAATTTAAATTCATTCTTTAAAATGGGTAGGTAGTTTAGATCTTGTTTAGTTTTACCCTTTCTTACTCATCTTGTTTCGCACTTAAGAAATGGTAACTAAACGTGCAGCGTGCAACCATGGAGTTATGGAATGCACACGGGAGGCTACTAAGCACGAAAGAAGCGGTTATTCTTTCCTGTTACGCTTACGCCAAATAGATATATCCTTCATGTAATAGTAATAGACTGTTTATCTCCCTGTATGCCCTGTATATCCACGTAAGAATAACTAAAGAAGCGTAAGAGTCGCAAGAGCCGATAACCGAGTACAACTTTAGCTTTTTGAGCGCTTAGCAAACCTCCTAAGTGCATCCGTAACTCCATGGTTGCACAGCTATACCCTTTTTTATAACATAAGCAAACAAGAAAACATTTCTATTTGCCTTCGGTTGAGTCATCGGTACGAGTTCATGTATGCTAGCTGTCACATGCCCGCGCGTTAACAAATCTTGTTTTGTAAAAAATTGCCTTTGAGTTTTTCTTTCGCTGAATCAACCGTTCTCCGTGACTTCAGGTGAATCGTTGCAAAACGTTTTTTGTTGTTATTCTGAATGGCATCTGTCTACTTACTCTTAATATTAAGGAAAATACTTTGAGGGAAAACTATAGCTGCAACAATAAAAACTAACTTTTTTATTCTCTAAAAAACTCAAACTTAAAACTTTAAAAAGCTTAATTATTATCGTTATGGGGCAGTTTTTGCAATAAACGTAAAGTAGAAATGAGAAATTTTGACCGTATTTCCTTAAGAATAACAGGTAACACTAATTTTAAAAAGAAATTAACTAGCTTATCGAAATCTGTCCGGGGAAATCCAGCTATGAAAGTCAAAATTGCAACTAAAATTCCCCGACACAGCCGGCGCTGAAGGGACGAGTAAACAATTTAGATGCTGTTGTTTTTCGACCGTTCTCTGAACTACTGTTATGAATGAACATAAACGAAGAAATAATAAACACAGAAGTCATCATTTTGTTTTGAAAAATTTATTTCAAAACCCAAATGTTTCTGTCCTCAAATGAAATTTGCTTTACAATTCCAGCGTAATTTGTCCGTATAAACTCAACTAATTTTTAATCGATGCAATGCCGCAACAAATCTGAGCGTGTTTCCTTAAAAAGTGTGCTTGAATCCAGCATCAGCTGGACTAAAAAGTCAATAGCACAATGCTAATTGATAAATTTTCATTTCAAAACAGACTTTCTCTTCTATAAAACCACACAAAATATACCTTAAATCTTCGCTCACTCGGTTTTCCTTCTGCCGATCCTAGCCGCGAACGAAACAATGATTTAATCCAGGGCAAACTTGTCGCTTGATCTTTTGACTTTTTTTCTTCAAAACGACAACTGAGTGTTTTCTTCAACATCCACTTTCCACTTGTACATTTCATCGGTGCATTTTACTGAAAGGAGGGGAGATTTGTTGAATTTGCCTCAATTTTACCACGCTAGCTCATTTTCTAGGCGTGAACCCACGGGCAGATGGTAGTGGCTAACTGACCAATCAGAGCGCGCGCTTTACTTTTGGTATGTTGTAATTTCCAGTTGACAGCCAAAGACCTTAAATAATATACATAAGCGTGTGCGGTACAAGCCAAAGAGAAGTTCCAAGCATTGAATTTAAATTGTATGAATAGATTTTAACCGTTGGGTTGACCGAAGAGTAAAAAAGATAGGCATGACGGAAGCTAATTGTTTTAAAGTCCAAAAAGTACTAACCTCGTCTTGGTCGTGGGGGACTTGAGTCATGATGATTTGAGCTTTTTGGAGATTTAAACTTAACGCTAAATTTTGTTCTTTATGTGAATGATCCTTTAGTTCAATTCCAATACTGAGTCAATATCCGGCCTTTTAGAAGCTGTATAGGCCTGTGCGACGCCAATAAGCAGCTTTGACACCTTTGGATCTAAAATATTGTCTAAAGATTTAAACTGATTTGGTGAGAAATAGGGTGAGGGATTTTACGAAACACCCCCTACGTACCAGCAGGGCAATCAGAATTCTTCATGTGGCTTTCCGTTTCTTGCTTTTTGCGGTTTTGGGAATTTATCATGAGAGGACACAGAGGCGTTTTGCTGGAAGTACAATCTTACGCAGAGATGTTTTCTTCGCGGGTAGCTAATCCGACTTAATCCCGCTCCTCGAAAGTGCGAAAATTTTCTTGTTGTGTCTTAGATTTCAGATACATTTTCTTAATCTTCATTTCGGTCCAGAATAAATTAGTTTGCGCGCAAAGGGCTCCTAGAAAAATCACAAGGTTCGTCCCTCTTTGAGTCACCTTCTGGAGATACGCCAGCTTGGTAGCTGAAATACATTGCCGAGGCGAAAATCTGGCAGTCCCCCTCGTCGTATTTTCCACACGAGAAATATTTATTTTTGTAGCGAGAATGCAGTGCATATCGGTGGATTTTTCTTCAAGGGGCTTCGTGCAGCATGCTACTTGTGAAAGAAGAGTGCCAGATTTCATCGCTCTGTTCGCGTTTACCAGTGTTGGCGAATGTAAGGTAAAAGAACCGACTACTGCAAGGTAAGAATTGAAGTTTTTAACTTGTTATTCGGCGAAAAATCGCGTATAGAACTCGTGAAACCCATGCGTATTACCTCTGTTACCTAATGTCATGCGATGACTCCTCGCTTTTTCGGTGCGTGACACGGATACAAGCGATAAACTTGATTTTTAAAGTTAAGTATAATGTACTTATCGAGACCATTTGACGACGATTTCTTGTTATATGCTTTATTTACTTGGCTTATTCCGGCTACGTACCAGTGGTTAGATGACAATGCTTGTGTGCTATAATTATGCTAATCATTTTTTTGCTCGTTTTTATTAGCCCTAGCAAAATACTCTTCTATTATGGAGGAACGTTTGACCTATTTCGGGGCCCAATATGGTTTCAAAATTTTAAGAAAAACAAGCGTGATTTTTGGCGAAACGGACTATAGCTTTTTTTTTTTGAAGAGAGCACAAGGCAAATTAAACGCTCGTAAGTACAGTGTAATCCAGACAAACGTAGGCTGCACTTTAGGTGCAGCACCCATGAGTGCAGTGTAACCCAGTGATTATTAGGTAGAGCTGACAAACATAGGCTGCACTTTAGGAGGCACACCCATGGGTGCAGTGTAACCCAGTGATTCCTTAGGTAGAGCTAACAAACATAGCAACATAGGCTGCACTTTAGGTGGCACACCGATAGGTGCATTATAGCCAGGATACTGTTATGTTGTACCCGATAGCATCATGTCGTAGCTTTCTTTCAAGTCGTACAAGGTGAAAATTTGGTCAGCAGCTTTCAAAGTACGTCAAATATGATCATTAAAATGTTTAAGTGCTTTACGTGCTTCCGTGCTTCTGGTGCTTTACTTTCCTGAGTTTGCTTGAGGTGCTTTACTTGCTTGACGTGCTTTGCTTGCTTAAGGTGATTTACTTTAGGTTCCAATAGGTTTATCCGTTAGCCGTCGAATACCCTCGTCAACCGTCAAAAAAATTGTTGTTTTTTACCGTTACGCGTCAAAAATGCAGATTTATATTTAACCGTCGTTAATTTTTGATTGTCCAATCTCATAATTCCTTTTTTTTCGTGCAAAAGTTTGATGTAATAAGACTGCATGATATTACCCAATTAAGGGTTTTGATTGGTTCATCAGGCCATTTTATGCGAAAAGGTCTTGGATTTTACCTTTGGATGAGACGATCCACATTCCTTCATTTTTAGATGGGTTAGTTACAAGTCCTGATAAATTCTTAAAAACCGGGGTCCACGGTTGAGGGAGGGGGGTTCTCCACATAATGGCCTATTCGGGCAGGCCACCCGAAAAGGGTACCTTTTTCAGGCTTCAGGAATATGAACGGTGCTGATTCAACAATTTGAAGTATATGAAAGGGTAGGAAGATCTGTTCTTTCAGTATATAAAATGACCCAATAGGACCGCAGAAGAATTTATATATCGCTGTGAAAAAGTCGATGAAATGTTCTGGTGTTGTGATTAGCTCGCATCTAAAAGACAGCGCATTTACAGCAGTTGAAAGGAATGCAAAGTTCTAAAGTAGGTTTGTGAAAAGAACATCATTTGTCAATAAATGTTTTTAATTAAAAAGTGGTACCTTTTTTGTCAAAAATGGTACATAAAGTAAGGGGTTGGACCTCGATACAGAACCTCCCGGAATAAAACTTTGTTTGAGTGCCCTCGGGTTTAAAAGGGGTCGGTGCCGAAGTCATGTTAAATAGAAAAGCCGGTGTAACATCATTGTTTGTATCTTCATCACAGATTGTAATACCGTTTATAACTGTACTTTGACAAACTGCTAGTCAGCAAAAGTTTCAACTGCAGTCATAAAGAAATATGGAGAAAAGAGGGTAGCCTTACTTCACCACCTCTGTACAGATTAACACAGTCTGTTGTGAGACGATAATTGAAAAAAGAATCTATGATATTGTTTTATATTGGCGCTCCTTCATACATACCGTAAAATTCCGAAACACATACGGTTCACTATAATAATCATTTATGAAGTACCTAACTGCACAAATTGGAAAAGCGCTGACCATATTCTCACTTTGTACGACTTGAAAGAAAGCCGGGGGGGCACTTGGGTATTTTTTGGGTGGGTATGTGCCGCCCGGGACTCCAAATTGGCAACCCGTTCCAAAAAAAAATTTCCCCTTAAATTGATACCCCGTTTTAGAAATGGGCCAACTTTTTATACCCCGTTCTACAATTCGCCCTAAAACTGATACCCCGTTCTAGAAATAGAAAGTATGCTCGCCCTGCACGCTAAAACACAGGGTGCAACAAGAGTACAACAGTTTGCTTGTTAACGCATTGAACCGTATTTTTAAAAGCAATCTGTCCTTGAATAATTTCAAATGGGTTACAAAACTGGAGCTTTCGTGCGTTCGAAATATTATACCCCGTTCTAGAAAACGCCTCTGAAATGGATACCCCGTTCTAAATCAGGAGCTTCAAAATCACGACCCCTTTGGGCGGCACATACCCGTATAGATAATGTATGGGAGTACCCCCCCGGGAAACAAAGCTACGACATAATGCTATCGGGTACGACATAACAGCATCCCGGCTATGATATACGACCGCGGTGTACGACATAACAATTTCCTGGATGCAATTTATGATTACTGGGTACGATACAACATCATTCAGGTTACGATATACGTTTACCGGGTACGATACAAAATCATTCAGGTTACGATATAAGGTTACCGAGTACGAAACAATAGCAGACAAGTTACGATATATGGCTACCGGGTACGATACATCAGCATCGGAGTACGATACATTACTATTCTGGTTACGATATAAGATTACCGAGTACGATAATACAGTTACAACATCACCGAGTACGACATAACAGCATACCTGTACCAGAACAGTATAGAGACAAATTCGATATAATGCACCTTATGGTACGATGCAATAGCATTTTTGTCCAGTATTGCCCTCCATACTTCAGGGCCGATTTGTTCTTCAAAGCTGGTGCGAGATTTGAATTCAGATTTGTCAGCGTAAAAAGCATTTTAGTTTTAATTCTTATTGTCTACAAGTTGATGATTGGAAGCTCTAAAAATAACAGAGAAAATTATCCGAGAAAATGCTTTTGAAAATGAGAAAAAGAAACCAGGGTTAAATTTAACCCCAGGTTAAGCGCTAATCAGCCTTCGAACAACTGAGTCCAGGAACTTTATCTGCCCTTGTTAGTTACCGGAATACACTGTACAATGTGGTGGGTGTGATTAAATCAAATGGCAAACGTATATGTGTTTACTTGATATTTTGGTGATGGTATGTTCGCCAGTACAGTAGTCTAAAGATGGTGAAACCCATAACATTCTTGGAACACACTTTGACTTCTGTCCATTCATTGTCTTTGAAAAGATGGACTTATGCTAACGTTTTTGAATGGGGATTGTAAACCAAACCATTGTCCCAAACCGGGACAATGGAAGAATGCAAGTTACCGTCTAATTGCTGAAATTTAATTCAATTTAATCATGTCAGGAATAATTTGCGGCTAGAGAGTGTCTCTAATATCCGTCATCCTAGGTAAGCATCACTTCCAGAAGCAAAATTAAGTTTCTCTCATCGGCTCTGATCTTTAAAGCCAATAATTGTACATGAATTTTAGCTTTCAAGTTTCATCTTTTACGATCAAGCAGCTTCAAATGGTACATTTCAATGATATCAATTTGACTGGAAATGAAATAAAAATAATGGTATCAATTTATTGGCTGAAAAACGACCATGTTTCAATCATAATTTCAGTAGTGTTTTCTTTAAACCAACCCGGGAGGGACCTGGGTAAAAACGTCGAGCTAAACAATATATTCATGATTTCTTTCAATTTCACCCATAAAAACTATATTTTAGACAGCTTTTAGCTGGTCATTTCCCAAACTGGGATACTGAAGTTTGCCGTACACGTGATTATATATCTCTCTAATACTAGAAAAGGTAACTCTACTGTAACGAACAGTGTTGAACAGTATTATTTAACAATAACAAAGGAATTTCACAAGTTGTGTTTACTAGAGGTTATAATTGGAATAACGAGGTCAAAATGCCCCTTGTTAAATTATCTGATATTAATTGATAAATTGTATTTATGGGATTGCAGAAAGAAACAAGTACTTCCAAACATCGAAGGTTTCAGATTTAAAGTAAGAACTAAATACCAAGTTGAAAAATGTATTTCCACTAAGGATAACAAATTAGAAACCTTTTATGAAAAATGGCCAAAAGACATTTCCCCCCTTTAATTAATTTCGTGAGTATGTAATTAACATTGTAATCTTTTATGTGTGTTTGTGTTTTTGCTTTATTTCAGAGTGTACTGTAAAACATTAAGTGTTAATCTTCCTTTTATCTACATAATTAAGTATTGGTTAATTCTTTGTAAAATAAGCCTCTTTCAGCAATTGCGCGGCTGTTTTGTGGCTGTAATGTATATAATTGTGAAATGTAGATAATTGTAAGTATGTCTGTTATTGCGGTTGTTCAGAACATTGTTATTAGTTTCTTTTTAATTAGTTCTTTGTAATTACAGTAATAAATGCCTTGAATAATAAAATAAAAAAAACTCTACTGTAACTAATTAATCGGAAATACACACAGCTAATCTCAAATATTCCGGTCGGACCGATCCGGAATTAACCGTTCCACTTGACGTCTAACTGAAATTTCCAGAAGTTTGAAAGTCAAGTCAGTGTGTACGTGAGATGATCACACTCAGCCTGAAACTTCCCTCGGTACTAACGTATCCCTCACTATACTCATTTTTGGTTAGTTACGTAAAGTTCCAATGAGAAATATGTACGTTACTTGGTTAAGACTTGAAAGCTGATAGGCACTCTCGATCGCGCGAGATTTCCCGTCTAATATTACTTCTTTAAAGGGAGCACTTCAATGTTAGTAGCAAATATATAGGTACATGTCAACTGACCAAACCTACTTCAGTTTTAATCTCTTCATCTATTGAGCATTTACACTTATGCTACTTCAGTATTTGAAATTTACGTAACTCCACTTGAGTGAAGTGAAGGGAAATATACACACTGATTCACTAACATCAGAAATGGCTTCCGTGGACAGGAAACTGTTTTGCCAAGTTCATAAATCAAGTCAGTACTTTTTTCCGAGACTTTTCTCAAGATAATGAGCTTCTTTTCTTTAAAAATGCTTCGCGCTCTAGTAATTGAAATGTGTGTTGGCGAATGGCGCCGACAGTGACAGCAGTAGTTTTTCTTTGAACTTTTTTAGTAAACTTTAAAAAGCTCACTGAATAATGCGAATTGGTAACATACTGTAAACTGCCGCTAGTATATAAGTCCACCATTCATAAACTCCCTCAGCAATAATAATAATCATAATCATAATCATAATAATAATAATAATAATAATAGGTAGGAAAATAACAAATGATTAGGCTTCACCAGTAATAATTCGAACCAACTGCTTTCCCCGAGTTGGTTCGAAAAATCAGGATTCAACTGTACGTGTTATTAACTCGAAAGTATAAACTTGGAACTAAATTTATGTCAGATGAAACTGAAACCGCTCGATGCCTGAGGTTTCCTTTTAGTAACACGTGTGTAAATATCTTTGACAATTACAGCCTGAAACAGCACAGGTAACCCAGGTTCACTGTTTGTGTCACGTACGGGTTTCATATAACATGAATACCGTAAATCATCTTTTAAACGCCGGGGGCGTTTATAAAATTTTAGGGGTCCAAGAGGGGGAGTTTAATAGATAGGAAGCGTTTATTCTCGTAACTTATTTCAATGACCTCAACAAAACTGTATACAATATGCTTTCGGCAAAAATGTTTGTGTGTTAACAGAATCTCGACTGCGGGTGACGGCTTTTGCACTCCAAGGTTTCTAATTTGATTTTTTTTTCTCTCTTTTGCTACAATCAAGAGGGTGCTTTAACGAGTGCGCACCAAGATCAAGAAGATCAAAGAGCGCTATCCTTATTTTGAACTTGAAATCATGAATATGATATAATACAGAAACCGATGTTAATCAAGCAATGAAATTAATATATTGATTGATTTTGCTCCATTTTCCCATTTCCAAGTATTTTGGAGCAATTTTCACGGGGGTGTTTATTAGAGAGCTCGCGTTTAATAGAAACTTAACAGCGTAGAGGGGGCGTTTATTATATAAGAGGCGTTTATTTGAGAGTGGGCGCTCATTAGATCATTTACGGTTAATATAGAGAACATATGGGCGAAGTTTAGGTCTGGGAATTTGTTAGAAAATGGAAATAAAAATCGATGAAACTTACTATGTGGCGAGTTGGTTGTTGTCCTTAATATGGACACGAAGTTTTGGGGAAAATAGGCTCCTTATCTTTCCTACATAGTATACTGGGTTGCCTGTGAAAACCTTTTCCATAAAAAGATATTCACAAACAATAGAGTAAAACTGAAAATGTGAAGTATTAGGTGCGTGTGCAAATAATATCAGGAACCCACAACCTGGAGCTAAAAATACCACGGGCCAAAAACCTGCAGCATAAACAGAACTTGTCAACTGGCCATGGGTATAAAGGTGGAAGAGTCCTTCAGTACATCTGGTCTAAACGCGATAAAGAAATACTGATGGCCGTTTGAAGATCGCTCAAATGCTAAAATGAATGTACTGACAGAGGTAGTTGGTCAATTCTTGTTCAGTTTTACACGCGGCGTAACAGAACATTACAATCCAGAGGATCCTGAATTCACTGCAGAAGTTTTTGGCTACGATCCTTTAGAAAGCACAGGTCGAGAATGGTATTATCAACCAGTTGATGAGCTTATTTACCAAGAATACAGTGACAGAGAGGCTACCACATGGGATTTTCTCGGGTCGAGTAGTCTTGATATTAACGTTCTTAATGCGTGCTCACCAGATGAAGAAACAGATGAACATGAAGAAGATGACAGGGCAATGGCTTGGAAACGGCTGAGGCCATCCGCTCTCTGTACAGTTGGCAAATCAATGTACACTGGAGCTTTGATCTCTCTTCTTGTTGCTACTTTTTTGGGTACAATACACACCCTAATCTCTTACACGCGTTTTAAGAGTTTATATTTAAGCTGCCATAATCATTCAAACAACTCCTTATCATCTTCATCATCTCAAATGCAATGGCAAATTACCTTTATTGGTATAATTAGCACTAGTTTGTACTATTTTTGGCCTTTTACTGTTTTGCTTTTTCTTTTTCGTCCATTTCAATTGATTGGGGTAAAAAGACGGTTGTGTCTAATTTCTTTTCTTTGTTTCTGTTTGGATGCACTCTATCGCGTTGCTCTTCGAGCCTTGACTTTATCTCATGTGAGCATTTCCAGCTTTTTAACAGGGCTTCCACTAAATGCAATATTTATCATCTGCGTTTGCTTGGAACTGTACGTGGTGACGAATCATTTCTTCCCCCGTTCAAAGAAAATAGAGAAACTTTGCTTATTCCTTCAACTGATAGTACCTGTCTGTTTTACTTTCCTACTTGGACAGATTCTTCACTATTCTCTTTATCCATATTACGTTGAAAGCAATCACAAATTTTTATTCGCTCTTTTTGTGCCCGTCATTGGAGTCGTTTTCAAGACATTCTCTCGCATCTGTGCTCAACGGTTATATAACATTACTCATCCGGGATATTCTTATGTCCTGCTTATGCCGTTATTTTACGGATCAGCGATAATGTTTCGAGTTTTACAGGCAGATCTTGACAATCTACAATTCATCATTATAATAGGAATCATCCACGGCGCTGCGGAAGTTGTAGAACGAAGTACAATGGTTTTAATTGATCACATTTGTTATGTGCTGTGGAGAAGGAAATCAGCTCCTTGGGGAAGTTTCCGTACTCCTCGCCGCGAGAGACTCATGGCTGATATTGCTATCATGAGCGTGTTGTCTGAATCAACTGCTATAGTGTCAGTTAACGGGTTTATTTTCTTGTACAAGCTTTTTTGCCTGGGCGAAAACTCCCTTTTAGGGGCATTACAGTTATTTGCCAAGCGCACTTTATTTCAGCTAGTGATTGAATGGTTTTTCACTAGCGTTTCTTTAGCAATCGAGACTCGTTATCAGAATTTGGCGGTCATGGCTGTTTGGCAAAAACGATGGAAAAGACACTTGTTAGTGGCAATTGTGAACTTGGTTCCCTTAACTATTTACACAAGCGAAGATCTTTTGCGACTTTTAGGTAATCAACAAAACATCACTCTTTTTTAAATTTTTATTAAACCTGGATGAGTTGTAAGGACACTTTGTCGAAATAAAGTGACTACCCGTTCCACGTTTCAGACCTTTTTGTTGAAGCTTAGATCTAGGGCTCATAAGGTTTGTAAGCAAATTAAGATACACGAGTATGAACGCTTTTTATCAACATGTAACGCGTGCAACAAAAGAGGGAGACACTAATTAGCGTTCCGCTTCTATCAGGGGCGCACAACGACCGAATGCTTCCAAATACGCCAGAAGTGTCTCACATGGTTTTCTCTATGCTTTAGAAGCCTGTTTGGTTAATTTGGAGTTGCCCTAAAAACTATTTGTCTTTTCGGATGTCTTAGGAGAACTTTGGTCGTCACGAAAGTTTTAGGTGGCTTTTTCGTCTCATCCGAAAGTGTTATCACTGGTCCGGTTGAAAGTTCGAGGACATGAAGTAGCCTTGCGTTTATTAGAAAATTATATAGGATGTTTTGTCTTTTTACCAAAAGTTAGCAGAGCTTTTTTAACAATAATCGCAATATCTTGGTATTAAAATGTGAATAACACAACCTCCGAAAACCGTACGGTAGTTAAGCTATAGAAAAACCTCCGTATAATTTAGACGAATGGAACAGTTATCCAGACTTACATTTTAAGCTTTTCTCAAGCTTAAGAAATTTCTAGGCAATATCTATTCCTTCGAACAGTTATTTTACGGAAAAAAGTCGCTGGGTGCCCCTGTTCTATGTTGCAGTTATACTCTACGCCGCTAGCATGTGTTCCAAAAAGGAATGAATCAAACGCGCGCAGTTATTTGGCGGTTAAAAAGGGCTATATGTCACGAGGATATATTATTTTGTATTGCTGTTGTAGATCAGTTCTGTGGTGAAGTCATTACCTAGTGGATGCCTTTACCCATCGACTGGAAATGATTTTTGTAGGCATGGCATAAAAACCCAACTTTTTTCAAGTTTCAATCCATTTCCATCCTTGCCGAAATATGCTGCCTTAAGTAATAAAACTGGACCAATAATTTTAGAATTAAATTGAAGCGAAAACACAGTTTAGCTTTTTAAAAATATAGTAAATATTGTGACATTACTATTTCAACATACAAGTTTCAAGTCCTACAATCCATCCCTTATTTGAAAGGGCAAACAAGGAAATCGCTGGACACTCTCCTGTATAAAATCTCTGCTTGTTGCCCGCTCTAATCCCCTGGTACCCTGCATGGGTGCCGGAGGCTTTTCATGCGCGGTTTCCGGTCTCAGTCAAGTCTTAAAAAGTGACCCGCGCGAAAAGCCTTCGGCCGAACACGAAACGAAGCTCCTCGACGCACGCGAGAAAAAACCTTCGGTAACTAGGGTAATCCCGTGGCCCTGTTTGTTCAAAAGTTGGATAGCACTATCCCACCGGGTAAATTGCTATCCAGCGGATAAGTAGTAGGAAAACCAATTGCGTTATCCCCTGGATAGTGATTTATCCAGTAGAAAGCGCTATCCATCTTTTGAACAACTAGAGCCTGGTCTTACTTGTTCAAAAGGTGGATAGCACTATCCATCGAGTTTATCTTTATCCACTGGATAGCGCAATTGGTTTCCCCAGGCTAGTACTTATCTACTGGATGGTGATTTATCCGGTGGATAACGCTATCCACCTTTTGCACAACTGGGACCTGAACAATTACTTTATCCTGAAAGTAGAATTTACTGAGTCTCTATTGATCACTAAGATCGATTTGCCGATTTGATAACTATTAGTTTTGCATGTTGATAACAAATTATAGTGGTCGAATACATAATATCTAGTATTCATGCATGGAAGCCTGTACAACGCGGTTAGGTTAAACACCTGTTAAACTAAGTTTTTCCAATAACCGGTCCGATCCAGACGTAGGGCTAGTAAGAAATTGTCTTCACGAAATCCTTAAACGTGACGCGTGTAGGTTAGAATTCCGTCATTGATTTCAAAATCACCGCCATCTTGAATTCAACCCCTTGACTTACCTTTGTTATTCATATGAAAGTAACCAAAATGGTTAAAATCAGCAGCAAATGCTTAAATAATGTACATTTATTATAATGTAATTTAAAAGCATAACTGTTTTTGACCCTACATTTTTCGCCAAAACTGGCTTTTTGTAGCTAGTCTTGAGGCCCAGCAGCTCCGAATCCAGCGGCTCCTGCACCAGTTGTGGAGCCTTTAGACGTTCCCGCTCCAGTGGCCGAGCCCGAGGTAATTTTCGTGGTCACGTTGTCAATTTTACCTTGTGTGGGGTAGGTTTCGCGTCTTTCAGTCGCGCCTGTTGGGGTCTTCCTCCCTCCCCAGTTTCTTTATTATGTTGTACCGCTCTTGCATCCTTTAGTTTTGGTAGTCTTGCGGAGTGTTTAGCCGTTTTCCGCATGTATTTTGCTTTTTTGGCTAGTTGGCGTCTCATTGTTTCTTGGTTCATTATCGTGTTCCTTAGCCTTTGTTTTCCGTTTCCATATTCCTTTTATTTGGGGCTGTTTATTGGGTTGTTATACATGCAAAGTTTCTTAGGCGAAGGTTTTTTCTCTCGTTTCCGGTTGAATTATTTCAGTAACTTGCCAATTGTGCACCCTTGGGAGTTGGTCGCCATTACCTCCTTTCTTTCCCCTGTTGTTTTCGCACCCTTTTGTTTCGCCATTCATTTGCTTAGTTAATTGCCTTTTTTGTTTTTGTTTTTTTTGCGGCGGCCTATTTGGCGTACCCTTCGGGGACTTAAATCGACTGCTACAAGCGTATCGGGATGCCGTGGCATAGTTCCGTAAATATTTGTTCATTCCAGTGTGTCCTGGGAGCCGTCGCATAGTTCCCCTGCAGGGTGGCCTGCAGAGCTAGCGGCCTGTAGAGCTGTGTCGTAGTTTTGTTACATATCGAGATTATATCAGTCTGGCCTGCACAACCTGCGGCCTGGAGAGCCGCCGCATAATTTTGTTAAATATTAGCTGTGTCAGCGTGGCCTTAAGAGCCGGCGGCCCGGAGAGCCGCGACATAGGCCTTTTAGACTATGAGTTGATGCCTGTGTGGCCTAGAGGGCCAGCGGCCTGGAGAGCCGCTTCATGATGTTCTATTAAAATATGAATTTATGCCAGTGTGGCCCGAAGAGCCAACGGCCTGGAGAGCCGTGACATAGTTCTGTTTAACATGAATTTATACCAAGTAATACTGGTGCGGACGGGAAAGCCAGCGGCCTGGAGAGCCGTAATATAGTTCTGTTAAATTCGAGTTTTTACTGGCGTAGCCCGGAGAGCCGGCAGGGAGTTATAGGTTTACATATGCGTTTTGCGTTGGTGTTCTCGTGTTTATTGCCCCTTCCTTTTGTTTCCCTCGTTTTATCTAGCCAGATGAGCGACTCCGACAGCTGAAGGAAAAGGTTAGGCTCTTGGAGCAGGACAAGGCTGTCGCAAGTTGCGCTAACGCGCTAGCGGCCCATAGAAGGCATTTAAGCAGGCCTCCGTACCTTTCTGATCTGTGTGTAATCTTTGTACGGCCTATTCAAGAAATCTGCATGCTTGATTCGCATTTCTTTGTTTACTTTGTTTTCCCCTTTCTCCGTTGACCTCGGGGGGACCTCCTCAGTGTCTCAATTCCGGACCTGGTTCGGAGCCTGGGGTCAACAGAGGGCTGGGTTCCCTGTTTTGGGGGTATGCTAGTAATCTATCTTATTTTCGGTTCCTTTTTGTTTTTTCTTTCTTTGTGTTTGAGGTCTATTCCCCTTCGTTCGCATAAAGGCTACGCATTGCCCAAGGCAATATCTTTTCTGGGGACATTCCTCTGCGTTCTGCTACACAGGGAGCCCCTCCCTTTGTTGGCCCCTTGCCTCCTCCGGATCTAGTGGCATCCCGACCTGGTGTAGCCGACCTCGCCCTCTTACGTTTTTACGACCCTAGCCACTTCAGGGCTGGCAATATTCATGGCAAGTCCTACGTTTGGCAGAACCTGATCCCGAACTCACCGTGCGGGGAAGTGGACCTTTTCGAAATTATACGGGAAAGAGTTCGCGTCGAACATTTCTTCAGACCTTTCAGGGGAAATTTCAAAGGAAGGGCTTACGATTCTGGCATCCCTCCCCCTGTTGTTATTAACAACTCTGCTACTTGTGCGAAGTTTTCCCAGTTCGTAAGTGACACGATAATACAATGGGTGGCTGCCGGGGTTATAGCGGTCTGGGGCCCAGTCGATCACGTAGCTCCCCCGTACATGTATTTGGTTTTGCCCTTGACTGTCGAGCCAACCAAGCCGCGATTATGTCACGATAAAAGATATTTGAATTTATGGATCCGCGACCTTCCTTTAGAGCTCGATCATTTGTGTGGTCTTCCGAGGTATGCCCTTCCCCACCACTTCCAGACGACCTTCGACGACAAGAATGGTTATCAACACGTGTTGTTGCATTCCTCGTCTCAGGCTTATTTTGGCTTCCAGTAGCAGGGTTTTTATTTCGTCTTCCGTACTCTTCCATTCGATTGGAAGGCCGGTGCGTTTATCTATCACAGGCTCGGTCTCGCGGTTTCAGGCGCCGCTCGGTCCATTGGGTTCCAGTGTCGCAATGCATTGATGACCGCCATGTGGGTCAGCTTTTCGCCGCTCCACTTCGAATGACTCGGGGTCCATCTTCCAGGGGGCCCTGGCAGCAGCTTACATCATGTGTTACTTGCTCATTGAGGCGGTTATTTTATTGGTCTTGACAAGTCGCAGTCCACTCCTTCGACTTGCGTTTGTTTTCTCGGTTTCGCGCGTGACACGGTGCGTCAAGCGTTTCTCATCCCCCAAGAAAAAAAAAAGAAAGAAAGAAGTGTGCGGCATTAAGGGAAGATATTCTCTTGTCTCCTTTCGTTAGCGTGAAGACACTTCAGCGTTTTTCGGGGAAGGTGATCCCTTTTAGTCTTGCTATTCCGGGTTCCAAACTGTATGTACGCGAGGTTTTTAAGGCTATTTCCCGCCATTCGGGTTCCCCTCAGCCAACCGTCAAGCTAGAGGCTAACCTTCGCGCTGAGATCGAGTACTGGCGGTTTCTTGACGACTTGAAGGATTGCTTCCAATGGAGAACTGAGCATCATGCGTCCGTTACGCTATATTCCGATGCTTCAAAGAGGCCTTAGGGCGGAACTTTGCGCTTGGGCGGTCATTTAGGAAGCACCTTACCTCTTCAAGAGTGGACGTCTACACCGACAACCGCGTCTTGAAGTCTGCGCTGGAGAATGGAGGCTGCAGGAGCTCCGAAGTTAACGGTGTTCTTAAAGACATTTTCCGTTCCTGCAGGGAATACAATTTCAGTTTTGATGTTTACTACGTTCCGTCAGGTGAAAATCCAGCTGACCCCCCTTCCCGAAGCCGATCGGATACAGATTGTATGTTGTCAAATAGCGATTGGGAGCAAGTCGAATACCTTTTCGGGCCCCACACGTTCGATCTCATGTCCTTGGATAGTAACTGCCATTGTGTTCCCGCCATTTTCCCTTATAGCCCCCCTGCGAAAGTACCGATCGTGCTCTATTGGGAAGGAAGGACGAGGATTCCATTTTGTGGTACCCTTCTCAGGACGGTCAAGGATGGTCTCTAAGGAACTTGTGGTGGGACTTATGGGCTTTCCGCTGTGTTTGCTAAATTTACCAGTATCTTTTTAGGTGGCGCGTCCATGGAAGCCCGCCCGTCGCTGTTCTGCCTGCCTTTACCCCAATGATTCGGATGCAAATTATTGCCAAGCCTGGGGTACTTTAACCAGACCTCAGTGTACTGCTGCGACCGTCCCTCTGGTTGATGAAACCTCGCTCCAGGAGCGTTTTGATGAATGTCAGTCTGTTTTCCGCTCAAAGCCCTATGAACGACAGAAATCAGCGTTGAAGCCGCAACTTTTCAAGTTCCTGGGTGCTCTCTCTCCCCCAAGGACTGTGGCGTCATGTACTGCACAAGACATTGTTAAATTTCTTATTTCTAAAGATAAGTCGGGCAGAACTGTGATTCACTCGCTCTCGTGCTCTAAAAGGGGTTGTAGTTGCCCGAAACGCTTAGCTGCGGGGTCAGTTGACTCCACTCTCGATCGTTTAAGAGCTATTTTCAATAAGCTGGGGCACGCTAACGACTCCAACCCTGTTGCCTATCCTCTAGTTAAGGATTATTTAAAGTTTATTAGGGAACAGCAGGCGGGTTTAGCTATTACGCCTTCTCAAGAGGTCCCATTATTTTTCGGGAAATTTCAGCAGTTAATTGCTCATCTCCGCGATTTGTGTTCCGGCAGTGTATCCCTTTCTAGCCCGTTTAAATACGCCCTTGTAAGGGATGCTACCTTTTTCATTGTGGATTTTTTCACCGGCGATAGGGCTTCGGACCTCGGCCGCCTTCAATCTTGTAACGTCTTTCGATTAAAAGACCGGGAGGGTTTTCTGCTTAGATTTACCCTCCCTCACTAAAAAATTTGCGCAAGGGACCCCCCCGCTCTCTCGCTTTGATCAAATTCGCTCACTCTGATGTTTGTCCAGTCGCGTGGATTCAGTATTACATCTCAGTTTGTCAATGCCTCAAGGTGCCTTTAGGTCAGGGGTACTTCTTTCGAACCGCAGAGCGTAGCGGATCAATAGGAAGTAAGCCTTTTACGGGTTCTGATGTAAACAACAGGCTTAGGAAGCATCTTTCGGAGGCTAAACTCTGTGCCGGGGAAACTCCGCCTAGCTTTAGGGTGGGCCTATTCAATACCCTCAGGCTGCTAGGTTGTTCTTCGGAGGACGTTGCTCATTACCTGGGTTAGAAGAGTGGGGAGGTCGCCAAGCGCTATATGCAAGGCTCGGACGCTACTGTATCTCTTGCGCTTTTAGAAAGGGTTTTCCCAAGAGTAGCTTCTAGGTCAGTTACTCCGGTTTCACACCCTGATAATTTGCAGGCGGCTGTCCAGATTATGTTTTGCTGTGTTTACAGTATTACAGCTCTTGCTTTTCTGTTTTGTCTAAGACTAGGATAGGTTGGGGTTTTTTGAGTAATGGAGGATAAAGATGTTTGGAGATCTAGTTCTTTGGTTTTCTCGTTCCTCTCTGGGCCTTGTTTGGGCCTAGGCCGCGTTATGTCGGGGACAGGAGTGGCATCTTTCCATAACTTAGTTCCTCCGTGACGGGATAGTAGGTGTGCAGTGAGGATATTTTACTAATGAGCCCCAGGGACGAGGCAAACTGGAATCTTCGCGGAAAAACGGCTGCGTTAGAGACTATTCTTAAAGTTGTAGAATTCTGATTCATGTCTATATTCTCAATGCGTGCTCACCAGATGAAGACTCAGATGAATATCAAGACGAAAACAGGGCAATGGCTTGGAAGCGCTTGAGGCCACCCACTCTCTGTACAATTGGCAAATCAATGTGCATTGGAGCTTTGATCTCGCTTCTTGCTTCCACCTTTTTGGGTACGATACACACCCTAATCTCTTGCTTGTGTTTTAAGAGTTTATATTTAAGCTATAATATGCACTCAGACAACTCCTTATCGACTCAAATGCAATGGCACATAACCATTTCTGGTATGATTGGCAGAGGTTTTTCTTATATTTGGCGTTTTACTATTTTGATTTTTCTATTTTGTCCATTTCAATTGATTGAGGTAAAAAGATTCTTGTGTCTAATTTCTCTTCTTTGCTTCTGTTTGGACGCACTTTATCGCGTTTCTCTTCGAGCCTTGACTTTATCTCATGTAAGCATTTCCAGCTTTTTAACACGTTTTCCACTACATGCAATATTTATCATCTGCGTTTGTTTGGAACTGTACGTGGTGACTAATCATTTCTGCCCCCGGTCAATGAAAATAGAGAAACTTTGCTTATTCCTTCAAATGATGGTACCTGTCTATTTTACTTTCCTATTTGGACAAAGTTTTTACTATTTTCTTTGTCCATATTACGTTGAAAGCAAACACAAATTCGCTCTTTTTGTGCCCGTCACGGGTCGTTTTGAAGACATTTTCTCGCATCTATGCTCAGCGGTTATATAACATTACTCATCCGGGATGTTCTTATGTCATGCTTGTGCCGTTGTTTTACGGGACAGCGATAATATTTCGAGTTTTGCAGGCAGATCTTGACAATCTACAATTTATCATTATAATAGGAATCGTCCACGGCGCTGCGGAAGTTATAGAACGAAGTTCACATTTGTTATGTGCTGTGGAGAAGAAAATCAGTTCCTTGGGGAAGTTTCCGTACTCCTCGCCGCGAGAGACTCATGGCTGATATTGCTATCATGAGTATGTTGTCTGAATCAACTGCTATAGTGTCAGTTAGTGACGGGTTTATTTTCTTGTACAAGTTTCTTTCGCCTGCGCGAAAACTCCCTTTTAGGAGCATTACAGTTATTTACCAAGCGCAGTTTATTTCAGCTAGTGATTGAATGGTTTTTCAATAGCGTTTCTTTAGCAATCGAGACTCGTTATCAGAATTTGGTGGTCATAGCTGTTTGGCAAAAACGATGGAAAAGACATCTTTTAGTGGCAATTGTGAACTTGGTTCCCTAACTATTTATACAAGAACTTATGAGTAATCAACAAAACGTCACTCATTTCTAAAGTTTTATTAAACCTCTCGATAAGTTGTAAGGATACTTTGTCGCAATAAAGTGACTAACCGTTCCACGTTTTGGTTGAAGCTTATAGAGCTGATAATCTCTGTAGCCAAATTATATAAGATACAGGTGTATGAACGCTTTTTATCAACATGTAACTCGTGCAACAAAAGAGGGGGACATTAATTAGCGTTCCGCCTCTATAAGAAAAAGGAATTCTTTGGAAATTTCAAGCAAATTTAACACCAAAACTCTTTGTACGGTTTTTTGGCCTCAAAATTCCTTGAAAACATTGCAGCTTTCACGACACTTGCACATCTCCCATAATGCACCTTATTCCCCTCCCCCCCCCCCCCCCCCCCAACATTTTGCATAAGCATTGTTTTCAATTTCTCTTGGGACGGCTTTAATACCCAGGAGAAATGAAAACAATGGTTCACGCAATTTTTTTTTTTTGGGGGGGGGGGGGGGGGAGGGGGCAAATAAGGTGCATTCAGGATTGATGGGCTCCTGGTGCATTTTGGAAGATGTGCAAGTGGCGTATAAACAATTGACCACTACAGAAAATACAATAACATACAATGCATTAATGATCTTTGTTTGACACCCCAAAATTTTGCATAAGCGGTTTTCTTCAGTTTCTCTTGGGAGTTAAAATGGCCCCAAGAGAAACTGAAAACAATGCTAATGCAAAATTGTGGGGTGACAAACAAAGAGTATTATGGTATGTTATGGTATTTTCTGTAATTGTCAATTAATCAAAAAAACCTATAAATCGCCTTTTGCCAATTTTTTCACCTGATTTTACATTAAATAGCCAGACTCGGTTGTTTTATGCTGAAAAGTGGATTTTCTCAAAAAGCTTGGTACTTTGCTAAAGCGTGAAATGCAATCAATAATCAATAGTAATCATATCTTGCTTGGAACTCAAGTTTTAGTCGGGACTCCTTTAGAAATCTACAAATTTGACTTTTCCGACAGTTTTGTGTCCAATTTTCATCTTCGCGAAATTCTTAAACGTGGCGTGAGTACGTGCAACTGGCATCATGATCATGATTTCAAAATCAGCGTTATCTTGAATTCATCCGCTTGACTTACCTTTTTTATTCATACAAAAGTAACCAAAATGGTCACAATCGACAGCAAATGCTTAAATGATGCACATTTATATATTATTATCTAACTTAAAAGCATAACAGGTTTTGACTCTATACTTGTCGCCTCTTTGAAGCAAGTTTTAAAGGCCCTTCCTCTTGGTAATAAATGTCATTTATGTACGCTGTTACAAGTTCATCAGGCATGAAATATTATAAAAAATTTAAAACCTTAATTACATTTACTGGGCTCCGCTAAATACAGTATTAAAATTTTCAATTAATTATATACGAAAAAAAAAATCCCTGTTTACCATGAATTCCGTCCCTTTCTTGCTATTATTGTAACTGTGCAAAAGTGACTTAAAATTACGTAGGGATTCTGCTTGCCTTAAAGTTTCAGGAAGACTATTTCACAGAATAGCACCACTGCAGCGAAAACTATTACGGAGATAATTTGTGCGTGGCTGTGGAATAGTTAATTTATTTACAGAATCTCGAAAAGTGTATGAAGTGGTATCAGATCGAGCAATAAATTGCGAGCTTAGGTAGTCAGGAGCAAGGCCATTAAAGGATTTAAAAACCATTAAGGCTTTTTGTATATTACGCTGCGTACTAAGATTTTTCCAGTTAAATTTTGGAACAGCTGCGCTGCATCTGCGTCATAGCTTGAGAAAGTTAGATGTCGCGCTGCACGATTTTGAAGCCCAATTGCTTTTGTTTCGATCCGATTAACATATTAAACTCTGTCTTAGGGCCTGTTTACATGAAGGTGGGGGACCCCAGGTAGGTAAGGTAACATGTGGCAAGTTACCCCACCTACATGCCCCACATGTAAACGTGATCACATTAAAATGAGAGATTATATGGACAGGCGGGTTACCGCACCTAAGCGGGTTACTTCACCTACCTGGGGTCCCCCACCTCCATGTAAACAGGCCCTTATAGTCATATTACTGCGGATTAAGTGTAGGTTTGTTAGCGATCAGCCATTTTCCACTTGATAGCAAAAGACGTTACATATAAGATGCATAAGCGTGTGCGATACAAGGCAAATGGAAGTTTTGGACTCCTTCCGAGCTTGGGTTGAAATTGTATTATTGTAGATTTTAACCGTTGGATTGACCGAAGAGGGAAAAGATGAAAGAAGTTAATTGCTTCGAAGTCCAAAAACTACTAACCTCCTCATGGTCATGGGGACTTGAGCCATGCATGATTCTTTGAGCTTTTTGGAGATTTGAACTTAACGCTAAATTTGGTTCTTTATGCGAATGACGCTTTAGTTTAGTTCCGCTACTGAATTATCCGGCGTACTTTAGAAGCTAAATAGGCCTGTGTGGCGCCAATACGTAGCTTTGACACCTTTGGATCTAAAATTGTGTAAAGATTTACAGCGATTGAGTGAAAAAAAGGGTTATAGGGGTTTTACGAAACATGCCCTACGTACCAGCAGTGAAATCCGAATAATTCTTCATGTGGCCTTTCGTATTATTAATTGGGGCTTCCGTTCCTGCTTTTTACGGTTTTGGGAATTTATGTTGGCCCGCTGATGATATCTGTAGTTTCATACCTTAGTTTCGATTAGTTAGCTTTCTGTTTTCCTCTTTTACATTGTGTTTCATCAGATTAAAAAGTGATGCGAACCAAGATATTGGCAAAACCAATGCACCGAGTTTTATTCTAGTATTAGATGAAACAGTGTACTCTCAGCTGTACTCTGTAGTTTCGTACCCTTTCTAGTTTTCTGTTAGTTTTGATTCAGTTTAAGAAACAAAAAGTGCGCCAGAGATTATCAGAGGCTGTTGAAAACTGGTCGTCACTAATGAAGAAAACTTATCCGATATCAGAAGAAAATTTCAGTTCAAAGTTTAATCTTTCAGTGAAATGGGTATCACTGTATTGGCAGACATATTTGGTGATATCTTGTTCAGGTTTACCCGGAGCGTAACAGAACATTACAATCCAGAGGAACCTGATTTTACTTTAGAAGTTTTTGGATACAATTCTTTAGAAAGCACTGGTCGAGAATGGTATTATCAACCGGTTGATGAGCTTATTTACCAAGAGTACAGTGACAAAGAAGCTACCACATGGGATTATCTACCGTCTAACAGACTTAATATCCAGGTCATCAATGCGTGCTCACAAGATGAAGAAACGGATGAACATAAAAAAGATGACAGGGCAATGGCTTGGAAACGGCTGAGGCCATCCGCTCTGTGTACAATTGGCGAATCAATGTACATTGGAGCTTTGATCTCTCTTCTTGCTGCCACCTTTCTCGGTACACAATTCACGTTAATCTGTTCCGGTCCCCTATATTTCAAAACTTTATATCGCAATGGCTGCTCTTTCCGAGCAAATATGACAAATTCATCTCAAACACCGTGGATCACTACCAGTGGTTGGCTAATCGGCAGTGCTTTTATGTATATTTGGCCCTTCACTGTTATATTTTTCTTTTTTCGCCCGTATCAGTTAGTGGGGGTGAAAAGAAAACTTTTGCTGGTTTGTTTCGCGTTTTTTTCTTTGAACGGATTTTGTCGAGGTGCTCTTGAAGCCTTAAGCAGATCCCACTACAAAGTTCCCAGTGATTCAATAAGGTTTCCATCCTGGGTATTTTTTTCCAGCAGCTTGTGTTTCCAGCATTTTCTGCTGACGAGACATTGCTGTAGCAACAATTCAAAGAAACAAAAGGTGACTTTTTTTTTCCAAATAACATTACCAAGCTGTCTACTTTTCACTGCCGGCCAGATGATGTATTCATTTATTTACCCAGCATACATTGCACAAGACAAAGAAGGTAAACTTTTAACTGCACTTTTTGCGCCCCTGGTTGGAGTGCTTCTAAAGATAATCTCCCGAATTTGTGTTCAGCGGTTATATAACATTGCTCATCCGGGATATTCTTATGCATTGCTTGTGCCGTTGTATTATTGTTCAGCTGTTCTGTTTCGAGTTTTGCAGGCAGAACTTCGAAGTCTTGAGTACACTGCTATAATAGGAATCATTCACGGCGCTGCAGAAGTTGTTGAACGAAGTACAATGGTTTTCATTGATCATATTTGTCATGTGCTGTGGAAAAGAAAATCAGCTCCTTGGGGAAGTTTCCGTACCCCTCGCCGTGAGAGACTCATGGCTGATATTGCTATCATGAGTATGTTGTCTGAATCGACTGCTATAGTATCTGTAAACGGGTTTATTTATTTGTATAAGTTTCTTTGCTTACAAGATAGCTCCCTCTTAGGGCTACTACGGTTATTTGCCAAGTACACTTCAGTTCAGCTAGTGATTGAATGGTTTTTCACTAGTGTTTCTTTAGCAATGGAGACTCGTTATCAGAATTTGGCGGTCATGGCTGTTTGGCGAAAAAGATGGAAAAGACACTTTTTGTTGGCGGGTATTAATGTGGTTGCGTTAGCTGTATATATCAGCGGAAGTCTTCGGGGACTAGCGAGTAGATCTGAGGAAACGTGACTTGCCTTTTAAAAAAGTCGGGAGAAAACTATAGGACCATGCACGTGGACCGCACCGGAGAAGACAAATCTCCTCATTTCTATTTGTATAAGACGGAGGCTTAGCTTAATAATACTGACTAGTAGTAATCTCAGATTCACTCGGGAAGTGCGTTCGAGCTTTGCTAGGTCAAATGTGACATTATTTTATAATAAATTGATGCTGCAAAAAACGCTTCCTATACGAACGAAACAAAAAACAAAGAAAACAAAACAAAACGACTTCGAGAAAATGAAAAAGGTCGAACCCGAGACCTCTGAAGTGATGGGGAAACGCGTGATCCATTGCTCCACGCAACCATTTTTGATAATATATTATTTGTCAAATTAATTGTATTTTGTATAATCCTGGTCACGTGTCATGTCACGTGATCAAAAATTTACTGTGTATCATTAAATAGATTGGCGTTTCTGATAAAGATTAATCAGAAATGCTGATTGTACTTTCTATGCTTGAAATGAATGCACTCGATGTTTACTTTTAAACTACTGGAGCATAGGACATAGAAGACCAAATTTCGGCCCTGAAAATGACCGGCCATACGACTCAGCGCTCCACCGATTAAGCTAACCCTGAACTTTTATAGGGGGAAATAAATTAAATGTCCTGGTACTTTTAACTTTTTGTCATATTATGAGTTTTATAGTTCCAAAAGGTATAACTATGTTATCTTTTCCCGCCAGTCAAAACCCATCAACCTCTTAAGACTGACAGATTGAAATATTGAAAGATCCTTTCGAGTTTATCCTGACTAGTTGTATATGCCGTTCCGATGCGATCTCTGATGTGTTTTAAGTAAAAACTAGTCGATACAAGATACTCTAGATATTCTGGTTTGTGAAAAAGAACTTTTCTACACTCATTGCACCACCTAATGAATTTGAAATCGGATGGTTCGATAGCCGGATGGGAAAAAATGTTTACCTTTCCCCTTTTTAATAGGAGATAAGCTTATGGTAATTTTTTCCAGTATAACCTACAGCGTATATGACTCTTTCCCATTCATAATTTTCATTATAATTTTCTTTATTACGACCAGTGTTTCTTTAGCGATCGAGACTCGTTATGAGAATTTGGCGGTCATGGCTGTTTGGCGCGCGAAAACAACGAGGAAGACACGTGATTCCCTTACCTATTGCTGGTTTTCAGTGTCACGCCATTCAAAATAGATTAAAATAAAAATCAAAACCATTCGACAGATTAAGTCCAGAATCTTGGAAATGAAAGGAGGTAAATATGCAAAGACCCTTGCCAAGATTTGGGTCGAAGGAATAATTCGTATACGAGATATCCGAAGAAATGTTTTACCCAAATTTATAGAGATTTGTATGGAGACGCCATGCTGGAGCTCATCCGGATGAGCTCCAACATGGCGGACGGAAACCAACAGAAACATCTGTTACCGAGTTTTGCTACAAAAGCGTGAATTTATTCTTCGAGAAACTCATAAACATTAAAGTAATACTTTTTCTAATACATGAACTGTTTAGATAGCAAAATTTCCTAAAATAAGTCATTTTTTTAACATACATGACAGCTAGCTTGGCCGTCATGTAAATGCCAAGTCACGCAAAAGCTTAAAAATTCAAGCGTACTCTATCACAAAACTAAGAATCCTTTTGAAGCGAAAATTTGTATGAAAATTAGTTTTCAGCTGCTCCAATGCATCGTGAAAGTAAAATCTCGGTAAGATCGAGAGTTTTTTAGTTTGCATTTTGGTGACGTCATGTGAAAACCAACAGTAGATGGTTTTCACAGTGACGTCATCAAATTGTAAAGTCAAAATAGCGAGGTTTTACGAATTCTTATCTACACAAGGTTGAAGATAAACAAAAAGTGAATCTTTGTACATGTTTCCATCTCCCCAGCATGTTTCATTTCGAAAATACAGCAATTTGAACTGCCGCGTTTTCACAGTGCGTGACACCAAAATAGGAATGTTGTCTCGTTGAAAAGAAGTCTCTCCTCTTGATTTTCAGCAGTATAACCATTTCAAGTATTAGAAGATATGTTTTTGCGCACGTATGCTAGCTTTCGAGTGAAAAGTAACAGCTTTTATAGAAAAAGTGAACTCTAAATGTTTTTGTTGATTTCGGCGGCCATATTGGGTGCACCAAAACGGTACACCAATATGGCGTCTCCATACAAAGCTCCACAAAGGTGCGTGAAACGTTTCGGAAAATAACTCAGAAACTGTGAGCCACAAAGACCTGAGACTTGGACAAAATGTTTTTATATTAGTCTTTTATAACATTTCATTTTCTTGGCTTCTTCCCCTTGACGGTTTCCAATTTATTTTTTTGTTGCGTGACAGTGAAAATGATATATTTACTCAAGGCCAAGACCTTCTCTGACTTATAAGTCGTTTTAAAATGTGAAAAATGGTGGCGTCTGCCTTAATAAATTCTATTAAACAAGAGATGCCTTTACGTCCTAAAACTGTTTCCTAGTCCCTGTAGTCTACTCGGTCAATGCATTTCGTATCGCTTCGACCACGTGACCCCGAAACGCATGGCAACTGAAAACACAGGCGGCCCAAACTCACGTTGCGAGGGAAGGATGTAACGTAATCTACATTCCATGAGGTGACGCGCCGGTGTCGCGTTACAGGCGACCGTTGAAAATATAAGAGACTTTGCCTGAGAAATATATTATCTGCAGAATGCAGTGTTGTCCTTGGTCCATAACGAACTACCAGTTCTTCATTTAAGGCGGTACTACATCATTAAGTGATTTAAATGTAAGAAGCAAAAGTTTCAAATCAATTCTTTCCGTAATAGGCAACCAATGAGGAGACCTTAACAGCTGACCTTAAGATGGGTGAAATTTGTTCGTGTTTCCTAGCACCAGTCAAAAGACTAGCCTGCGAAAACATCCGTTTCTCCTTGCTCTTCGCCGCTGAGAAACGGATGTTTTCGCAGGCTATCAAAAGACGTGCGGCAGAATTTTGCACAAGCTGAAGTTTGTTAAAATATGATCCTGTCGAAGTCCAGATAATAGAGGATGTTAGCATCAACAACGAGTACGAGTACGAGAACGACTTCAAGCCGTACTCGTACTCGAAGTCGTTTTCTCAGCTTTCCATGTTAGCGATGACACCGAGTTCGAGTTTATAGAAAATAAAAATAATGGGATTCCGCATGACTTGGTGCCAAATTTGAGTCAAGGTAGCGCTCCACAAAAATTTAGAAAACAAAAAGGTTTTTTGGACCAAGAAGAATTTTGTGCTTTATATGATGCAAACAGCACAGATTACCCTGTATTTGAGCATGGAAAGTATCGAAGATTCGACCTGAATCGATTTTTCGAGGTAACTCGAAGGATGGTTAGCCGCGGTCTTAAAACAAGCTGAAATCCATCAAATTCAACACAACAACCACACTGGATAAAGAAGTAAGTATTCTTTATTGATATCTTCGACTGTTGGGATATTTTCGACCAAATAATGGCAATTTTCGGGGTTATTTCGTGAGCCTGTGAGGCCTGTGGAGAGACATGAAACTTTCCCGGATAAATGCAAATTTACTCTGTGTAGGAAATATCGCGTTCGGTTGCTTTCCTCGACTTCAAAAGCAGTATTTTACATAAAACATAATATAAGGAATGTTCAAGATGATAAAGAGAGGCTAGAAACGAAAAGAAACTGCATTAAACGATCGGAATTTACCTTTGAAAACCAGCTCTTCCCAGTCGTAGCTCAGTCGTTCTACCCACTTCGAGTTTTTGGTGAGAACTCGTCGTGGTGCAACTTGACAGGACGACTTGAAAGCGTGGAGATGCGCAGAACGGATGCGCAGTAAGCAAAATAGCTGATCTCGTTCTAGAACTCGTACTCGTTGTCGATGCTAACATCCTCTTATAGGGAGTTACAGTAGTCCAGTTTAGACGTAATAAAAGCATGTGTATTAAAATCTCGCAGTGATTAAACGAGATATATTTCCTAATTTTAGCGATATCACGCAGATGGAAGAAGGCCGATTTGCAGACTGCTTTCAGTTGTTTGTCCATTGATAGAAATTCATAGAACATGACCACTATGTTCTTTGCAGCATGTGAAGCGACGTATCACGTCAGAGGACGATGGCAAGGGTTGAGCAGAAGGAGTTCAGTCTTGTCACTGTTCAGCATCAGCTTGTTTGATGTCATCCAGTTGTCAATAGGGAACTTAAGCAAAGACGTTTGTGAGCGACGAACGTCAACCGGAAGTGAGGCTTTCTTCCTTTTCATCTGCCTTGACGCTATCAAATTTTCATCGCTAACTTTCTTTTCTCTTTTAAAGACGATTTACCCGAGAGTTTTAACCAAACCACTGCCTAATGATGCAAAAGTCCACTTCCGGTTGACGTCCGTCCCTCAAAAACGCTGTTGCTTAAGTTCCCTAATATCGCTGATTCATGACTGAACACGAGACAGTGAGTACATCGGTTCCAGTAGCCTTTGGGTTAAACGAAAGGTATATGCGTGTAATCAGCATAGAAGTGAAAGTTTAAGCCATATTGTCTTATTATGTCTGGAAGGGGTGCGGTGTACATAGAGCATAAGATATGATCAAGCACCGAACCTTGGGGGACACCGCAGAGAAGCCTTCGACTGGTGGAGTGCTCATTTGTAACTTTGACAAATTGGGTGCATGTGGTCAGTTCATGTAGGACGTTAACCAAGGTAAGGCCTTTCCGGTGATTCCGAAACGATATTCAAGTCTACCAAGTAGTATGTCATGATCTACCGTGTCGAAAGCAGTGGAAAGATCCAGTAACATGAGTATGACACAACTACTGTCGTCGATTGCGAGTAAAACGTCATTGTGAGTACGAGTGAGAGCTGTTTCAGTGCCCATTTATTACCTGTAAACAAAAACATACATCCGATAAAACCCCTCCTTTTAAAGCTTGATTAAAAGCCAGAAAATGCGAAACGTATTTTGATCAGCACTACTTTAACTTGTTTGGAAGCGCTTGTTATAACCCTCCCCCCCCCCCCCCCCCTCGGGTTTAAGTCCCTCCGTTTATAAGCCTTCCTTCCTGAAACCCCTTGCAAGGGTTGATCACATTGCGCCAGTTTTACTTGACCTTCACTGGCTTCCTGTTCGTCAGTAGTATTGTTTTTAAAATTCTTTTGCTAATTTTCTAATCACTTAATAACCTCTCACCTAGCTATCTGGCGGACAGACTTAGTTATCAATCGCATTCCAGGAACTTGCGGTCCGCATCTAAGTAGCTGTTATAACGACCTCGATCATTCACGAAAACTTACGGGAACAAGGCTTTTTCAGTGTGTGCCCCTAAACTGTGGAATTCGCCACCATTAGATTTGCGTAAGTCACCATCTTTAACTGGTTTTAAGAAAGGACTGAAAGCACATCTTTTTAGGCAATTTTTAGAGAGTGGGTCATTGTTTTTGTAAAATGATCTTAAGACGTGTATTATATAGATTGTAAATAGAATTTTAATATTCTTTTTCCTTGCTCATGATATGTGAATTCTTTCACTTTTCCCCTTTTTTACATTGCAAAGCGCCACGAGTTCAGGATATGAGCGCTATTTAAATAAAGTTATTATTATTATTATTATTACTATTATTAGAGAGTAGTAAAACAATAGGTACAGTACAAGCACGATAATTCGAACCAACCTTGACTTCCCTTCGCCAGTCGAACACGATAATTTTACTGCCAATCATTTTTAAACATTTCCAGTAATTCGAACCACTGCTTTTCCCGAGTTGGTTCGAAAAATCAGGATTCCACTGTACGTGTTATTAACTCGAAAGTATAAACTTGGAACTAAATTTATGTCCGATGAAACTAAAACTGCTACATGCCTGAGGTTTCCTTTGAGTAACACGTGTGTAAATATCTTTCACAATTACAGGCTGAAACAGCACAGGTAACCCAGGCTCACTGTTTGTGTCACGTACAGGTTTCATAAAACATGAGTACTGTAAATCATCTTTTAAACGCCCGGGACGTTTATTAAATTTTGGGGTCCAAGAGGGGGAGTTTAATAGATAGCAAGCGTTTATTCTCGTAACTTGTTTCAACGAACTCAACAAAACTGTATACAATATTCTTTCAGCCAAAAACGTTCTTGTGTTAAACGAATCTCGACTGCGGGCTGACGGCTTTTGCACTCCAAGGTTTCTAATTTAGCTTAATTTATTGTTTTTTCTTTTGCTACAATCAAGAGGGTGCTTTAACGAGTGCACACCGAGATCAGGAAGATCAAAGAGAGCTATCCTTACTTTGAACATGAAATCATGAACATGATATAATACACAAACCGATGTTAGTCAAGCAATGAAATAAATTGATTGATTTTGCTCTATTTTGCCAGTAGTTTGGAGCAATTTTCACGGGAGTGTATATTAAATTAGAGAGGGGGAGTTTAATAAAAACTTAACAGCGTAGAGGGGGCGTTTATTAGATAAGAGGCGTCTATTTGAGAGTGGGCGCTTATTAGATCATTTACGGTTAATATAGAGAACATACGGGACGAACTTTAGGTCTGGAAATTTGTTAGAAAATGGAAATAAAAATCGATGAAACTTACCATGTGGCGAGGTGTTGTTGTCCTTAATATGGACAAGAAGTTTTGGGGAAAGTAGGCTCCTTATCTTTCCTACATAATATACTGGGTTGCCTGTGAAAACAGCTTTCATAAAAAGATATTCACAAACAATAGAATAAAACTGAAAATGTGAAGGATTAGGTGCGTGTGCAAATAATATCACTAACCCACATCTGGTCTAAGCGAGATAAAGAAATACTGATTCGAGTGGCCGTTTGAAGAGAAAAGCTCAACAAAATACGCGTATAAATTAGCTGCGTTCGATCCAGGGAATGCAGAGGATATGGCGTTTCCGAGAGTCCAATTTTCCCAAATTTTCCCTGGGGAGAATGCCTCCGGACTGCCCCCTATGTAATTCGTGGAATCGGGCCTGATAGTCTGTTTGTTTCTCCAGTAACCTGGTGCTTAACTTTCAGTTACAAAAACAACCTCCATACCTAGACCAAACAAATGATGATACCGAGGCTGGATGAAGTAGAAGTTTGAACGCCGAACTATACAAAACGAGACTTAGTTGCCACTGAGAAAATCATTAAGTCAATAAGTGATCAATAGTCTTCGTGAATATATAATGAATCTGGAAGAAAATTCTTGTAGGAATCATGAATCATCGAGGCAAAAACGGCAGGAATCATGAATATCAAGATTCAAATGATTCCGCTTTTACCCCCGATACTTTCAGTTCAGTTTTCACTTTGTTCACTTTTTGAACGGTTTTAGTAAACTTTAAAAAGCTGACTGAATAATGCGAATTGGTAACATACCGTAAACTGCCACTTGTATGTATATAAGTCCCCCATTTATAAACTCCCTCAGTTATAATAATAATAATAATCGAATAATAATAAGTAATGGTAACAGGACTGAGTGGAGTCCAATTCGGTCTGTAATCATACGAGTGATTAACAAAATCGGACGACCGCTTAGCGGGAGTCCGATTTGTTTAATCACGAGCATGATTACAGACCGAATTGGACGACACGAAGTTCTGTTACCAATTAATCATAACTTTAACAAAATTTGTAATATAATAGGCAATTTTTTAAATCAAAACACAAGAAATTCAAAATTTTGTTTTGCTAGCAGTGAAAAAAAAGTCATTTAACCGCGCGCGTGATGGCGCGTACTGTCCAATTACTCAGGCATGACGCGTACTGTCCTATTAAACTGTCCAATTAAGGCTGAAATCAGGGCAGTTGATAGCCAATCAGATTTGACAATTTTGTTATAGTTATGATAATAATAATAATAATAATAATAATAATAACAATAATAATAGGAAGGAAATGTAACAAATCATTAAGCTTCACACTGTAGTAGTTTTACCCCCAATTTTTTAAACATTCCCAGTAATTCGAACCAACTGCTTTTCCCGAGTTGGTTCGAAAGCTCATGATTCCACTGCCGTGTTATTAACTCAAAAGTATAAACTTGGAACTAAATTTATGTCCGATGAAACTGAAACCGCTCCATGCCTGAGGCCTTTGAGTAACACGTGTGTAAATATCTTTCACAATTACAGCCTGCATGAAACAGCACAGGTCACTCAGGCTCACTGTTTGTGTCACGCACGGGTTTCACTATAACACGAATGCCGTAACTCATCTTTTAGGGGTCGAAGAGGGGGTGTTTAATAGATTGAAGCGTTTAATCTCGTAACTTATTTTATCGAACAACCAAACTGTATACAATATGCTTTCGGCCAAGAACGTTTGCGTGTTAACAGAATCTCGACTGCGGGCTGACGGCTTTTGCACTCCAAGGTTTCTAATTTATTGTTTTTTCTTTTGCTACAGTCAAGAGGGTGCTTTAACGAGTGCATACCGAGATCAAGAAGATCAAAGAGCGCTATCCTTATTTTGAACTTGAAATCATGAACGTGATATAATACACAAACTAGCAATGAAATTAATATATTGATTGATTTTGCTCCATTTTGCAATTTCTGAGTATTTTGGAGCAATTTTCACGTGGGTGTTTACTGAGAGAGCTCACGTTAAATAGAAACTTAACAGCGTAGAGCGGCGTTTATTTAAGAGGCGTTTATTTGAGAGTGGGCGCTCATTACATCATTTACGGTTAATATAGAGAACATATGGGCGAAGTTTAGGTCTGGAAATTTGTTAGAAAATGGAAATAAAAATCGATGAAACTTACCATGTGGCGAGTCGGTTGTTGTCCTTAATATGGACACGAAGTTTTGGGGAAAATAGGCTCCTTATATCTTTCCTACATAGCATATTGGGTTGCCTGTGAAAACAGCTTCCATAAGAAGATATTCACAAATAATAGAATAAAACTGAAAATGTGAAGTATTAGGTGCGTGTGCAAATAATATCACGAACCCACAACCTGGAGCTAAAAATACCACGGGCCAAAAAACCTGCAGCAAGAACGGAACATGTCAACTGGCCACGGCCGGGTATAAAAGTTGAAACAGTCCTTCAGTACATCTGGTCTAAGCGCGATAAAGAAATACTAATTCGAGTGGCCGTTTGAAGATCTCTGCTATGCTAAAATGAATGTACTGACAGAGGTAGTTGGTCAATTCTTGTTCAGTTTTACACGCGGCGTAACAGAACATTACAATCCAGAGGATCCTGAATTCACTGCAGAATTTTTTGGCTACGATCCTTTAGAAAGTACAGGTCGAGAATGGTATTATCAACCAGTTGATGAGCTTATTTACCAAGAATACAGTGACAGAGAGGCTACTACATGGGATTATCTCGGGTCGAGTAGTCTTGATATTAACGTTATTAATGCGTGCTCACCAGATGAAGAAACAGATGAACATGAAGAAGATGACAGGGCAATGGCTTGGAAACGGCTGAGGCCATCCGCTCTCTGTACAGTTGGCAAATCAATGTACACTGGAGCTTTGATCTCTCTTCTTGTTGCTACTTTTTTGGGTACAATACACACCCTAATCTCTTACACGCGTTTTAAGAGTTTATATTTAAGCTGCCATAATCATTCAAACAACTCCTTATCATCTTCATCATCTCAAATGCAATGGCAAATTACCTTTATTGGTATAATTGGCACTGGTTTGTACTATTTTTGGCCTTTTACTGTTTTGCTTTTTCTTTTTCGCCCATTTCAATTGATTGGGGTAAAAAGACAGTTGTGTCTAATTTCTTTTCTTTGTTTCTGTTTGGATGCACTCTATCGCGTTGCTCTTCGAGCCTTGACTTTATCTCATGTGAGCATTTCCAGCTTTTTAACAGGGTTTCCACTTAATGCAATATTTATCATCTCCGTTTGCTTGGAACTGTACATGGTGACGAATCATTTCTTCCCCCGTTCAAAGAAAATAGAGAAACTTTGCTTATTCCTTCAACTGATAGTACCTATCTGTTTTACTTTCCTACTTGGACAGATTCTTCACTATTCTCTTTATCCATATTACGTTGAAAGCAATCACAAATTTTTATTCGCTCTTTTTGTGCCCGTCATTGGAGTCGTTTTCAAGACATTCTCTCGCATCTGTGCTCAGCGGTTATATAACATTACTCATCCGGGATATTCTTATGTCCTGCTTATGCCGTTATTTTACGGGACAGCAATAATGTTTCGAGTTTTGCAGGCAGATCTTGTCAATCTACAATTCATCATTATAATAGGAATCGTCCACGGCGCTGCGGAAGTTATAGAACGAAGTACAATGGTTCTAATTGATCACATTTGTTATGTGCTGTGGAGAAGAAAATCAGCTCCTTGGGGAAGTTTCCGTACTCCTCGCCGCGAGAGACTCATGGCTGACATTGCTATCATGAGCATGTTGTCTGAATCAACTGCTATAGTGTCAGTTAACGGGTTTATCTTCTTGTACAAGTTTTTTTGCCTGCGCGAAAACTCCCTTTTAGGGGCATTACAGTTATTTACCAAGCGCACTTTATTTCAGCTAGTGATTGAATGGTTTTTCACTAGCGTTTCTTTGGCAATCGAGACTCGTTATCAGAATTTGGCGGTCATGGCTGTTTGGCAAAAACGATGGAAAAGACACCTGTTAGTGGCAATTGTGAACTTGGTTCCCTTAACTATTTACACAAGCGAAGATCTTTTGCGACTTTTAGGTAATCAACAAAACACCACTCTTTTTTAAAGTTTTATTAAACCTGGATGAGTTGTAAGGACACTTCATTGCAATCAAGTGACTAACAGTTCCACGTTTTAGACGTTTTTGTTGAAGCTTAAATCTAGGGCTCATAAGGTTTGTAACCAAATTAAGATACACGAGTATGAACGCTTTTTATTAACATGTAACGCGTGCAACAAAAAAGGGAGACACTAATTACCGTTCCGCTTCTATCAGGGCGTCCAACGACCGAATGCTTCCAAATACGCCAGAAGTGTCTCACATGGTTTTCTCTATGCCTTAGAAGCCTGTTTGGTTAATTTGGAGTTGCCCTAAAAACTATTTATCTTTTCGGATGTCTTAGGAGAACTTTGGTCGTCACGAAAGTTTTAGGTGGCTTTTTCGTCTCATCCGAAAGTGTTAGCTACCCTTATAGGTCCGGTCGAAAGTTCGAGGACATGAAGTAACCTTGCGTTTATTAGAAAATTATAGGGGATGTTTTGTCTTTATACCGAAAGTTTAGGAGAGCATTTTTAACAATATTCGCAATATCTTGATATTAAAATGTGAATAACACAACCTCCGAAAACCGTACGGTAGTTAAGCTGTAGGAAAACCTCCGTATAATTTAGACGAATGGAACAGTTATCCAAACATTTTAAGCATTTCTCAAGCTTAAGAAATTTCTAGGCAATATCTACTTCGAACAGTTATTTTACGGAAAAATGTCGCTGGGTGCCCCTGTTCTATGTTGCAGTTATACCCTACGCCGGTATCAGGTGTTCCAAAAAGGAATAAATCAAACGCGCGCAGTTATTTGGCGGTTAAAAGGGGCTATATGTCACGAGGATATATATGGAGGGGAATACTGGACAAAAATGTTATTGGATCGTACCATAAGGTGCATTATATCGAATTTGCCTGTATACTGTCTTACCGTACCCGGTATGCTGTTATGTCGTACTCGGTGATGTTGTGTTGTAACCGGAACACTGTATTATCGTACTCGGTAACCTTATATCGTAACCAGAATAGTATTGTATCGTACTCCGATGCTGATGTATCGTACCCGGTAGTCACATATCGTAACTTGTATGCTGTTGTTTCGTACTCGGTAACCTGATATCGTAATCTGAATGATATTGTATCGTACCCGATGTTGCTATATCGTACCCGATGCTGCTATGTCGTACCCGATGCTGCTATGTCGTACCCGAAATGTGGTCGGCGACTTTCAAAGTACGTCAAATATGATCATTATAATGTACCGTGTTTAGGTGCTTTACGTGCTTCCGTGCTTCTGGTGCTTTACTTGCTTGACGTGCTTTGCTTGCTTAAGGTGATTTACTTAAGGTTCCCAATAGGTTTAACCGTGAGCCGTCGTATGTGTATATTGAGCTTGCTATCATAGGGTGCCTTTAATGTAGCGTTGCCTTCATTGCTTGTGGTGCTTTGCTTACTTGAGATGCAAAGAAACAAGCCAAGATCACTTTTATTGAAAAAAAAGGAAAGGACTGTTAACTTTTAGAAAATTGGAGACCGATTTCACTTATCAACATTCATGTTAAGGTTGTCCTGGTCTCAGCCACTGGGATAAAAAACGTCCAACTAAGCATTTATTCATTATAATCAAGTAGTTCAGCTACCGTAAAATTTAGAAAATAAGCCCCGGGGCTTATATTTTTCAAAGGCCCTTTTTGAGGGGCTTATATTTGGAGGGGCTTATCTACGGAGGGAAATTTGCGATTGGGCTAGCCTTATAGTTGGAAGTACAAGCCCCAGGGAGGGTTATATTTGGAGGGGCGATTTAACGGAGGGTTTTTTGCGTTACCGTTTTGGAGGGCTTATTTTTGGAGGGGCCTATTTTGGGGAATTTTACGGTATGTATGAAGAAGCGCCAATATATTAACAATATCATAGATTCTTTTTTCAATTATTGTCTCACAACAGACTGTTTTTATCTGTATAGGGGTGGTGAAGTAAGGCTACCCTCTTTTCTCCATATTTCTTTATGATTGCAGTTGAAACTTTTGCTCTAGCAGTTTGCCAAAATACAATTATAAACGGTATTACAAGCTGTGATGAAAATACAAATAATAATGTTACACCGGCTGTTCTATTTGACATGACTTCGGCACCGACCCCTTTTAAACCCGGGGGCACTCAACAAAGTTTTATTCTGGGAGGTTCTTCCTCGAGGTCCAACCCCTTACTTTATGTACCATTTTTGACAATAAAGGTGCCACTTTTAAATTATAAACTTTTATTGACAAATGCTGTTCTTTTCACAAACCTAGTTTAGAACTTTGCATTCCTTTGAACTGCTGTAAATGCGCTGTCTTCTAGATGCGAGCTAATCACAAAACCAGAATATTTCATCGACTTTTTTACAACAGCGATATATAAATTCTTCTGCGGTCCTATTAGGTCATTTTATATACGGAAAGAACAGATCTTCCTACCCTTTCATATACTTCAACTTGTTGAATCAGCACCGTTCATATTCCTGAAGCCTGAAAAAGGTACCCTTTTTGAGTGGCCTGCCCGCATAGGCCATTATGTGGAGAACCTCCCTCCCCCAACCGTGGACCCCGGTTTTGAAGAATTTATGAGGACTTGTAATTAACTCATCTAAAAATAAAGGAATTTGGATCGTCTCGTCCAAAGGTAAAATCCAAGACCTTTTTGGCATAAAATGGCCTGATGAACCAATCAAAACCCTTCATTGGGTAATATCATGCACTCTTATTACATCAAACTTTTGCACACACAAAAAAGGAATTATGAGATTGGACAATCACAAATTAACGACGGTTAAATATAAATCTGCATTTTTGACGCGTAACGGTAAAAAACAACAATTTTTGACGGTTGACGAGGGTATTCGATGGCTAACAGTTAAACCTATTGGGAACCTTAAGTAAATCACCTTAAGCAAGCAAAGCACGTCAAGCAAGTAAAGCACCAGAAGCACGGAAGCACGTAAAGCACCTAAACACGGTACATTATAATGATCATATTTGACGTACTTTGAAAGCCGCCGACCACATTTCGGGTACGACATAGCAGCATCGGGTACGATACAATATCATTCAGGTTACGATATCAGGTTACCGAGTACGAAACAACAGCATACAAGTTACGATATATGACTACCGGGTACGATACATCAGCATCGGAGTACGATACAATACTATTCTGGTTACGATATAAGGTTACCGAGTACGATAATACAGTGTTCCGGTTACAACACGACATCACCGAGTACGACATAACAGCATACCGGGTACGGTAAGACAGTATACAGGCAAATTCGATATAATGCACCTTATGGTACGATCCAATAACATTTTTGTCCAGTATTCCCCTCCATAGATATATCATTTTTTAGTAAAATCCAGCTAGTGGTCTATCATCAATGCTGCGTTCTGATTGGTTGAGCTACTACTAGGCTATATGTTATAGCCCACTAGTAGCGAAAAGCGCGGGCTTTTTGGCGGCAAAAAAGGATTAAAGTCTAGCTTTAACTTGCTAAAGTCTTCTTATTCTCGATATTTTTGACCAACTAGTTGGATTTTACTAAAACAATTATTCCTCTCGCCCTCATGGCCTCTGAGTCAATAGCTATTGACTCAGAGCCCATTCGGGCTCGAGGAATAATTGTTAAGAATCCGCTGTTTTAGATCATTTCTGTGGTGAAGTCATTACGTAGTGGATGCCTTTACCCATCGACTGGAAATGATTTTTGTAGGCATGGCATTAAAACCCAACTTTTTTCAAGTTTAAATCCATTTCCATCCTTGCCGAAATATACTGTCTTAAGTAATAAAACTGGACCAATAATTTTAGAATTAAATTGAAGCGAAGACACATTTTAGCTTTTTTAAAAGATAGTAAACATCGCGTAGAATTCCGGGTCCACTGAGGTCAACAAAAAATTTCCCGTCCGGGTAGGGGTTAGTAATTTGCCGTTTTAAGCCGTGACACTTCTGAATGAAGCATACATGAGGTAAAAACAATAAAATGGTCAAAGAGTACTGGAAACAAGTTTGAAAAATAAAGAAGATGGCGCCGAAATTGCGAGAATTTTGTTCTGGCTTTCAAAGAAGCTTTCTGGAAATTTTCTTCGCGCTGGCTATCCCTCACGGGCTCAGGTCAAATTCAAAGGAAAACAAAAAACCCACTTTTTATCACAATCCTTCGTTTAAAAGACTGTGGTGGTTTTAAAGGTAGACAAGAGATGTCACGATATCAGGTGGTACCGTTCGCGATTTCTGCAAACTTTGGTTGTAATCTTTCCGCAAAAGTATACGCAGGTGAAAATCCATACAAAAATGGCGATTTTTTGGTTGGTTTTTAGCGCGAAAAACCCACTGAAATCCGACAAGCTGGCATTAATCGAAGGTAAGATCTTGAATTTGGTGTTTCTTGATATAAATATTCCGGTGGTACCCATTGAGATTTGGTTACGAGTAACTCACAATCAGAGACAAAAAACTCCGAAAGTCGCTTCAGTCTTATTATTCCGCCATATTTTAAAGACCAAATCGTGGTTCGAATGCGGCTCTAGCCTGTTAAATTCCCGGATGTGACCGGGCATTCTACGCGATGTATTGTGACATTACCATTTCAATATACAAGTTTCAAGTCCTCAGTACAATCCATCCCTTTTTTGACAGGGCAAAAAGGAAATCGCTGGACACTCTCCTATATATAATCTCTCCTTGTTGCCCGCGCTAATCCCCTGGTACCCTGCATGGGTGCCAGAGGCTTTTCATGCGCGGTTTCCGGTCTCAGTCAAGTCTTAAAAAGTGACCCACGCGAAAAGCCTTCGGCCGAACACGAAACGAAGCTCCCCGACGCACGCGAGTAAAAATCTCCGGTAACTAGGGTAATCCCGTGGCCCTGGTTGTTCAAAAGTTGGATAGCACTATCCCACCGGATAAATTGCTATCCAGCGGATAAGTAGTAGGAAGACCAATTGCGTTATCCCCTGGATAGTAATTTATCCAGTGGAAAGCGCTATCCACCTTTTGAACAACTAGAGCCTGGTCTTACTTGTTCAAAAGGTGGATAGCACTATCCATCGGGTTTATCTCTATCCACTGGATAGCGCAATTGGTTTCCCTAGGCTAGTACTTATCTACTGGATAGTGCTTATCCGGTGAATAACGCTATCCATCTTTTGAACAACTGGGACCTGAGGCCCGTTTCTCGAAAGTCCCGGTAAGTTTTCGGGCCCGAAATCAAAAATTCAAATCGAAATGTAAAGAATAAGGGCACGGGTCCTGGCCAGCAAACTACTCCATTTTGTTTCACTAACTGATAGTTTTATCATGTTAGATGCAAAACTATTGAAACCTCTACCTTGCATGTAAACAACAACAGCTTTACGGGCCCGTTAATTATCGGGGCTTTCGAGAAACGGGCCCCTGGCCCTGGTTGCTCAAACGTTGCATAGCGCTATCCACCGGATAAATCACTATTTAGCGGATAAGTATTGGGGAAACTAATTGCACTATCCACTGGATTAGAGATTTATCCGGTGGATAGCGCTATGCAGCCTTTGAACAACCGAGGCCTGAACAATAACTTTATCCTGAAAGTAGAATTTAGGGAGTCTCTATTGATCACTAAGATCGATTTCCCGCTTAGATAGCTATATATTAGTTTTGCATGTTGATAACAAATAGTGGTCGATACATAAAATCTAGTATCCATGCATGGAAGCGGTTAGGTTAGACACCTGTTAAGCTAAGTTTTTTTCAATAACAGGTCCCGCAGACGTAGGGCTAGTATAAATTGTCTTCGCGAAATCCGCGTACGTTAGAATTGCGTCATTGATTTCAAAATCAGCGCCATCTTGAATTCAACCCCTTGACTTACCTTTGTTATTCATATGAAAGTAACCAAAATGGTTAAAATCAACAGCAAATGCTTAAATAATGTATATTTATTATAATGTAATTTAAAAGCATAACTGTTTTTGACCCTAGAGTTTTCGCAAAAAATTCGCTCTTTGAAGCTAGTCTTGAAGGCCTTTTTAGGCCATGTTCACACTTGACCGAATAGCTTTTGCTCCGCCTCGAAAATCACACCGGATGTAGACTACGAGTAGTCTCCATGCGAAGCGCGTTTGTAATCACCCCACGCGAGAAAGGCGACACGCTGCGGGGAGAGAGACTTCTCGTGTGAAAATGCCTAATTTCGTGTTTTATGGAGGACGTAAACAAGCAATAATTAATTATTATTCCTCTTGCTGAGCTTCAGGAGGGTTCGCCTACATTTGACAAAGTAATTGGGTAGGAATAATCCCTATAAAGACTGAAAGAACGTGTGATTTACCAAAGGTGTTAACAGACAAAACTCAGGTATCTGGTTGAGCTCGTGTTGCCAGAAACCTTTGTGCCAAGCATAAAAACGCTTCGCGAGAGTTTAGTGTAGGTGATTTTGTCATAGAAAGCCTATTCTGTGATCAAAGATTATGGATTTTAAATCTAGCGTTTTCCGCAGAGACTTAGCTATGGGCCTCATGGTTTGACTGACTAACATGAAAGTTATACTTTCCCGACGTTTCAAACTCGTTGTTTATTTCATCGCAAAAATCCTATTACTTCTGCTAGTGAAATTTAACGTCTGTTGCCAGCAATAAAGTTACGATTGTTAAGCCTTAGCTAGTGACTTTTAACTACTTTCCATTCGACTTAGATGTCAAATTGTTAAAAAGGACTTGCAATTTCTTTAGCCGCGTTTTAGCAAATCCAGCCAGATATACGACATTCAGCTCAGCGTATGAGTATTTGGGCGCTTCAGTTCAATTCCGGAAAACTTCCGCCTTAAAATTTCAAAAATAGTTGTATAAGCCGTTCTGATACGATCTCTGATGTGTTTTATGTAAAAATTAGTCGATACAAGACATTCTGGTTTGAGAAAAAGAGCTTTTCTAAACTCATTACACCACCTGATATGTATGAAAATTAAATCGGATAGTCCGATCCTCGGATGGAAAAGTAATGTTTACCTTTCATCTTTTCAGGATATAAGCTTATGGCAATTTTCATACGGCATAACCTGCAGCGTACATGATTCTTTCCCGGCGCGGCGGTCTCGGAAGGGAAGTCCTCTTTTAAGTTTGCCTTATGATTGGTGTAATCCCTTTGACAGTTCTTTAAAGGCTTCATCCAATGGCAATTAAAATAAAAATGAACAAATGGGCACAAATGAAGAAAGTGAAAAAATGGGTGCTTCAACAAATAAAAGGAAAAGTACAACGCCCCAACAGCAGCAATAAAGAAACATGTCAGTTGGTCATGTGTACAATCGCAGATCACAACGTTTGACGTTCACTCGTGTAAAATGATTTTACTGGCAGAGGTAGTTGGTCAAATCTTGTTCAGCTTTACGCGCGGTGTAACAGAACATTACAATCCAGAGGAACCTGAATTCACTGCAGAAGCTTTTGGCTACAATCCTCTAGAAAGCACTGGTCGAGAATGGTATTATCAACCAGTCGATGAGCTTATTTACCAGGAATACAGTGACAGAGAAGCTACAACGTGGGATTATCTACCGTCTAACAGTCTTAATATCCAGGTTATCAATGCGTGCTCACCAGATGAAGAAACAGATGAACATCAAGACGAAGAGAGGGCAATGGCTTGGAAACGCCTGAGGCCATCCGCTGTCTGTACAGTTGGAAAATCAATGTGTATTGGAGCTTTGATCTCGGTTTTTGCTGCTACAGTAATGGGTACACTATACACGCTAATCTGTTACGCGCGATTTAAGAGTTTATATTTAAGCTGCCATCACTCAAATAACTCAACCTCAGTACAAATGCAATGGAGAATCACAATTTCTGGTGTGATTGGCTGTGGTTTCTTTTATATCTGGCCCTTTACTTTTCTTCTTTTACTTTTCCGTCCATTTCAGTTAATTGGGATCAAAAGGACACTATTTCTAGTTTCTTTCCTTTGCTACTGTTTAGATTCACTTTATCGCGTTGCTCGCCGAGCTTTAACTTTATCTCATGTGAGTATTTCCAGCTTCTTAACCTGGTTTCCCCTCAACGCAGTGTTTATCATTAGCATCTGCTTGGAAATGTACGTGGTAGCAAATCATTTCTGCCCACGTTCAAGTACAAAAAACAAACTGATCTTGTTCTTTCAAATGGTTCTACCCGTCTTTCTCACGTTCTTCATTGGACAGATTGGTCAATACTTTATATATCCAACATATGCTGACCCGAAGAATAACAACCAAGACAAACTTTTAATTGCACTGTTTTTTCCTCTCATTGGCACCATCTTGAAGGTAATCGCACGAGTTTGTGTTCAGAGGTTATACAATATTTCCCATCCGGGATATTCTTATGTTTTACTTGGGCCGTCGTTTTACGGATCAGCTGTCATCTTTCGAGCCTTGCAAGCCGATCTGGACACTCTAGAATACATTGCTATTTTGGGAATCATTCACGGCGCTGCAGAAGTTATAGAACGAAGTACAATGGTTTTAATTGATCACATTTGTTATGTGTTGTGGAAAAGAAAATCAGCTCCTTGGGGAAGTTTCCGTACTCCTCGCCGTGAGAGACTCATGGCTGATATTGCTATCATGAGCATGTTGTCTGAATCGACTGCTATAGTGTCTGTCAACGGGTTTATTTACTTGTACAAGTTCCTTTGCCTGCAAGATAATTCCTTTTTCGGGGTGCTACAGTTATTTGCCAAGTACACTTCAGTTCAGCTAGTGATTGAATGGTTTTTCACTAGTGTTTCTTTAGCAATCGAGACTCGTTATCAGAATTTGGCAGTCATGGCTGTTTTGCGAAGACGATGGAAAAGACATATATTAGTGGCGTTAGTAAATGTGATCCCCTTAGCTGTTTATACCAGCGAAGATCTTTTGCGACTTGACAGTGGTCAGTTTTAAGAATCTTTGATGTCACCTATTTGTGAAGTTTTGCCAGGTTGACTCCTTTTTTCAGTTTTTCATGTGGAATAAGACCACTTAGATAATGGATGTGTAAAGAATTGAAATGTTCGCACAAAAAAATATGTTGGCTAGATCTCAGTTCAGGGTGCTCAAAACGTCTCCGGGTCCGACTTTCAGGAATAGAAAGCATTTCTTAGTTATCAGTTTTATGTTCATTATCATGCCAATCAAGTGACAAAGTTGAATCACGAAACTGGAACCAATTTTTGAACTAAGAATCTTCATTTTTTATGAGAACCAAAACAAGCTACCACAATATCATTTGTATTAACTTGGGTAAACCCTATATGTCGTTAGCGGGCGTATATCGGAGCATGCCTCGGCATTAGTTGATCGGAATCAGATTTTCCACTTTTGTGAATTAACTCAACTTTTCATCATGTTGAGGCGTAACAGGTTAGAACTGAAACGGTCGGTAACCAAATTGAAATACACGTGTATAAAAATTTAACTTTACAGTAAATAAATATAGAACACACTGACCACACGGTTTCACTGACGTTTATTGGTGTCTGTACTACTTTAATTACTACTAGAGCGATTTTCGTATGACCTTGAAATGAAAACGCGCGAACAAAACAGAAACAACAAACGAACGGAAATAGAGCGATTTGTTTGGTGTAGCGAACGGATACAAACGCACCTGGCTTTTGGTTGGCTAAGCGAACGCTCGGGTAAACAAACTTCATGCCCGAAGAACTTTCTAGAAATTGCTTTGACGTCATACTGCAACACGATTGGTCAATCGAACAATGCCTTCTCCATATTAGGGTTTTCTTTGGCCGGAAAACGAAGAGTCCATGTTTTGTTTTTTCCATCCATTGGCTGATAAAACAAATAACAAACACTTACGGAAACCATTTTTCAAGGTCATACGAAAATCGCTCTATCAGTTTAGTGCCCTTTTTAATTTTCTTGTAAATCAGATCCTTGTAGTAATATGGATGTACAGTAGGAAACCTAAAGGTTCTATGTTATTCTATTGATATTTACCATCTTTAAAAAAACAAAAGATGAAACGTGTCTTTCGCATCAATTGAGCTTTAAAGATAGAGGTCCAGTTTCGTTTAATTAAGGCACCGGTCATTATTTATCGCCGGGGGGGGGAGGGGGGAAGGATTTGGGGTTAAACAAGGTGAAATTTAGCCGTTCCCCACTTTGAATGTTACTTCACTGAAGTGATCCCCCTAATAACATTTGATGACTTTCGTGATCCCCCCCCCCAGCCATGTCTTCATTTTCCAAGCAAATTTGAGTGGTCCCCCCTCTGAATCCTTCCAAAGTTTTCAGTGACCCCCCCTTTTGTGTTCTCAGTTACGACTGATCCCCCCTTTTGTTCTCTCAAAAATCAAGTGATCCCCCCCTAAAATCCTCCGCCCCCCTTCCGCCCAGTTGATAAATAATGACCGGTCCATAAGACTAATAATTAGGCGTCGAAACTGTCCTGTCGTCTGTTGCAACGGATGGCAATTAAGTGCCATGCCTGTAGAAATCACCATAAAAGTGTTATGGTTATTGCCCTCTAATGAAATTTGTTTGATATCGTCTTTATAACTCCGATCTTACGGGAGCATTTTGTGTATGAGTGAATTAAAAGGCACTGAGTATGACTTCAGCGCAGAATTGACCTAAAAACAGCAATATCTTGGTCTTAAATAATGAGAATTAGGTAAAATATTTATAGCGGGAACGATACGTTGAAGTCAATTTCTAACCAATGAGATAAAGTAACTTTGTAAGCTAAGTTTTCACCTGTTTTTAGTTTTGTGTGTCCTATGCGGCTAAAAATATTTCGCGCCAAGATATATTTGGCACAAGAGAAACCCGTTTTGTCGATCACCTTTATGGAATAACTAAACTTTCTATCATATTACGGAGTGAAAGGTTAGGACTGAAACGGTCCGTAATTATATTTAGATAATTATACAGTGAAAGCTCTCGTAAGCGGCGGACAATGAAAACTTTAAGCTGACATCCACGAAGGTTTGTTTCTACAAAAAAATATGAGAAGAGCATGTCGAAATTTCGCGACTCCACCACTTGGTTCCTAGCAAAATGATGTCTGAAGGACAAGCTCAGAAATACCATGCTCGAGAGAACCTGGAGACCAGGTTGAAATACCATACTGATGATCTGGGAAGTGCTTCTGATTGGTTGTGCCGCGAGGGAAATTTTCTTTAACCAATCAGAAGCACAACTCAGATCAGTGGGTAGGGACAAATCATCAGCTGGTGATGGAATTTCTGCGCTCGTTCCTCCTCAATTCTGCCATACTTGACACAGATAAATACACTAAAACCACTTCAAAAAGAACTAGCCATGCTCACCACAAATTCATTTCAACCTCCTTGCGCTTTCACGCGTGATACAAATTTCTGTTTCCTCAGAGATCTCCTACACGAGAGACTCGCTCGGACCACGTGACCCGAAATGCGTTGGCAGCGCGGACTATTCTCACTGCATACATAATTAGCCCGTAACACGGGAAGGTTTAACTCAGTCAAATCCGTCCTGCCGGGCATGATGCCTTGTGGCCCTTGCTTCAAATAGCACGGTTTTAGCCGCTCCCTGACCAGTTCTACGGAGTTCGGGGAAAGTGGCGTTTAAGTTTCTTCGAGCTAAACAACCGCCACCAGCTGCGTTTGCTTTGGCTGAGCACGAAGAACCGGCTTTGAAACCGCCGCCCGTTGCTACACCAGCAGCTCCGAATCCAGCGGCTCCTGCACCAGTTGTGGAGCCTTTAGACGTTCCCGCTCCTGTGGCCGAGCCCGAGGTAATTTTCGTGGTCACGTTGTCAATTTTACTTTGTGTGGGGTAGGTTTCGCGTCTTTCAGTCGCGCGTGTTTGGGTCTTCCTCCCTCCCGAGTTTCATTATTAGGGACCTTAAGATCCAAGGACGGCGACGGCAGACAAAACGTTGCTGAAAAAGTGAATTCGCGTTCTTTCAATGTTCATCGCGATTACTCCAAGTCACTAACTTTGTCAAACGTAGATGAACCCTCCTAAAGTTAAATCCCTAAGAACCATATCCAAGTTCAGAAAGAGAGAGGGAATTTCGTTGTCGCTTGTGTACTTCCTCTGTAAAACGTGACATTAGGCATTTTTACGTCGTAGTCGTGCAGTGACGGCAAAGAAATGTACAAAAAAGCGTGATGCACTTGCAAAATTGTTGTCTTGCTAATCAAACCTATTGTTTTTTGGAAGTTCTCGTTGCCGTCGCCGTCGTCGGATCTTAAGGTCCCTATTATGTTGTACCACTCTTGCATCCTTTAGTTTTGGTAGTCTTGCGGAGTGTTTAGCCGTTTTCCGCATGTATTTTGCTTTTTTGGCTAGTTGGCGTCTCATTGTTTCTTGGTTCATTATCGTGTTCCTTAGCCTTTGTTTTCCGTTTCCATATTCCTTTTATTTGGGGCTGTTTATTGGGTTGTTATACATGCAAAGTTTCTTAGGCGAAGGTTTTTTCGCTCGTTTGCGGTTGAATTGTTTCAGTAACTTTCCAATTGTGCACCCTTGGGAGCTGGCCGCCATTACCTCCTTTCTTTCCCCTGTTGTTTCGCCATTCATTTGCTTAGTTAATTGCCTCCTTTTTTCTGTTGGGTGTTTTTGTCTGTTTTGTTCTTTTTTTTTTTTGCGGCGGCCTATTTGGCGTACCCTTCGGGGACTTAAATCGACTGCTACAAGCGTATCGGGATGCCGTGGCATAGTTCCGTAAATATTTGTTCATTCCAGTGTGGCCTGGGAGCCGTCGCATAGTTCCTCTGCAGGGTGGCCTGAAGAGCTAGCGGCCTGTAGAGCTGTGTCGTAGTTTTGTTACATATCGAGATTATATCAGTGTGGCCTGAAGAGCCAGCGGCCTGGAGAGCCATGACATAGTTCTATTAGAGTATGGTTGTATACTACGGTGGCCTGCACAACCTGCGGCCTGGAGAGCCGCCGCATAATTTTGTTAAATATTAGCTGTGTCAGCGTGGCCTTAAGAGCCGGCGGCCCGGAGAGCCGCGACATAGGCCTTTTAGACTATGAGTTTATGCCTGTGTGGCCTAGAGGGCCAGCGGCCTGGAGAGCCGCTTCCTGAAGTTCTATTAAAATATGAATTTATGCCAGTGTGGCCCGAAGAGCCAACGGCCTTGAGAGCCGTGACATAGTTCTGTTTATTAACATGAATTTATACCAAGTAATACTGGTGCGGACGGGAAAGCGAGCGGCCTGGAGAGCCGTAATATAGTTCTGTTAAATTCGAGTTTCTACTGGCATAGCCCGGAGAGCCGGCAGGGAGTTATAGGTTTTCATATGCGTTTTGCGTTGGTGTTCTCGTGTTTATTGCCCCTTCCTTTTGTTTCCCTCGTTTTATCTAGCCGGATGAGCGACTCCGACAGCTGGAGGAAAAGGTTAGGCTCTTGGAGCAGGACAAGGCTGTCGCAAGTTGCGCTAACGCGCTAACGGCCCATAGAAGGCATTTAAACAGGCCTCCGTACCTTTTGATCTGTGTGTAACCTTTGTACGGCCTATTCAAGAAATCTGCATACTTGATTCGCATTTCTTTGTTTACTTTGTTTTCCCCTTTCTCCGTTGACCTCAGGGGAACCTCCTCAGTGTCTCAATTCCGGACCTGGTTCGGAGCCTGGAGTCAACAGAGGGCTGGGTTCCCTGTTTTGGGGGTATGCTAGTAATCTATCTTATTTTCGGTTCCTTTTTGTTTTTTCTTTCTTTGTGTTTGAGGCTTATTCCCCTTTGTTCGCATAAAGGCTACGCATTGCCCAAGGCAATATCTTTTCTGGGGACATTCCTCTGCGTTCTGTTACACAGGGAGCCCCTCCCTTTGTTGGCCCCTTGCCTCCTCCGGATCTAGTGGCATCTCGACCTGGTGTAGCCGACCTCGCCCTCTTACGTTTTTACGACCCGAGCCACTTCAGGGCTGGCAATATTCATGGCAAGTCCAACGTTTGGCAGAACCTGATCCCGAACTCACCGTGCGGGGAAGTGGACCATTTCGAAATTATACGGGAAAGAGTTCGCGTCGAACATTTCTTCAGACCTTTCAGGGGAAATTTCAAAGGAAGGGCCTACGATTCTGGCATCCCTCCCCCTGTTGTTATTAACAACTCTGCTACTTGTGCGAAGTTTTCCCAGTTCGTAAGTGACACGATAATACAATGGGTGGCTGCCGGGGTTATAGCGGTCTGGGGCCCAGTCAATCACGGTTTTGCCGTTGACTGCCGAGCCAACCAAGCCGCGATTATGTCACGATGAAAGATATTTGAATTTATGGATCCGCGACCTTCCTTTAGAGCTCGATCATTTGTGCGGTCTTCCGAGGTATGCCCTTCCCCACCACTTCGAGACGACCTTCGACGACAAGAATGGTTATCAACACGTGTTGTTGCATTCCTCGTCTCAGGCTTATTTTGGCTTCCAGTGGCAGGGTTTTTATTTCGTCTTCCGTGCTCTTCCATTCGATTGGAAGGCCGGTGCGTTTATCTATCACAGGCTCGGTCTCGCGGTTTCAGGCGCCGCTCGGTCCATTGGGTTCCAGTGTCGCAATGCATTGATGACCGCCATGTGGGTCAGCTTTTCACCGCTCCACTTCGAATGACTCGGGGTCCATCTTCCAGGGGGGCCCTGGCAGCAGCTTACATCATGTGTTACTTGCTCATTGAGGCGGTTATTTTATTGGTCTTGACAAGTCGCAGTCCACTCCTTCGACTTGCGTGTGTTTTCTCGGTTTCGCGCGTGACTCGGTGCGTCAAGCGTTTCCCATCCCCCAAGAAAAAAAAAAGAAAGAAAGCAGTGTGCGGCATTAAGGGAAGATATTCTCTTGTCCCCTTTCGTTAGCGTGAAGACACTTCAGCGTTTTTCGGGGAAGGTGATCCCTTTTAGTCTTGCTATTCCGGGTTCCAAACTGTATGTACGCGAGGTTGTTAAGGCTATTTCCCGCCATTCGGGTTCCTCTCAGGCAACCGTCAAGCTAGAGGCTAACCTTCGCGCTGAGATCGAGTACTGGCGGTTTCTTGACGACTTGAAGGATTGCTTCCAATGGAGAACTGAGCATCATGCGTCCGTTACGCTATATTCCGATGCTTCAAAGACGCCTTAGGGCGGAACTTTGCGCTTGGGCGGTCATTTAGGAAGCACCTTACCTCTTCAAGAGTGGACGTCTACACCGACAACCGCGTCTTGAAGTCTGCGCTGGAGAATGGAGGCTGCAGGAGCTCCGAAGTTAACGGTGTTCTTAAAGACATTTTCCGTTCCTGCAGGGAATACAATTTCAGTTTTGATGTTTACTACGTTCCGTCAGGTGAAAATCCAGCTGACCCTCCTTCCGGAAGCCGATCGGATACGGATTGTATGTCGTCAAATAGCGATTGGGAGCAAGTCGAATACCTTTTCGGGCCCCACACGTTCGATCTCATGTCCTTGGATAGTAACTGCCATTGTGTTCCCGCCATTTTCCCTTATGGCCCCCCTGCGAAAGTACTTCTTGGAGCAGGAGTTTCACGGCGCTTTTACTATTGTCGTCCCTGACTTGAAGCCTCGGCGTTTCTGGTGGGCGTTGCAGCAGTCACTCGCTGTCGATCGTGCTCTATTGGGAAGGAAGGACGAGGAGTCCATTTTGTAGTACCCTTCTCAGGACGGTCAAGGATGGTCTCTAAGGAACTTGTGGTGGGACTTATGGGCTTTCCGCTGTGTTTGCTAAATTTACCAGTATCTTTTTAGGTGGCGCGTCCATGGAAGCCCGCCCGTCGCTGTTCTGCCTGCCTTTACCCCAATGATTCGGATGCAAATTATTGCCAAGCCTGTGGTACTTTAACCAGACCTCAGTGTACTGCTGCGACCGTCCCTCTGGTTGATGAAACCGCGCTCCAGGAGCGTTTTGATGAATTTCAGTCTGTTTTCCGCTCAAAGCCCTATGAACGACAGAAATCAGCGTTGGAGCGGCAACTTTTCAAGTTCCTGGGTGCTCTCTCTCCCCCAAGGACTGTGGCGTCATGTACTGCACAAGACATTGTTAAATTTCTTATTTCTAAAGATAAGTCGGGCAGAACTGTGATTCACTCGCTCTCGTGCTCTAAAAGGGGTGTAGTTGCCCGAAACGCTTAGCTGCGGGGTCAGTTGACTCCACTCTCGATCGTTTAAGAGCTATTTTCAATAAGCTGGGGCACGCTAACGACTCCAACCCTGTTGCCTATCCTCTAGTTAAGGATTATTTAAAGTTTATTAGGGAAGAGCAGGCGGGTTTAGCTATTACGGCTTCTCAAGCGGTCCCATTATTTTTTGGGAAATTTCAGCAGTTAATTGCTCATCTCCGCGATTTGTGTTCCGGCAGTGTATCCCTTTCTAGCCCGTTTAAATACGCCCTTGCAAGGGATGCTACCTTTTTCATTGTAGATTTTTTCACCGGCGATAGGGCTTCGGACCTCGGCCGCCTTCAATCTTGTAACGTCTTTCGATTAAAAGACCGGGAGGGTTTTCTGCTTAGATTTACCCTCACTAAAACATTTGCGCAAGGGACCCCCCCGCTCTCTCGCTTTGATCAAATTCGCTCACTCTGATGTTTGTCCAGTCGAGTGGATTCAGTATTACATCTCAGTTTGTCAATGCCTTAAGGTGCCTTTAGGTCAGGGGTACTTCTTTCGGACCGCAGAGCGTAGCGGATCAATAGGAAGTAAGCCTTTTACGGGTTCTGCTGTAAACAACAGGCTTAGGAAGCATCTTTCGGAGGCTAAACTCTGTGCCGGGGAAACTCCGCCTAGCTTTAGGGTGGGCCTATCCAATACCCTCAGGCTGCTAGGTTGTTCTTCGGAGGACGTTGCTCATTACCTGGGTTGGAAGAGTGGAGAGGTCGCCAAGCGCTATATGCAAGGCTCGGACGCTACTGTATCTCTTGCGCTTTTAGAAAGGGTTTTCCCAAGAGCAGCTTCTAGGTCAGTTACCCCGGTTTCACACCCTGATGATTTGCAGGCGGCTGTCCAGATTATGTTTTGCTGTGTTTACAGTATTACAGCTCTTGCTTTTCTGTTTTGTCTAGGACTAGGATAGGTTGGGGGTTTTTTGAGTAATGGAGGATAAAGATGTTTGGAGATCTAGTTCTTTGGTTTTCTCGTTCCTCTCTGGGCCTTGTTTGGGCCTAGGCAGCGTTATGTCGGGGACAGGAGTGGCATCTTTCCATAACTTAGTTCCTCCGTGACGGGATAGTAGGTGTGCAGTGAGGATATTTTACTAATGAGCCCCAGGGACGAGGCAAACTGGAATCTTCGCGGAAAAACGGCTGCGTTAAAGAGTATTCTTAAAGTTGTAGAATTCTGATTCATGTCTATATTCTCAATTCGTGCTCACCAGATGAAGACTCAGATGAATATCAAGACGAAAACAGGGTAATGGCTTGGAAGCGCTTGAGACCACCCACTCTGTACAATTGGCAAATCAATGTGCATTGGAGCTTTGATCTCGCTTCTTGCTTCCACCTTTTTGGGTACGATACACACCCTAATCTCTTACACGCGTTTTAAGAGTTTATATTTAAGCTGCTATAATATGCACTCAGACAACTCCTTATCGACTCAAATGCAATGGCACATAACCATTTCTGGTATGATTGGCAGAGGTTTTTCTTATATTTGGCGTTTTACGTTTTACTACTTGGGGTAAAAAGATTCTTGTGTCTAATTTCTCTTCTTTGCTTCTGTTTGGACGCACTTTATTGCGTTTCTCTTCGAGCCTTGACTTTATCTCATGTGAGCATTTCCAGGTTTTTAACACGGTTTCCACTACATGCAATATTTATCATCTGCGTTTGTTTGGAACTGTACGTGGTGACTAATCATTTCTGCCCCCGGTCAATGAAAATAGAGAAACTTTGCTTATTCCTTCAAATGATGGTACCTGTCTATTTTACTTTCCTATTTGGACAAAGTTTTTACTATTTTCTTTGTCCATATTACGTTGAAAGCAAACACAAATTCGCTCTTTTTGTGCCCGTCACTGGGGTCGTTTTGAAGACCTTTTCTCGCATCTATGCTCAGCGGTTATATAACATTACTCATCCGGGATATTCTTATGTCATGCTTGTGCCGTTGTTTTACGGGACAGCGATAATATTTCGAGTTTTGCAGGCAGATCTTGACAATCTACAATTTATCATTATAATAGGAATCGTCCACGGCGCTGCGGAAGTTATAGAACGAAGTTCAATGGTTTTAATTGATCACATTTGTTATGTGCTGTGGAGAAGAAAATCAGTTCCTTGGGGAAGTTTCCGTACTCCTCGCCGCGAGAGACTCATGGCTGATATTGCTATCATGAGCATGTTGTCTGAATCAACTGCTATAGTGTCAGTTAGTGACGGGTTTATTTTCTTGTACAAGTTTCTTTCGCCTGCGCGAAAACTCCCTTTTAGGAGCATTACAGTTATTTACCAAGCGCAGGTTATTTCAGCTAGTGATTGAATGGTTTTTCAATAGCGTTTCTTTAGCAATCGAGACTCGTTATCAGAATTTGGTGGTCATAGCTGTTTGGCAAAAACGATGGAAAAGACATCTTTTAGTGGCAATTGTGAACTTGGTTCCCTAACTATTTATACAAGAACTTATGAGTAATCAACAAAACGTCACTCATTTCTAAAGTTTTATTAAACCTTTCGATAAGTTGTAAGGATACTTTGTCGCAATAAAGTGACTAACCGTTCCACGTTTTGGTTGAAGCTTATAGAGCTGATAATCTTTGTAACCAAATTATATAAGATACAGGTGTATGAACGCTTTTCATCAACATGTAACTCGTGCAACAAAAGAGGGGGACATTAATTAGCGTTCCGCTTCTATAAGAAAAAGGAATTCTTTGGAAATTTCAAGCAAATTTAACACCAAAACTCTTTGTACGGTTTTTTGGCCTCAAAATTCCTTGAAAACATTGCAGCTTTCACGACACTTGCACATCTCCCATAATGCACCTTATTCCCCCCCCCCCCCCCCCCCCCAACATTTTGCATAAGCATTGTTTTCAATTTCTCTTGGGACGGCTTTAATACCCAGGAGAAATAAAAACAATGGTTCACGCAATTTTTTTTTTTTTGGGGGGGGGGGAGGGGGCAAATAAGGTGCATTCAGGATTGATGGGCTCCTGGTGCATTTTGGGAGATGTACAAGTGGCGTATAAACAATTGACCACTACAGAAAATACAATAACATACAATGCATTAATGATCTTTGTTTGACACCCCAAAATTTTGCATAAGCGGTTTTCTTCAGTTTCTCTTGGGAGTTAAAATGGCCCCAACAGAAACTGAAAACAATGCTTATGCAAAATTGTGAGGTGACAAACAAAGAGTATTATGGTATGTTATGGTATTTTCTGTAGTGGTCAATTAATCAAAAAAACCTATAAATCGCCTTTTGCTAATTTTTTCACCTGATTTTACATTAAATAGCCAGACTCGGTTGTTTTATGCTGAAAAGTGGATTTTCTCAAAAAGCTTGGTACTTTGCTAAAGCGTGAAATGCAATCAATAATCAATAGTAATCATATCTTGCTTGGAACTCAAGTTTTAGTCGGGACTCCTTTAGAAATCTACAAATTTGACTTTTCCGACAGTTTTGTGTCCAATTTTCATCTTCGCGAAATTCTTAAACGTGGCGTGAGTACGTGCAACTGGCATCATGATCATGATTTCAAAATCAGCGTTATCTTGAATTCATCCGCTTGACTTACCTTTTTTATTCATACAAAAGTAACCAAAATGGTCACAATCGACAGCAAATGCTTAAATGATGCACATTTATATATTATTATCTAACTTAAAAGCATAACAGGTTTTGACTCTATACTTGTCGCCTCTTTGAAGCAAGTTTTAAAGGCCCTTCCTCTTGGTAATAAATGTCATTTATGTACGCTGTTACAAGTTCATCAGGCATGAAATATTATAAAAAATTTAAAACCTTAATTACATTTACTGGGCTCCGCTAAATACAGTATTAAAATTTTCAATTAATTATATACGAAAAGAAAAATCCCTGTTTACCATGAATTCCGTCCCTTTCTTGCTATTATTGTAACTGTGCAAAAGTGACTTAAAATTACGTAGGGATTCTGCTTGCCTTAAAGTTTCAGGAAGACTATTTCACAGAATAGCACCACTGCAGCGAAAACTATTACGGAGATAATTTGTGCGTGGCTGTGGAATAGTTAATTTATTTACAGAATCTCGAAAAGTGTATGAAGTGGTATCAGATCGAGCAATAAATTGCGAGCTTAGGTAGTCAGGAGCAAGGCCATTAAAGGATTTAAAAACCATTAAGGCTTTTTGTATATTACGCTGCGTACTAAGATTTTTCCAGTTAAATTTTGGAACAGCTGCGCTGCATCTGCGTCATAGCTTGAGAAAGTTAGATGTCGCGCTGCACGATTTTGAAGCCCAATTGCTTTTGTTTCGATCCGATTAACATATTAAACTCTGTCTTAGGGCCTGTTTACATGAAGGTGGGGGACCCCAGGTAGGTAAGGTAACATGTGGCAAGTTACCCCACCTACATGCCCCACATGTAAACGTGATCACATTAAAATGAGAGATTATATGGACAGGCGGGTTACCGCACCTAAGCGGGTTACTTCACCTACCTGGGGTCCCCCACCTCCATGTAAACAGGCCCTTATAGTCATATTACTGCGGATTAAGTGTAGGTTTGTTAGCGATCAGCCATTTTCCACTTGATAGCAAAAGACGTTACATATAAGATGCATAAGCGTGTGCGATACAAGGCAAATGGAAGTTTTGGACTCCTTCCGAGCTTGGGTTGAAATTGTATTATTGTAGATTTTAACCGTTGGATTGACCGAAGAGGGAAAAGATGAAAGAAGTTAATTGCTTCGAAGTCCAAAAACTACTAACCTCCTCATGGTCATGGGGACTTGAGCCATGCATGATTCTTTGAGCTTTTTGGAGATTTGAACTTAACGCTAAATTTGGTTCTTTATGCGAATGACGCTTTAGTTTAGTTCCGCTACTGAATTATCCGGCGTACTTTAGAAGCTAAATAGGCCTGTGTGGCGCCAATACGTAGCTTTGACACCTTTGGATCTAAAATTGTGTAAAGATTTACAGCGATTGAGTGAAAAAAAGGGTTATAGGGGTTTTACGAAACATGCCCTACGTACCAGCAGTGAAATCCGAATAATTCTTCATGTGGCCTTTCGTATTATTAATTGGGGCTTCCGTTCCTGCTTTTTACGGTTTTGGGAATTTATGTTGGCCCGCTGATGATATCTGTAGTTTCATACCTTAGTTTCGATTAGTTAGCTTTCTGTTTTCCTCTTTTACATTGTGTTTCATCAGATTAAAAAGTGATGCGAACCAAGATATTGGCAAAACCAATGCACCGAGTTTTATTCTAGTATTAGATGAAACAGTGTACTCTCAGCTGTACTCTGTAGTTTCGTACCCTTTCTAGTTTTCTGTTAGTTTTGATTCAGTTTAAGAAACAAAAAGTGCGCCAGAGATTATCAGAGGCTGTTGAAAACTGGTCGTCACTAATGAAGAAAACTTATCCGATATCAGAAGAAAATTTCAGTTCAAAGTTTAATCTTTCAGTGAAATGGGTATCACTGTATTGGCAGACATATTTGGTGATATCTTGTTCAGGTTTACCCGGAGCGTAACAGAACATTACAATCCAGAGGAACCTGATTTTACTTTAGAAGTTTTTGGATACAATTCTTTAGAAAGCACTGGTCGAGAATGGTATTATCAACCGGTTGATGAGCTTATTTACCAAGAGTACAGTGACAAAGAAGCTACCACATGGGATTATCTACCGTCTAACAGACTTAATATCCAGGTCATCAATGCGTGCTCACAAGATGAAGAAACGGATGAACATAAAAAAGATGACAGGGCAATGGCTTGGAAACGGCTGAGGCCATCCGCTCTGTGTACAATTGGCGAATCAATGTACATTGGAGCTTTGATCTCTCTTCTTGCTGCCACCTTTCTCGGTACACAATTCACGTTAATCTGTTCCGGTCCCCTATATTTCAAAACTTTATATCGCAATGGCTGCTCTTTCCGAGCAAATATGACAAATTCATCTCAAACACCGTGGATCACTACCAGTGGTTGGCTAATCGGCAGTGCTTTTATGTATATTTGGCCCTTCACTGTTATATTTTTCTTTTTTCGCCCGTATCAGTTAGTGGGGGTGAAAAGAAAACTTTTGCTGGTTTGTTTCGCGTTTTTTTCTTTGAACGGATTTTGTCGAGGTGCTCTTGAAGCCTTAAGCAGATCCCACTACAAAGTTCCCAGTGATTCAATAAGGTTTCCATCCTGGGTATTTTTTTCCAGCAGCTTGTGTTTCCAGCATTTTCTGCTGACGAGACATTGCTGTAGCAACAATTCAAAGAAACAAAAGGTGACTTTTTTTTTCCAAATAACATTACCAAGCTGTCTACTTTTCACTGCCGGCCAGATGATGTATTCATTTATTTACCCAGCATACATTGCACAAGACAAAGAAGGTAAACTTTTAACTGCACTTTTTGCGCCCCTGGTTGGAGTGCTTCTAAAGATAATCTCCCGAATTTGTGTTCAGCGGTTATATAACATTGCTCATCCGGGATATTCTTATGCATTGCTTGTGCCGTTGTATTATTGTTCAGCTGTTCTGTTTCGAGTTTTGCAGGCAGAACTTCGAAGTCTTGAGTACACTGCTATAATAGGAATCATTCACGGCGCTGCAGAAGTTGTTGAACGAAGTACAATGGTTTTCATTGATCATATTTGTCATGTGCTGTGGAAAAGAAAATCAGCTCCTTGGGGAAGTTTCCGTACCCCTCGCCGTGAGAGACTCATGGCTGATATTGCTATCATGAGTATGTTGTCTGAATCGACTGCTATAGTATCTGTAAACGGGTTTATTTATTTGTATAAGTTTCTTTGCTTACAAGATAGCTCCCTCTTAGGGCTACTACGGTTATTTGCCAAGTACACTTCAGTTCAGCTAGTGATTGAATGGTTTTTCACTAGTGTTTCTTTAGCAATGGAGACTCGTTATCAGAATTTGGCGGTCATGGCTGTTTGGCGAAAAAGATGGAAAAGACACTTTTTGTTGGCGGGTATTAATGTGGTTGCGTTAGCTGTATATATCAGCGGAAGTCTTCGGGGACTAGCGAGTAGATCTGAGGAAACGTGACTTGCCTTTTAAGAAAGTCGGGAGAAAACTATAGGACCATGCACGTGGACCGCACCGGAGAAGACAAATCTCCTCATTTCTATTTGTATAAGACGGAGGCTTAGCTTAATAATACTGACTAGTAGTAATCTCAGATTCACTCGGGAAGTGCGTTCGAGCTTTGCTAGGTCAAATGTGACATTATTTTATAATAAATTGATGCTGCAAAAAACGCTTCCTATACGAACGAAACAAAAAACAAAGAAAACAAAACAAAACGACTTCGAGAAAATGAAAAAGGTCGAACCCGAGACCTCTGAAATGATGGGGAAACGCGTGATCCATTGCTCCACGCAACCATTTTTGATAATATATTATTTGTCAAATTAATTGTATTTTGTATAATCCTGGTCACGTGTCATGTCACGTGATCAAAAATTTACTGTGTATCATTAAATAGATTGGCGTTTCTGATAAAGATTAATCAGAAATGCTGATTGTACTTTCTATGCTTGAAATGAATGCACTCGATGTTTACTTTTAAACTACTGGAGCATAGGACATAGAAGACCAAATTTCGGCCCTGAAAATGACCGGCCATACGACTCAGCGCTCCACCGATTAAGCTAACCCTGAACTTTTATAGGGGGAAATAAATTAAATGTCCTGGTACTTTTAACTTTTTGTCATATTATGAGTTTTATAGTTCCAAAAGGTATAACTATGTTATCTTTTCCCGCCAGTCAAAACCCATCAACCTCTTAAGACTGACAGATTGAAATATTGAAAGATCCTTTCGAGTTTATCCTGACTAGTTGTATATGCCGTTCCGATGCGATCTCTGATGTGTTTTAAGTAAAAACTAGTCGATACAAGATACTCTAGATATTCTGGTTTGTGAAAAAGAACTTTTCTACACTCATTGCACCACCTAATGAATTTGAAATCGGATGGTTCGATAGCCGGATGGGAAAAAATGTTTACCTTTCCCCTTTTTAATAGGAGATAAGCTTATGGTAATTTTTTCCAGTATAACCTACAGCGTATATGACTCTTTCCCATTCATAATTTTCATTATAATTTTCTTTATTACGACCAGTGTTTCTTTAGCGATCGAGACTCGTTATGAGAATTTGGCGGTCATGGCTGTTTGGCGCGCGAAAACAACGAGGAAGACACGTGATTCCCTTACCTATTGCTGGTTTTCAGTGTCACGCCATTCAAAATAGATTAAAATAAAAATCAAAACCATTCGACAGATTAAGTCCAGAATCTTGGAAATGAAAGGAGGTAAATATGCAAAGACCCTTGCCAAGATTTGGGTCGAAGGAATAATTCGTATACGAGATATCCGAAGAAATGTTTTACCCAAATTTATAGAGATTTGTATGGAGACGCCATGCTGGAGCTCATCCGGATGAGCTCCAACATGGCGGACGGAAACCAACAGAAACATCTGTTACCGAGTTTTGCTACAAAAGCGTGAATTTATTCTTCGAGAAACTCATAAACATTAAAGTAATACTTTTTCTAATACATGAACTGTTTAGATAGCAAAATTTCCTAAAATAAGTCATTTTTTTAACATACATGACAGCTAGCTTGGCCGTCATGTAAATGCCAAGTCACGCAAAAGCTTAAAAATTCAAGCGTACTCTATCACAAAACTAAGAATCCTTTTGAAGCGAAAATTTGTATGAAAATTAGTTTTCAGCTGCTCCAATGCATCGTGAAAGTAAAATCTCGGTAAGATCGAGAGTTTTTTAGTTTGCATTTTGGTGACGTCATGTGAAAACCAACAATAGATGGTTTTCACAGTGACGTCATCAAATTGTAAAGTCAAAATAGCGAGGTTTTACGAATTCTTATCTACACAAGGTTGAAGATAAACAAAAAGTGAATCTTTGTACATGTTTCCATCTCCCCAGCATGTTTCATTTCGAAAATACAGCAATTTGAACTGCCGCGTTTTCACAGTGCGTGACACCAAAATAGGAATGTTGTCTCGTTGAAAAGAAGTCTCTCCTCTTGATTTTCAGCAGTATAACCATTTCAAGTATTAGAAGATATGTTTTTGCGCACGTATGCTAGCTTTCGAGTGAAAAGTAACAGCTTTTATAGAAAAAGTGAACTCTAAATGTTTTTGTTGATTTCGGCGGCCATATTGGGTGCACCAAAACGGTACACCAATATGGCGTCTCCATACAAAGCTCCACAAAGGTGCGTGAAACGTTTCGGAAAATAACTCAGAAACTGTGAGCCACAAAGACCTGAGACTTGGACAAAATGTTTTTATATTAGTCTTTTATAACAATTCATTTTCTTGGCTTCTTCCACTTGACGGTTTCCAATTTATTTTTTTGTTGCGTGACAGTGAAAATGATATATTTACTCAAGGCCAAGACCTTCTCTGACTTATAAGTCGTTTTAAAATGTGAAAAATGGTGGCGTCTGCCTTAATAAATTCTATTAAACAAGAGATGCCTTTACGTCCTAAAACTGTTTCCTAGTCTCTGTAGTCTACTCGGTCAATGCATTTCGTATCGCTTCGACCACGTGACCCCGAAACGCATGGCAACTGAAAACACAGGCGGCCCAAACTCACGTTGCGAGGGAAGGATGTAACGTAATTTACATTCCATGAGGTGACGCGCCGGTGTCGCGTTACAGGCGACCGTTGAAAATATAAGAGACTTTGCCTGAGAAATATATTATCTGCAGAATGCAGTGTTGTCCTTGGTCCATAACGAACTACCAGTTCTTCATTTAAGGCGGTACTACATCATTAAGTGATTTAAATGTAAGAAGCAAAAGTTTTAAATCAATTCTTTCCGTAATAGGCAACCAATGAGGAGACCTTAACAGCTGACCTTAAGATGGGTGAAATTTGTTCGTGTTTCCTAGCACCAGTCAAAAGACTAGCCTGCGAAAACATCCGTTTCTCCTTGCTCTTCGCCGCTGAGAAACGGATGTTTTCGCAGGCTATCAAAAGACGTGCGGCAGAATTTTGCACAAGCTGAAGTTTGTTAAAATATGATCCTGTCGAAGTCCAGATAATAGAGGATGTTAGCATCAACAACGAGTACGAGTACGAGAACGACTTCAAGCCGTACTCGTACTCGAAGTCGTTTTCTCAGCTTTCCATGTTAGCGATGACACCGAGTTCGAGTTTATAGAAAATAAAAATAATAGGATTCCGCATGACTTGGTGCCAAATTTGAGTCAAGGTAGCGCTCCACAAAAATTTAGAAAACAAAAAGGTTTTTTGGACGAAGAAGAATTTTGTGCTTTATATGATGCAAACAGCACAGATTACCCTGTATTTGAGCATGGAAAGTATCGAAGATTCGACCTGAATCGATTTTTCGAGGTAACTCGAAGGATGGTTAGCCGCGGTCTTAAAACAAGCTGAAATCCATCAAATTCAACACAACAACCACACTGGATAAAGAAGTAAGTATTCTTTATTGATATCTTCGACTGTTGGGATATTTTCGACCAAATAATGGCAATTTTCGGGGTTATTTCGTGAGCCTGTGAGGCCTGTGGAGAGACATGAAACTTTCCCGGATAAATGCAAATTTACTCTGTGTAGGAAATATCGCGTTCGGTTGCTTTCCTCGACTTCAAAAGCAGTATTTTACATAAAACATAATATAAGGAATGTTCAAGATGATAAAGAGAGGCTAGAAACGAAAAGAAACTGCATTAAACGATCGGAATTTACCTTTGAAAACCAGCTCTTCCCAGTCGTAGCTCAGTCGTTCTACCCACTTCGAGTTTTTGGTGAGAACTCGTCGTGGTGCAACTTGACAGGACGACTTGAAAGCGTGGAGATGCGCAGAACGGATGCGCAGTAAGCAAAATAGCTGATCTCGTTCTAGAACTCGTACTCGTTGTCGATGCTAACATCCTCTTATAGGGAGTTACAGTAGTCCAGTTTAGACGTAATAAAAGCATGTGTATTAAAATCTCGCAGTGAGTAAACGAGATATATTTCCTAATTTTAGCGATATCACGCAGATGGAAGAAGGCCGATTTGCAGACTGCTTTCAGTTGTTTGTCCATTGATAGAAATTCATAGAACATGACCACTATGTTCTTTGCAGCATGTGAAGCGACGTATCACGTCAGAGGACGATGGCAAGGGTTGAGCAGAAGGAGTTCAGTCTTGTCACTGTTCAGCATCAGCTTGTTTGATGTCATCCAGTTGTGATTCATGACTGAACACGAGACAGTGAGTACATCGGTTCCAGTAGCCTTTGGGTTAAACGAAAGGTATATGCGTGTAATCAGCATAGAAGTGAAAGTTTAAGCCATATTGTCTTATTATGTCTGGAAGGGGTGCGGTGTACATAGAGCATAAGATATGATCAAGCACCGAACCTTGGGGGACACCGCAGAGAAGCCTTCGACTGGTGGAGTGCTCATTTGTAACTTTGACAAATTGGGTGCATGTGGTCAGTTCATGTAGGACGTTAACCAAGGTAAGGCCTTTCCGGTGATTCCGAAACGATGTTCAAGTCTACCAAGTAGTATGTCATGATCTACCGTGTCGAAAGCAGTGGAAAGATCCAGTAACATGAGTATGACACAACTACTGTCGTCGATTGCGAGTAAAACGTCATTGTGAGTACGAGTGAGAGCTGTTTCAGTGCCCATTTATTACCTGTAAACAAAAACATACATCCGATAAAACCCCTCCTTTTAAAGCTTGATTAAAAGCCAGAAAATGCGAAACGTATTTTGATCAGCACTACTTTAACTTGTTTGGAAGCGCTTGTTATAACCCTCCCCCCCCCCCCCCCCCTCCCTCGGGTTTAAGTCCCTCCGTTTATAAGCCTTCCTTCCTGAAACCCCTTGCAAGGGTTGATCACATTGCGCCAGTTTTACTTGACCTTCACTGGCTTCCTGTTCGTCAGTAGTATTGTTTTTAAAATTCTTTTGCTAATTTTCTAATCACTTAATAACCTCTCACCTAGCTATCTGGCGGACAGACTTAGTTATCAATCGCATTCCAGGAACTTGCGGTCCGCATCTAAGTAGCTGTTATAACAACCTCGATCATTCACGAAAACTTACGGGAACAAGGCTTTTTCAGTGTGTGCCCCTAAACTGTGGAATTCGCCACCATTAGATTTGCGTAAGTCACCATCTTTAACTGGTTTTAAGAAAGGACTGAAAGCACATCTTTTTAGGCAATTTTTAGAGAGTGGGTCATTGTTTTTGTAAAATGATCTTAAGACGTGTATTATATAGATTGTAAATAGAATTTTAATATTCTTTTTCCTTGCTCATGATATGTGAATTCTTTCACTTTTCCCCTTTTTTACATTGCAAAGCGCCACGAGTTCAGGATATGAGCGCTATTTAAATAAAGTTATTATTATTATTATTATTACTATTATTAGAGAGTAGTAAAACAATAGGTACAGTACAAGCACGATAATTCGAACCAACCTTGACTTCCCTTCGCCAGTCGAACACGATAATTTTACTGCCAATCATTTTTAAACATTTCCAGTAATTCGAACCACTGCTTTTCCCGAGTTGGTTCGAAAAATCAGGATTCCACTGTACGTGTTATTAACTCGAAAGTATAAACTTGGAACTAAATTTATGTCCGATGAAACTAAAACTGCTACATGCCTGAGGTTTCCTTTGAGTAACACGTGTGTAAATATCTTTCACAATTACAGGCTGAAACAGCACAGGTAACCCAGGCTCACTGTTTGTGTCACGTACGGGTTTCATAAAACATGAGTACTGTAAATCATCTTTTAAACGCCCGGGACGTTTATTAAATTTTGGGGTCCAAGAGGGGGAGTTTAATAGATAGCAAGCGTTTATTCTCGTAACTTGTTTCAACGAACTCAACAAAACTGTATACAATATTCTTTCAGCCAAAAACGTTCTTGTGTTAAACGAATCTCGACTGCGGGCTGACGGCTTTTGCACTCCAAGGTTTCTAATTTAGCTTAATTTATTGTTTTTTCTTTTGCTACAATCAAGAGGGTGCTTTAACGAGTGCACACCGAGATCAGGAAGATCAAAGAGAGCTATCCTTACTTTGAACATGAAATCATGAACATGATATAATACACAAACCGATGTTAGTCAAGCAATGAAATAAATTGATTGATTTTGCTCTATTTTGCCAGTAGTTTGGAGCAATTTTCACGGGAGTGTATATTAAATTAGAGAGGGGGAGTTTAATAAAAACTTAACAGCGTAGAGGGGGCGTTTATTAGATAAGAGGCGTCTATTTGAGAGTGGGCGCTTATTAGATCATTTACGGTTAATATAGAGAACATACGGGACGAACTTTAGGTCTGGAAATTTGTTAGAAAATGGAAATAAAAATCGATGAAACTTACCATGTGGCGAGGTGTTGTTGTCCTTAATATGGACAAGAAGTTTTGGGGAAAGTAGGCTCCTTATCTTTCCTACATAATATACTGGGTTGCCTGTGAAAACAGCTTTCATAAAAAGATATTCACAAACAATAGAATAAAACTGAAAATGTGAAGGATTAGGTGCGTGTGCAAATAATATCACTAACCCACATCTGGTCTAAGCGAGATAAAGAAATACTGATTCGAGTGGCCGTTTGAAGAGAAAAGCTCAACAAAATACGCGTATAAATTAGCTGCGTTCGATCCAGGGAATGCAGAGGATATGGCGTTTCCGAGAGTCCAATTTTCCCAAATTTTCCCTGGGGAGAATGCCTCCGGACTGCCCCCTATGTAATTCGTGGAATCGGGCCTGATAGTCTGTTTGTTTCTCCAGTAACCTGGTGCTTAACTTTCAGTTACAAAAACAACCTCCATACCTAGACCAAACAAATGATGATACCGAGGCTGGATGAAGTAGAAGTTTGAACGCCGAACTATACAAAACGAGACTTAGTTGCCACTGAGAAAATCATTAAGTCAATAAGTGATCAATAGTCTTCGTGAATATATAATGAATCTGGAAGAAAATTCTTGTAGGAATCATGAATCATCGAGGCAAAAACGGCAGGAATCATGAATATCAAGATTCAAATGATTCCGCTTTTACCCCCGATACTTTCAGTTCAGTTTTCACTTTGTTCACTTTTTGAACGGTTTTAGTAAACTTTAAAAAGCTGACTGAATAATGCGAATTGGTAACATACCGTAAACTGCCACTTGTATGTATATAAGTCCCCCATTTATAAACTCCCTCAGTTATAATAATAATAATAATCGAATAATAATAAGTAATGGTAACAGGACTGAGTGGAGTCCAATTCGGTCTGTAATCATACGAGTGATTAACAAAATCGGACGACCGCTTAGCGGGAGTCCGATTTGTTTAATCACGAGCATGATTACAGACCGAATTGGACGACACGAAGTTCTGTTACCAATTAATCATAACTTTAACAAAATTTGTAATATAATAGGCAATTTTTTAAATCAAAACACAAGAAATTCAAAATTTTGTTTTGCTAGCAGTGAAAAAAAAGTCATTTAACCGCGCGCGTGATGGCGCGTACTGTCCAATTACTCAGGCATGACGCGTACTGTCCTATTAAACTGTCCAATTAAGGCTGAAATCAGGGCAGTTGATAGCCAATCAGATTTGACAATTTTGTTATAGTTATGATAATAATAATAATAATAATAACAATAATAATAGGAAGGAAATGTAACAAATCATTAAGCTTCACACTGTAGTAGTTTTACCCCCAATTTTTTAAACATTCCCAGTAATTCGAACCAACTGCTTTTCCCGAGTTGGTTCGAAAGCTCATGATTCCACTGCCGTGTTATTAACTCAAAAGTATAAACTTGGAACTAAATTTATGTCCGATGAAACTGAAACCGCTCCATGCCTGAGGCCTTTGAGTAACACGTGTGTAAATATCTTTCACAATTACAGCCTGCATGAAACAGCACAGGTCACTCAGGCTCACTGTTTGTGTCACGCACGGGTTTCACTATAACACGAATGCCGTAACTCATCTTTTAGGGGTCGAAGAGGGGGTGTTTAATAGATTGAAGCGTTTAATCTCGTAACTTATTTTATCGAACAACCAAACTGTATACAATATGCTTTCGGCCAAGAACGTTTGCGTGTTAACAGAATCTCGACTGCGGGCTGACGGCTTTTGCACTCCAAGGTTTCTAATTTATTGTTTTTTCTTTTGCTACAGTCAAGAGGGTGCTTTAACGAGTGCATACCGAGATCAAGAAGATCAAAGAGCGCTATCCTTATTTTGAACTTGAAATCATGAACGTGATATAATACACAAACTAGCAATGAAATTAATATATTGATTGATTTTGCTCCATTTTGCAATTTCTGAGTATTTTGGAGCAATTTTCACGTGGGTGTTTACTGAGAGAGCTCACGTTAAATAGAAACTTAACAGCGTAGAGCGGCGTTTATTTAAGAGGCGTTTATTTGAGAGTGGGCGCTCATTACATCATTTACGGTTAATATAGAGAACATATGGGCGAAGTTTAGGTCTGGAAATTTGTTAGAAAATGGAAATAAAAATCGATGAAACTTACCATGTGGCGAGTCGGTTGTTGTCCTTAATATGGACACGAAGTTTTGGGGAAAATAGGCTCCTTATATCTTTCCTACATAGCATATTGGGTTGCCTGTGAAAACAGCTTCCATAAGAAGATATTCACAAATAATAGAATAAAACTGAAAATGTGAAGTATTAGGTGCGTGTGCAAATAATATCACGAACCCACAACCTGGAGCTAAAAATACCACGGGCCAAAAAACCTGCAGCAAGAACGGAACATGTCAACTGGCCACGGCCGGGTATAAAAGTTGAAACAGTCCTTCAGTACATCTGGTCTAAGCGCGATAAAGAAATACTAATTCGAGTGGCCGTTTGAAGATCTCTGCTATGCTAAAATGAATGTACTGACAGAGGTAGTTGGTCAATTCTTGTTCAGTTTTACACGCGGCGTAACAGAACATTACAATCCAGAGGATCCTGAATTCACTGCAGAATTTTTTGGCTACGATCCTTTAGAAAGTACAGGTCGAGAATGGTATTATCAACCAGTTGATGAGCTTATTTACCAAGAATACAGTGACAGAGAGGCTACTACATGGGATTATCTCGGGTCGAGTAGTCTTGATATTAACGTTATTAATGCGTGCTCACCAGATGAAGAAACAGATGAACATGAAGAAGATTACAGGGCAATGGCTTGGATACGTCTTAGGCCACTCGCTCTCTGTACAGTTGGCAAATCAATGTACATTGGAGCTTTGATCTCTCTTCTTGTTGCCACTTTTTTGGGTACAATATACACCTTAATCTCTTACACGCGTTTTAAAAGTTCATATTTAAGCTGCCATAATCATTCAAACAACTCCTTATCATCTTCATCATCTCAAATGCAATGGCAAATTACCTTTATTGGTATAATTGGCACTGGTTTGTACTATTTTTGGCCTTTTACTGTTTTGCTTTTTCTTTTTCGCCCATTTCAATTGATTGGGGTAAAAAGACGGTTGTGTCTAATTTCTTTTCTTTGTTTCTGTTTGGATGCACTCTATCGCGTTGCTCTTCGAGCCTTGACTTTATCTCATGTGAGCATTTCCAGCTTTTCAACAGGGTTTCCACTTAATGCAATATTTATCATCTGCGTTTGCTTGGAACTGTACATGGTGACGAATCATTTCTTCCCCCGTTCAAAGAAAATAGAGAAACTTTGCTTATTCCTTCAACTGATAGTACCTGTCTGTTTTACTTTCCTACTTGGACAGATTCTTCGCTATTCTGTTTATCCATATTACGTTGAAAGCAAACACAAATTTTTATTCGCTCTTTTTGTGCCCGTCATTGGAGTCGTTTTCAAGACATTCTCTCGCATCTGTGCTCAGCGGTTATATAACATTACTCATCCGGGATATTCTTATGTCCTGCTTATGCCGTTATTTTACGGGACAGCAATAATGTTTCGAGTTTTGCAAGCAGATCTTGTCAATCTACAATTCATCATTATAATAGGAATCGTCCACGGCGCTGCGGAAGTTATAGAACGAAGTACAATGGTTTTAATTGATCACATTTGTTATGTGCTGTGGAGAAGGAAATCAGCTCCTTGGGGAAGTTTCCGTACCCCTCGCCGCGAGAGACTCATGGCTGACATTGCTATCATGAGCATGTTGTCTGAATCAACTGCTATAGTGTCAGTTAACGGGTTTATTTTCTTGTACAAGTTTTTTTGCCTGCGCGAAAACTCCCTTTTAGGGGCATTACAGTTATTTACCAAGCGCACTTTATTTCAGCTAGTGATTGAATGGTTTTTCACTAGCGTTTCTTTAGCAATCGAGACTCGTTATCAGAATTTGGCGGTCATGGCTGTTTGGCAAAAACGATGGAAAAGACACTTGTTAGTGGCAATTGTGAACTTGGTTCCCTTAACTATTTACACAAGCGAAGATCTTTTGCGACTTTTAGGTAATCAACAAAACATCACTCTTTTTTAAATTTTTATTAAACCTGGATGAGTTGTAAGGACACTTTGTCGAAATAAAGTGACTACCCGTTCCACGTTTCAGACGTTTTTGTTGAAGCTTAGATCTAGGGCTCATAAAGTTTGTAAGCAAATTAAGATACACGAGTATAAACGCTTTTTATCAACATGTAACGCGTGCAACAAAAGAGAGAGACACTAATTAGCGTTCCGCTTCTATCAGGGGCGCACAACGACCAAATGCTTCCAAATACGCCAGAAGTGTCTCACATGGTTTTCTCTATGCTTTAGAAGCCTGTTTGGTTACTTTGGAGTTGCCCTCAAAACTATTTATCTGTTTGGATGTCTTAGGGGAACTTTGGTCGTCACGAAAGTTTTAGGTGGCTTTTTCGTCTCATCTGAAAGTGTTATCACTGATCCGGTCGAAAGTTCGAGGACATGAAGTAGCCTTGCGTTTATTAGAAAATTATATAGGATGTTTTGTCTTTTTACCAAAAGTTAGGAGAGCTTTTTTAACAATAATCGCAATATCTTGGTATTAAAATGTGAATAACACAACCTCCGAAAACCGTACGGTAGTTAAGCTATAGGAAAACCTCCGTATAATTTAGACGAATGGAACAGTTATCCAGACATTTTAAGCTTTTCTCAAGCTTAAGAAATTTCTAGGCAATATCTATCCCTTCGAACAGTTATTTTACGGAAAAAAGTCACTGGGTGCCCCTGTTCTATGTTGCAGTTATACCCTACGCCGGTAGCATGTGTTCCAAAAAGGAATAGATCAAACGCGCGCAGTTATTTGGCGGTTAAAAAGGGCTATATGTCACGAGGATATATTATTCTGTATTGCTGTTGTAGATCAGTTCTGTGGTGAAGTCATTACCTAGTAGATGCCTTTACCCATCGACTGGAAATGATTTTTGTAGGCATGGCATTAAAGCCCAACTTTTTTCAAGTTTCAATCCATTTCCATCCTTGCCGAAATATGCTGTCTTAAGTAATAAAACTGGACCAATAATTTTAGAATTAAATTGAAGCGAAAACACAGTTTAGCTTTTTAAAAATATAGTAAATATTGTGACATTACCATTTCAACATACAAGTTTCAAGTCCTACAATCCATCCCTTATTTGACAAGGCAAAAAGGAAAATCGCTGGAGACTCTCCTGTATATAACCTCTGCTTGTTGCCCGCTCTAATCCCCTGGTACCCTGCATGGGCGCCGGAGGCTTTTCATGCGCGGTTTCCGGTCTCAGTCAAGTCTTAAAAAGTGACCCGCGCGAAAAGCCTTCGGCCGAACACGAAACGAAGCTCCTCGACGCACGCGAGAAAAAACCTCCGGTAACTAGAGTAATCCCGTGGCCCTGGTTGTTTAAAAGTTGGATAGCATTATCCCACCGGATAAATTGCTATCCAGCGGATAAGTAGTAGGAAAACCAATTGCGTTATCCCCTGGAGAGTGATTTATCCAGTAGAAAGCGCTATCCATCTTTTGAACAGCTGGAGCCTGGTCTTACTTGTTCAAAAGGTGGATAGCACTATCCATCGGGTTTATCTTTATCCACTGGATTGCGCAATTGGTTTCCCTTGGCTAGTACTTATCTACTGGATGGTGATTTATCCGGTGGATAACACTATCCATCTTTTGAACAACTGGAGCCTGGTCTTACTTGTTCAAAAGGTGGATAGCACTATCCATCGGGTTTATCTTTATCCACTGGATAGCGCAATTGGTTTCCCTAGGCTAGTACTTATCTACTGGATGATGATTTATCTGGTGGATAACGCTATCCACCTTTTGCACAACTGGGACCTGAACAATAACTTTATCCTGAAAGTAGAATTTACTGAGTCTCTATTGATCACTAAGATCGATTTGCCGATTTGATAACTATTAGTTTTGCATGTTGATAACAAATTATAGTGGTCGAATACATAATATCTAGTATTCATGCATGGAAGCCCGTACAACGCGGTTAGGTTAAATACCTGTTAAACTAAGTTTTTCCAATAACCGGTCCGATCCAGGCGTAGGGCTAGTAAGAAATTGTCTTCACGAAATCCTTAAACGTGACGCGTGTAGGTTAGAATTCCGTCATTGATTTCAAAATCACCGCCATCTTAAATTCAACCCCTTGACTTACCTTTGTTATTCATATGAAAGTAACCAAAATGGTTAAAATCAGCAGCAAATGCTTAAATAATGTACATTTATTATAATGTAATTTAAAAGCATAACTGTTTTTGACCCTACATTTTTCGCCAAAAACTGGCTTTTTGTAGCTAGTCTTGAGGCCCTTGTAGGCCATGTTCACACTTGACCGGATAGCTTTTGCACCGCCTCGAAAATCACACCGGATGTAGACTACGAGAAGTCCCCATTTTTCCTCAGGGATTGTAGAGCGAGCGAAATGCGAGCGCGTGTGTAATCACCCGACGCGAGAAAGGCGACACGCGGTGGGGAGAGAGACTTCTCGCGTGAGGTGATTTTCATTCGCGCTCGCGTTTCGCTCGCTCTACCATCCCTGAGGGAAAATGGGGACTACTCGTAATCTATACTGGATACAATACTGGATAGGGCTTCTGTTCACATACAACAACGGTTTGGGGGGCGCGATTTCTGTGACGGAGCGAAGCTGCGCCGCACCGACCTCAAAGTGGGTGAGGCATCACATATCGGATAGTGTTTTGTGTCATACATTGGTTCAGTGTGAGCATCTATTCCGCCCACTCTGTGGAAGTAAATAAGTAGGAGCGAGGACTGGAACCCACTGAGACGGAAATAAATATTCAGAAGTGAGGACTGGAATTAAGTGCACCAAACTCTCACGGCCAACCGCGCCCACGATGTTCGATATGTGTGAACGACTTGTGCCGCCTCGGTCCGTTGCTGTTCGGACTCTAAAACGGATAGCTTTTGACTTTTTTTTCTTCAAAACGACAACTGAGTTTTTTCTTCAATTTCAACTTTCCATTTGTACATTTCGTCGGTGCATTTTACTTACAGGAGAGGAGATTTGTTGAATTTGCCTCAATTTTACCACGCTAGCTCATATTCCTGGCGTGCATCCACGGGCAAATGGTAGTGGCTAACTGAGCAACCAGAGCGCGCGCTTTATTTTGTTGTGTTATAATTTCCAGTTGACAGCCAAAGAACTTAAATAATATGCATAAGCTTATTTACCAGGAATACTGTAACAGAGAAGTTACAACATGGGGTTATCTGCCGTCTAACAGTCTTAATATCCAGGTTTTCAATGCGTGCTCACAAGATGAAGAAACAGATGTTGACGGCGACGAGAACGTCAACAAAACAATAGGTTTTATAAGCAAAACAACAGCTTTGCACGTGCATCACACTTTTTTTGTATACTTCCTTCCCGTTTTTGCACGACTACGACGTGAAAATGCCTAATTTCGTGTTTTATGGAGGACGTAAACAAGCAATAACAAATCTTATTTCTCTTGCTGAGCTTGGATATGGTCTCTTGAATTCAGCTTCAGGAGGGTTCGCCTACATTTGACAAAGTAATTGGGTAGGAATAATCCCTATAAAGACTGAAAGAACGTGTGATTTACCAAAGGTGTTGACAGACAAAACTCAGGTATATGGTTGAGCTCGTGTTGCCAGAAACCTTTGTGCCAAGCATAAAAACGCTTCGTGAGAGTTTAGTGTAGGTGATTTTGTCTTAGAAAGCCTATTCTGTGATCAAAGATTGTGGATTTTAAATCTAGCGTTTTCCGCAGAGACTTAGCTATGGGCCTCATGGTTTGACTGACTAACATGAAAGTTATACTTTCCCGACGTTTCAAACTCGTTGTTTATTTCATCGCAAAAATCCTGTTACTTCTGCGAGTGAAATTTAGGGTCTATTGCCAGCAATAAAGTTACGATTGTTAAGCCTTAGCTAGTGACTTTTAACTACTTTCCATTCGACTTAGATGTCAAATTGTTAAAAAGCACTTGAAATTTTTTTAGCCACGTTTTAGCAAATCCAGCCAGATATACGACCTTCAGCTCAGCGTATGAGTATTTGGGCGCTTCAGTTCAATTCCGGAAAACTTCCGCCTTAAAATTTCAAAAATAGTTGTATAAGCCGTTCTGGTACGATCTCTGATGTGTTTTATGTAAAAATTAGTCGATACAAGATATTCTGGTTTGAGAAAAAGAGTTTTTCTAAACTCATTACACCACCCGATATGTATGAAAATTAAATCGGATAGTCCGATCTTCGGATGGAAAAGTAATGTTTACCTTTCATCTTTTCAGGATATAAGCTTATGGCAATTTTCATACAGCATAACCTACAGCGTACATGATTCTTTCCATGCATAATTTTTTTACAAACCTCAATTACTCACCCCTTGAGACCGGCGCGGAGGTCTCGGAAGGGAAGTCCTCTTTTAAGTTTGCCTTATGATTGGTGTAGTCCCTTTGACAGTTCTTTAAAGGCTTCATCCAATGGTAATTAAAATAAAAATGAACAAATGGGCACAAACGAAGAAAGTGAAAAAATGGGTGCATCAACAAATAAAAGTGAAAGTACAACGCCCCAACAACAGCAATAAAGAAACATGTCAGTTGGTCATGTGTATAAATAAAGGTGGAGCTTTACAATCGCAGATCACAACGTTTGACGTTCACTCGTATAAAATGGCTTTACTGGCAGAGGTAGTTGGTCAAATCTTGTTCAGCTTTACGCGCGGTGTAACAGAACATTACAATCCAGAGGAACCTGAATTCACTGCAGAAGCTTTTGGCTACAATCCTCTAGAAAGCACTGGTCGAGAATGGTATTATCAACCAGTCGATGAGCTTATTTACCAGGAATACAGTGACAGAGAAGCTACAACGTGGGATTATCTACCGTCTAACAGTCTTAATATCCAGGTTATCAATGCGTGCTCACCAGATGAAGAAACAGATGAACATCAAGACGAAGAGAGGGCAATGGCTTGGAAACGCCTGAGGCCATCCGCTGTCTGTACAGTTGGAAAATCAATGTGTATTGGAGCTTTGATCTCGGTTTTTGCTGCTACAGTAATGGGTACACTATACACGCTAATCTGTTACGCGCGATTTAAGAGTTTATATTTAAGCTGCCATCACTCAAATAACTCAACCTCAGTACAAATGCAATGGAGAATCACAATTTCTGGTGTGATTGGCTGTGGTTTCTTTTATATCTGGCCCTTTACTTTTCTTCTTTTACTTTTCCGTCCATTTCAGTTAATTGGGATCAAAAGGACACTATTTCTAGTTTCTTTCCTTTGCTACTGTTTAGATTCACTTTATCGCGTTGCTCGCCGAGCTTTAACTTTATCTCATGTGAGTATTTCCAGCTTCTTAACCTGGTTTCCCCTCAACGCAGTGTTTATCATTAGCATCTGCTTGGAAATGTACGTGGTAGCAAATCATTTCTGCCCACGTTCAAGTACAAAAAACAAACTGATCTTGTTCTTTCAAATGGTTCTACCCGTCTTTCTCACGTTCTTCATTGGACAGATTGGTCAATACTTTATATATCCAACATATGCTGACCCGAAGAATAACAACCAAGACAAACTTTTAATTGCACTGTTTTTTCCTCTCATTGGCACCATCTTGAAGGTAATCGCACGAGTTTGTGTTCAGAGGTTATACAATATTTCCCATCCGGGATATTCTTATGTTTTACTTGGGCCGTCGTTTTACGGATCAGCTGTCATCTTTCGAGCCTTGCAAGCCGATCTGGACACTCTAGAATACATTGCTATTTTGGGAATCATTCACGGCGCTGCAGAAGTTATAGAACGAAGTACAATGGTTTTAATTGATCACATTTGTTATGTGTTGTGGAAAAGAAAATCAGCTCCTTGGGGAAGTTTCCGTACTCCTCGCCGTGAGAGACTCATGGCTGATATTGCTATCATGAGCATGTTGTCTGAATCGACTGCTATAGTGTCTGTCAACGGGTTTATTTACTTGTACAAGTTCCTTTGCCTGCAAGATAATTCCTTTTTCGGGGTGCTACAGTTATTTGCCAAGTACACTTCAGTTCAGCTAGTGATTGAATGGTTTTTCACTAGTGTTTCTTTAGCAATCGAGACTCGTTATCAGAATTTGGCAGTCATGGCTGTTTTGCGAAGACGATGGAAAAGACATATATTAGTGGCGTTAGTAAATGTGATCCCCTTAGCTGTTTATACCAGCGAAGATCTTTTGCGACTTGACAGTGGTCAGTTTTAAGAATCTTTGATGTCACCTATTTGTGAAGTTTTGCCAGGTTGACTCCTTTTTTCAGTTTTTCATGTGGAATAAGACCACTTAGATAATGGATGTGTAAAGAATTGAGCAGAAGTGTTCGCACAAAAAATATGTTGGCTAGATCTCAGTTCAGGGTGCTCAAAACGTCTCCGGTTCCGACTTTCAGGAATAGAAAGCATTTCTTAGTTATCAGTTTTATGTTCATTATCATGCCAATCAAGTGACAAAGTTGAATCACGAAACTGGAACCAATTTTTAAACTAAGAATCTTCATTTTCTATGAAAACCAAAACAAGCTACCACAATATCATTTGTATTAACTTGGGTAAACCCTATTTGTCGTTAGCGGGCGTGTATCGAAGCATAGATTTCCACTTTTGTGAATTAACTCAACTTTTCATCATGTTGAGGCGTAACAGGTTAGAACTGAAACGGTCCGTAACCAAATTGAAAGACACGTGTATAAAAACCTTTCAATTTTAACTTTACAGTAAATAAATATAGAACACACTGACCACACGTTTCACTGACGTTTATTGGTGTCTGCACTACTTTAATTACTACTATCAGTTTAGTGCCCTTTTTAATTTTCTTGTAAATCAGATCCTTGTAGTAATACGGATATACAGTAGGAAACCTAAAGGGCCTATGTCATTCTATTGATATTTGCCATCTTTAAAAAAACAAAAGATGAAACGTGTCTTTCGCATCAATTGAGCTTTAAAGATAGAGGTCCAGTTTCGTTTAATTAAGGCACCGGTCATTATTTATCGCCGGGGGGGAGGGGGGGAAGGATTTGGGGCTAAACAAGGTGAAATTTAGCCGTTCCCCCTTTGAATGTTACTTCACTGAAGTGATCCCCCTAATAACATTTGATGACTTTCGTGATCGCCCCCCCCCCCCCCCCCCATGTCTTCATTTTCCAAGCAAATTTGAGTGGTCCCCCCTCTGAATCCTTCCAAAGTTTTCAGTGATTCCCCCTTTTGTGTTCTCAGTTACGACTGATCCCCCCTTTTGTTCTCTCAAAAATCAAGTGATCCCCCCCTAAAATCCTCCGCCCCCCTTCCGCCCAGTTGATAAATAATGACCGGTCCATAAGACTATAATTAGGCGTCGAAACTGCCCTGTCGTCTGTTGCAACGGATGGCAATTAAGTGCCATGCCTGTAAAAATCACCAAAAAAGTGTTATGGTTATTGCCCTCTAATGAAATTTGTTTGATATCGTCTTTATAACTCCGATCTTACGGGAGCATTTTGTGTATGAGTGAATTAAAAGGCACTGAGTATGACTTCAGCGCAGAATTGACCTAAAAACAGCAATATCTTGGTCTTAAAATAATGAGAATTAGGTAAAATATTTGTAGCGGGAACGATATGTGGAAGTAAATTTCTAACCAATGAGATAAAGTAACTTTGTAAGCTAAGTTTTCACCTGTTTTTAGTTTTGTGTGTCCTATGCGGCTAAAAATATTTCGCGCCAAGATATATTTGGCACAAGAGAAACCCGTTTTGTCGATCACCTTTATGGAATAACTAAACTTTCTATCATATTACGGAGTGAAAGGTTAGGACTGAAACGGTCCGTAATTATATTTAGATAATTATACAGTGAAAGCTCTCGTAAGCGGCGGACAACTCCAATTACGGACAATGAAAACTGTATTAAGCTGACATCCACGAAGGTTTGTTTCTACAAAAAAAAAATATGAGATGAGCATGCCGACATTTCGCGACTCCACCACTTGGTTCCCAGCGAAATGACGTCTGAAGGACAAGCTCAGAAATACCATGCCCGAGAGAACCTGGAGACCAGGTTGAAATACCATACTGATGATCTGGCTAGTGCTTCTGATTAGTTGTGCCGCGTGGGAAATTTTCTTTAACCAGTCAGAAGCACTACTCAGATCTGCGTAGTGATAAATCATCAGCTGGTGATGGAATTTCTGCGCTCGTTCCTCCGCAATTCTGCCATACTTGTACACAGATAAATACACTAAAAGCACTTCCAAAAAACTAGCCATGCTCACCGCAAATTGATTTCAACCTCCATGCGTTGTCACGCGCGATGATACAAATTTCTGTTTCCTCAGAGATCCCCTATACGAGAGACTCGCTCGGACCACGTGACCCCAAACGCGCGGACTAATGAGCCCTAGGGACGAGGCAAACTGGAATCTTCGCGTAAAAACGGCTGCGTTGGAGACTATTCTTGAAGTTGTAGAATTCTGATTCATGTCTGTATTGGCCCATCTGTGTTTCTGCATGCGTAATGAGCAGTTAATTTACACGCGAGGTAGTTATGAAATTTTTGACAGTTTTCTTAAATTGATGTGCATGTGTTCGCAGCCATTTTATCCCTTCAAAGATCTTTCAATCATATCTTGCGAATACAGAGAAGTTATCGTGAAACATTTACTGCTCATTATGAATGCAGGAATGCAGATTTGAGTTTTATTCCACTAAGGTAGCGGTTACTCGAGGCTACTACTTGTGTATTTTTTGAATAATCAATTGGGAAACGCCTGATGTGACTACTGATATGACTGCAAGGAGCGCAAACAGCTACCGTAAATCCTCTATTAACCCCCCCGGGGGGCTTATTTATTTCAAGCCCATTTGAGGGGGGGCTTAATAGAGACGGGGGGCTTATTTGAGAGGGGGGGCTTATTTAATTTAGAAACGACGATGGTATCACTTCTCCATAAAGAACTAGAATACAAAGTGGAAAAGCTCAAGTACAAGGAGTTTTAAGTCATGCAGCCAAGGATCAGAATGAAATCCGAACTTCCAGTTGGTAATAAACCATCCTGGATCAGTCCACACGAAGTTTTGCGGTCGTGATTGATTAATACAGCCTATCATTAATTAGTGAAGAATAATTGGGGGTGGGGAGGGGGGGCTTAATAGAGAGGGGGGGCTTATTAACTTTCTTCCCCTGAAAAGGGGGGGCTTATTAGAGGGAGGGGGCTTATTTGAGAGGGAGGGCTTAATAGAGGATTTACGGTATATGTATTTTGACGAGACAAAATACGCATACGTGACGGAAACCAGTGATGAATTTTTCCGCGCGGCGAGCGTTTCAATCTTTTTAATGGGAATAGTTGTCATAGCCCTTTTACATGTAATATTTATCTGTGTAAGGCATCTCAAAAAGCATGGCAATTTAACTTTGCAAGAAAAATTATTGAGGTATTGAATGGAGGCAATTTTGCACAACAAGACGACAGCTCAAGACAAAGTAGGAACAGGAAATCAGGCGCGGATCCAGGGAAGGTGAAATGGGTGAATTTTCACCCCCCTTTTTCTGAGCCCCTCTTCAATCATGCTGATGCACAGACCTCAAACACCTCAACCAGGCTTTGGTTCTATTACATTATTACAAATATTCACCCCCCATTTCAAAATCCTGGATCCGCGCCTGGAAATTTTACATCGTATTTCGAGTTGGGAACAACTTTCAATGGCGAGTAACAATATGATCGCCCTCACGGCTTTAGCAAGCTACAGTGGGCACCAAGTTGTTGTACCTTTCGTAAATGATTTCAAAGGTTTTTGGTTATAAAATGAGCAGTGGTAACACTCAAACACTGGCATACAATTCGCTTATCGCCTTTTTCCAAATACTTGCGTGATGACTTAAGAAACTCAGCAACAAGCTTAAAACAAAATAGCTTATTACTGTGTTCAAACAAAGGCATGATAACAATAAAAATATATATATTTGCATTCCCCAACAAAACATTCTGGTTATAGAAATAATAAGTAGACTAACATGCGATCAGTTTCTGCTGTTCTTTTTTCTTTGATAATAGGAAGGGGGAATGATCTCAGGCTACAAGATGACTGATATCATCTCCTGATATAGAGAATTTATTACGCGGTACGTTTCCAACTAACGACAATTACCTTACAATTACTGACCAATTCGCTTATTTTTGTTTGTTTTTACTTTCTCTTCATAAGATTGAGCAAGGAAGTTTACAAAGCCTGGTCGACGTAGAACTGTGTACCCTACAAAAAAGAAAAATCTTAACTTATTTTAAAAACTTGCATGCGCCAAGCTTTGTTTATGCGTTTCAATACCTTACAATTCGCACTCCCTACAGGAAACTTCGTCAAATATTTTCCGACAAACAATTAAAACTCATTAGGAGGAAGTCTATCACTGCTTTGACTTATGAAGCAACAAAACTAATTATTTTCAAATAACCTTTGTCACGCAATATTTTATACGTTAGCGACATGCGAAAACTCTCAACTGTTCAAAATGGGGGATTCCCTAACATTTTCTCTTTTCACATTATTCATTACACCTTGTGTTCATCTCTAAAGAATGTTTGCAATAAAAAAATTTTTTATGTCGCCCGACAAACTTGTTGATGAAAACGACCGTTTCCACTTGGTTTGCCAAGACAAACGTGGCCCCGGTAAAATTCACGAAGTGATTCTTGTTATTAGTCATCTAGGTTTATAATTTATAGCCTAATTTATAGTCTTTTAATATATGCTTATATGTTAATTAATTAACTTTGTTCTTTCTTTTTTTCTTTTTGGAGGGTATGTCTTAGCATGGGAATTTGGTTTTCCCCTACTACCGTCCTGTTAACCATTTTTGCATTTTTGTTTGATTGTATATATTAGTATTAGTTATGTATGGTTACGAACTGTGATTAAAGATTAAAGTCTATAGCCCATTATTTCCACATCATACTCTTGAGTTCGAACTCAAAGTGGTTCTAGTTGTTGTTGAATTGTAGCCTGCGTGGCAGGCGTTAAAAGGGGAAGGGGAAGGAGTAATTTGGGCGCGCGAAGGGGAAAGGAAAGGAATTCCTCCTCCCTCCTCCCTCCCCCATCCCCCCTCCCCCTCCTCCCTCCTCCCTCCTCCCTCCTCCCTCCCCATCCCCCTCCTCCCTCCTCCCTCCTCCCTTCTCCCTCCCCCATCCCCCTCCTCCCTCCTCCCTCCCCCATCCCCCCTCCCCCCTCCTCCCTCCTCCCTCCTCCCTCCTCCCTCCTCCCTCCTCCCTCCTCCCTCCCCATCCCCCTCCTCCCTCCTCCCTCCTCCCTCACCCATCCCCCCTCCTCCCTCCTCCCTTATTGACACTTATTGACATCACAGTGTAAACACACTACTATAACACAGACCGTTAGCTGTGATAACGCTGAAAAAAACTTACGACAACATCCTCCTTTCTCGTGCATTTTGTTGCTTTTCTTCTGCTTGAGTTAATTCAGAGTAAGTATTAGCCTCCACAGAGGAGGGGGGGTGGGTGCGAGAGGTTAACTATATCTATGCAATCACGTGTACCACTGGGCCCCGGTAAGTTCCACGTAGTGGTTCTCGTTTATGATTAGATTACCATTGTGGGCCGGCTACAGTAAGCATGAAGTCTTGCTGTATTCGCCCCCCGCCCCCCCAAAAAACAAGTGTCATATTACACGCCTACCTCAGGTCCATAACGGCGACTTTCTTATGTCCCCAAGGTGGCCATTGTGGAGAGGTTCAACTGTATATCAAGAATTGTTTTGCGTGGTCGTAACGCTACTAGCGAGCTCCGTCAGGGATCCACAACAACAACGACGGAAACGAGAAAATATTAAAGGCCTAGACAGGTTTTTTGAACAAGAAACTTTGAACGTACACTCGTTCACTTTTTTTTTAAATTTCTATGTCGTACCTGCACAATTAAGAAGTGAAATGACCTAATTTTAAGTTTACTTGAGAACGGGAGGGGAGAGGCAATAAATTTAACTCTGTCTGTCTGGACTCGGACGCAGTCCCCTCTCTTCTAGCTCCGACCTAGTTTCTCTTTTTTAGCGACTCGGCGCCTGGATCCTAAGCCTCATTTTTACGCGTGGGTGATGCGTTTCGGGTCAGGGACTAGGCAACCGCGCGACTACAATTTCGTCGGAAATACCCTTAGAGAGTCTCAATACTGACTGCCTATAATTAACGTCGTGGCAATTTTATAGCGAATAGTTTATTCCAAACACTTGGAACGTTAGTCACGTTTTCCAAATTAATCCCGAAATGGGATTGTTACACTCTACACAGTAGATATGGTAGACTACGACTATGCATGTTTACGCGATTTACGAGTCAACCTGAATAGAACCCCCGGAGTGGGATTACCGAACAAAACTTTATACGGGGAGGCTCCGCCCAGAGGTCCAATCACTTACCCTTTTATGTATCATTTTAAACAGGAGCTGTACCCCTTTCGTATACCCCAACTGAAAAATGGTACCCCTTTCACATACCAGTTTAAAACGCTGCACCCCTTTTAACCGCTGTAAGTGCACCGCCTTTAAAATATGAATATATCCCTAACCAGAAAGTTTTCTTGTCTTTAACACAGCCATAAAATGCGCCTGTTAGCCGACTTTTTGGTCCTTTTACAGACCACGATGACAGATTTCCCTATCGTTTCATAGTGCTCATACACTTCAACTATAGCCGTTGCGTTCAGTCGTCAGTGCATGCAATACATTTGATTGACGCGTTTAACACTTTTTTAAGAAAATCTTGAAAATGTGAGTGAAGAAGTCAAGCAATTCTTGGCTTGCACTGTCACGCAATGAAAAATAAAAATGCGAACCATTCAATACAGAAGGACTAGAATCATGGAAATGAAAAAGGATAAATATACAAAAGCCCTTGCCAAGAATCAGGTCTGTGAAATATTTCGATTGCGAGATATTGGGAAAAACGTTTACCTAAATTTATAAAGCTTTGTATGGAAACGCCATGTTGGTGTCCCTTTCAGGAACACCAATATGGCCGCCGGACACCAACAGAAACATCTGTTTTCTAGTTTTCCTACTAATGCGTGAATTCTTCGCTTGAGGAACTCATACAGATTACAGTAATATTTATTCTGAGACAAGGAATGTTTAAATTCCAAATCTACCAAAATCGGTAATGTTTTTAACCCACATAAGAGCTTTCCCGGCCACCAGCAAAATGCCGCGTCACGCAAAAGCCTGGAAATTCAAGCGTCCTCTCTCGCAAATACGAAGAACCCTTTCGAACCAAAAATTTGTTTATGTAAAGATGTTTAGGTATTGTAATACCTCGTGAAAGTAGGAACTAAGAAGAATCGATAGTTTCTTAGTTTGACTTTTGGTGACGTCACGTGCAACCCAAGAATTGGAATGAATAAATGCTTGAAAATTTATGAATTTCATTTATTTAGCAGCTTCTATAATCCCCGTGTTCAGTTGTCAATCTAAGACGAATTACTTGGGGATCCGTGGGACGGAAAAAACGAGACGAACATTTCGTGGTCCGGGTCATTTCGAGGCCATTATATTTCAGGTGTCGGATCATTTTGGAGCCGGGATCATTTTGGGCCAATTTAATTTGGGCCGGCCGTATATAGCCCTGCAAAGCGCAGAACGTAGAATCTATAGAGGACCTGATCAGCAAAAATATCTGACCAAGTAAACACATTATTGAAATAGGCAAAGAAGATTATACTACGTAAAATTAACTTTATGTTGATGTAGTCTTGCAAGACTTGCAAATTTAATTTTTATGTAGTGCGATCAGCTTTGCCGGTTTGAGTGTGTTTACTCGTCATATAATCAAATGTGTACGTGTATGTAAGGGATCGATGGACCAGAAGAAAAGTGATGAGGGGTTGGGGATTTTAAGAGAGCAAGAATTTTTTTTTTAGTAAATGTAAGGTGGAAATCTTTTTTGTCCTCCTTGGGCATATATATTTTTTTGGCATTATGGCTTTTGATTTTGTTTTATTGATAATTTCCTGCGGAAAATTTTATTTTGCTTTTGCCCCACCCCCTAATGGTCCATCCCTAAGCAAACACCATCGTGACAAAAAAGAAGCAGCAAAGATCCAAATGGGATAGGAAGAGGTTTTGATTTATTTATGGGGCGATGGCAGCACGTCCAGTAAAGTCCCCGGAGAGGGAAGGGGGCACTCAAGGGGGTGCCGCCGAGCCCTACAAACTCTGACCCTGTTCACGAGAAAAATTGTTCACAACGCCACTCTATTTAAGACAAGAGACCCACTTTTACGGCCATGATTCATTTCGTTTCGCACAAGAAATTAAGTGCTTTTTAAACTAAGATCATGGAATTAGCATTAGATTGGTTTGAAAATACGCCGTTGGTGCAACTCATGTAGACGGTGCATCACCAACCTGCCCACTCTTTTTGAGGCTTCAGGTCCAAAAACTATATTAGACACCCTGTTCAAGACTCAGGCTCTTGGAAACCATGGGTTTTGCAGCGGCACATACCCACTTAGGCTAAGTAAGGAATTGCCCCCCATATATCTCAAAAGTAGCGATTGCGACGACCGCTGAAAGTTAGAAGCATTTGTATGAGAAAAACAATTTTTGCCGGTCAAGCATGTATAGTTTTCCATTAAAATCCTTGTAGATTTCGAAATTTTCAAAACCGTCATGAAATATTTCCTTAAGCATTGCAGAG
>JBBMOI010000003.1:20965000-21092500 GCA_038088405.1 Porites divaricata
GACCTCTTTCATAATGGAGGCCTATTAATGTATTCTTTTACATATATGATAATTAGCCTTTCTGACCTCTTTTGAAAGAAAGTTTTTCTTTGTATTTTTCACCTGCTAACGAGGTTAGAAAGGCCTATTATTATACATATAAAAGAATATATTAATAGGCCGCCATTATGAAAGAGGTCTATTGTACAGTTATACCTCGATACTCTTTTACGTTCGCGTGTTCTGATCAGTGACATTCTGTGGAGCAGCTGTTTTGAAAGTTATGGAAAAGAAGACACTCGTGAAGCGCAGATGTAGTTATAAGGTGCGTATAACTGTGTATGTATAAACACCTGGAGAGTTTTGCCAGAAACAAGTTAATCATTCACAAATCTTTGATTGGAAACAATTTGCCAGATACTCTTTCTCGTTCTTTGGGGGAATAAGACTCGGTCAACAAACAAGGAAGACGAGTGAATCAACGGCTAGCTTATCTCTAGCAGAACGATGGGCGATTACAGAAATTCGCCGTCAATTAAATTCTACTCTAATTCCAGCTTCTAATCAAATCTTTCAGGGGAGGACCCAGGAATTTTCTTTGGAGTCGAGGGGTTGCAACACTAAGGAAAGGCGTAACGTGACGTGCCAAACTACCATTTTTACGACGTTTAACATGAATATTCTTCAACCTCGTCTCATGTTCTGTTTCAACACCGAAAACCACATAGTTTTTTTTTATGCAGAATACAAGTTGTATTAGAAAGCTGCAGGACATCTCAGGGGGGGAACCCACTCCATGCACCCTCCTCATAGATTCGCCCCTGTCTTTTCTTAAGCACGGTTTAGCATAAAATATTCTCGAAACCCAGAATGTTCTGATCAAAGCTGTATAAATCGAGCTGCATCAGTGCATGGAACCTTGCGTTTCCTGCTTTTATCTCACCAATTGGGTATGGAGTATGTGTGAAAATCAGTTCATTATGAATCGGTATACTGTATTTCAAAGAGCTTCACTGACGTGCAAGAATACCATTGACCGACAACATACAGTGCGTGCAGCCTGAGGACAGCTATAGTGTCAACTATTACTAGTTAGATAGACGTGCAAAAAATTCTAAACATAATTACCTTTGTTTCAGTGACAACAGCCACCCACACAATCTTTCGATCGATGCCAGAAAAAATTGGATCTTTTCAAAAGTTTGGACTTGATTGACGAAAGCTGACAAAATTAATCTAATACGCTTTTTAGCAGTGAAAACTGCATTAAAGCTGACATCCACGAAGGTTTCTTTCAACAAAAAAATATGAGAAGAACAGTTCGGAGGGACGAGAGCAAAAATTCCATACTGATGATCTGGGAAGTGCTTCTGATTGGTTGTGTCGCGAGGAAAATTTTCTTTAACCAGTCAGGAGCACTTCTCAGAACTGAGTAGTGACAAATCATCTGCTGGTGATGGAATTTCTGCGCTCGTTCCTCCTCAATTCTGCCACACTTGACACAGAAAAATACACTAAAAGCACTTCAATAAGCGAGCTACGGTCACCACATATTGATTTCTGCTCAATGGCTTCCAAATAAGACGAAATTAAATAACGAAGAAAAATCGATCTAGAGTACACGAGAAGCTCCACTAAAGAGCTCCTTCGTCCTTGACGACCCTTACACGCCATCTCCCCTAACCTCCTTGCGTTTTCACGCTCGATGCAAATATCTGTTTTATCTTCAAAAACGTCACGTGCACTAGTCCCTGTACGGCGCCTTCCCAGGCCTTCTCGGTCAATGTATCCGAGACGCGGGGAATCTCGTTCGGACAACGTGAACTGAGACGTATTGGCCACACGGAAATGGAGCTAGGAAACTGCAATTTCAAATCTGAAATTCAGTTTCAAGTATGTATTGGCCAGTCGGTGTTTTTGCATGCGTAAGGAGCAGTAAATACAGGCGAGGTAGTTGAAATTTTTGACAGACCAGTTTTCTTCATTTGATAAAGATGTGTTTACAGCCACTTTATCCTTCAAAGATTTTTCAATCTAGCGAATACAGCCAAGTTATCGTGAAAATTTACTGCTCATTATGAATGCAGGAATGCAGATTATAAATGAATAGCCCACGTTTGATATGTCAAAATTCTGCGACGCTTAAGGGACAAAATTTCAAACTTTTCACGAAGCCATTGTCTCGCAATTCCTAGAAGAGAATTGAGCACAAAGAAAACCACCATGTTATAATTTTAAAATATCCAACGTGGACATGATTGTATTCCAGTGCGAGTAGCGACTACTCGAGACTGCTGTTTCTATTTCTATATTTCAGATATTGGCCGTTTTTATACTAAGGACGCATTATCCGTCTGGACGAACTTGGGCAAATGTTTTGTAGTTCGTCTGGGTTATGTGTCTCTAGTATAAAGACGGGCACGAGACGCATTATGCGTCCAGACGAACTACCTTTCGTAGTGCGTCGTTCAAGACGTATTTCGAAGGAAGGTTCGTCCAGACGCATAATGCGTCTCGTGCCCGTCTTTATACTTGAGACCCATAACCAGACGAACTTAAAATCTTTGCCCAAGTTCGTCCAGTCGGATAATGCGTCCTTAGTATAAAAACGGCCATAGACGCACTATCCGTCTGGACGGATAATGCGTCCTCTAGTATAAAAACGGCCATTTATACTTAGCATATTTATACTTATTTTTTGAATAATTAATTGGGGAACGCTTGTGCTCCCCAGTCAGTGGAATGACTGCATAGGGCCCAAACAGCTTTCTTTTGACGTGGCAAAACAGTACGCGACTGCAGAAACCGGTCGTGATGAAGTTTCCCGCGCGGCGAGCGTTTTATATGGGGATACTTATCATAGGCCTTTTACAAGTAATAGTTTATCTGTGTACGGCGCCACGAAAAGCATGGCAATTTAACTTTGCAAGAAAAATTAATGAGGTATTGAATGGAGGCAATTTTGCACAACACGAGAACAGCTCAATGCAAAGTAGAAACTTGAAGTTTTACACTGCATTTCGATATTGGGAGCAACTTACAATGGCGACTAACAATCTGATCGCCCTTACGGCTTTAGCAAGCTACAGTGGACACCAAGTTGTTGTACCTTTTGTAAAAGATTCAATGTTTTTGGGTCATAAAATTAGCAGTGATGACACTCAAACACTGGCATCGTACTACAATCTGAGCGCATTTAACAACACGCTTAGTTCACACGGATACAGCACTTTAGTGAGCTGGGAAACTTTTCAGAGTGTTTGCCAAGGCAAGTTGGACTTACTGATAAGATTTAAATATGGGGAAGAAGCTTTCCGCCGACAACAAACCACGGAAATTCAAAGTCCTCAAACTGCAATGGGCTTCAATATATCGAAAACTGTTCGCGTGGATTCCGGAATGCTTCGATCGGTTGATTCTTTTCTCGACAAAGTGGTCAAAGGAAGTAAGTGTGTTGGGATCGACGAGTGGAGAGGAAACCATACGGCCTCCTATAAAGCGTTCTTTCCACTTCCAATAAATATCCATTCTTCCCTTTCAACGTTCCATGTAGCATTTTTCAATGAGAAGCTTTTGGAAATTGTTGATGACTTTATAAATAAGACTCTAGGTTCAAACTACATTGCCCTTCACATTCGCACGGAACAGATTTTGAAACGTTCAAATGGTAATTTTACCTTTTTGGTCAATTGTATCAAGAAACAGGCATCGCTGATTAAGAACATTCGAGCGAGTCATCCTAATTACAATAAACTTTTTGTTGCTGTAGACTTTACAGCGTTTGGTTCGCAGTCTCCTTGGATCTCAGAAGCACGCAGTAAAGCCTCTTTGCTCTTAAAGCATTTACATGAACTGTTCGACAATATGGCCTTTTTACAGCCGCATTTCTATAATATTAAGGACAAGGGAGCCGTAGCCATTGTTGAAATGGCTGTCCTTGTTTCAGGGAAACAGCTATTCTTAACAGGAGGGGGAAGTTTTGAATATTTCATAAGAGCACAGTTTATGAAAAAAAGCCCAAACAGTTATGATAAAGTGCATGAGGTGTGTATGTGGTAGATCAAATCGATTTCAGGTTAAATCAATCGATTCAGCCAAATTTATTCAACGTAGCTTGATTCAGAATTTCCTTTGTACTGGGCTCTGAGCCCTAATTATTAATAGGGGCAAAAGTATATAGCCTGTTTCAATCGTTCAGGTGGTGGGGAGCGAGTTAAATCGTACGCGATGAGCCCAATAGAAACAAGTAGGGAAAAAACACTAAATTTTCCCTCGTCAATTTTTCACCAGCGCCCTACTATCTGATCGCAAGGAACAGGCTAGGAAAAAAGGCTAAGGAAACCGCAAAACAACACTGCTTTTGCAAAACTGAGTTATTTAGTCAATAATTCTGAGCCTCTCAGGATAGGTAACTCTGTGAACGTCGTTTTGTCGCGCGTTTTTCGAATCAAATGCTATATTTTTTCAACGACATTTTGGGATAGGAAGAGGTTTAAATCTTTTTTGGGCGTTATGGGCAACCCGTGTCAAGTATGTTCGTAGATGTATATGTAGCTGCATATTTAATTTGCGATGCAATAAAATTTAAAAATAAGTTTTAAAAAAGTAAGGATGGTTTAATTTTGAACAAGAGAGATTCTCTCTTCTTATTGAAGGAACTTCCAATATTTTTTAGGTACTAGCTTGTTTTAGTTGTAGACCAGGTACACACAAATGATGGGTTTTCTCGGGCGTTACTGAATATCGCTCAATGTATAAAAGAGCGGTATAAGAAAATAAAACGGAGAAATTATCTACGCACACCCCAGGCCTGCTTCGGATCTAACTTCATTGGACTGATCAAGTTTCAAGTTTATTTATTAAATATAACGACTGTTTACAATTAATCCGACTGACCAGCAGGTAGCTAAACTAATCGAGGCAGGTCAGTCTCACAAGTTCTAAATATTAGAGATTTCCGAAAAAAGACTTTGAAAAAAAAAAGAGATTAACAAAGTCGACTAACAATTTAGCAAAACAGATAAAAACGTATGTTAAGTAATATGGTTCCACATTAAATCAAAAAGGAAAACTAATAAAGGACAAAAAAAAAATAAAATAATTATGATATGATTTTCGTCTAGATATATATGGAGAGAAGAGATATAAGTAAATATGTTTTAAGATTGGCCATGATTTCGTCATTGATGAACCTCAAGTTATTTGGCATCTTTTCCTTATCTTTTCGCCAACACGAGAGAACGCTTTCTTTTAAGCTATTAAGTCTAGACTTTTTTTTATGTCGAAGTATTATTGAATAAAGAAGAAAAGCTCCACTCCAGAGCTCCTTCGTCCGTGACGACCCTTACACGCCATCTCCCCTAACCTCCTTGCGTTTTCACGCTCGATGCAAATATCCTTTTTATCTTCAAAAACGTCATGTGCACTAGAATCTTGCCTAATCCCTGTACGGCGCCTTCCCAGGCGTTCTAGGTCAATGTATCCGAGACGCGGGGAAACTAGCTCGTTCGGACAACGTGGCCTGAGACGTATTGGCCACACGGAAATGGAACTAGGCAAACTGAAATTTCAATCTGGAATTCAGTTTCATGTATGTATTGGCTGTTCTGTGTTTCTGCATGCGTAAGGAGCAGAGAATACACGCGAGGTAGTTGAAATTTTTGCCTGCCTAGTTTTCTTCAAGTTGATTTTGATAAACATGTGTTCACAGCCATTTTATTCCCTCAAAAATGTTTCACTCTAGCGAATACAACCAAGTTATCGTGAAAATTTACAGCTCATGAATGCACGGAATGCATATTTGAATAGCCAAAGTTCGATGTGTTAAAATTCTAACACGACTGCGACGCTTTAGGGACAAAATTCCAGACTTTTTACGAAGCCATGGCTGCGGCCGCACTTGGCAATTTAACCGGGTTAGTTTTTGATAAACCCGGTAAAAATTCTTCGGAACGTAAACAGGTTAAAAGAGGTTAACCAGGTTAATTTTTTGTCACCGGCCGGACTCAGTTTAGACTTTCACAAAGTTATTCAATGTTGCGCGGTTTTGCTTTTTCACTCACAGTAGGTCACTCATAACAGTCATAACAGTGACTAGCAAAATTTGACCCCGTATCACTGATAAAAAGAGGTTGACTTCAAGCTTTAAAGTTTTAACTCAATTGTGCCGTTTATAGGAAAGAAAAGCTGAACTTGGGGCAAAAGAAGTAATTTTCGAAACGGTTGTGCTTGTGTGCATGATAATTAAGCAAGAATTTGGAACGTTCTCACGCGTAGGCGGAGATGATTGACTGATTGATAACGTTAACCTGCGTTAAACTACCTCGGGAGGTGGTTTAAAAAAACCTAACCTGGTTAGGAAAATCTATTGTTCTTGCTTAATTTGCATAACCCGGTTAAAACTCGGTTAAGACTGAAGACAACCCGGCCGCACTCGCTGATATTTTAAACCAGTTAACTTTAATTAGGTAATTGGAAATAACTCGGTTAAGTCCCCTAGTGCGGCCGCAGCCATTGTCTCGCAATTGCCAGAAGAGAATAGAACACAAAGAAAACGACCATGTTATAATTCTAAAATATCCAACGTGGACATGATTGTATTCCAGTGCGAGTAGCGACTACTCGAGACTGCTATTTCTATTTCTATATCTCAGATATTTATACTTGGCATATTTGTACTTATTTTTTGAATAATCAATTGGGGAACGCTTGTGCTCCCCAGTCAGTGATATATGACTGCATGGCGCGCAAACAGCTTTCTTTTGACGTGGCAAAACAGTACGCGACGGAAAGCGCTCGGCGAGCGTTTTATATGGGAATACTTGTCATAGTCCTTTCACAAGTAATAGTTTATCTGCGTACGGCACCACGAAAAGCATGGCAATTTAACTCTGCAAGAAAAAGTAATGAGGTATTGAATGGCGGCAATTTTGTACAACGCGAGAACAGCTCAATACAAAGTAGGAACTTGACGTTTTACACTGCATTTCGATATTGGGAGCAACTTACAATGGCGACTAACAATCTGATCGCCCTTACGGCTTTAGCAAGCTACAGTGGACACCAAGTTGTTGTACCTTTTGTGTATGTTTTTGGGTCATAAAATTAGCAGTGATGACACTCAAACACTGGCATCGTACTACAATCTGAGCGCATTTAACAACACGCTTAGTTCAGGGCACTTTAGTGAGCTGGGAAACATTTCAAGAGTGTTTGCCGAGACAAGTTGGACTTACCGTGATAAGATTTAAATATGGGGAAGAAGCTTTCCGCCGACAACAAACCACGGAAATTCAAAGTCCTCAAACTGCAATGGGCTTCAATATATCGAAAATTGTTCGCGTGGATTCCGGAATGCTTCGATCGGTTGATTCTTTTCTCGACAAAGTGGTCAAAGGAAGTAAGTGTGTTGGGATCGAAGAGTGGAGAGGAAATGATACTGCCTCCTATAAAGCGTTCTTTCCACTTCCAATAAATATCCATTCTCTCCTTTCAACGTTCCATGTAGCATTTTTCAATGAGAAGCTTTTGGAAATTGTTGATGACTTTATAAATAAGACTCTAGGTTCAAACTACATTGCCCTTCACACTCGCACGGAACAGATTTTGAAACGTTCAAATGGTAATTTTACCTTTTTGGTCAATTGTATCAAGAAACAGGCATCACTGATTAAGAACATTCGAGCGCGTCATCCGAATTACGATAAACTTTTTGTTGCTGTAGACTTTACAGCATTTGGTTCGCAGTCCTCTTGGATCTCAGAAGCACGCAGTAAAGCCTCTTTGCTCTTAAAGCATTTACATGAACTGTTCGACAATATGGCCTTTTTACAGCCGCATTTCTATAATATTAAGGACAAGGGAGCCGTAGCCATTGTTGAAATGGCTGTCCTTGTTTCAGGGAAACAGCTATTCTTAACAGGAGGGGGAAGTTTTGAATATTTCATAAGAGCACAGTTTATGAAAAAAAGCCTAAACAGTTATGATAAAGTGCATGAGGTGTGTATGTGGTAGATCAAATCGATTTCAGGTTAAATCAGTCGATTCAACCAAATTTATTCAATGTAACTTGATTCAGAATTTCCTTTGTACTGGGCTGTTGCAGTCGTTCAGGTGGTTTTGAGCGAGTTAAATCGTACGCGATGCGCCCAAAAGAAACAAGAGGGGAAAAAACACTAAATTTTCCCTCGTCAATTTTTCACCAGCGCCCTACTATCTGATCGCAAGGAACAGGCTAGGAAAAAAGGCTAAGGAAACCGCAAAACAACACTGCTTTTGCAAAACTGAGTTATTTAGTCAATAATTCTGAGCCTCTCAGGATGGGTAACTCTGTGAACGTCGTTTTGTCGCGCGTTTTTCAAATCAAATCGTCTATTTTTCAACGAAATCTTAGGATAGGAAGAGGTTTAAATCTTTTTTGGGCGTTATGGGCAACCCGTCTTAAGTATGGTCGTAGATGTAGATGTAGCTGCATATATATTCAATTTGCGAACTATTAATTAAACAGAATATGCAACAAAATTTATAAATAAGTTTTAAAAAAGTAAGGATGGTTTAATATTGAACAAGAGAGATTCTCTCTTGATATTGAAGGAACTTCCAATATTTTAAAAGGTACTAGCTTGCTTTAGTTGTAGACGAGGTACACACATATGATGGGTTTTATCGGGCGTTACTGAATATCGTGCAATGTATAAAAGAGCGGTATAAGAAAATAAAACGGAGAAATTATCTACGCACGCCCCAGGCCTGCTTCGGATCTAACTTCATTGGACTGACCAAGTTTCTATTTTCAAGTTTATTTATTATATGTAACAACAACTGTTTACAAATAATCCGACTGACAAGCAGGTAGCTAGACTAATCGAGGCATGTGAGTTTCACAAGTTCTAAATATTACAGATTTCCGGATTTAACAAAGTCGAACAGTCTTGCAAAACAGAGAGGATTCGAACGTATAACTGAATATGGTTCCACATTAAATCAAAAAAGGAAATGTAATAAATTAAAAGGACCAAAATAAATGGAAAAATTATGATAATTATGATAAATACCTAGGTATACATAGAGAGAAGAGAACTTATAAGTTAATATTTTTTAAGATTGGCCATGATTTTGTCATTATCTATAAAGTTGTCTTTGGTTTTCAAAATATTTAATGATGACCCTCTAAGGTTCTTGCTGAAGGTCTTCTTTGGTATGTTGTTAAGCTATATATTTGGCATCTCGTTCCATATCTCTGCGCCAACACGAGAGAACGCATTCTTTTGTATATTAAGCCTAGATTATTTTTTACGTGGAAGTATTGTGAAGTTGGTGAGCGTGTGAAATAGTGATGTGAATTTGATATCCTAGAAAACAAGTTCAAAATAATTATAGGTGCATTTCTTTCGTCTCCATGTGGTGCATAAAGGTTAAGACGGAATTATAATACAAGATATTTAATGGCAGTACTTTAGCTTTTACGCGGAGTAAAGGAATAACATGATCTTGTCTGTTTGCAGATTTTATTAACTGCGTAGTGCACGTTTCTGAAGGATAAGTATCAGTTTTGTCGGGATACGTTTTACAGAGATACGTTTCGCCAAGAAATAAGGGCGATCCCGCACCCGGGAGAAATAAGACATTGCGTCTCAATGATATTCTATTAAAGTTTGACCATAAAGATATCGGTCGATAATTGAAGGCATCACATACATCATCACTTTTAAACATTGGGACAATTCTTGACATTTCAGTTTAGCTTAGAAGGATAGGCTCCTAGTTCAATTGATATATTGATGCCGCATCAGGAAAGGCCCGGACTGTAGGTAGAGTGTCACAGGAGCACTTGAGAAATTGCGCAGGGCAAGAATATAAACATGCGATTTGTATAGGTAATAGCATGGTTTGTAGCGAGTGACATTTCACGAGTGATATTTCGAAATTGTTATACGTAATTTCACGAGCCGTTATAGGCGAGTGAAATTTGAGACAATTTTGAAATATCACAAGTGGTATTTATGCCAAATATCACGTACAAATCATGTTGTTCTTTGTTTATACTACTACCCACAAAAGGTTTGTAATTTTCACACGTAGGTATTTCAAATTAAGCTGAAATACCACTGCTCTAAGCCAATCAAATTGTAAAAATTTCTCACGTGGTAGTATAAATTATTAATGAAGTACGGGCTACCACATTTCGAATACTCACATTTCAAAAACAATTCAAAGAAATTCTCTCAAAAGATGAAAAGATCTCGAAAAACATCTACTTACACCAGCGTGAATTGTCTCTTCGTTTCCAGTTCTACTCACAAATCTTCACCTCCTCATCTCATCTGCTAGGAAAAACTGAATTTTAAACCTCGCGCTCGCTTTTAACCTACCCTTCGAGGAAGTAGGGGACACCTTGCTATGGGCGACCGATTTAATTCATAACAACAGTCAGTCTTGGATTCTGAATTCCATGCTGTGGATTCCGACCTCGGATTTCACATTGTCAGTGGAACTTGGATTCCAGATACCAATCGTTGGCGGAATTCCTGATTCCTTAAGTTGAATTCCGTATTCCAAAGCCCAGGATTCAGGATTCCACATTAAAAATAGCTTGTGCCAGGCTCTCAGATAGTATAGTGGGGACGTATTAAAACGGGCAAAGCGAAAAAAAAGACGCGCGCGACCTGGGAAAGGGGGCGGTGGCTAAGGCGGTGGCGGGGGAAAAAATGTCTCTCCCCAGCCCCCTCGCTTTTTTGACATTTCTTTTTACTGATTAGAACGACTTTTCACCATGCATTGTCTCGGAGCCTGGAACAGGCTACATTAAAAACTTTGCCCACATCGGGAATCCGGATTACCTTAAATTACATGAGGCGACAATTTTCCTCCCAAAATTGCAACCTCGTTCCCAAAATTGGTGTTGGGAATGTAATTGTCAGCCTACAGTACAACATGTACAAGCAGTCAAAGCCATATGCTAAATCTTAATTCGTGTTGAAGAAAAAGTAGGCCTGTAAATATTTTCTTGTACCAGAAATGGATTGAAATGGTCAATGTTTACTTTTTCATCGTCTTCCTCGCTGACGCCGTAAGGATCAGTTGGCCGTTTTATATTTTATATAAGTTGTTATTAATGTTGTGTGCTGATCCTGTACGAGTGTCCACTAACTGAAGGTTAGGATTACGCGGAAGGGACCGCTTAAGTTGATTTAGTGACACTTACTGTACAGTCAAACTTCGATACTCTGTTGCGTTACGTGTTATCAGTGACATTCTGTGAAGCAGCTGTTTTTAAAGTTACGGACCAAAAGACAATCGTTAAGCGCAAATGAGGTAATAAGGTAGAGTTTGCCAGACACGAGTTTACCATTCACAGATCTTTCAGTGATTAGAAACAATAGAAACAATCTCTCTCTTTGAAGGAGTAAGACTCAGTCCACAAACAAGCATGACACGATTGAATCAACGGCTAGCTTATCTCTAGCAGAACGATCATGGACGATTACAGAACTGATTCGCCGACAATTAAATTCTGTGCTGACAGATATCTGCTCACAGATGTCAGTAACGTTTGTAAACCTGTAGAAGGCTGGTATGGCCAGCCGAAATATTGTTATAAAAAGGAGCAATACACGTTGTTATGGTCAGCTTTGCAGTAGTCTTTGGACTGCTCGTTTTCTTTTGTTGATATCTTAGCTGATTAGATCTCTTTTCTAGAGATCCAACATTGATAACCAGCAGGATCTTCGTCCACGGTTTTTACAGTTATCATTTTGAAAGGTTTGAACCCAGGAGTCATTTCAAAAGTAGGTTGTGTTTGATCGTCCGGGTGAACGTAGTCCTAAGTTAGTAAACCAGCTTTCTAAAAAGTGTTCTTTCTGAGCACCATACGAAACACCAAATTGACTGGGACTCTGAGACATGTTTTACGTATTCTACAGACTACTCAACGTCTTACTTTAGAAAACTGCGTTACTAACTTAGAACAAACGCCACTGAAACGTAGCCAACAGTTACCAGCGCCGTACAAACGACTTATTGACAAGATCAAGTAAAACTAACTACGAGAGAACGACTGGAGAACTGATAATTTGACTAACAATAAACGCGCCAATAACTGATTACGAGTCTTCATAACCAATAACATCACGGCTTAACTGGCAGACGACCAATAACATCGCGACGTAATTGACCAATCAGATCAACAACTAGAGTATAATACCATCAACTGACGTCAACTCACTTTGACTCTGAAGATGACTACCGCACAGGTTGTCGAAACGTCAGTCACTGTCAACAACAACAGTCCCATTCAGGACATACGTTCACCCGGACGATCAAACACAACCTACAGTTCGTGACCTCGTCCCCAGGGCGTTACAGCGGTTTATCATGATCGAAGGGGGCAAAAACGGAAACCCCAAAAAATCCCTTAACCAAGAATTAACCCCCAAAAAATCCCATGCCGAAAAGTTTAATCGAATATTCTCCTGTTTTATGAAACAGATGCAATGTAATTCCTTTAATATGAAAACAGCCGCAAAACGAGTTTGGTTTTGCTTTATTCCCAGAACTACACGGTCGGGATAAGCGGGCTGACTACCACGAATCTTCATTTTCAGATTATTTTGAATACCCCAAAAAAATCCCTACTTGAAAATTTAAAGTTTAAATCGATAGGGATAGAGGCTTTTTTGAAGCACATTTTACCATTTTTCTCTTCAACCTTGCAAGATCGCAACCACCTCCCCAAAGCCGTCGAAACTACAAGCTGGGATCCCTGTGAAAGAAGGGAACGTGTGCACTAAGTGTGTACATACATAAAGGTTCCTTCGACGATTTGCAGAGATGGCGGAGCTCGTGCGTTCTGAACAGGAACAAGAAGTGAGTTAATCTTATGCAGGCCAATACCCTGTAATCCCTTCTTATTATTTCATTCTAAAACATAATGTCTTGTTGTTTTCTTCGTCTGTTACAGGCAATCGCCATTTTCTTGCGAGAAGTTAACAAAGATCGTTCCGAAAATGGATTGAGTCCTGTAGGAACTTCCACAGCCTTGTTGTTTCTCACGGCCCGAAAATTTGACTCTGAAAGAGCGGTTTATTTGTATAGACAGTACCAGGTGAGTCTGGAAAAACGCTGCGACGTGATAGTATTTTATGTAGGTTAACAGGCGAATAACAAAGTGGGTTTTGCCGCCTTGGAACTTTAAACGCGCGCATTGTAGCATAGGTTAAGCTTAACTTGAATTGTGTTCGATTGTTATCGATGTAAGTCTTATGTTGTTTGCTGCAAAGAGTTTTTGACAACTGTCGTAAATCCGGCCCAGTTGATCTATTCAGTTCTGTAGCTTTGTTGCATTTAAGTTTAATTTACTTAGCACAGCTATATATGTAACAGCAAATTTTAACCACAAGTTTGGGCTGAATTCACCCGTGGAAATTATGGGAAAAAGAACAAAATAAATTTTAATAATTTTTTCCTGGTTACGACCTGTGAAATCACTTATTCTGGTAATTTCGAAATGCTTCGATCAATGCTCTTAAACCTCTGATAATCACCTTTTCTTATACTGGACTAGAAGAAATTAAGAAAAGGAAGCAGAAACAAAGTATTTCTCATGTGCTATTTTTATCGAGTATTTTTTATGGTCAAATATGTGTGTCATGGAGAAAAGAAGTGTGAAATCACGAAAGTTTAATGTTATGAATTTTTGGGTTTGGTTGAAATACTCAGAAAGGGCAAGATGAAAATGCCGCATCGCCAAAAATCAGAGTCTTTGTGGAAATTGGTGGTGGGTGAGATATTGGCACTGCTATGCTCTAATGAACCTGTACAAATACCACTACCAATGGCTTGGATCATAGCATTAATGATCCTTGTCAAATTTAGTAGGATTTGTATGGAGCCCTCGGAGCAAAACATTGTTTATATCAATTTCAGTTTCCACTAAAACTCTGATTTTTAAATCATAGCTCAACAACATTGATTGACATGCTCCCAATCTAAGGGTCTTCAAAATGTAGAGGATAGAGCAATGCAGAGGCCATGGATTCAAATCCCATTGAAGCCCTGAAATTTCTTTGGGCTTAGAGGGACACAGTCAGGTTTGGGACCATGCTGACCTTGACATTAGGTTAACCACTTCTTAAAAGCACCTTAATTAAATCAAAGGTACATGTAGACTTCCACTTTAATTTTGCTCAGTGTTTCATTGGAACTTTGATCTTTTACTGAAAATCTTTTCTTCTTTTATTCATCCTACATCTCCCAAAATGCACCTTGTTTGCCCCCCAAAATTTTACTTAAGCACTGTTTTCAATTTCTCTTGGGAAGGCTGCAATACCCAAGAGAAGTGAAAAACAAAGGTTATCGAAAGTTTGTGGGGGAGGGGGGCAAACAAGGTGTATTATGGGAGATTTGCAAATGGTGAATTTGGTTAAAAACAGAATGGATGGCATTTCTTGTGATATGAAAATGGTTTCTAATGCCCATGTGCATCAGCTGGCTGTGTTCCTGTTAATTGGTCATTACTTAACTCATTTCCCCTGGACCCGATAAACATCAATCTCAAATATTTGCCTTACTTCCAGTTGCTACCAAATTAGGTGCACAGGAAGTGGACTATTCAAGCCATACACGTAGCCATAGCTAGTTTCAGCCCCTGATTAATTTTTTTGAAAATGGTGAAAAAATGGCTGGCGTTGCAAAAAACATTTATGATGCTTTTAGCGATCAAGTAATGCTTTTGGTATTTTGTCTTGCTTAACAATGAAAGCCTGAAACCAGGCCAAAAGAGTTTTAAATTCTTGCAGACAATTCTCTCAGATGCATGCTGAAGAAAATTATAAAAAATACAGTCAAACCATGCTTTAAGGCCACTGGCTTAATACAAACACCTCATTTTTAGAAACAGTTTGCTTTGTCCCTGGAGAAAGAAAGCCCTTGCATTTAAATTTAACTCAGTTAATATGGACACCCCGTTAATGCGCAGTACCTACACTTTCTATGGCGCCATTAGTGTCCATGTTAATGGGGTTGGACTGTACGGTCAAATCCCACTTTACAGAACCCACTTAGTACAGACACCTCATTATTATGGACAGTTTGCTTTGTTTACGTTTACATTTACGTTTAGTTTACGTTTCTCTAAATTCAACCTGATTAATACAGACACCCTGTTTATATCTAATGGAGACTTTCTGTGGCCTCCTCAGTGTCTGTATAAACAGGGTTTACTAAGGACCGGTGAATCACAGCACAACAAAGCATCTGGCTCAGAAGGAGGTGGCTAGTGATATACTGTCAAAGTGATATACTGTCAAATTCAAATAGATGGACATAAAACCATCAACTCATGAAACAACTACTCAACATGACCTGATAAGAAACATCTGCTTCAAATAAACCCTTGCAAGGTTTTTTCAACTTTTGAAATGGATTAGTTAGGTATTAAAATCTGTTGGCAACACTGGAAGGAGCACCTTAAATTAAATTAGTCAAATTGCCAAGTTTGAAAGTGATACGTCTCCAGTGAGAGAAAAAGTTGTGAAAATTTACAGCTGTTTGTATTGTGGGACCATACAAATGACTGTAAAATTTTGTGACTATAAGGAGCTATATCTTTGTTAGTTTTCAACAAATTATTATCATCATCATTATAATCATTTATTAGCCTTGATATGAAAATGAATCAATTTTCACAGAATACAGCATGTTGTTAGGTGAGGAGACCTCATAGGAGAGGTCACCTCAACATCACAATAATGATTAAGCAATAGAAAACGTTTTCCGTGTTTGCATAGCCTGATAAAAACACAAGAGGGGTTGGGAGAATTCGAGACAGTTATGCAAACCCGAGACGAAGTCGAACCCGAGACGAAGTCGAGGGTTTGCATAACTGTCAAGAATTCTCCCAATGCCTCGAGTGTTTATGTCAGGCTATGCAAACACAGGAAAAACGTTTTCTATTGCTTTTATAAAATAACTTTCCAGAGAAAAAGTGGAAAAACTCCTCTTTGTATGGCCCTGATTAAAAGAGAAATTCTTACCAGTCGCAAAGTCTTGTCCACGAAGTCTTGTTCGCGTAATCAGTTCTTGTTTTACAAAAAGATGCATTCCAAAATACGGATTTTTCTCGCTTAAAATGTCACCTTAAACAAAAAAAATTGACACACCTTCTTTGTAACGATTTTCCAAGTTTCAGCTGACGAAGGAATGGGTAAAGAAAGTAAACTTGTTGAGTTTTGAACTCCAAAACTTTTTCAAGTTCATGCTTGCGTGATTAGCGCGCAAAAAGCAAAACATCTTGACGTCACAACCATGTTTACATACTCTCATGCAAACACGCCTCTCGGCCAATCAGAGCGTGCGTACTATCTTAGTTGTTTTATAATAAGAAATAAGGGCTGTGAAGGAGTGCGGCTAGGCTAATTCAGTAACTATTTTAATAAAAACTCCAGCATTTTGTTCTTAAAGATAGGAAAGCTTGACAAGTTTGTAAATAATTATAGATACAGGAAGACAATTCCAGATTTTTGGTCCTTGGTAAAGAATTGTGAATTTCTTGATGTGGGTATGTGACAGGAGTTTGAATCACTTTCAAACTTTGCAATTTTACTTATTTAAAGGCTCTCTTTCTAGCAGAGTTGACGAATCTTCCCAAATTAACTAGTCCAGGTTAAAGTCGAAAAAACCATGGAAGAGTCTGTTTGTGCTGCATTGCCAAGCACTGTTTCTGTAAAACTCACAAAACCATGAACACCAGAAATAATATTTGTGGAATGTTATTGTGTTGCGAGGAAGAAGCCACTAAGGCTTGGGAAAACTAAACTGTAAACAGCAATGGTAATTAGTTTGTGGTTTTGAGGTTTGCTTGCATGTCCTGAACTTTATTGTGACTGGTCACTAGATACAATCAACTTTCCTTCAGAAAATTTCCAGGTGTTCACAGTTTTCTTACGTTTGACAGTAACTTTCCCAGATAGTGTTAATTTTCTCAATAGAAAAGAAACCCCTTGGGCTATTTTTCAGTCTTTGCAAAGCAAACCTTAAGGTAAAAAAAAAAAAACAATTTCCATCAATTTTATTTGTTAACCCTTTAAGCCCCAGTATCCACATACAAATTCTCCAAACTGATCTCCATATATTTCCTTAAAGAATTAGTTGAGAGAATTTGTTCAAAGATCTAAGTATTTTCTCTTGGGCGATCATTTTATTGATTCTCATAACGTATCTCTTTACAGTGTATGGATAATTGTAAGGAGAAAATTGATCTTGGACACTATTGGGACTTAAAGGGTTAACTATTAATATCCAAGTGGAATTGTGCGAGTGAATTGCTGAAGACTTTCATGTGATTGGTTGCAGCATAATAAGTTAACATTACCCTGTTCCATTTCTTGTCTCCAGTACTGACTCTGCAACTAAAGTTGTTTGTGATTCCTTTTTTAGTATGAACGCCATTTGTATTATTTACAAGAAATTGCTCCCTATGATGAGCCTCTGAGATCTGAATTACTTAGTGGAAAGTTTACAATTTTGGTGAGTGGCAGTATTTCATCAATCAGTTTGATTATGCAGTGGAACCCCAGTAACTCAAACCCTGAAACAGTTCAATGTAACAGGGGTTTGAGTCATTGGGTTTGATTGAATTTTCAATTCACCACTTAAATAATAATTGATACTGCCTGGAGGGGTCACCAAGACCACATGCTAATTTTTTTGTTATATCTAACTTAACACTTAGGCCTGGTTCAAATGTCGAACTTTACGTGTGCCGAACCTACTTTTTAGGTTCAGCACATGTAAAGTTTGACATATGAATCAATTATTAGGAAGGGCACTTTTGTATTTGGGTCGACTCTGCTGTTCTATTTGACTGAGCTTGTCGAATAGGATGACAAAAGATCAACTTTGATTCATACATTGAACTTCACATGTGCCAAACCTAATGCATAAATTATGTTAACGTATTTTTAAATATAACTGGGCTTCTGATTGGCTGTTTAGTGGGTTTTCGCACAGGCCTGTGTGGACAGAACTCACAGCTGCAGAAGCGTAACGACGGGTACCAGCATTCATGTCGTAGATTTTTTAGACTGAAACTGGACAGCTTAAAGTGGTCTTCCAAAAAGTTGCTTTTCTTTACATCCATAAAGAAATCATAATGTATTATAAAACTTATGGCATTACTTTATTTTGTCCAAATATCATGATCATGATCTCCTCAGCTGTCTCCTTGCCATGACAGAACACAAATCACACTAAAATTAAAAAAAAAAAAACAAGAACTTCCAGGCTTGGTGAATTTACTTTTTTCAGTTTATTTCCTTATTTTAAGCAGTGAAGATGATATTTCTTTTCAGCACATGTAAAGTTCTACTGTCTGAATCAACAGTCAAACTCAATAGCTTGGGTCGACCTAATTAGGTATTAGGTTCGGCACATGTAAAGTTCGACATTTGAACCGGGTCTTATATATGTCATTTGTCGGGTCAGGAAGCCTTCTTTGTCAGGTCATTGAACCGAGACCCGTCTCTTGTCTGAAACTCTGTTAAAATTTCTCAACCTAGATTGATTCTCTATTTCCTTCATGTATCCTAGCCCTAATTATTCATGAATTAAGACTAGGAGACAAAGGAAATAGAAAATCAACTTAGGTTAAAAATTTTTTACCGGAATATAATTTAAGTTTATCTACTGTTACCATCTCCCAGGGAAAGAAGGAGATATTTTTATAGTTTGTCATTGTCTAATCTTGGCTAGGTTTTATCTTTAGTTGCAAATACAAAAGTTCAGAACCATCTATTGTAGAATATATTTATCAAGTTAAAGACAACTTTATAATTGAAAAACAGATTTCAATTATTAAAGGAATGGAGAAATTTTTTGAAGAAAAGTGGAAAAAATCATTCAGAAAAGGTATTTATTTCAGTGAACTGTCCTTTTTCCCACTGCTTTTTTTAAAAAAACCCAATATGAACAGATCCCAAAAGACAAAAGAAAAAATTTATTCTATGCAATATCATGTCTAGCAACCTTACTATCAATTTGTTAATAAATTTTGTTTCTTTTGTATGAAGTGTATTTCTTCTTTATTTAAGTATCTATGTTTATGTAATGTGTGTGAGAAGTAAATAAATAAAATTTTAAAAAATACAAAATTTCTCATCACACGTTTTGGGTTACAGTCCTAAATGACAACCCTGACCAGTAATTTATTACTATTTAATAAAATTGGTGATCCTTCAAAATAAAATTATTATGGATTATGGATTGCATTGATTGCTTTAATAGAATGCACGTGATGCAGGCGGTGCAGCTGTAGCAATTTTTACAGCTAGAGAACACTTTCCAGCTGCAACATCTCACAGGACCGTCATCCAGGGGATAGCATTTCAGCTAGATGAGTGCCTGAAAAGGTGTGTCGTGTTGTTAAACAAAGAAGAACAACACTATTTCATTCCTAGTACAGTCGAATCGTAGTAACTCAAACCTTCTATAACTCGAACCTCCTGCTAACTCAAAGCAGTTTACATTTCCCTTCAGATTGTTTTCTAATATTTTACCCTCGATAACTCGAACTTTTTCCCATTTCCCTTGAAGGTTCTAGTTATCGGGAGTTGACTGTAGATGTCAAAGTGATAATTTATTTTACAAAAAATTCATTATTGTCCATGAGTCCCAAATTGGAAAATGGGGCGCGCGCGCCGCTGTATGCTCCCTCCTTCCAAGTTTCTCTGTCTTTTGCTGCCGTTACTGCCCAGGGCGCTGTGCATGACCTTCATCCTCCCACTGCTTATCTGAATGTCTCTTGTGGTCCACCTTGCTTCCTTTTCCCTTCTGAAACCCAGGTGAAGGCAATAGGGGTTTTAGCAATGATGAGGGGGATGGCAACGAGAACGTCAAAACAGCAATAGGTTTATTAGGCAAAACAACAAGTTTGCATGAGCATCACGCTTTTTTGTACATTTCTTTGCCGTTACTGCACGACTACAATGTAAAAATGCCTAATTTCATGTTTTATGGAGGATGTACACAAGTGATGACGAAATTTTTTTTCTCTTTCTAAACTTGAGTGGGTTTCCCAACAAATCAAGTCCAGGAAAATTTGCCTACAGTACTAGACGTTTTCAGTGAATACGAATAAACGCGACAAAGTTTGAAAAAACACTAGTTCATTTTAAAAGTGACATTTTTGCTCTTGTTGCTATCGTCAATGCTAAAACTCCCTTGTATTGGGTGGGTGTGAGGTGGTGATTCATTCTTGACCCCATTACACACAGTTCCTTCTAAAAAAAGGGATTATTACAAATTTCTTTTTGTGAAATCCTTTGAGTAAAAACAATTCTCTCAACATTTTTTTTTCAGTGATGAAACACAGAAGAATGGACTGGTTCTACTGTATGACATGACAGAATCTGGGTATCATAATTTTGATTATGGTCTTGCTCGAAAAATTTTGGACTTACTAAAGGTGCCCTGTGTTTTTATTGTAACTGTAAACTTTATATATTAATTTTATTATTTTTTTATTCACCTGCAATGTTGTGTCTTTTCTGGTTAACCCATAATTTGTCACTGGTAAAAATGCTGAAAATGTAGAAAATACCAGTGGGCATTGTGTAAAATTTGAATAAATAAACAGTTCTGTAACGGCGAATGGTGGCACATGACATCTGTGACGATAAAAACAACAACAAAATGTTTAATCATACATGAGGTTGAATGACTCACAAGTATCTTACGAAACGATCATCACACGTATTCGTTAGAAATTCATATATAGCACGAGAAAAAACTGAAACAAATGGCTTACAAAAACACTTGGGAAACTTGAAGAAAGCTTGAGGTTATTTCACGGCGACCTCGTGCATGCCAATGGCGAGGCTCTGTGCGCATGGTCCTAATAAGACAAGGGGGGAATTTAGCTGGTCAGGATACCAGCAGTTACAAGTTCTTTTCAGTATCATTGCATAATCTGACACATAATCTGACATGAGTAAACAGATGAGACAAGCTAAAAAAAGTCTGTTTTCCATTGTACTGTAAGATAACCAAGTAGAACCGAACACTAATAGCAATTTTTTCTTTTGTATATTTTACCCAGGGTGGCTATCCTGCGAGGCTTAAGAATGTTTTCATCATATCCCCACCACTTTGGTTTAAAGCAGTTCTAACATTTTTCACAAACTTTGTTGAACAAAAACTCCGTGATAGGATTGAAATAGTAGCTAAAGAGACACTGGTACAGAGACTTCCAGAGGCCTCAGTTCCTGAAAGCTTGGGAGGGATGCTAAAAGTGGACCATTTTGCCTGGTTAAACACATGTCTAATGTCATTTTCTGAATCAGTGAAAGAAAATGGAGTAGTAAATGCAAGACAAGGTAACAGAGATTTGATCTACACTGAATCTTCCAAAACTGGCGTTGACGCTGGAGTGACAGACGAAGGTGCATTGTCTGTTATGGAATTCATGGAGCATTTAATGAAGTTAACACCCAACGGAATAAAAAATGAGTTTGTTGATTTAAAGAGACGATCAGGAAATGGCAACTTTTACTCTGCAAAGTAAGTGGATGTCATGGAATAAATTGATAATTACTTTATTTCCTTTGTATGGTAAGTACAGTAGTTGTAGTGCTAGTGATCAATATTGACATGCAGTGATGATGCCTTCAGCATCCATTAATTAGTCATGGGAAATTAGAAATAGATATTAAGTACAACTAATAATGATTGAAAAAAATAATCCAAGCTCCCCAGCCGGAATCAAACCCATGACCTTCCAAATACCTGGAGGATGCTCTAACCACTGAGCTATGGGCAACTCACATGGCGAGTAGGTCACAGGTCTGTGGGGTAAACACAGGACTTTGCATCTTGTGAGTACATTGGACTGAAGCAAAGCAACACACTGACGTACAGTAAACTCCTGGTAACTTGTAGAGAATGATCTTACCTCACCCTGTCCAACCTTACCTTACAGTTACCTTGCCTTTTTGCACTCTGTTGCACATAAGGCTCCACACTTGTCTCCCTGCTATCTTGAAAAGTGTCTCTGGTTTTAAAAAAACAATACTTAGTTTATGTCAGTAATGATATTTTTACAGGAATAGGTCATTAACCCAACCGCCAGCCTGGGTGGCCAGGCATTGCAATTGACCAAAATTTTGCATAAGCATTGTCTTCAGTTTTTCTTGGGAGTTAGAATGACCCCAAGAGAAACTGAAAACAATGCTTATGCAAAATTTTGGGGTGCAAAACAAAGAGCATTATGGTACATTATGGTATTTTCTGGATTGGTCAATATTCATTTGGCCTTTCACCCAAAAACTGTCCAATATGGTTGAACCCACCCAGTGAATGAGGTCTTAACTGGTACAGCTTTAAGTATCATAAACAGTGTTGTCAAAAGTGGCCTGCTGCTGGCGAAAATTGCCGCCTACTTGGTATTTCCTTACATATGGCGTTTTTTTAAATAAAATATCCCTGGACTGGCCGCTTACTTTGACAACTCAGCCATCTACTTCAAAACTTTCTGACAACCCTGATCAAGGCACACAAACCTGTTCACCTCATTAAGGTGCAAGACTTAGGGTTTTCAAAGCCCAAGATGGTTTTTGTCAATCAATCAATATTATTGATCGACCAATTCACCTTATTAAAACTCCACACAATGCTTGAAAACTTAATGGTACAAAAGTGTATAGTAGCTATTTGTGTTGAGCATGAGGAAAAAAAGAAAAATAAAAGAATGCAAAATTATTTATCCCAAACTACTAGACACACTCTATTAATTTTGTAGAAGCTATTAAACTTAAAGGCACTAACAACATACAACGTACAGAAGATACATCTTTTGAATCTGTGAATGAAAAGCGACTAGTATTTTACCATTCTAATAAAAGTGCAGTACTTTCCCGTGGTCCCGGCCACCTGCCTTATGGTTTTGTTAACTTTTAAGTGTACATGAGACTATAGGGTGTTTATTGAGCAGAACTGGGAATCTCCTCATTTCAAATACTTACATCACACCATTTTTTATCAACTGAAATTTTAATTTAAAAAAAAAAATGAAATAATAAGATGTTATTTGAAAGGGAGCTATGTCATTTGCAGATTACCAGAAAATAAGACGAAAAATAGGTACCTTGATGTTTTATGTCTTGAAGAATCAAGGGTGAAGCTTACCGACTTGGATGAGAATACGGTAAGCTACATGTATTTCAGTATTTGTTTTTGTTTTTGTTGTTGCTGTATTTTGCTAATGTTTTGTCAAAACAGTTTTATCAAACTATTTATTTATTAGAATCTTGAGATCCCTGTTACACCGCAAAATGTAATAAGAATCGCCGCAAAATGTAATACTAACGCAAAATGTAATAAAATGTTCAACGCAAAATGTAGTAATCTTTCAATGCAAATTGTAATAACTTTTCTAACGCATAATGTAATAACGCAAAATGTAATAATTTTCGAATAACGACATGCATGCTATTTCAAAATCGGTATTGTGGCTCAGTCATCGGTAGCGAGTCCAGATCTTCATTTGAATTATTATTATTATTATCATTATCAATATTGATATAATAATAATGATGATAATATCTATTTTCTTTTTTTTATTCTCCTTCTTCTTCTTCTTCTTCTTAATTCTTCTTCTTATTATTATTATTATTAATGAAATAACGGTTGAAACGTCGTGTTACTTCCATGCTGAGCTAGTCTCCCTCGCAGCCGTGTTTTGTCTCGTCACGTAACACACTTCCCCAACAAAGGAGGAGGAGCGTTGCGTGACGAGACAAAAATGGCTGCAAGAGCTTGCTGTACTGTACCACAACTGTAGCAACTGAGAGACTTGGTTTAATTTCAGATGTTTAATTTAATTCGGTTGAATAAAATAGCTGTTGGCAAAACAAGTAATAGAATCAATTTTCAAAGCATTATTCCAGTGCAATTAAGATATCTGTCACACATTTTTTCTTGAGAACCAGGCAACTTTGGCCGTGGCTTACTTTTCCTTGTTTCTTTCTTAACGGAGACTGAATTGTTTTTAATGCTGTTTTTTAGGTCGAAGGTTCTTTTATGTTGAAGTTTCCAAGCTTTGCAAAGTCAAGTCAGTTTGCCTTGTACGGCAGTTCATGGCGGTAGTTTGCCTAGAACAGATAGCGCAATGTTTTTTTAGTTAGCCCAGTAACGCATTTTTTATTGGAGTAGAGCTAAGCTGATGCCGGCACAAAAATCTTGATTGGCTTAAAGTTGATGGCACCAAATCGTGAACTGGGAGATCCATAAAAAATACGCAATTTCGTTGTTTTTAGGGCCGATAATTTTTGACCACTTGAGTGGGAGGGGGTATGGGTAATTTTGTTTGGGTTAGAATTTTTGAACCATTATGGGAAACTGTCCATATACCCCTCCTCTAAGCCAACATTAACATTTATTATTATTCATTCAAAATATTTCCGCGATTCTGATTGGCTAAAGGCACACGTTTAATTCACCATAACCAGTTACTGATGACCAAATTTGGAAGAATTTTGACTTTAACGAGGAAATGACGTCAAAAATACAGCGTTTTCGCAGGTTAAGGCACCGTTAACCGAGAAGACCTGGGGACGAGGTTGAGTTGTTTTGATTGTGAACTTGAAAAATGGTGGACATTTCACTCGTTTCAAGAGTAAGAACTAGGCGGAAAAGTAGATTAAAACATGGCAAGAACAGCAAGAAGACAACTCGAAGGGCGACATCTGCTATTTAAAGAATATTTGCGGGGCTGGACAAACCTAAACGTACACTATCGAAGATGAACTGAACATCGATGGATCGATGGAGGTAAGCATGTTTTAGCTACGTTTTCAAACTAGGAATTATTTTGAATGAATAATAAAACAGTTATTGAATTCGGCTTTCGTATCTTATGAACAATTATGGAGATCTCGGAGGGTGTTATCCGTCGAGGCTGTAACACCCTCCTCGATCTCCATAATTCTTCATAAGATACTCAGCCTCATTCATTAACTGTTAATTTCTCACTTGGGGCAAAATGTTGGTTTAGGGAAGGGGTATGTGGAGAGTAAAACTAACTATGAGAGAAGGACTGGAGAACTGACAATTAGACTAACAATAGATGACTGCATGTTTAACTGTGACAATAGACGCATCGAAACGCACCAATTACTGATTACGAGTTTCATAGCCAATAACATCACGGCTTAACTGACAGACGACCAATAACATCGGCGTGACGTAATTGACCAGTCAGATCAACAACCAGAGTATAATACCATCAACTGACGTGATACAACTCACTTTGACTCTGAAGATGACTACCGCACAGGTTGTCGAAACGTCAGTCACTGTCAACAACAACAGTCCTATTCAGCACTACGTTCCCTCGGACGATCAAACTCAACCTACTTTTGAAACAGCAATATTATTAATATTAATATTATTAATATCAGTAGTAATTATAGCTTATAATTTAATTGAAGATCTGGATTCGCTACCGATGACTGAGCCACAATACCGATTTTGAAATAGCATGCACGTCGTTATTCGAAAATTATTACATTTTGCGTTATTACATTATGGGTTAGAAAAGTTATTACAATTTTCGTTGAAAGATTGTTATATTTTGCGTTGAACATTTTATTACATTTTGCGTCAATATTATTACATTTTGCATTGATATTACATTTTGCAGCGTAACACCTCCCAAACCCACTGTCTTTGACAATTTGCAGGAAAATTTAATGTCATTAACATCACTGGCAGTATTTGTTGTAACCATTTACTATTTTCTGACCACCATCTAGGCAAAAGGAGGCAACAAAACTATTTACAACCTTGTTTACAAATCAGCACTCTTGTAATCTTGTAATCATATCCATGAAAAGAAGGTTTAGGGGACCCTTAAAAGCAATCAAAGTAAAAACTGTGGGGAACTTCGTAAATGCATTTAAAAAAAAGGAATTCATGTCATAAAATATAGTATTTATTTTAAGTTGAAATGATTATGTGCCTATCAAAAGCACCCTTCGCATATTCACAAGATCATTTTCTAAAAATAGCCACTCCCGGGTTCAGCTTCTGTAATCTAGCTATGTTTTTTTGTTACTCGTTTTTTTGGTGCAGACTTGTAATCCATTTCTTGATCACAAGAGCCACTCTAGAGACCACACTGTGAAATTTGAGAAGTTTGGGGTATAAACAATCACGTTAATATCGTGATTTATCGGGAACAGTCTCTTTTGTCATGTTACTGTAAATTTAAACCATCCCAGCAATGCTTATGATTGAGATACTCACAGTGTACATGAGCGTGATGTGACAGTGAACATCAGCGTAGCAACCTCGTTCCCAGGGTTTTCTTACGAGATGGCGAAGTGAATGCACACATTTAGTTGCTCAAAGTACACTTTGACAACAATGACCACATGTCAGTTTCATATAGGGTGACTTTGGGGGAAGCTGACCGGAGTCCACAAAATGAGTGTGTGACTCATTTGCATATGACATCCCACAGCAATAACTGGCGAAATGCCCTTCGTCAGGGATTTAAGAGTTAAAAAGGACCCTTTAGTTTCTGGGACTGGAGGTCCTAAGGACTGCTTATTTTCTAAACAAGTCGGAACTCTATTAACAGAAATATTGTCTCTAGTACAAGCATGAAGTTCTCAGGTGTAAATGGTGTATATCAAAACACAAGCAACAGCATTTATGGACAGTACATAATTTAAGTTCCTGTCATTCCCATTCAATAATTTATTGAATTGGTAATTTAAGAGAGTTTCTGCAATTTACTTGGCAAGACATTATTGTTATTATTATTATTATTATTATTATTATTATTATTTACAAAAGTGTAGCAACTTCCATACTATAAACTACACATATGTTGTACTTCTGCAGAAATCAAACTATATACATGCAAACTACATGGATGGGTACAAGCAACCAAAAGCGTACATAGCTACTCAGGGTTTGTATTACTTTATTCAACTTGATAAAATGTTACTGAAACAGTGCATTATGACTTGGGGATTTAACTCACGAGTGGAGAGCAGTGGGTTTTCAATTTACATATTATTGTAAAACACCAGAATTTTTTTCTTTAAGGCCTTTGTGTTGCACAGAATTATACCAATATGGAGTGAGAAAATTAGACTCCAAGCAGTAGTCAACAACAGTTAATATTGGTTTATGGTTTTGCGGCTTGCTTGCAAGGCCTTTGTGATTGGTCATCACATAATTAATGTTCATGAGACGTGGTGCTCGCAGTTTTCTTTCTTTGACAGTAAAACAAAGTTTCAAATTTTCATGAAATTTTTGTGCATTTAGTGTTAACTTAAAATGTATAAAACACAAAGATGATTGCCAGGCTTGATATTTATGTGGACAACACAAATATCCAAGACCAAAATTGCTACAATAATGGATCTCTTTGTCATTCTCACAAAAATCCTTTCTGTTCACACCAGTTAAGAGATGCAGTTCTTTTATTACTGAAACATATATTTTAATTTTTTGGAATATAGTATTAATCCTTTTTCCTTATTTATTTATTTATCTTTATTTACAAGGACCACTTCCCAACACTAAAAGTGACTTCTGGCAAATGGTGTGGGAGCAACAAGTCTATGTCATTGTCATGGTAACGAGGTAAACGAGAAATTTTTCAGGCCTTTAATTACAATTTTGCACCTGACGATAATAATTGTTTATTTATCACATAATAATAAATTATGATATTAATTATCAGAATTATTATTGATCCTACTTGACATTTTCTCTTGAAACTGAAAGGAAAGAAAAATATATACATGTGCTTTGATTTTTTTTTGATCAATAACAAAGCTCTTTCAAGATGAAACTTACTTTGCGAGGCAGCCATGTTAGCCTTGCTTAATCCCCTTTTTTGCTACCAAGAGATTTTTGTTTAATCTGTTAACTGATGAGGCAACTCGGTAATTACAAAATGCCCGTTAAATTAAGAGAAACGTAAGATTAACCACTTAAAACATTAAAGCATGGTTGAAATAACACAACAGATACAACAAATGCCTCAGATGGGTAAAACTGAAGAAGACTAAAACGGATTGAAATTAGGGTTTTTGAAAACTGTTCAGCCTAACAGTTTTTCAAAGTTGATCTCTGCTGTTTGCAACTTCAAAAATAATGCTCACAGGAGACATATGTGTTTGTCTCGAATCTCTGATTTTGTCATTTCAATGCAATTTCCTTGCTTACGTTAAGTTCCATACCCATTGAGGGCGAGTAATTGGCAAAATTGAACAAAATGAACTGGACCACCGTGACACAGCCCCTTTAATAAAACATTACTTGTTTTTCAAATTTTAACGTGGACCAGTTAGCATAAATCTATTCCCTCCACTGGGAAGAGTGTCTTAAAATCTTTAAAATTGCCAAGTTTGAGTGTGATAGGATAAAGAGTAATGAATATATGACTCTGCTTTTTCACAAAATTTGGAAGGCTTTTGTAAAACGTTCACGACTTTGAGGAGCACTGTCTTCGCCCGTTTCTAAAACACTTGGCAAGTTTGCTAATTTTATCGTGATCTTTCTAACAGCGTTCAGAGATATACTCTGGTAGTGCTCTGTCAGAAGTTGAAAGAACTGTGCAAGGTTGTATTGGCAGACCTGATATTATTAATGGAAGGCAAGCCTTTGACATTCTAGATACAGTAGAACATCGACATAATGAAGTGCCAAGGGCATTGGAAAAATACATGGGAAAATGTGTTGCTCGGAGTGCCATGCCATAAAATTATTTTGCCTGGGAAAAAGAATATCTTTTTGCACAAAATAAATTTTTTACAGTGATGAATTAATTACTATCCATGTACATGGGCTCTCACTACTTCTTACTTGTAATTTGTTGTCTTTTTAATTTCTCAAGGTGCTTCGAGAGAAGTCGAATGAAGTGCATCCAGTATTGGCCAGAAAACAGTGATACAAACCAGTTTGAAACAGTTGATGTGACTCATCAAGAAACTATAGGATTTGAAGATCATGTTGAGAGGACGTTTGCTCTGAGACACAAAAAGGTAATCATGGCATATTTTACTGCAGAGACAGCACACATTTGTCTAGTTAGACACTTACGCCCAGAAATACTAGCAGCTTGGAATTTAGGTACTTCATATTAGACACAATTATTATTTGTAGTGTTCATGTCGCTTCTTGCTTGACAAAATTGCTTGCGTTTAGCTGGGGATTAGGGCTATGGGACACTTCGTGATATCTATCATAAAAGGATGAATCTTGTTAGGGAGCTTATTGTACGCAATGACCAAGTCGACGGCAGTGAAAACGTCCCTAAAAAAAATGAATTTTTGTCTTTTAAAACTTTATCGTGTCTATTTAAACGCGCTCAATTTGTCATGTGTACAAATGTAGGCGATTTTTACTGGAGTTGAATTCTTAAGGGCTTTTTAAAGGTCAAAAAGAGGAAGGAAAATTCGTCGTCCTATGTTCATGGTTACATCCTTAGCCGCAAGGCTGACATTCATTCCCTTATAAACGTCTGCCACACAGGCTGTTAGCTCCTCAGATTTTTCACCCTGCTCGGCCTTGTCTTAAGGTGATGTTTCACGGACGATTCGCAACGACGATATTCAGCGCAACACAGCGCTGCAATGTTGGAATAATGTTGTGAGTATTCGAGACAATGTCGCAATAATGTTGCAACGCTTTGTTGCGCTATTGCGAATCGTCTCGTGAAACATCACCGCGTGTCGCCTTTTGTCGCGTGGGGTGATTTTCACGCGCGCTCGCATGTCGCTCGCTCTACTCTCCCTGAGGAAAAATGGAGGACTACTCGTAGTCTGGCGAGTGGGTCATAATTGTACACACTTCTAAGCCCCATGACGCATGGTTGCATGAAACTGTTGCTCCCCCCGCCCCACGTCGGCCATGGAAATGTGTAACAGTTTGTGTTAGAACGTTGTCGCAAATGTTATATGGTTTTTTAGGCCTCCTTGGCTTGCCAATAATTAAATATCATTGTTAATTCGTTCTTCTCGCTTCTTTGCATTTATGCTGGTTCCACTTCAAAAATATGATTATTTTATAGAATATGCGCAATATAAATAATTGATAATAAATTAAATAATAAAAATAAAATTGTGAAAGGTTTGAACCCAGGAGTCATTTCAAAAGTAGGTTGAGTTTGATCGTCCGGGTGAACGTAGTCCTGCATAGGACTGTTGTTGTTGACAGTGACTGACGTTTCGACAACCTGTGCGGTAGTCATCTTCAGAGTCAAAGTGAGTTGTATCACGTCAGTAGAGTATATACCATCTACTGACGTGATACAACTCACTTTGACTCTGAAGATGACTACCGCACAGGTTGTCGAAACGTCAGTCACTGTCAACAACAACAGTCCTATGCAGGACTACGTTCACCCGGACGATCAAACTCAACCTACTTTTAAAAATAAAATTGTTACAATTTGTGTCAGGTCAAAATTGTGTAGACCGACGATATTTTCAAAATGCTCCAACCGTGATTTACAATGCGTTGCTTCCGTTTATTACAGAATGTGTAAGTTATTACAAAGGGCTGCAACACTTGTTACAAAGTGCGTCATTAATACAAAATGCCGCAGAACAAAAATACTTGGCATTTAATATCACGATAAAAATGCAAATTTTCTTATCTACGTATCCATATCCATTTTTTAACCTTAGTCTGGAGAAACGCGAAGGATAACTCATTTTCAAATGACTTCGTGGCCAGATTATGGAGTACCCTCTTCAGCAGAATCCTGCCTTCATGTGATTGGCCTTGTTCGTGAGGCCCAAACAGATGCAGTGCAGGCCTTGGGGTCGAGATGGAAGGGACACCCCAGAGGTCCTCCAATTTTAGTGCACTGTAGTGCAGGCATCGGTCGCACAGGGACCTTCTGCACGATTGATGTCAACGTAGCTCGTTTGAGCGACGTGGGCAAATGTGAGATATTCAACACAGTGAAGCATTTTCGGGCTCAAAGGGCCTTGACTATTCAAACAGTTGAACAGTATGAGTTTTGTCACCTGGCCATTTTAGAGCATGCCCTTAATATGCCAAGTACAATGCAAGAAGAAAAAGAGGCTATTAGAGACTTCTTAGAAGGCTGGAAAATGCAACTTAGGGACTCAGCTGACTGATGAGTGGATAGTTAAGGTTTGCGGTCACGGTCGTCATTGTGTACCCTTATATGGTAATCCATGCTCCACTCATTAAAGACCTTTAGATTCTAAGACGAGTACTACAACCAGGGCCCAGTTGTTCGAAGGCCGGTTAGCTCTAACCTAGGGTTAAATTTTAACCCGGGCTTTTTTTTCTTTTCGTCAAAAGCACTCTCTCGGATAATTTTCTCTATTCTTTTTAGAGTATCCAGTCATCAAATTGAAGGCAAAGAGAATTAAACTGGATTTGTTTTTTAAGCTCTCATATCTGAGTTCAAATTTCGCGCTAACCCTAGGTTATCTTAACCCAGCTTCGAACAACCCGGCCCAGTACGTGATTTTCTTAATACCGAGTTGTGCACGCGCGTGAACCAGTGTCATTGTGGTGGGAAAACGTAGCCGTCGTCATTCTACCACGAGTTTTAGCGAGAATGTCTTAGGGCGCCTTCCATTTACCAAAATTCCTGAAAATCCGGTTAGGATGTTGATGGAACACGCGTTTTCCGTGCGTTCCACTGAAAAATTCCCGGAGATAAGTGGGATTTTTAAAAGGTAGTCCTGTTTTCCCGTTGGAAACTCTCCGGTGTTAATGCATGTTCCATTTACGAGTTTTCACAAGGAATCACCAGTTCCAGGCTATCCACGACGATATCTGTGTCACTATCCTGAATTTTGCTGACGAGAGCATGAAAGAATGAAACTTGTATCAAATGGAACACCTTCTTAACTGGATGGACCTCTTCATGGAAGTTTCTCAAGGTTTTTGGTAAATGGAAAGCACCCGTAGTTACCGAAACAAGTTATCAAATGTTAGAAGATTTATCATTTTAGGATCACGGGAGGGCTTACAGGAGCGTTGCGTGACGACACTAAGAACGGCTGTGTAGCAGACTAGGGCTTATCCTACTTCATTAGAAATAATAGTGCCAACTTTTCTGGTGGAAAAAAGTACAACGAAGCTTTCTGGGGTGCCTATTTTTTGAGAATACGTGAAAAAACTTAAAGTTACCTCTCGTCTTCGGAGTTGTCCTGGTCCTTGAATCTGAAGGTCTGTAACTTCTTTTGACGTGCGGATAGTTAGCCACTGATATTTTAGACACCCATCGTCTTCTATTATCTGTAATTGAGTAGACAGGTGGCAAAATGGACTCATTTTGTTTTGTTGATAACAAAATAGAAAATCTGGAAACTTAAACCTTTTATATTCATCTGTTCAAGGAGATTTTATTTTAAGTTATTCTTAGTTTTCTCTGATTTTTACTCGTAAAACGTTTCTTTGAGACGTTTTACATCAGGAGCAACACTTGCTTAATCTGAGTACATCTCCTTAGCATTTTGTTAACTGTACAGCATGCTGGAAAGACAACAACAGTTCTCTAGGACATGAGCTGTTCATCTGTACTTTCAATTGATAGACCATAAGTAGCGGCCAAACGCCTAGTATTCGATCAGTACACTCTGTAGAAAGTATTAGGTTCTAGAACCTAGAAAAACCTAAGATGACAGCAATTCACTCCAAGAAAAGGTTCTGGGGGAGGGAATGGCGACTTCCCCATATTCACTTATAGTTTGTTAGTTTTCTTGTAAATATTTTTTATTAATTAGTTAGTACATTTTATGATCATCAGACAGTGCAAACTGTTATTAATTTAAATTAAAAGGGTGCCACCATTTTTAATAGCCCCAGAGGTGCTTACCAGTGAGACCCAGTTTTGATAGTCTGTATATGGCGCATTCAAGAGGTAACTGGCTAGAATTAACAACTAAAAAAGGGAATGTAAATAATAGCAAACCAAGCATTGGTTTAGGTGCAATTCAATTAAAATTCAATATAGAATATTTTGTTTCCAATCCGGAGCGATGATCACGTAATTAGACAATTCAGTCATGAAAAAACGAAAAAAAAAAAATGCTAGGAAAGGACAACTCAGAGAATTCTGCAATAAGGCTGGGAAATATGCGTTCTTAGGAAAGTCTGCGAAAAATGGGACATTTTATTTTCCGGTTCCCATAGGGTTTTGTGAAGATTATTATTTAAACCAGAAAAACCTTCAGTTCTGTAGTTGATTAATACTCCAAATCTTGCCAAAAGTATAGTTTACCTGAAAAAAAAAATGCAGAGATAAAAAAAAGGAGAGAATAACTATTCATGGCATGCGAAAGAACTGCGAAGTGCAAGGTAAACTATACTTGTTTTTAAAAGGACAGCATATGGTCAGGCTAGGGTAATGAGTCGAATACCTTGATGGTAAACAAGCAGTATTAATTTCATAATAGTCTATAAATACCATAGGCCTTCTATAAATACCGTTAGAAACTATTTGCGTTCACGGATTTCTATTTTCAATCTGGACTTCTCGTTGTTTTTGTTTTTCTTTTTTATTAAGTTCTGAATCATCAGAAGGATGAATCGTGAACTACTTTTCATTTAACTACTTGAACCCTAACTTATATTAAGTACTTTGCTTCAAGTTTATGAAACTTTTTGTCATCCATTTTCCAAAGGTAATATATGGTTATTACTTAAATCTGAATTATAATGTTAAAAAAAAAGCTTTTAGTTTGTGTGTCATTCAATGAAATACAAAAATAAATGCCCAGTATATATGTGAAATTAAGTTAGAGCGATTTTCATATGACCTTGAAATGAAAGCGCGCGAACAAAACAGAAACGACAAACGAACGGAAATAGAGCGATTTGATTGGTTTATCGAACGGACAGACAAACGCGTCTGGCTTTTCATTGGTTAAGCGAACGCTCAGGTGAAAAAACTTCATGCCCGAGAACTTTCTAGAAATCAACCGATACTTCGCTTTGACGTCATACTACTACACGATTGGCCAATCGAACAATGCCTTCTCCATATTAGGGTTTCTTTGGCGGGAAAACGAAGAGGCCATGTTTTGATCTTTTCATCCATTGGCTGATGAAACAAAGAACGAACACTTACCGAAACCTTTTTTCAAGGTCATACAAAAATCGCTCTAATGAAACCGAAATAGTTTAAAACAAATTCACAGCCCCTTGCTATGAAATAAAATTCAATATGAGGACCCCGTTTAGGGGAAGACTCCCGGTATGTACCCTAATAGGAGTACTACCACCCCCTCCTCGTGCCAGTGCCTTTCAGGGGGAGCCTCCCCGTATGTCCCCCTTTAGGAGTACTACCACCCCCTCCGGATGCGACTGTCTTTACAAACACGTTTTTTGGAACGCCACAAGTTAAACTGAAAGGTCAAAAAGGTGTCGTCAGAACAACATTCTGCCTTTTTTTGCTCCCTAGCTGGCTAACCCAATCTCGTTCCCAGAGCCCGTCGTTTCTTAAGTCACGTCGTCTTGACCGTCAAGACGACGTGACTTAAGACTTTTGGGGACGAGAATGAGGTTGAATATACAGTCAATCCTCTGTACAACGGTTCAAGGTGATCATCATACACAGGGTGATTGCTAAATACAGGTCAACTTTGAAGAAAATATAAGGCAACTGACAATTTTGGGAAGTTGTCCGGTGACCGTAATATTCAGGGTGACCGCTGTATACAGGGACGTTATATACAGCTATTTCGAGAAAGGTTGTCGGAAAAAGTGCACGCGACAATCCCGAAAGGCATTGTGGATGTTTTAGATTCACTGTGCTTCAGAGAAAATTGAAAGAATTGGCACGAAAGGCCATGAAAATGTGTTTGCGAGTGCTAACGAAAAGAAACAAAAGTAGGCTCGACAGCTACAGTCGCCAGGAACAATGTATCGATCATATCCCATATTACTTTTCGGGATTGTCGCGTGCACATTTTTTCCGACAACCTTTCTCGAAATAGCTGTATATTAAAATTCAAGCGTGACCCAGTTTGGTTTTCTTTGTACTCAAGTCTTTTGGGAATTGTAAGACAATTGAGTCGTGAAAAATTTGCAATTTTGTCCCCAAAGCCTCAGATTCATGTTACATTAGAATTTGAATACAGTCAAACCCTGCTTTACGGACACCTTTATTTTCAGACAGTTTGCTTTGTCTGTGAGGAAATAAAGTCCTTACATTTTCTTTAAATTCGACTCGCTTAAAACAGACACTTTCTATGGCCCCCTTAGTGTCCGTATTAATGGCGTTTAACAATATTATTTTCTTCAATAGTGAATTTGGATTAAGGTAAAACTTGACGAATCCCCCAAATACTGTTACTGATTGACATCTTTCATTTATATCTGAAATTAAGCATAATACATCAATAAGGAGGGGGTAGGGGGGCTTATAAAGCAGACAGGAGAAATTCCGAAGCGGAATGACATTGAACGGGCAGCATTAGTCGAAATATAAACAGTGCAAGCCGAAAATAATTAAGAGCTCCCCTTGATCAGCGTTTGGGTAATTTTGCTGCTAGTGCCAGGTGATGGTAAGTAAACAGCTTGAGGTTAGCCCCGCCTGGTTGTTCAAACTGGTGCTTAGTGGCAAAGTTTCACTGAAATCGAACCAAACGGTGATTAAGTCGAAGATTTGGGGACCCACCAAGGACTGGTGGCGAGGCACTCAGTAATACGAGACACACAAGTCCGGTATAAATACTTTTATTTTTTTAAAAAACTGCAGCATTACAGCAAATAACGGACAGTCTCTACACACTAAGTTCTTCAAATTATTACCAATGCACAGCTACCAGAAAGCTGAATAAATTTTTAACCAAAAAAAACATCACTTTACAACAAGCACAAGACAATACCTTTATGTCAGGGCTTGTAATTATTTAGAAAATAATTTATTTATTACCAGCAATGTTAAATAGAATCCAAGGTTTAGAATAATGTATTAACAAGATTTTGCAAAAATAGTTACACAAGCGTAAGCAAATTTTCTGTACAGAATAGGATTAAATTTTTGCCCACCTCTTTCCCAAATAAATTAATTTTGAATTTCTCCTTATAAATATTTCTCTTGTTTCATATTTCTTTTTTTTCTTACATAAACTTCCCTTTTTGCAATACATGTAGTTAATATAAGAAATTAAAGACAATCTGAATTGGTAAGGCTTTGATAATAAAACATAGATTTAATATTTTAGCCTTGCGAATCAATAATTGATTGCAATTAAGTCATTTTAGCTGTCCACACCACTAATATTTCAATTGCATCATTAAAATCACATCACTCATTTCAATATAAAGCTACTTTCAATATGCTCATTAGAGCCAAAAGAAAATTAAAATGAGCAGCTTAAAAGTATTAAAAGAAATGAAATAATTTCAAGAATTACTTTGTGAATTTCTCCTATAACTTTTCAAATCTGTAACACAACACTAGTAAAAAAAATGGGGATGAAACCGAACTAAAAAAAATAAAATACATTCAACTAAAAACCACCAAATATCAAACCAAAGTACCAAAAAAGAGTCTGAGAGATTTATAGATAACGCAAAATTACATACTGTACAATCAAAATACTGTACATTTTTTTGGAAAATATGTTTCCCTTACCCCTACCCCGTAAAAAAGGCTTTGCATAGAACCTAGAAAACCTGAATAACATGGTTAGAAAACAATAAATAATAATAAGCTGTAATTACTTCTAACACCACATTCTTTAATTCTTGGGCACAATACACCACTACACTACTGTTAAAAATAACACAAACCAAATGGACCATTAAAAACATTTTTCTTACACGTAAAATTGACATTTTCTTGAAGATATGCCTTTCCAAACACACTGTCTAAAAACACTGAAGATGGCATGCGGGCATGTGGCAGATCAATAACAGTCTTTGGTGGATCTAAAATCTCTACAGTTCCATTTAAGGATGCTTGGATTTTTAATGCAGCAGACAGAGTCTCAAGTCCTTCTTTCTTGCTTTCTAATCCTAATCGTTCCACTACATCATTTCTGTACTTCTGATCATAACATGCCCCACTGAAAGACCGCGCCTCAATATGGTCGAGTATAATGGGATCTGATTCTCCAGAATCTGCCATAAAGTCTTTTAAGGACATAACTTCACTTGAACTGTCTGTTTCTACAACTACTTCTTGAGGCACTGGGGCAGGCTCTGTGGTGTTTACAGAATTGTCCAGGGAAAGGCACTCTTCAAATATCCAGCCTTTCAACATGCATTCCTCATAATCTCCTATCTCATCCTCTATGTGCAGGGGTTCCAAACAGATTGGTTCATCACAAGGAAATGAATACTGGTGTAGGTATGGATGTGAGAGAGCCTCTTCAGCACTGATTCTTTTGTCTGGGTTGAACTTCAACATTTTTACCAGCAGATCAAGAGCTGCAAAGAAAATAGAAATACAACGTCAATCAAATATTGCATCACTTCCACCCACATACGAATACAATGAAGGGTAAAATGCAGGAATAGGGAGTTCAAGCAACAAGAGATATGAGAAAGAGAGGAACAAAAAATTAAGATCATTCATAATAACAAAACAACGCCTCTAGACTGGTTTAACAGATGGATACATTTCTCCGCTGTTCACTGCAAATTATCAAAGTCAAATTATCCAATGTAACATTTTGCAGAGAACTGAAGGCACAGTGTTTCCATGTTTTGAACTCAAACACCCTCTCTAGAAATTCACTACCTAGTATTTCATGATGAAGAGGGTGTGTTGTGTATACAAGTGCCCCTTTCCTTCGTGTTGTTGTTGTTATTGCTGGACCTCCCCTTTAAGTTTTGCGGTTATTACATAACTCAAGTATTAGCTTTAGGGCAAGAACATTACATCTGATTTGCTGTGTACAAAAGAAAGAATTACTATTCCTTTTATATTAGCGAGAGTGCTACGATACAGAATACTGAAAATATCACAAAAGTTTAGCAGGCTTGACAATATTTTTAAGAGATGTTCGTGTTGAAGCTTGGAGAACTTTAACTGACAGCTTTCTTGAGTGGATGTTTATATAACCCTGTCACTGTTTGGCCAGTGCATGATATCTTGCATGAAAGATCTAAAACCATGCCCGCTATTCAGGCAATGCGTCACGCCAAATGTGTTCGTTTCAGTTGCGAACATTCCTGTCTCAGAAGAGGTCGGTCAAAAAATTCAACAAATTAACTATATGAATCTTTGTTACTCCACTGATCCTTATGCAGAACGCGGCAATAGCTTTTAGCGTCTTTCGATACCGTGTCTTACTTGTTAATAATAATTTAGATCAACACTTTGAAATAGGGTTCGAATAATATTTTTTTCCTTACTTTTAAATCAACCGATAACGTGACTGACTCCCATTAGAATAATGGCTGGATCTGTTATCCATTGCTTAATTAAAAGCACGAATGAAGAAATACACGTCAACGTACGGCATAAACACAGCTTTTACACGAAAAGCGATCTTTAGTAGGAAATTTGTTTCATCCGTTTCGTATAGTAGAAATAAAATCACACCACTACGCTTAAATTTCACTTATTTGCGGAGATATAGATTTCGCTGCGGTTCGTTGAATTTTAACTAATAGCTAAATTTAGAAACAATTACACGAACATGAAAGTTGGGGAAGTCAAGAAAACCCTTTCTGTTTCTTTCCAAACGGAACAAATAAGAGTCGAAAACGACTGAAAGAAGAAATATCACGACATGAGACAATTTTAGCTCACGATATTCTTTTGTTTACAAAGTGCTTGACAATTCTTATGAAATATTAATAGGGTGCCAAAGTACAACTCTCGAATCGGTGCATGCTAACTCGCACAACCAAAATTTTAGTAAAATTTAAGAATTACCCCATATTGCAATTTGACCACAAAAAAAAAGGTTTATTACACGGGTTAGTGAAACAGAAGGAAGGAAAAACCCAAAATTGAGAAATAGATTATCGTTAGAAAACAAGGGCGTTGCGGGTGTCCCGCGTTCCTTTTGCGCGCATAATAATGAACTCAATGTTTACATCGATTTCAACCAACAACAGAACCACCTTTACCTTGAATATCTACGTAGGAAAACTTGCTTCCTAAGGGCGACCCTTGATTTTCTGTCTTCGCCATTGCCGTCTTTTCAGGAATTTGGGGTCTAAGTTTTAACCACTCTTCCTCCGTGAGGCAAACAGAGTCGAGGATCAGTTCGAGTTGGTCAATTTCATGCTGCCCTTCGAACAAGGGTTTACCCAACAACATCTCGGCAAAAACACAACCAGCAGCCCAGATGTCCACCGAACTATCGTAAATCGAAGAATTTAACAGCAACTCAGGAGATTTATACCATAACGTGGATATACCGTGCGTAAGATAGCCGTTATGCGAATAAGCCGGGTCCAGAATTCGCGAACGGCCAAAGTCGCCTATGGTAAGCAGCAGAGTCTCCGAGTCCACTAAAATATTGCTTGGTTTAATGTCTCTATGAACTACATTACTAGAATGAATGTATTTCAGTCCTCGAAGCAGTTGATACAAAAACAGTTTTACGTAGTCTTCTCGCAGCTTTCCTTTGCTCTCCAGAATGTGATGAAGATCGTTATCGAGCAGTTCTTCTACAAGAAAGAGCTCCGTTGCTTCTTTGAAATTTTCCGCCGCGCCGTCTTGAAACGCATAGCCCTCGGAGTCCACAACTTTTGTTAATTTCAATACATTTTCGTGGTCTAGTTTTTTCAAGATTTTAACTTCTCTCAGAGCTGCTCTACAACTCATTCGGTCTCGAACAAGAAGTCTTTTCAGGGCAACGCGTTGGTCTGTTTCCACATCGATCGCTGAATAAACCGCGCCGCTGCCACCAGTTCCCACAAGTTTCGTGTTCGTGAAATTAGGACCAAGGAAATCGGAGTTCGCTTCTTCTGACATTGCAGCAGTCTCGATCAATGAAGTATGTTCACCAAAACTTTAGGGCGGAATGATTTAGGGTTATAAGGAAATACGTATTTCAACTGACGACACATGTGCTGTAATGGATGACTCTTTCCTGCGCCCCCGCCAAAAGTGTTTTACCTTGACATCGGTTGACCAAGTTATTTTACCGGTAAACGCAGTTGCGACGGAAATATTACCCCACGCCTGATTGGCTATTACATATATGGTTTTATGTAAGAAAGCCTGTGATTGGTCGGATCACGCTCAATTTACTTCAAAATCAATCATATCACATGCTCTTTCACATGACAGGGCAGTGGGTTGCATCAGGTATTCTGAATAGTAAACTTCTGCCTTTGACTCGCCACATTCTATTACATAACCGAAACTACAACTTACGGAGCGTGCAACGCAGTATAGGTGTCAAACGTGCGCCACTTTAAATGTGTTGTAATATACTGTATTTATTTTTCTACGGAGAAATACTTCCTGAGTAAGGCAAAATTATCTGTCCGTGCAAAGAATGGTCAACATACGCACGCAACACTCGTGCAGCGTCATGAAGCTGTAGGAAATTTTGGTTTTGACACACGCAGGACAACTCTCTTCATTAGTTTATACCGGTACTTGCCTTGCTCTAGTTTATCATTTCAATACCACTCAAAAGGGACCCATTTTCTTAATCTTTGATAATTTTTTTTTCGTTGGGATATCAAACGGTAAATTTGTCACGATTTTCCAACGAAAACTTGCACTTTCAAAAGTCTATAAAGTTCCGTTTGTGATGCGTGGGAGCGCGAGTGACGAACGCGACTGACGACGAATTAAAGTATATTTGCATAAAAGCATGTAAAATTAAAGGAAGTTGGATTGTACAGAATCGATCGTACTCAACAAATGACGTAGTTTACTAACTGACTCAGGAATATCTTATAGCTTCCCGTCTGTTTTGCCAAGAATCGCACTAATCACCACAAAGTAATGCGAATGAAGGAAAGTCGAGTAAAGACCGAATAACTGAAGTCTCATAAATTCGTTGTTTAAACTCGAGGTAGAAAATATCACCTGTCGAAGTGACTGTATTCAAATTTAGCACAAGTGATTAAAAATTTACCAGTATTTCTGCAAAAAAAGAAAACAAAAAAGTAATAAAAACGACCTGAAAATACGCACTGATATGACTAACTTGAAAATAGGCCAAGGCCACGGCTCCGCGTCGAGGCAGTACTTAGTCGCAAATCGCGAGGAGAATAGCCAAAATTTTCGACGCGAATGTACCTTCCCAGCTTTCTTACCACAAAGGGAAATGTTTTAATTTTAGAAGCTAGCCACAGGAATGACTTTGAGACCGCATAGCCACTAAAAAAAAGTGAGATGGTTGTGGGGTTTTCTGGATAATACTTCAGATTTTTTATATGTTCTACTGTCACACCGAGCTTAGTTTGAAGCTTAGCTGGAGAGCTGACTGCTACAATATTAAAAAAAGTAACTTAAAATTCTAGTAAAAAAGGAGATGTATACGCATGGGGGCTGTTTAGTTTTCTTTAAGCTGAAATAATCATATTTCCGGCAAAACATCTTCGTGTGCGGCTATTAAGTGCCATGCCACCAACGTTCAATTATCACATGTCGCTCAGCGATACTTTGCTCATTGTTTCTAAACGGCTCGCTTCAAGACTTCCAATATTCATCATGATCTCGAGACTGCATCTACGCGATAAGGGTCGTTGATTACTCTCAAACCTTCCGAAAATATAATTTTAGTTCTTTGACGTAAGTTGGGAACAAAATTAAACACAATGATGACTTATACAGTGACTATAAAATGACAATTAGAAATATCTGTAACAACATAAAATCACATCAAGATATTCACTAAATTTATCACTTAAACTTCTAGGACTGAAACTCCAACATCACTACTTTTTCATCGATAATAAAAATGCGCAAAAACTAAATAAAAAATATGCTCCGTGATTTTTACAACTCTGGTTGGTCGCCATTCACCTGCGCCATAGTTTTCTTTGAAACTCGCACAAGTGAGCCTTGCCTGCTAGCAGGCTAGGTTTCCACTTATTACAACACAACAGTCACTTCACTAATGCTCTGTTTCCTTGTTGTAAAAGCGAGTCAAGCTGCAGAGGGATATCAAAACCCGACTTTCTTTCTATCTTCTATTCTCCTTATTTGTAAGACCCTGAAGAAGGAATGGTCGGAAGGCCGTGCCTTCCGAAATATTGGTTAAAAGATAATATATTCCCGACTGTAAAAATCAGCCTTGCTTTTTTGTTTTATATCTTCTAGTAGCCCGGTGTGTACTGCCGCACCCGCCCCCCTCCCTCTCAAGTTTGAGGGAAGCGGCGGCTCTTTCAGTGGATACACCTTTTTATGTTTTGGGCACTATAACCTTTTGAACAGCGAATGTTCAGCATCAGGTTTGGTACTTCTTTGACTGCAAGAGTCTGGATTCGAAAGCTAGACAGACCAAAAACCAAAATGAATTAAATAAAATTAACGGCTTAACCGCATGTATTCTCGAAACCACCCCGCTCCGCTTGTCATTATTTTAAAGCCGGAAAGATATCAGGTAAAAGAAATTGGCGTCAGTCTCTGCTGTATTGGCGTTAATTATGAGTACCTTTATTCATTTTGCTGGATATTTAGCTGTAGATCAAAAAAGTACATGCCGTGAGAAATGACTGTACGATTTAAAGGGATTCTACGCATGAATATTGATATCACTGATGGTATTATTAATTGCATTTTAAATATATTATTAATATATAGCCAACTCTAGTAAAAAAAAAAAACTGTAGCTTATGAGTATGATTACACAATAGTAAATATATTCTTAGCGAGGTAAAATAGAAAAATTACAGTTTTTTCAGTTCCACTTCACCACTGAAAAATAACGCGGAAATTCATACCGGTATGTTTTTTGTTGAAGAAATGAGCCAATTTTACAATAATATTTCCTAAAATGAACTCGTCACAGACGTCTTTCAAATCTCAGCTGAACCTCAAGCTGTTGTCCAAATTGTCTTCGCGAAAATTACAAAACGCAAACAATCGTCACATCTGCCCCTGCAAAGAACCCCGAACGTTTTTATTGAAGGCGTGGTTAAATAAACTTACCGAAGAAAAGATGACCTGCCCGGGAATTGTGAATTGAAAAAAAAGCGCCCGTTTAAGAAGCCCTGGCTAAAACCAGTTTGGGTTGGAATGGGATTATACAATTTTCTTAAAGGGGTCTAACATACGGTCCTATCTAAGGTTTATATATGTCTGCTTAAAAACAACTGCGCCAAGTAACTATAGTCAAGGACTGAAGGTTTATTGAGGAAACTTCATGAATACGAAACTTATTTTCCATCTTCCTAAAATATGGATGTTTATAGTCAAACCATCTTTCTTTATTAGGGGAGCGAGAGGGTAAAATAAACAGTATTGTTTAGTTGACAGTCACTCTTGATTGGCGCTGGTTATACGACAACATTACGTACTTTAATGGACGTATTGGTCGTGCACTATCTATTCGAACTGAAGAGCTCTGGAGGAGTTTTGACCACAAAGCGTCATCGGTCCCTAGCTCTAAGCTTGGCAGAGAGACTAAGATCAATATCGCATTTTGGTTTGTGGTCAAACTTTCACTTAAATTCGCAAGCCAGTCTTGAATAGTCTTCACTAAAAATATGAGGGTCCATCTTTCTTGGTATCCTTGTTTCCCTGTCTGGCCGTCACCGTTTCTGTAGGTTGATCTTAACAATAGGATTAAAGTAATGCTTGCTATATATTTTCTTATGGGGTCCAATCCAGTTCTTCAGCGGCCTATTTCGGTCAGAAAGAGGTTCTTTCACAGATAAACATCAAAACGAGACAGAGAAGTGGCACTTAACGGTCATCAAGCAACATCAAATTATATAACTAATAAAAGCAATATGTGATATAGGAACAAACTATACACAAAGTGTGGTCCTCGTCTTCTTGTATGAGATTCAGGTCAGATACCGTGACGAGAACTATAAAAACAACATAAAATTCCAACACGCCAGCAGGTGAGTGCTATATACTGAACTTTGTATTAGTTAAGGAGTATTTTTTCTTTGGTGTATCTGATATATATCGGCGCCAACAAACAAGTTGAGCACTTCAGGAGATGTTGAGTGTTTTTTATATCCTGCTTTGGCAACACGGTGCAGATACTGCACAGGTCAAAGTTAAATCACGTATGTTTCATAACGTTCTGGGGTCGCAAAGTCGAAACTCTGTTCGACGACCATGAAGCATAAGTACATTTAAGGGTTCGCAGGGTGTTTAGGCCCGGAGCAATGGGATTTTAGGGAACAATCCTTAAAATCCCTGGGAGGTAACAGGCCTGGGGTGTACACAACAAGAAGTAAACTTAATAAGGAACAATCCAGATGAAAAAAGCGGGTAGCCTACAAAGCAGGCGTTTTTCAAACGAAACTCTCAGAGGTACTTTGTTGCACTGATGGCGGCCGCCATCTTGAAAGCAGTCAACCTTTCCCTTAGGACAACGTCAAAGTTAACAGGATAGCATTATTGTCCCGAAATAGCATCATCAGTTCGCACTGCTTTGCAGGCTAGTGGGGGTTAAGCAACATGTTGATTAACCCGGCACTCAGGGTAGTGGTTTCTCCACTCAGCATTGTTTCAAGGTCATTCGTGAAAACATGAAGGGAATGTCAGACAGATTAACTGGTATAAAATAGACATACTTCTTAGCAGGCACCGGGATAAAAGCAGTGATAAAAGGCTCGATTTAACACTAAGCCGGCTTGATTCCGGCCATCTAAGATCATGCTATTTAAGCGTATGAATAGTTCAGTTCAATGAAAAACGCACCGCGTGTACGACGTGTTCTTAAATTTGAATTTTTATATCCCGTCCGCATGGACTCGACTCAATCCAAGAGTAGAATTTGCTTATTACGCCTAAGTAGAGTTCAGTGAATACTCTTCCTCGAGAGCCGGCGCTATTCAGTCCGAATCATTTATCATTTCCAGCTGTCGAAAGGCAGTTACATATAACTTCAGATCATATGCGGCATTACTGTTAATCTGGCGTGGTTTCAGTGCCGGAGTTAAAGCATTAAGCAGGAGCAGCCGTCTCCTGGTTAATTGGTTAAGTCTTTTTTTTGGATTTTTCTCTTTCGATCTTTTTCCTTTTCACTCAGTTCATAATACTATCAGTGTCAGGACACTAAGACCGTGATCTTGGTTAAAATACCATTTAAGGTGGCGAACAAATTTAACAATTCCCGTTTGAATAGGCTACTAGACGGCTTTAAAAAGAATTCTTTAAAGAATACTCATAGTAGCTTTGACTCTAACGCACGGAAATGACTCCGTTACTGGTATTTAAATAAAACGCGGATTTGGTGCGTTAACCCAGTTGCCTGAACCGCGGCAGGATTATCATATTCATCCCATAAATTCTTACTCCAGGTCTGGAATTACTGAAAACAAGTAACTCATAAATAATCAACAAATAAAAAATATTCATAAAAGAAAAATAGTGTTCTAATTTATAAGGCTAACCAGCCAGCCTGAGTTGCAGGAATTTGAAAGGGAAAGGGATTTTTGGAGCCTTTCACGTTTCTCGCTGGCCGGCCCGGAATCAGGCTATGCCAAGATTTGCTGAAAAAATCTTTGGAGAGACACCTAATAACCGGCTTTGTTATTGTTCCTGCAAAAGCTTGAGGGCGCCATCGCGTAAGAATAAATAAATACAAGCAAATCGAAGAGTCAACACAGCTTAAAGAAAAAAAATATTTTCTTTGTATGACAGTTTCACTGCGATTTGCATGGCAAACAAAGTGTGCAGATGGCGAATGCAAAAAAACCAGACAAACTTCCATTATTACAGGCAGCGTAAATTTATTACTAATACGCTAGCCCAGACGCTAGCCATTAACTTTTCAAGCGAGCTCTCCATTTGGGGGGGTGGGAGGGGGGGGGATCGGATATCGTCCGACGTCTCGGGAGACCCTCGGCCCCCAGGCTCCGACTCGAAGGAGAGAACTTGTTCGCGTGCTCGTCGACACTAGTCAGGACCAAAATTTGTTCCTAAAGAAGACCCTAGATCGAGGCAACCAAAACAATATTATATTTACTGCAGAGGTGACAACGCCACACCACATATATTCTCTTTTCCGAGGTTACTCTCAGGCAGTCAAAATAAAGCAAATTAGGCCAAGTGTTGATGTGTCAGTAGAGGCCCTTTAAACGGCGATCAGGCGTTCCGCAGTTTTTCGGGGATAGCGCGAAAGTCAGCAAAAAAGGGAAGGACGACCGGCTGATTGCAGGTTAATAACGTGAACTATTCGAGCCACGAGCGGCAATCGCGTTAAAAGAACCCCCTGGAATAGTTTTGGTAAAGTTCGCTGAACTTCAGGGGTCTGCATGCCAATGAGGGGCATTAGTTGTCTTGGATACACTACCTTGTTTACATTTCCCATACTTCCGAGTAAGTGTCAAACCACGCGAGTCAAAACGTGACCTTGACGGTAGAAAAATTATAACGAGCAGTACAGCGTTTTAATCATTTGCTTATACCTTCATATATCGTAACCTCTGTTTAACGATCTGTTTCGTTTTTCTCGTCAGATTGACGATACGATTTTACCAATGGTCATAGTTAAAAGTTACTCATCGACACGCGAACGCAGACATTGCAGCCAAGACGATGAACCTTGAACCATTGCATAAAGAAATTCTGCGTGCGTGTGTATCACATGGGCGAACAGGCTGAGGTAGATGAGTGATCATAAACCACTTCTGATTAGGATCAAGGACAGTATCAGCAGATATTCTCAAGCGATTGTTTGGATCCAATATACCTCATCCCCGTGTACGAGAATCCTAGTTCACAGCCTTCTGTTTTATTGTCGTTTTTCCACAAACACGTACACGTAAACTGGACGCGTGTACACGTGGATGTGTTACGAGTTACTGCAGCCCTACCCCATCTCTCGTCAAACTCGCGAGTTCCCCTTACGTTATTGGCTGATCGGATTTTGAGATCGAGCAGGGTCAGGCGGAGTTGGAAAGGAGCAGCCAACGTGGGGAGCGAGTTATCCAGCTCAAATTCGAGCATTTGGAAAAATACGCTTCTTTCAATGTTGCAGAAGCGTCTCCTGGTTTGGGGGTATGTCCATGAAGCGAAAATCGAATATATTGATATACCAAAACAACAAGGTCGTTTGCAAAATGCAGGCACGTACGGCACGTGCTTGCATTTCAGAGCGATTAGGCTTTTGTACATTATGCTTTTGTTTCCAAACTAAAATGGGATGTTACTAGAACGGGAAATGGGAAAATGAAAAATTGCAACAAAACCTTCAACTTGAACCCTAGCCCAATCAATGACTTCATTTTCAATCTCTATTTTGTAGCGATTTTTCATTTTCCGGTTCCCCTTGTTCGTTCCCCGTCCCCATTCCTCTCACTAAAATGCTCGGTCGCCCCCCCCCCCCCCCTCCCCCAAAAAAGTCATAAGATAAGAATGCTCGGATAATGCTCATCAAAGAGATATCGAACAAAAGAAGCAAGGCTGATTTTACAGTCGGGAATATATACTTTTTGCTTTTGCTTTTTGGTAACCAATATTTCGGAAGGCACTGCACTGCCTTCCGTCTTCAGGGTCTTGCATACAATGATAAGGTTATGCTAAGAATTATAAAGAGAGGTTCTTTATCAATCCTAAACGTTCAACTGAAACGTCTTAAGAGGGTTTAGGGCTAACAAAAATGTATAAGTGGCACGACCATAATTAGTGAATAGTTTTAAGTGCCGTAACATGGGGAGGACCTGGGGGGCCTGGGTCCCCCAATAATTTTGACAGGCACGTTTAGTTTGGTGAGCGGCCACGTTCTTCACGCTACTCTTCGGTTCAATGTGTTCATTTCGGTTCGACAAAGCGTCAGAATTATTTATTTGTGGCTTCAACAAAGAAAGAGACCCTCTAGTTCAACATCTTCCGGGGGGAGCATGCCGGCCGGGCCCCCTAGTAGCTCGCGCCTTCGGCGCTCGTGATTGCCCCCCCAATAAATCTAACCTTGCTACAGCCCTAGTTTTGACATATATGATGCTCTACACCGCTGTTTTAAGGTGAAATTTGATCTTTTTTTTAATTTCGAGGTTAAGTTGTCGTTTTTTTCTTAAAAAATGTTTCAATTTTTATTTTCTCTGGGGAAAAAATTGCGGGAAAATTCCACATAAAAGGCTCGAATAATGCTTACATTCTTTAACCTCACTAAAATGCTATAAAAAATGCGAGCGTAAATTGTACACTAGACTGATAATTCAAGCTAAACGATAAAAATACCTTGGGACTGAATGGGAAAGAACGAGAAGCTGCGAAGGCCTGGGGAAATCCGCTAAGAGGCTCGGTTACCAGGACAAGGGAGAAAGAAAAGAAAGTTCGATGGCAGGAAGGAATTTCTATTTTATATGAATAATAAAGTACTTTTGTTTTTGATTGCCACATTTCAGGTAATTGTAAAAAATTCTTGTATGCCTTTCTTGATGTAATAGTTTTTATATCAACTTGTTCTATTCAGGCTTCCTGTATCAGAGGCTTGGAGGACACGTGTGATGCAAAAAGTGAAAAAGACTGTCAAATGTCAGAATCAACGGAGCTCTCGGAGAACGACAGCATGGGACAATGTGAGTTCTTGACAATCTGTACGCATTAAGGTTCATTTTTTTGCATGTTCATAGCGAGAGAAAATCCCTTTATCCCTTTTTTCTATAGATTATAGAACAGTTAAGCTTCATCTTTATCTAGCTGCAGCATGCAGCTTGACTTGATGCGAAAGCGTTGTCAATTAATAAATGTAGATAGATGCATCTAGATAAAATGAGGTACTGTACCTCAGTGTACATTGCAAAATAACTGTTACCTCATGGATTGCTTTAATGAAGTTGACCTGAGATCAGTACTGCATGATGAGTACTGGTGTTTACATAAACAACCTCAGTCCCCTCAGAGTTCAAAACCTGCCTGCCTGAAGAGGACTATTAACGGCGCAATAATCAGTCCTCCACTTTAGGATGTACATCAATAGCACTAAACCAAGTTTTTGGTGGTGTGTCATCTTTCTGCTGTACACCACTGCCTTTGGATTGCCCTAAAGTGTCCAATTCTCACGTCTTGGTCTAATCTGGAAAGTGGGAGTCAAGAATTGAGTGGCCTGGTGTATTCTGTATGAGTAGTGCAAGTTGTAAAACAATGTTAAACATTTGTGACCAGGCATGGGATTTTGTACACTAACGCTTTATACCGTTTAACGGAACAATCCGTTTACTATCCGTTTACCATCCGTTTAAAACGGATCATTAAAGCGTTTAAACGCTTTCCTCATCCGTTTAACGTTTTCGACAAAATGTTTAAACGGTTAACCTATCCGTTTAAAAAAATTTGCATCCGCTTAACGATTTGGCCTAACCATTTAAACGGTTAGCCGGTTAGCCTATCCGTTTAACGATAACTAACTTGCATCAGATTCTGTTTAATGTTTTTGACAAGCAAGCGTATGAAGAAAACAGTCCTGAGAAGCATCCGTTGAATACTATTGATCCCGCTGCGGTCGAGCGGCTCTGTTGCTCTTCGATTCAACTTCCGTTTTTAACTCTCTGGACTATTAGAAGGTCTTTGATTAGAAGAATTCTCAATCGAAAACCCTCATCAGTAATAGCCCTATAATAATTGTTATTGATTCTATTTTCAAAAGCTTCATATCTTTTTACGGCAACAGGATTAAGGAGTATAAATTATAGATATTGCTTGTGGTTTATGGATACAATCGAACTCAAATGTGAACTAACATACCCAGCGAATTCGGCATGTTTGCGAACTCGAATGTCACGCCGGAATTCGAACTTGACAAGTAGTGCCGGAAACCGGCGTAAACCTGCGGCGAAATCTACAAAATCGTCTTTGAGTTTTTCATCGTTTATTCCCTTCGGTTAAAAGAATACGAAAATCACTTTTAAAAAGTATTACACATTACCTTACGAAAACGAATGCAAGATGAAACGAGCAAGACAAAAGTTGAGCTTTATGTTTACACGCTTATGCAAATTTATTTCGATTACGATAGTGAAATTTTTTCACGTGATAGTTCGCCGCCTATGATTGACAAGCTTTTATAGCCTGCGTAGCAAGCGTTTTTGTTTGGTCTCGGAGCAAAGAAAGACCGAGGAACGGAATTTTCGGTCCTAAAAACCGCACAGAAATGCTTGATACGCAGGCTACCTGTACTTATGGGGCAGCACTAAAAGACAGAACCCGGAATCCGGAATCCGGAAATGGAAACGGAATACGGAATCTGTGAAAGAAGGTTCCAAGCAATCGATTTGAAAAAAAATGTTAGCAATGACGGTAAAATAACTAAACAGATAAAAAAAAAAGGAGACATAGAAGAGTAAATTAGCTTGGTAGAGGAGACTGCTGTATCACTAGAGGAGTCGATTCCGGTGAAAAGACTCTTCATGGGACAGCAAAGCGAGGAGAAAAACGGCAATGACAAAAACTAGTTCCTTAAGAAAAAGGTAAGTTGTATGGAGACAGACTTCGTTTAAATTGACAGAGGCGTCGTTTATATAACTGAAAGGCGTCGCCGTCAAGTTTTTCCTGAGTGTCTTTTCTGGGTTGTCTTCAACAGCGTTAGTGTTATTTATCAAGACAACTTACTCAAGAGAACCATGGCATTGTGGAGTCCAAAGAGAAGAGAGAATTGTGCATGCATTTGCTTGATTCCGCAACTGATTACATCAAAATAATGCACCATGTTTAATAAGCCTCTTCAACAAAAATACAGACGTCAACGTAAACTCAATTACTGGTACACGAGTATTCCATCGATCAGTATTCAGCTTGGCGAAAAAGTTGAACTTATTGCCAAACGTGGTGTGGTCTGAGGCCAATTACTACTATGCTTGACATTTAGCTACAAAGGCAATATTTAACTGTATTATCCAACCCACAGACTTGTGAATAAAACTTAATCGTAAAACCAGTGCAATAACTCACACTATGGCAAACCTTATCAAGACACAATAACAAGAATATATTTAAGGGAACTGCCAAGAAAACTAAAACAAATTCTCTTTCGATTGTACTAAATTATGCAATGTGAAATTCTTTAATTTTCTATCATTGATATTTGATTCCGTATTCCGTTCCGTTTCTGTTTCTGTTTCCAGATTCCGGATTCCGTGTTTTAGTGCTGTCGGTACTTATGCAAATAATTTTCAAATCTGCGACAAGAAACGCATTGAGCTTCAAAGCACGAGACTCTCGGCTCGCTTCACTAACGAAATCACGAAATCCTGTGCCCGGTCACATTTGTGTAATTCATTCAAGTAGTGAAAGTGTGATTTATGTGCCTGGGTGAAATAAGATGAGGCAACGCTAAAAAAAACTTAAATTTCAGCACGTCCTTTGGGCAAGCATCTCTCATGTCTTGCCTGCCCTGCAGAGCAACTACTTGCTTGGTTTAGCTAATGATTTGGTTGGAGGATGACTTGCCGGACCCTTGTCCATTGGGCAACTGAGCTAACACTGCATCTAGTTACTTGCCTTAGCTTGCAAGAAAAACTCCTTGCCTCTTCCCAACAAAGTTACTTACCATTAGGGACAGCAAGAATTTGAGGGGTTGTAGTGTGCTAGAGGATCTATTCAAATGCTTTACAAGTACAACTCATATAAAGTGTGCATCTGGAAGATGATATTGTGACTGTCACCAGTTTTTCCTTGTGTAAGTGCTGGGAGGGGGAGAGTAAAAAGGGCACCATAAGTACACTCTCAAAATGAGTTGTTTAATTAGCTAATGAAATTCTAGATAAATGATCCAAACAGTGTCCCAAAAACAAGAGCCTGTGCCACAGATGGAACTAACCTTCTGGTTAAGCCTGTTTAGTATATTCTAAGACAATGGATAGTGTTTTTTGCATGCTCTGATTGGCTACTTAAACTCCTGATATCCAGTGCTATTCACTGATTTATCTCCAGCTTGCGTAAGTTACTAGCAAAATGCCTTCCCATTTTTCTGCCGTAACAAACAAAGAAGTTTCACAAATAATCAAACCAGCTGTTCTTGAACTACTTGAAGAAGGTGAGCAAAATTCGGTGTGGAAATTTCAACATGTAAAGCCCTGTTCTTTTTGACTTGAATTTATCGATGAGATGGATGAAAAAGTTTTTTGTTTACAAATGCAAATTAAGTCTTGCATTACTTTATTTAGCTGGCATGTTCATGCTTAAAACTAAATTTAATAGTTTTTTACAGAATGGTTTCAAATGCAAAAAGAAGTCACAACTTCTTTTGAAGAAATTCCCCCGCAAGAGCTAAACGAATGGTTTCAAAAGTTTTATTTGTCAGCAAGAAAACGTGATGGCTGTTTGGTTATTGCACACCAAAATTATAAGTGTTATGAGTTAAAAAACATCATTTTTGCGCTCAATTATTTTACTGTCTTAGTATATGCTAAAACAATTTTTCACCTCGCTACTTTGTACTTTCCTTGCCATGACATCTTAAATAATTTTTTTCCCTTTACTTTGTACATTTTTATGGCAAACAAACCAATAAACCAATAAACCAAACCAATGTGGCTTGGTAAATACTTGGTAAATATCCACCACTAGCAACCTCCACTTTGGTGTTATTGTTACATGTATCTACGAAAGAGTGGTTGTTACTACACACCATGATTCGCCTGTTTAAAAGCCATTGTCGATTTGCCAATCAAGTTAAAGGGAGATTCAGAATACATTTCCAGTATTTCATTGAGTTCATTGGGGGCCTACAGCAAGGATCTTGGCACTGATTTGCAGACATTACTAACTAGGCTTAGATTATGTATGTAATATAGGAATGCTAATAAAATGTTAAGTTATGTCTGCAACACAGGCCCTTTAAAAAACAATAGCAAGTGTGTTTTCAAAGTCCAAAGAAAATATAGGTTTCTAAAGAACCCAGTGGTTCCTGGAGTAAAACATTTCCTTTTCTGAAAGATCTAGATATCTTGCTACTCATAACCATTCAACTTCCACTGTTAGCTTATCACTACTGACTCACCATCTTGTCAAACCCTCAGAACTCTGTTTGTTGTTGCTACAATAATGATGGACATCTATCTAATTTGAGAAATCACCCCTCTTCAATGAAGAGTTAATGTTAATATGTTTCCTTCTATAGATATTTGTTCAGAACCAAGCAAGAAGGAAAATTCTTTTCCAGAAACATTAGAGGGTTTTGGGTATAAGTTTAATGCAGGTTGGTAAATATTGAGTTAGTTCAGGGGCACACGACGACAATTTTTGGAAAGTATCCGTTCAGAAGACGATTCAAGATCTAGAATTTTCGGAACATTTGTTGTGAAATTTGTAATTTTTCAAGCTTCTAAAAAATAGTATAATTGAAAATTTTTAATGGATTTTTACCCTTTAAAGGTCACCTAGAATTTTCGGGAGCCTTTTTTCTGGCTGAAATTTTTGAAAAGGTAAGTTTTAATCCCTATAATTTTCAGATCACTAGACTTTCAGCTAGGAAATCCCGACAGATGATGATACAGTGTAAAGACTAAAATACGTTTAACAATGCCATGTTCATGGTTTTGAACCATATTCTCGTTGGGTGCCCCTGTTAGTTGCAGGGCTGTCACTAAAGACTGGGAACTGGGAATTGCCCCTGCCCCCCCCCCCCCCCCCCCTGCTACTATGAGCTACTATGGCTATTATGAGCCTGATTCCCTGCTATTTTCTAGAAAACAATAGGAAAATAAAACCAGAAGAACTTCCTAGCTGTTCAATTGCCGGTCCACTGATTGCATACATTTACACCCAACAGCTTGAAATCTTAGTGTCAGTTCCTGAGTTAATGTTTTCAGACAGTGATTGTCTGAGACCACAGGGTCAAACTCCCTGTGCCATTCACAATTCCATCTGTGTTCGTGTTTGCAGATGAAAATTGTGAGGTTGTTAGTAAAATTATGAGTCAAGGTACTAGTGCAAATTTTGTACTTTTTTGCAGAAGGACAGATGCGGAACTTGGAAACTGGCGAGCCATTCAAATTTGAAGTCAAAGAAGGTGATAGAGCCTACAATCAAAAACATTATGAAGCACTTGGAGAGGTAGGATCTTGGACAGTTCAGATGAATTAAACATCATTCATTGGCATCTTCACTGCTCATTTATTTTGTAGAGGCTTTACAGGGCAAGGTTAAGACTATTCAGGGGTTTTGATTAACGTTTAGGTTCATGTAGGTGCTAGCTAGAGCAAGCTAAAGGAGGTAGCATTTAAGACCTAGCATTCCTGACAAGTAAGCATAAAACTGAATATAAGGGCAAAGTAGCAGATGTTTTACGACAGAAACAAACTCCATACTTACCCCAAACTCATATTTATCATGTGTACACATGTACTCCAACTGACTGAGCACTTTGTTGATATTATGATGTACTTGTGTTTTGTAGGTGATTACAGAGTTTGTTTACAATTTACTGGAGGAAGACGTCAAGCTAAAGAAGCATTTTGTTCCTGTAAGTGAATTAAATTAGAGTGTCTTATAAGATAATACATGCAGCTATGTTGAATCTGTGGCTCAGTAGGCTCTTATTCAGGGCTGTGCTCTAGCAGAGCTTGGTGGCCACTGGCGCCTATGTTTTGTCCTCGGGTGACAAGAAAATCTCAAAAATTTTCATACAAATCATATGCTGGGCACCCTAGATTTTACAGTTTCAGAGCACTGGGCTCCCTTCAGTGTTTCTTAGAGCACAGCCTTGTTATTATAATAGTCAATCATGGGGGCAAGAAGTACACAGCACAGAAAATTTTCAAACAAAACCTCTTTGCAGGTACATTTTCATGGTGCAGTGGGTCATGATTTTGTTTTTAGTAGACTGCAGTGAATTCACTGCATGTAGCAGTTATTGCTTCCACTTGAAAAAATTTGTGACGTTTCGTCATGTTGTCTAGTACATTATCTTGATGACTTTGTTGGGTTTCACAGCTGATGGTTCACAAAGTAAGAGTTACAGACTGATGCACAAAAGCTGAACCAAGGTCAAAACAGAAAACGATGGGGGAGGGGGTGAGGGGAAAAGGCAGTGAGAAAAATCACCTGCATTCAATCCCTTGAGAGTTTTGTAACTACGTCCAAAAAGTGGACATAGCAGACGGCATTCCTGATTGGCCAACAGAATGTCAACTTGTCAGTGGTTATAAGATTCCCAGTGGATACAAACTTTAAAGGAGTACTGTCGCTTGTAATGCACCTATCTGCAACTGACCTGATTTGTGTTCAGTTAAAGAAAAGTATTCATCATCTGTATTTGACACGCCAAGTAGAAGTTCTGCAGTTCTAAAACTCCAGAGAAAAATTCTAAAAGCAAGCGTGCTGTTTCTGAAAAAGGAGAAAAACTACCGTGCTCATTTATAGGTGAAAACAACTCAAATCAACAGTTGCCTTGCATGAGAGATTTGTGTTTGCTCAACCTGATTCATTGCAAGAAGTTTTAGATGCCAAGAAGTTCTACAGTTCTCAAACTCCAAATAATTAAATCTATTTTTCCTTCAAGCGTAAAGTGCAATAAATAAAATGGACGTTCTTAATAGATATTCTTAAAAGCAAGTGTGCTTTTTCTGAATGAGAAAATTATATTTCTGGAAAAGAAGACAAAAAACACCTTGAGCAGCGAAAACTAAACTGAAGCCAACAGTCGCTTTGTGTGAACTTTTGCTTTTGTCCTATGATGTGTCAGTAATCAACATTTGTTCCTTCAAATGAGACTTTTGTTTAAAAAAAAATTGAATATTTTTATCTGATAGTGAAACTGTTTAACAATCCAATTCTGATGAACAAAATTATTTCCTAAATGCTGATAAAAACATTAACGGTCATAAACAACAAACCTTTGGCGTGACAGTTTGCCGGCTGGCATCAGACCTCAAAGCATGTCACATTGCACGTAAGCCAAACTCCTCCTTTCACAAGACTGGAATGGGCATTTCAAAAATCTTAAGGGGTTGATTGCAGACAGTTTTTGTTACTGCCTTCTCCCCTCACCCCCTCCCCCACTGCTTTCTTTTTCGCCCTTGGTTCAGCTTTTGCATGGCTGAATCTCTTATCCTTACAAACCAGAAAAGAAAAAGCCTACCAAAAAACCTGCCAGCTACACAGGCTAACCTATGTGTAAAAATATCAATAAGTTGATGTTCAAGCATTGGACCTTCAGGTTCATTTTGACAATTAGGGTCAGTGCTTAAAGGGGCTGTTTAGTTTTGTTAATAATGCCAATTATATTGCCTGTCTTTATTTCCTATGGAACTTAGGAAATTTCTTGTAAATTGCAAAATTGCAGCTTTCGTGTCAAACATATAATTATGTCTCCCAATCTGTATATCAAATGTTACCGAAACCACAAAAATGAACTTTGAAAAACTATTATTTCTCCAAATCACAACTGCAATCCATTAATTTTTAATCTTCTTCAAGTTTGTTCATCCTCTTCTATTTGCTGTGTTATTTGTTCCTTCTTTTCATGTTCCGAGCAGACATTATTGTTATGTTTCAGTTAGTTTTTGTGGTAGCTCTAACTATTACAATTTAGAAAAATTTTGTGATACATCTCCTTTAAAATGCCTGCCCTGCTTTTCAACTTTTTTATGGCAGAGGAAAAAAAATATTGATTCCAGCAACTCACTAGGGGATTCCAAAAACTTTGTGTTTTATTTTCCCATTGACCCAGCTCCCCAGCCAGTATCTTTCTAAACTAAGCCCTTCAATCATTCATTCACATAAGCATAAACCTGAAACCTACTGTGACATTGAAAGACACTTCCCCATGGGAAAAAATAGTGTTTTATGAAATTGTAAATGCATGAAAAAATTAATGTTTCCTGCTTAGTTTTCTATGGGTTTGTGAGGTTTTGCTGCTGGAATATTTTTAGAATTTAAATGTACGTAGTCTTGGTCGACTTTAATTGATTAGGGTTAAGCACTCATTTTACTGACTAAGGGTTAAGCACTTTTTAGGGTTAAACACTCAAGACACCCGCAACATTTGCTTAGTTCTTCGACAAAGAATAGAACTTCACATCTAGACTTAATCAGAATAATTTAGTATGTGACTATTTGCTTTTATATGCTTTAAAATTGAAAAATCCTTGATGATTGTTGTTGATTTTGCTGTAAATGTTTCAACACACTGATTTAAAACAAATTTTTACCTTTTACAAACTTCATGGTGTTCGAATCGATTGATGAAATATGAGTGCAACTGATGCATTAATGGTTTGTTTTCATTTTGTCACAGGTTTTAGATAATATTACAAACCTTAAAATTTACGGCCAGATTCAATGAAAAAGCACTCTCACTTACTTTCTTCATTTAAGATATTAAATTTAACAAAGGATAAGGCAAAATTAAGAGCAATAGTTCCTTTAACAATGCTATAACTACATAATTATTTAATTGCCAAACCTGAACAGGGCCATAGCGAGACTTCAGAACAAGACGAGGCAAGTTTCGAGCGCCAAAGGCGTGAGCCTTTAGGGGGGTCTGGGGAGCATACCTCCCCCCCCCGAAAAGTTTGAAATCTAGAGGCTCAGAAGTGCTATTGTAAGCATTTTCCATGGCATTTTTCTTCAGAAAAGTCAATCTTGGGCAAGTGCAGAGGTTCACTTTTTTATTGCTTAGCGATACTGGTGCCAAGTTAATGACCATCTGCATTTTAAAGCATTTGAAAAACCGCTACTCACAGTTCACATGAAACGAATTAAAAATTAATAACCTTGTTAAAATGCTTTTCCCCTCAATTCATCCACCTTATATTAGCTGGTTTCATCTTAACCAATCCAATCTTTTCTGGGGATTATATTCTTAATTAAACATTTCTTAAAAAAGAAAAGGCCAAATCAAGACGAGGCAACTGCCTCGTCTTGCCTCATGCTAGCTACAGCCCTGCTGAACAGTGATCTAATCCGTCTGTTCATGTGAAAACAGCTACAATACCGCTTCTGATAGTTAAATCCTGGTTAACATTTTTAATCAATCTTATCGACTGATTTTCATGAAGAAGAGTTTTGAAGTGAAGAATACTTTGGTTTCTGATTAGCTTTAACTGTTTTACTACTGAAATTTGGGAGGGTTTTATGTTAGCACACAAGGATGAAAAATGCTTTTTTTTTGCATAAACATTTTCTTCTCTGCTGTAGCAATGACAAAGACATTCCAACACTTAAAACAATGGCAACCTACTTCTGTTCTTTCTGCGTTTTCTCTTGAAAGTGTGAGGATTATTGTTAGCCATTATTGTTTTTGCTTGCAAGGCCTATATATAATGGGTACCCTACTTTTTACTTGTGATGTTTTTGAGTGGGTGCATTTCTGTAATGTTGAATTTTGCACCTTTTGTATGTGCATGTTACAGTGTACCTTCATGTATTGGCCCTATAGTTATCCTTTTGAAAGCATTAAGTCTGCAGTCTTGGACAAAACTGTTGAGAAAATTGCATACTTGCATGAGGGGCATTTTTTCAAAACTTCATAGCCAACCAATTCTTCCCTCCCTCCCTTCCTCCCCCTGGAAGCAATGTTGTTGGGTCTTCAAAAGAAAGCCGGATCCCTAAGCATTTGTAGGAAGCAACTTTGAACTGGGGGAGGGGGTTTTCTTTACGCAAAGCCGTTGATTTAGAAATAGTTTTGTTATGTTAGGTAGTGTGCATTAATATAAACATTTTCTTAAGTAGTTTTGTCCCGAGTTGTGGCTTAATAACAATTTAGTTCATTTTCTTCAGGTTGATGCAGAGGAAAATGAGGCCAAGAGTTTCTTCTTCATGAGTGATGATGCTTTGACATGTGACAAGTTGATGATTCTTATTCACGGGAGTGGTGTTGTGAGGGCAGGACAGTGGGCCAGAAGGTCATTAACCATTAACATGATATTATGCATGCTTATTTCCTTCAACTGCTTTGTACCTGTAGTTTAACCTCGATGAAACAAAGGGTGAAGGCTCTTGCAAAATTTGTTCGCTACAGAGAGGTTTCATTGGATCAAGGTTCTTTTATATAATATTTTACTATTACTGGGGTAAGAAAATCGTAGGTTATACTGAGGACTTCATTATGTAGAGGTTTGTTAGGTTGAGGTTCCACGTTTTGTAGTGCCGCCCTTACAGTCAAACCTGCATTAGGCAGTCACCCTCAGGGAGTGGCCTACTGTCTGCTTAATACAGGTTGACAGTTTAATACAGGGTTGGCAAAACTACAAGTTGATCAAGAAAATAAAGCATAACACAACTCATTGACCTGTTAGTGATTCTACCCTTTCTTGTGCCAAAATAAAGGGAGTTTATTAAAGACCACTGAATGCCATGCTCAGTGATCTATCACACTAGTACAGTACAGACTGTATATCTTGACAAAGTGACCATTCAATAGAGGTGAAGACAGTAGAAAATAACTGCATGTAGTTTGGACCACAGAAAAGGTAACTGCAGCCACTAAATAGAGGTGACAGCATAACACAGGTCAGATTTACTGTAAGGGACCGAAATGATTTTTAGGACTTAAGAAAAGGGACTGCTTACCAGAGGGTGTCTACCTAATGCAGGTCCACTTAATACAGGTTGACTGTATTAACTAACTTTCCTACTGGAGGTCAGGCGTAAAACTGAGTAATAAGTTGTAGATTAGCATGGTTGTCAGTTGAGAAAGTTTTGAAGTAGATGGCTGAGTTGTCAAAGTAAGCAGCCAATCCAGGAATATTTTATGTAAAAAACCCCATCAGTAAAGAAATGTCAAGTAGCCGGCCAGTACTAACCAAGTAGGCGGCAATTTTCGCCAGCCTTTGGCTGGCTACTTAAGTTTATTGCTAATCTTATACTTGTCATTTAACAACCCCATTGCTATTGTTAAAATGTTATAATAAATTAGTAATTAATTAATTTAAAGCCACTGCATGTAGTGGCACAGGATTCAAAATTGTTCAACATTTTGAAAGCTCAACAAATTACAAGCAATGTGGTTAAGCTTCCTGAATGCAAGTAGAAGCAAAATTCACTGTTTTTAAAAGTTTGATTGTCATGGTTCAAGAAGTTGCAACTTTTTGAATGGTAATGTTTCTCTGTTGTTAGTCAACAACATTCAACACAATATTGAATGGCCTTAAATTTTCAACATAAATTATAACATGTAACTGTTCAATCAACATTTTGTTGAACAAAAGAGTCACAACTCCTGTTTGTTGATCAACAAATTTGGAACTGTTGTTATTGTTTTAACTTATTAATTATTGATTAGGATCAATACTTTTTTTGTATAGGTTAATTATCAACGATGATTTGAGCTCTGGAACAATGTTGCCGTACATCAAGAGAGCTAGTGAGGTCAGGCTACATCTTTGAACTGTTAATGCTTTATATACTGTTGAAACTCCTATAAGTTTGAACTGAGAAACACTAAAGCTTTCTACTGTGGTCAATAAAAAGGAGACCTAAAATCGGGAGACTGTCTTTTCAATGACCCCCCCCCCCCCCCCTCGAAAAATTGACCCAGCCCCCAATGGGAATGACTTAGGACATTATATGACGTCTTACATGATGTACATGCCATCAAAATTCGAATGCTAGAAATAATCTTTGTCTATGACAAAAATGCCCCAGAAACCATACTGCGAATAAGAAAAATTCAAGTTTTGAGCTAAAAATGGGCTAAATCTCAAACTAAGTCTGTTTTATTTTTTACTAAGTATTCAATATTTATCGTGGACGTAAAAAGCGGGAGATTTATGTACCAAAGCGGGAGACAAGGCAAAAAAGCGCAAGTCTCCTGCCAAAAGCGGGAGAGTTGCCAGGCATCACTGCAGTTTAGTAGTCTTCATCATCTTTATCACTCTTTAATGAGGGACATATTTTAGCATAGAGCTAAAGTGTTTGATGCAGATAATATTTCCAAGATATTTGATGCTGCTGCTTTGTTCTTGTTGAGGGAATTAAGTCATCATTAGAGACCTTAAGACTGAAGTTTTTCAGCTTTTTCTGTGAAGTGCGAACGTCAAGAAGTCTCGTGACCAGAACCTTGCCATCAGGTTTGCTGTTTGAGGTTCATGTTTTGTACATCTAGACCATGCTCCAGAGGTAAGTGATTTACCACATGGTTTTTTGTACCCTCAAACATCACAATCCCACGTCTGAGACGAAGTATAACTTTTAAGCACTCTTTTGCTTATTGATTATCAAATTTTATTGTAAAAAAAACATAATTTTGAAGACTGTTTCTCAGCTAAAGTAGAACAAAGTGGACGAATGAAAACAAACATGGCAGTCACAGGCAATCACCCACAAATTTTAAGTCCCAAATATGGGCAGACGGGTAACGTGAGACTTTTAACAGCAAATGGCAGTTTGTCGTTTGCAGCAAACTGACCCAACCTCGATCTTAAGGTCTCTATTATTTCTGGGAGTGACAGGCAAAATTATTGATATCTCCCACAATCCTTTCTGCCTATTGAAATGCAAATGTCATAGGCACTCAGCTGCAGTTAATCAGGCAGTCTCCCTTGGGGAACTACTGTTTAAGATAGCTTTGAACAGCCTTGGTGACAACAAGAAGTTCCTATCACAAGACAAAACAATACCAAAGGGTTTTCTTGTGTCTCCTTGTGCCCCCAAGAAATTACAGACCATGTTTAAAAAAATTATGCAATAATAATGTAGCTAGTAACTCTCTGAAGGAAGTGGTGGCATTAAAATAAGTTAAACAGAGATAAATACAATAAAAAATAAGTTGAGTTCACTGCTGTATAGTCTGGGGTAACACCTATGATCATAATATTAAACCACTTGAATGAATGCAAAAGAAAGCAATCCATCTAATTACCTTTTCTGATTTTGATGCCCATACTAGTCCTTTGTTTTCTCAACTCAAACTTCTAAAACTTCAGGATCATTATCAAACTTCAAACTCTTTACTTCATGCACCAATTCTTCAACGGCAAATTACCAAAGATTTTCGACTCCTTTTTATTAAAACTTCAGATAAGCACAATGTTAACACTCGCTTTGCAACTAGGTCAACCTTCTATGTACCGAAAATTCGAACAAACTATGGCAAATTCAGCATTTGTTACAATGGACCTATTCTATGGAATGAGACTGATGAGAGATTTAAGATTCTAACTCCTTACTCATTTAAAAGAGAATTATCATTGCATTTCATTAATTTCTATTAACTTTTCTACTAATTGCTATATTCTGGTATTTCTGGTATTTTTTTTCTTTTTTTTTTCTACTATCTTTTTTATTGTACTTAAATGCTTAAGAATTATTTGTCCTATAATCTACTTCCTTAATTAAGTGAGTAAAATGTAAATGCCTCTTTTCTGACCAGATATTTACTTTAAATTAATAAATGTGGTCACCCAACTAGTTTAGCTTTTTAGTTATTTTGGGTGACCAGCAACTGTATGTATTTTTAATTTATTTATTGTTTAAATAATTATTATTAGCAATTTTGCAGTTCAAACAAACCTTGTTGTTGTTGTTGTTGATTGGACATACAAAAAGGTTACTACAACTGGTTTAATCTAATCTAATCATTATTTTCTCAAACCTTACCTCCAAGGAGGGATATGGCGTGCTTATCACAAACGGAAATGAAAATTATGTGCAGAAAAACAAGAAAAGAATAACCATTAGAGTAAGTGCAAACAAATGGATAAAAAAATTATTATCACCATCATCATCATCATCGTCATCATTATTGTTAGTATTATTGATGAGGCTTGAAGAGCGAAATATATTTTGAGGATTTTAAACTTCTAGAACATTTTTTATTTTATTTTTACATTTCACATAATTTTCTTATACGTGGGTTGAATGTGGTAAAGACACGATGTCTTATTTTGCAAGTAGTTCAAGTTATGCGAACACAAATTCCTAGTCTTGGCAGTTACAACTTCTCAAAAATGTGTAGAGGTAACCTCATGAGTAATTCTAAAAGTTAAATTTACTATAAAAAGAAATGCTGCAGCAGTGACTGCGATCTTAAAATATGGCTTTTCAGATGCTGCATTTGACTGCATTTCCTTTCTTAAGAAAAAGCAATAATTGTTATTAATTTGTTGTTGTTTCATTTGTTTCTTAAGGGCAGTGAATCTCCTGAAAGGCACTTTGGCTATGTTTGTGAGCACTTTATTTTAAAAGCAGCAGCACAAACAATAGTTGTGGTGGCTCATAGTTATGGAGGAGTTGTCATCGTTGAAGGAGTAAGTGAATGGTAAATTTCATATGGTAAAAGTATTAAAGTTTCATCTTATCAGCTTTCCAAACTTTACAAAATGTATTTGATGTGGGAGCAATGACTGATTAAAATAAGTGTCTGTTATTTTTCCTTGACAGTATTTATTAATAATAGCACTAATGCTAGTGGGGCCACCCAAGTTCCCGAAACAAATAATTTAAATCAAACTGCTTGGCCACACTTCTTCCTCTGTGCTCCATTCAAGCTGCATACTAAGGTCAAACACACAAAAAACATATATTGGTCTGCATGAATTAAAAAAAGAAATAATTAAAGGATGTGACTAGAAAAATGCTGTCTGAACCAACTGCTTCATCAGTGCCAGATAATGCAACATTAACATCTGAGCTGATCATCAGGCCATGCAGTGAGGCACAAAAGAATTGGACACACCACTGGGTTGTTCATCAAAGGGCACACAATTTCACTTTTCAGCATTTCAAACATGGTGTCTGTCTGAAGCACTTTACTAAACCAAGTCAGGAGCCCATAACCCGGAGCGAGCAACTCCCATACTTGGCCTATGTCACGGCGGTTTACGGACCAGTTTATTTTTAGACACATTTTAGGGCTTTTTTTCCCAAAAAAATAGAATCTCCACCATGTCTATGAGTGCATTCGAAGTATAAAATATCAAAAAGGAATACTAATGTTATTAAAAGGCAAACAAATATCATTTTTAGGTTTGTAGTTGAGTTTTGCTGGGTTTGTGGAATTTAAAAGAATAGATATTTAAAATTCTCACCTAAACCATTCTAAAAATAAATTGGTCCATGAAATGCCATGACACGAGCTCATGGAAGTTGCTCGCTCCAGGTTATGGGCTCATGACCAAGTGAAAAACAAAAGGAATATATGATTCACTGGTTAATTTGACAGACAAGTATTTGCAATCTTGAACAGGTTGTGATTGTTTATCTGTCCTTAACAGGGTCACAAAATAAGCAGTCTTGTCTTGAAATGAACAGGGAAGAATTAAATGGTGACTGGGACGAGTAATGGCGGTGTGAAGACGCTTATTGTGGCTGTCCGCAACTTCTTGAAATATCCGAGGTCCCCGTAACGACAAATGGCCGAATTTATTACCGAACTATTAGGAAAAAGGAGAAACAGGATATCGGCCAGTTCTGACGACTCAGCCTCCTCACCCAACAACAAAAAATCTCGACAAACCGTCTCAACCGACGAAGAAATAGCTGAAGAAGACACAATCTTAACCGCGCTAGAGATGACAGCAAACTTCTCTGAAAAGCTGGAAGAAATCCTAGAGCATTTGAAAAAGCTCGACGTCATAGAATCATCCGTTAAAAACATTGAGACAAAGCTCAACTGTCTAGAAGAGCGTACAGCAGTATTGGAAAATTTCAGACAAATTACGGAGAAAGACATTAATGATCTTAAAGAAAATGGAAATTTCACAAGCTCACAGTTAACTGAAATATTGACCGAGCTAAAAAATCACCAAGCCGCAATCGCTGATTTAACACAAAAGACGGAGACGAGTAAAGAGTTGTTAAACGACCTCACGGCAAAAAATCTCTACCTAGAAGCTTATTCGAGAAGAGAGAATATCAGATTTATGAACATAGGAGAAGGCTCCTCCGATGGACCCGAAGATGTGGAAGAAACCCTAAGAGATTTCTTAGAACGGGAATTGGGTTTCCACGATGCAAGAAGCGCTGAAATTCAAAGAGTCCATAGGAGCGGAAAAAGCAAGAATGGAAAGCCTCGGCCAATCCTGGCCCGTTTTCTGAGATACAAGGATGTCCAAAAAATATTTTCCCTCGGGCACCGATTAAGAGAAACCGACTTCCAAATGTTCCGCGACTATCCTGCAGAAATTGTCAGACGACGTAAAGAGCAGATGAAGACCTTCAAAGAGGCCAGAAGAAACAACATCCCTGCATCCTTCAGTCTATCGAAACCAGATAAGTTATTTATTAGAGGTCGATTATGGCCTGTAGGAAAAAAACTGGTCATTAATTCTGAGACTCTCTAGATTGATTTCGTAAGCGTATTACGGGGACAAACTTGTCATTATTACTATTTTTTTTGCGGCTAGTTACCCGTTAGAGATGCAAAGTGATCACCCAGCAAGAAGGGAATATTTTAACTTCGTCTTTATGTTTTTTCGTTTATTTTTCTATTTTGCTTTACTGTCCATGCTCTGAAATATCTTTATTTTATACCTTTTAGTGCTAAACCGATACTCTTTATCTCTTGCGCAAAAATGGGCATAATTTCTCATGCTATTATGCTTTGGGTGAAAGATGTCAGATTCTTTTCTCACCACAGCAACAAAAGAATTCGACATTACAATTGGTTCAATTAATGCTAGGGGTTTGGGAGACAGAATCAAGCGACGGGAATTATTTAATTGGCTGCGGAAAAAACAAATGGCAATGTATTTTATTCAAGAAGCCCATTGTACTGAAAATAATATGCATGATTGGCGAGCTGAGTGGGGTTATCAGGCCCTTTTCAGCTGCTGCTCCAGCAAAAAGGCAGGCGTTATCATATTGTTTAACAATACTTTCACCTTTCAAATCTCGAGAGCATACTGCGACCCTGGGGGACGCTTTATAATCTGTGACTTGATTACAAACGGGAAACAATTAACCTTCGTAAATTTATACGCTCCAAACAATGACGAGCCAATTTTTTTTTACCTCAATCTTTGAACGTTTAGCAGATTTTAAGTGCGATGAGGTCATAATTGGCGGGGACTATAATTTAGTACTGGATGTTGAGAAAGATAAAAAGGGCGGCCTTGCAAAAACCCACAAAAAATCGTTGGAAGTAATAAATAGCTACTGCGAAGACTTAGACCTAATTGATGTCTGGAGAATACAAAATCCTGATCAAAGAAGATTTACATGGAGACAAAAGAACCCTGAAATACATTGCAGACTTGATTTTTTTCTTGTAAGTCAATGCACATCTTGCAACTCAATCAATACAGACATCGTCCCTGGTTATAAGACAGATCACTCACTGATCACATTGCAAATATCGACGCATAACAACATGAGAGGACGAGGTTTCTGGAAACTAAATACCTCATTCCTAAAGGACGAAGAATATATAAAGAAAATACAAATAATTATAACCCAAACTAAAGATGAATATGCACAAGATAACACTGTCACTCCAAATTTACTGTGGGAAATGATCAAAATGAAAATTAGAGAGACATCAATTGAGTACGGTAGAATAAATAAGAGAAAGCTTTTTCAAAAACAAGATGATATAGAAAAAAACATCAAAATCCTAGAGGAGCAGACCGCTAACATCGATGTAAAAGACTGCCCAAATGTATGGTCAGAGTTGGAAAAGGAAAAACGGGAACTTGAAACCATAATTGAATACCAGACAAAAGGGGCTATTTTAAGATCTAAATCGCGATGGTACAATGAGGGCGAAAAAAACACTAAATACTTTCTAAACTTAGAGAAGAGACACTACAAACAAGGAACGATCACCCAGTTGGAAGGCAATGACAAAGTCTTAATTCAATCGGACAAAGAAATTTTACATGAGTGCGAGGCTTTTTATAAAAATCTGTACGGCTCAAAAGTACAAGTTAACGATTACCCGCAAGATTTCTTTCCAGCTACACGAGAAGTATTGAGTGAAGAAAGTAAACAGCATTGTGAAGGTCTTTTAAGTTTTAAAGAGTGTTTGGAAGCGGTAAACGGTATGGCCACAGAAAAAACACCTGGTACGGATGGCCTGCCATGTGAATTTTATAAAGTCTTTTGGAAAGACATAGGTGAAACACTAACAGAGGCCCTAAACTTCTCTTATCAAACAGGAAAACTCGCGGTGTCACAAAGATGAGGAATTGTCAAGCTTATACCAAAGAAGGACGCAGATCCCAACTTAATTAAAAATTGGCACCCTTTGACACTATTAAACTGCGATTATAAGATTGCATCAAAGGCCATAGCAAATCGAATAAAGGCAGTCTTGCCGGAACTTATATCAGAAGATCAGTCAGGGTTCATTAAAAATAGGTGCATAAGTGACAATATACGCATGTTAGATAGCGTCATTAAGTATACAGAAAGCAAAGGACTACCCGGTCTACTTCTTTTCCTCGATTTCGAAAAAGCTTTTGACACTCTAGAGTGGTCTTTCATAAATCAAACTTTACAGCATTTTGGCTTTGGCCCCTCACTGTTAAACTGGTTTGGATTATTTTACTGCAACATTGAAAGTTGCATACTAAACAACGGATGGGCAAGCAATTTCTTTGATTTAAGTCGAGGTGTTAGACAAGGCTGCCCCTTATCGCCTTATCTCTTCATACTATCCATAGAAATACTTGCTGAAGCTTTTCGCAACAAAAGAGAAATAAAGGGCATCAAGATCCAAAACACTGAAGTTAAAGTAAGTCAATATGCTGATGACACAACACTTATTTTAGATGGAACTGAAGAATCAGTAAGAGCGTCACTGCTACTGATAGAAGCATTTGGCAACATATCTGGCCTAAGGCTAAACAATGAGAAAACAGAGGCCTTGTGGATAGGTTCTAAAAGAAATTGCGACTTAAAACTCTGCCAGGAAAAAAAATTTAAATGGCAAAAGGAAAAGGTCAAAGCACTAGGCGTGTGGCTCTCTACAAATCACCAGATAACAATCTCTCTCAATTATAACGAGAAGTTAGCGAAAATCAAAACTATCTTGGGATGCTGGAAATTTAGAAGACTCAGCTTATTAGGGAAAATAACAGTACTAAAAAGCCTTGTAGCATCCCAACTGGTCTATATACTTACACCTTTACAAACAAATCACCAAGTAATAAAAGAAATCAACAAGCTTTTTTTCAATTTTTTATGGAATGATAAAAAGGATAAAATTAAACGCTCAGTCATGATCAATGACTACCCAGAAGGAGGACTAAACATGATCGACATTAGCTCTTTTAATAAATCACTCAAGGCTACCTGGATTAAAAAATATCTAGATTCAGGAAACCATGGAAAATGGAAAAACTTCTTTAACCTGGAGCTGAGAAAATACGGAGGAAGTACCTTTTTTGAATTAGGAAATCTTAACAGGAAGGATATTGATAAGCTAAGGATAGAGGACACTTTTGTCAAAGAAATTGTAGAAATTTGGTCCGACTCTTTCTTTGAGAAGAGAATAGTATCAAAAGATCATTTTCTATCACTACCTCTATTACAAAATTCTTTAATAAGAATAAATAACGCACCAGTTTTCTGCAATGATTGGCTTACAATGGGTGTAACACAAATCAAACATCTTATGGACGATAATTCCCTCACCTTCCTTTCCCTCGAGCATTTTCAGAATAGATATAATATTGGAGTAAAACCGTTAATGTTTTTCGGAATAGTCTCAGCCGTGAAATCTTTGCAACGGCAAATCCCAGGAACACACCAGCGGTATGAAAGTTCTTTTAATACATTTCTCAAAAGCCGAAAACCATCTAGAATTGTTTACAAACAATTAATAGCAAATAAAAGTGAAAAACCAATATCTTGTACAGACAAATGGCATAAAGAGATCTGCTCTTCGACCGATAAAACTGTCAACTGGAGAAACGTTTTTCAAGTGGCAAACGCTTGTACAATGAGCTCAAAACTAATTGATTTTAATTTCAGATTTTTACATAGGCTTTTGCCAACCAACAGCTATCTGCAAAAAATAGGGGTTAAAGAGGACGAAAAATGTACTTTTTGCCATGGCGAGAAAGAGGATTTGATGCATCTATTCTGGAAATGCCAAAAAACCAAAACTTTTTGGGATAATTTCTCGATATGGCTCCAGTCGTGCCAGATCCTCCAACCAGGCAATTACTTAGACATAACCACCGCCTTGGGCCTTACGCCAGACGGCTCTTCTTTTAAGCTCCATATAAATTTCTGCTGCCTTATAGCTAAGAATTTTATCTGGATATGCAGATGGAAGGAATGTTATCCAAATCAGAACAATTTCTTGCTTCATTTGAGACAAATATCAATTAGAAAATAAGACACCAAGCAATATAAAAAAATGGAAACCTTTCTTTTCCTCGCTGAATCTTGTCTCCTAAGTCCAAAAATGTAGTTTTATCAAGAATAGTTATTAAAAAATACTTTTCACCACAAAGAAACCAAAGACATGAAAAATTAATTATAAACTACACTAAAAGTTATATGGAATTAGCACTGTTGTACACTAGTTTATATTTGTAAGTACTGCCCTGTAAATGTGTAAATTCGCTACTTTTTATTCATTTATTTGTTTATCTATTTTTTTTTCTTTTTTCAATTTATTCCGTGTATTTTTTTTGTTTTTGTTTTTTACTTGTAATAAAGTAATAATAATAATTAAAAAAAATATATAAAAAAAAACTCCCATACTTGGCCTATGTCACGGCGGTTTACGGACCAGTTTATTTTTAGACACATTTTAGGGCTTTTTTTCCCAAAAAAATAGAATCTCCACCATGTCTATGAGTGCATTCGAAGTATAAAATATCAAAAAGGAATACTAATGTTATTAAAAGGCAAACAAATATCATTTTTAGGTTTGTAGTTGAGTTTTGCTGGGTTTGTGGAATTTAAAAGAATAGATATTTAAAATTCTCACCTAAACCATTCTAAAAATAAATTGGTCCATGAAATGCCATGACACGAGCTCATGGAAGTTGCTCGCTCCAGGTTATGGGCTCATGACCAAGTGAAAAACAAAAGGAATATATGATTCACTGGTTAATTTGACAGACAAGTATTTGCAATCTTGAACAGGTTGTGATTGTTTATCTGTCCTTAACAGGGTCACAAAATAAGCAGTCTTGTCTGGAAATGAACAGGGAAGAATTAAATGAAAGGATGCTACAGCGTCTTAAAGATGGTGTAAATTTAAAGGCCTCTCTGGCACCTCCCTACTCAGGTGTCCATTAGGGCCCCCTCCCCCCCCCCCCCCTCCTCTCCCAATGTTCTTCAGTTCAAAGGTGTTATACATGATTGAGCAGCACTGCATTTGAAGCATACATCAATAAAATTTTAGGAAATTTTTTTTTCTACTGCAGCTGCAACATTGTAAAGGACTACAAGAAAAGGTGAAAGCTGTTGCATTTACAGATTCTGTGCACAGTCTGGTACACCAGAAGGCAAACAAGAAGTTTATCAAGTGGATGAGAAAGGTCAGAATAACAGATACCATGCAGTTTAATTGTGACCCTTTTGTTCAAAATTCCTTTTTGTAAATTTAAAAAGTAGCAACTTGTGAAAGTACTACAGTGGAATAGTTTTCTTTTGAATGATTATACCATTGGCCATTTTAAGGATTATCATAATAATTTTATTGAGACTCTAGGCGATGTTGCAGACTGAAATTTATTTCATTTGAGGTAAGTAATAGTTAACGTCTGACCATGATCTTTAAGGTTTGATAATTTTCCCAAGTTTAATCATGTTTAGTTGGATGTTACCAAACAGTGAGGAAAGCATGATTGAAGTTTTTTAGGGGTTTGTTTTACTGGCTAAGAGGTATAGAGGATATTTCATGGCCATGCAGAGATACAAAAATTAATTTCTCTTTAAGTGTTGAACAATAGGCAAACAGGTGAAATATTTTTCAACACAACGTGAGCATTTTCATATCTCCCCAGCAGCCATATGTTCCATATAAAATATTATTTATTATTATAAATTTAACACCAATGAAATACCAAAATTTGATTTTTATGAGTTGAACAAGTGAAGAATATCCAATTGTTAGCTTACCACTTCTTACTTGTTTGTATTTTTCCCTTTACTTTAAATAAGATTTGCTGGAAGCTTCACATTTTACTCAACTTAAAACTAAAGGTTTTGAATTCTTTTTTTGGCATGACTAATAGTTCTCAAAATGTCATTGGAACAGTGAATTGCACCATGTGATTTATCCTGGATATTATTGTCTTATTTACTATGCAGAACTCTCGTAACTGGGTGTCTTCTGATCATCCTTTGGATACTCCTATTCAGTCCTTGTATAAAGGAGCAGATTGTGATTTGGTGTCAGCTGGTAAGAATTGATCAGCATGCTTTTGCAAAAACTATTTCATTAATAAATAAATAAACTGTTTATTAATAAACAAGTAAGTTGACTAATGAATGAACAAACAAATGAATACAAATACGTTTATTTAGTGAGGGTACGTACCACTTTACAGTACAACAGTGACAAACTTGTGGGCCTCCCCAAGATTACAATAAACACTAGATTTCAGGTATATTTGCAGTAGCATCCCTCATACTCCTATATGATTTATTATGATAGAACTTTGTATACCAAAATAAATCAAATGGAGTTAAGAAAAAGCCAGTACAAGGAGGAGTAGGAGTAAAAAAAGCCAGAAAAAAAAGAAAGAAAAGAAAATTAGATAAAAAATGAGTAGATGAATGAATGAGTAAGTGAAAGAATAAATAGAAAGTTGAATGAACAAAAGGATTAGTGTGTGTAATCAAATGGTGATGAGTGAAGTTAAGGAATAATTATTTCACGCATGTTTTGTCCAAATTATTACGATTTGGACATAGTGCAAGACAGTGACATTATTCCACGAGTAAACCATTGAATTACCTATTGATATCATGGATGTCAAATTTCGCTCACATTCATGGCTTTTTGACATGTTTAAATCAAATTGATCATTCAAGAAATACATCCAATTGCAAAAATGTCATAGAAAAATGAAAAAAGGAAAAAGCCAAATACGGATTAATTTGGCTAATTTAGCCACATTCTCAGGGTGGATTCATTTGCACCCGTTGCATTTCCCTGCTGGAATTTTCAGTTTTATTGTCTTTCAGCTTTAAAACAATAGCAAATTCCAACAGGCAAATACGACATCCATGTGCAGATGCTGCAAATGAATTCATTATAGGCTTATTAGCCTAATTAATTCCAGTTGGCTTTTTCCTCTTTTTCATTTTTCTAAGACAACGTTATTGCAATTAGGTGTATATACATACTGAAAACTTTAGAGCTTAAATTTTGGCTGAAGTTCATAATTATTGTTCATAGTTTTTACAATATATTGAAAATACCTGACCATCTTTCTTGATGTGCTCTTTCATGAGTTTAGGTTTTCTAAAGCATCTTTTAATGCCCTTATATATCTTCATTCATAACATTTTAAAACTTTGGCGCCATCTTGGCACTAACTGACATGTACAGAATATTGCCATTGCAATTAATTTTGTAATTTCAGTACATGTCAAATTAATGTTTTACCAGTACTCTTTAGGAGACAGTAAAACCTCTTTAATTTTCTTGATAATTTAATAGTCAATAATAAGCTAAGGTTACAGGCTTGGACTTGCATGACCATCATGTTGTGATTTCTATCTCACTCTCTTTTTAGGCACAATAAAGCATGAGCTCACTTCACATTTTGCTTTTGATTCGGTCTTCAAGTTCTTTGATGAGAAGATAAAATTAGCCCCAAATACTGAGTCAGAAGTCTCAGAAGATAGTGAACAGGAGGCAGGTGCCAGCTTACAGAATAATGTGGACTCCGTTGAAGATCCAGAAAAAAGTTCTTCAAACAACATGGATGCTTCTGTAGATCCTGATGAAAAACCATCACATAACAAGAAGGATTCCGGTGCAGGTGACATAGATGCCAACTCCCAGACCAAGGTGGACGAACCTCAGAGTCAACCTGATGACTCTCAAATGGAGACTGACACCCAAACAATAAGCAATTTATAACTGATTTCTCATGAAAATAGTAATAATTGGTCAGGGGCATAGCTAGCCTGAGATCATGCCCTCTCCCTATTAGCCCTTTATGTCGAGCCAAAGAAGCAAAGAAGCAGAAAAAAAACGAAAAAAAATAACGCCTGATCTCAGGTTAGGGCATAGCCAGCTTTTCAACTAGTTGTAGGCCTGCATGGTCCTCACCAACATTTTGACCTCTTATGCTTTTTAGCTCACTCCCAAAACGCATAATTTATAACAAGAGGTAGAGTGATCAAGCCAAAAATTTGTAGGCCCAGGCCTACAGGTTTATAGGCTGGATACGCTCCTGAAGGCACCTTATTATTTTATAGACAGATCAGTTCTCCTGGCCAGATTGTTTCAGGGAACATGAGGGCAAGGGCAAGGCATGAACTGTTAACTGATAATGGGATCCATTTGGGTGGGGTTATATTATAGGGTGGTCATTTGAAATCAGTGATCAAGGGCCTAGCTATTCCCCTAGAAGTGTAAGATAAAATCCTTCACACTACAAACCCTTTTTCATCTGCCACGACCCTCCAGGTGTTAAGCAATAAATTTATTAGAGGCAACTAAGGCAAGATTGAAGTAATAATGCACTCAACATGCATGTAAAAAGGTACTGCTGAATGTTATACATGTACACTACTATATCTCATAATCTCTAGTTGAAGAGTTCATGCAAAAACGTCCCCTAGCCTACTAAATTCCTGTTTGGAGGGGACACTTTTTTTTATTGGGGGGGAGATTTTGTTTCAAAACATGCAAGACCAAAAAACACAGTTATCAGTTTAAGTCATTAAGTGAAGTTTTACCTAAGAGTAAATGTTTTTAAATGCTGTATTTACAGACTGTTTTTCAAAGAATGATTACCAGTACTCATATCAGATCAAAATAGAAAAACGCCAATAAAATTATTTATTGTGGCTGTTCAAATGATACAACTATTAAATTAAGTTTAATAACCAGCAATAAAAAATGCCAGTTCTGGGAGGTGGGTTTTGGACATTTAATGTGAACATAAGATTGCCAAGTCTTAAAGTTTCCATTCACCAACCTGCAGCTTTTAGGTTCTTTTATTGTATTAATAAAAAATTATTATTAATTTAATTTTAATTATTATTATTAATAATTATTAATTTTAATTATTATTAATTAATTAGTAATGGCCTGCACTTGAAACCCCTAAGAAGCTTAAACTGGGCCAGACCTTATTCCATTTTGAGTAGCATAAAGCAGATGTGTTGAAAAAGGTTTCCTTGTTTGTCTCTTGTGACACGACTGCATCATAAGAAAAACAATGAAAAGCACCTGCAAGTGAGCTTTAATTTGGCATTAAAACAAATGCTACTCATCAGATTGTCCACTGATGCTGACTTTGCAGTTTACATTGCTCTGCTGATGGGTTCGCTTGCAGAACCTGCTGACAGAAGTACTTCCTCACAAGTAGGTTTAATTCATAGCAGCCAAGAAAATCAAGTTTACAGTGCTCTCTCACCTTCTACCTTGGTGACTTGCTGACATACCATAGCCCCCTTGATAATGCAAACAGCAGCCCAGGGGAATCCCTCTTTAAACTTAATTTAAGTATTCAGAGATGTTGGGTTGAGTAGTACCTTTATTTACCATGCATTCATACACATAAAACTGGATTAAAAATAAACAAACTCCCACTATTTAGGACTTCCACTATTTTATATGATGGTCACTAACTCATTGTCCTCAGTTTGTCTACAATAACAAGAGTTGACTCTAACAGAAGGGGGGACATGATGTTTAACTACCAACCTTCCAGGACACCAGTTGTCCATCTTTGAGTCAGGTTATCTATCGATTTTCAGTATCTTCTGGTTCCTAGGCTGAAATAATTATGTAAAAAGATGTCAAGGTTCCAATAAAAAAGATGCGGGCTGCCTGTTCCAAACTCAAGTGTATGGCAAAGCTTGACAGTGAGGGACACACTACTCTCTAAGAGGGTAGATGGTATGTACGCAATAATTATTGCAAGACTCCTCACAACTGTAAGCTCAATGTTTCATGGAGACAACTGAGGAACACTGAGGAAATCTCAACACTGAGGAAATTTACCATCACGCAGTGTCCATGCAGTGTCATCTGGGTGAGGATAGTGGAATTAACTTTGCAAGACACTTATGTTTTGTCGCTTTTACAGAAGCAAAGAGTAAGTTGTGCAAAGAATAATATTCTGGAAGCCATTACGCATAGACAAAGATCCCAGACCATGATGTAAAGACCAACAAAGAACTACATCGACATTCTTCATGCTGATACGGACATTGTGAACTCTGGAAGTTCATGGGGAAGAGGGAGCAGTGGAAAATGTTCTTAAACAGTGCCCAAGTTTTGCCAAGTTCACTTGGTCATAATAAAGTGGTAGTAAGAAAGCAACCATAAGCAACTATTTAAGTGTAAACATCACAAAGTCAGCAGTACCCCAATAATTTTGTTGCTGAAGGTACCTTTTACTGCAGGGCCAGTTGTCCTATGATTCAAACGGAAACAGGGTTCATACAAAATAATGCAACCATTTTTCAAGGACTCTTCAAGGACTTTTCAAGGACCACATTAGATTTTCAAGGACTACCTATTAGGAATATAGTTTCACAGATTGTACAAAAATGCACATTCCAAGTCTATTCTAATAAGATTTTAAGGATTGAACTGTTTGCTTCACCAACTTCTCTACATTTTTCAGTTCACTTGTCTTAAATTGATAGTTAATTATTGCATGACATAGAACACTTTATGTAAATAACCTTTAAATTCTCTGAGCTATGATTTATATTCTGTCTTAGACAACCAAAAAGCATTAAAAAATACTTTCCAGGCCACTGCATTCAAAGTTGACGAAAATTCAAGGACTTTTCAAAGGACTTGCACAGAAGTTTAAGGACTTTTCAAGGAAAAATGGAATTCAAGGACTTTCCAAGGACGTCCCTTAAAATTCAAGGACTTTTCAAGACTGTGCAAACCCTGTGAACTAACATCTGACATAATCTTGACAGCATAACTGGCCAGATTGATAAGTGTGGGGTACTTTGTTGGTGACAGGGCAACTCCCAATCTTCTCATGGGTCCACAACTAAAAATAAACATCTCTTGCCTGCTAATCCTGCCACTTCAGGCTAGAGGTAATCAGCCCAGTCAAACCCTTAATTTTGATGTTGCATGTTTACATTTTTAAAAAATGTCAGATTATGACATTGTTTTGTACAACTGACCCACTTTGACCTCATCCTCCACATCTGTTGTGTTAGCCACTAAAATTTTAAATTATTATAAAAATTATTACAAAGCCTTCACACATGTTAAGTGATTGTGTGTCTACAGTGGGTTTTATCACTACTTCATTTAAAAAATGAAGCAAAATAAAACTAATCGAGACTGTTACTTGTAGCTCAAGTCTTAATAGTTTTCTCTCAGTTTTCAAAAATTGAATGATGCAATATTATTTGTCACACATAACTAAAAATAGAAATCATTTTATTGAACAACAGCATCCCTTAAAAAAGAAAATTTTCTCAACAAATGTGGAAAGAATAACCACCATTCAGTGGAAATTCAGAACCAGTTGTACGGTGAAACTATATAGTTACAAAAACATGTAACATACTAGCTTACCTTCTAAAAAATGTAAATAATTTGCAATCAATTTTTTATCATTGTTGGTACCATTAAAATGTTTCTAACCTAACCTCTGTCAGATTTCACTAAATTTGTAACATATTTCTGGACACTTGAGCAATTAGTATTTATTGTAACTCTGCAGGGAAAATCTGTTTTATATACAGAACAATCAGTATTGTTCTTTATTACAAAGCAGCCATACTCTTCCCCTCCCCACCCCCACTCCATAAAGGATCACTAGAAATTCTAACGTGAAAGAGGGTCTTGAAGGTCAAAATCTTTATAGGAAAGAATGAACCTAAACTAGCCCTTCCAGAGGGGTGAAGGTCTTCAGACTAATCAACACTCCATGGCCCGGGTCTATGGGGTATTTACTAAACCAATACATTTCATGTGTTTCTTATTTCCTGTTTGTAAATTTTAGAATAAATTCATCCATCATTTACTGGTTTCATATAATATACTACAAGTAATATTATCCACCCCAGTGAAGATAGATATTGATAATAAAGTAATTGCAAATAAATATTTAGGTAACTCCATTAAGAGACATGCTATGTGTTCCAAAGAGCTGATACATTGATGGTAGATAAAACACCACTCAAAAAGGAAAATGAGCATTGGTATGTAAAATTGGCACTGTCCATAAATATTCTCAATTAACATTCTTTGAAACTGCTTGCATCTCCCAGGGGCAACTCTGTAGGCATGAGTTATATTTCAAAATGACTCTTTTCTCAGCCTCCAAAAATAACATTGTTACAGCTGCCTTTGGTTGTCTGTAAGAAAGATTACTATGCAAACTTGGTTCTCATATTTTGCAGACCTACTAGCAACATAACAGCTGGTACTGCCTGCCATACTGTTTCTCTACATGAAAACATACCTCACCTGCAACAAAACGCCTGCAAAGTTAAAATTGAGTCAACTCCACAGGCATGCCAGCAGTAAAGACTGGAATGTTGCTGTGACATTTGTTATCACATCAGAGAAGTATCCCAGGCGGTATTGGTGCAAAAAAGGGCAGGGAGAGGGTTGGGGCAGAGAGTGTGAAGAAAGGTCCCCTTTTTTCTCTGCCCAATCCCCTCTCCCTTTTCCTCCCCTTACGACGCCTGCCATGCAGGCTACTGTTTTCCCTGCCAAATGATGTCTGAGCAACAAGTGCAGAAATTCCATATTGATGACATGTCACTTCCCAACTCAGAGTAGTTCTTCTGATTGGCTGAAATGTTTGCTGCTTTTTCAGGCAGCTGGTAGGTCGGCACCTTATATGAGAGGCAGGCTAGCTCTAGTATTGTTGCATTGAGTGATTTTAATCCAAAAGTTGCATGTCATAATATGTAACAACATTTCAACGTTGTGTGCAATCTTGCACTGTGTCTAAACCGTAGACTCTGAACCTCTGGTTGACTGAGTATGACTAAAGTGACAATTAGATGAATCTCTCATGATTTTGGTCCCACTTGTTTTTACACTATTTAATAAATTAGTAAAATTCAACATTCTTGAATTCTGATGTTTTGGCTACTTGGGAGTGAAAAAGTTATCCCTTGAATTGATTTAAGCTAACAATAAAAAATATTTATATATAATCAACATTTATAAATACTATATGTATATAAAATATATTTAGAAAGATAAGATATTTTAATACCTTACCATCTTTACTAAAAGCCCTATCATCAAAGGGCTTATCCTTGATTTATGTAATAATATTATTATCTTATTAAAGGCTGATAAAAGTCGAATATTTGTTCGACTGGAACAAAGAATTTTCATTAGAAGCTATCAGATGTAATTTTTTGGTCTTGCAGTAGAATTAATAGCCGTTTCTACATGAGGACTGCCATGCTCTACAACATTAGCATAATACAAGAGCCCAGTTACCACTGAATAACCCACGATCGTGAATAGTACTTTTAGAAGTCGATTGCCGTGAGCTTCAAGCTCTCGCTGAAAGATTTCAAAGAAAGTCACGAACAGAAATGTGCCATTAGCGATCCCTTGCAAAATCCCCGACGACAAACTGCTTGAAAGCTGTGTAGAGTTATTGAGTACAGCTATACCAATACCCACACCTAAAGGTCCCATGATGGAAAAGAGTATTGCAGATTTCACGACGGTTTTCGTCGGCATCACGTGCTGAACTAGGCTCACCCCTAGCGAAAATGCAATAATCGATTTGTGGATTACGATAGCTCCAGCTATCTGCGCTAAACGCTCTACGTCGGTGATCAATCCAAGGGCAATACCTTCGAATACTGAGTGCAGTGATAAAGCGAGAATCAGAATGTAAACTCTCAAACTTGATTCTCGAGCAGGATGACTCGGGACGGGGGCGCTGCTCGCCGATGAAGAGCTCGACCTGATCAGAAACCCTTCTTGCTCTTTAAAACCCTTGCCCAAAAGTGGTTGCCGTTGATCATGGCTCCCATGCGAGTTGTGCAGCAGTGGAGAATCGTGTAATGTGTGAACGATCTGCTCAACGGTCAAGACTAGGAAAAATCCAATGCAGGTAGTAAACTCTGCTACAGGAAAAACACATCGCACATCGGCCAAGTTGAAAGCTTGCTGGTATTTCTCTCTGATCATCGGTAGCAAGTCTAACAGGCACGTTGCAAAGAAAACTCCTCCAGCGAAACAGTTACAGTAGCTCAAGAATCGTTGCCTTCGCCCCGTATGCGATCCCCGAAATTTCAACGGAAGAAGACCGGCCAAGAGAGTAACTGAAAACAAAATGGCGATCGCGATTGCTTTGATGATTTCGTGCTCCATACTGACTCACAATCCCTGTTTTTAAACGCTGTCACCTGAAAACTTCGTAAATTCAAGGTAACGAGACCTTTTCAACTTCAACTAGAGGTGTGTTTTGTGATTTACTGTGAAAATAAGCTTCGTTGTGTTTGCTTTTGATACTGCCGTGTCACCGAGAAAACCGGGCTATGGTCTATTGTTATGACAAAAGCCACCAATCAGGTTTGGTTTCCGTAAAGTACGTCATGAGTCATCCTCGGAGACCCAGGGGCAGATAGTGGGGATGAGGAAAAGTCTAAACGGGCGGAAAAATATATGTCACGAAGAAAGTAAAGAACGTTCTTTACTTTTCTTCGTGCCATATATTTTTCCGCCCGTTTAGACTTTTCCTCGTCCCCACTATCTGCCCCTGGGTCTCCGAGGATGGTCATGAGTGAATGACTCGGTGTTACCGCAGTTTGCAATCATGGTAGTTTGCAGGCTCTAATTTAAGCGCCGACTTACTTAACCAGTCGATAATGGCAGTAGACAGTCTTGGTAGACCCTTGATAGCGCTTCAGCAGCAAGGGTCCACAGAGTTATACACTTCTTATGATAAAAAAAAAATCCGGTGTATTATTTTTAAAAATCGGACAGTTTTGAATAACTAAGATATAAACACATTTAAATGTTAGCTATCTATAGGTATCTATCAAAAGGAAGTATTTACATATCCACGTAAAACGTGCTGACATGCGATTAAATTCCGCTCTTTTGGGGAGGCAAACATGAATATCTGGCCAAACGATAAAAAATCGTGCGTTGTGTATCGTATGTATTTTTGTTTAGCACCTTCCGCGTTCTAACAAATGTAAACATGTCATCCTTCCAAGTCACATATTCATGTGAAGTATCAGTCAGTAATGAGGAAAAAAAAGAAACTATCGATGGCGAAAGCAAAACAGGGGAATCGAGGGCAACCAAAGGCAACTGATCATCACTTGCAATATTTTTTTTTTTTTTTTTTTTTTTTTTTTGCAAAAATGATCTCTTGACTGCTCCAGATCTTCTGCTGCATTAAAACTCAAATTCAAACTGCAACACAACGTATCATAGTGTCCTTTCAAATGCGAGCAGTTGCACAAATCTTTATAGCTGTGGGCTGTACACTTTTATTCAAGTATCTGTTATCTCCTGTTCACAACTTCTTATTGAAAAGAAAAGAAAAGAAAAAGAAAGATTACAAACAAATGTAAAATGAACGCCGACACTTCTTATGATAAAAAAATTCCGTTGTATTACTTTTAAAAATCGGACAGTTTTGAATAACTAAGATATAAACACATTTAAATGTTAGCTATCTATAGGTTTCCTCGCTTTATGAAAAGCCGAAAAATAGGGAAATATAAATACTTAACGAAAAAGGTTGTAAGAGGAATTAGCACGAACATACATGCGCACCTTTTAATCTTTTAAACACCTTTCTATTGTAATAACTGAATTGATTAGAAGCAAAAGATCAAACAAACAAAGATACAATGAAGGAAAAAAGTCAAAAGGAAGTATTTACATATCCACGTAAAACGTGCTGACACGCGATTAAATTCCGCTCTTTTGGGGAGGCAAACATGAATGTCTGGCCAAAAGATAAAAGATTGTGCATTGTGAATCGTATGTATTTTTATTTAGCACCTTCCGTGCTCTAACAAATGTAAACATGTCATCCTTCCAAGTCACATATTCATGTGAAGTATCAGTCAGTAATGAGGAAAAAAAAGAAACTATCGATGGCGAAAGCAAAACAGGGAAATCGAGGGCAACCAAAGGCAACTGATCATCACTTGCAATTTTTTTTTTTTTTTTTGCAAAAATGATCTCTTGACTGCTCCAGTTTCAGTTGTAGTTTCAGTTGTAGGATTGAAGGATTGCCGAGGCCACTAGTGTCCAAAAAGATCGTGCATTACCGTAAGTCACATTTCTGATTCAACTTACGTAGATAGGGCGGGCTTCCTCACGCTCTATACTGAACCACGATATAAAGACGAGTCAGAGCAGTAGAGTCAGTCCTTGGCCTGAGCATTTTGGTCTGACATTGGGTACAGATTTTACTGTCATGTGATACATTAAAACGCAACCGTTTTTACATATCTTGAAGAGTGTGGTCTGTTTAACACCAGGAAGTTAAAGCTCTTTAACACGTTTTACAAACCCCGGAACTACCTACCAGGAATCTGAAGCTCTCCCCAGTACATGTGTTACAAGCCGGCCCAGCTGGTTTTTCTTCCCCAAGGTCGACCAAGGGCTGAAATCGCGTACCAATCTCTTACCCAGATCTCCCACGGCCAGTGTAAAACAGAGTGAGATCTGGGTACGTGATTAATCGCGTACCACAGTGTACGTGCTGCAACTGAACGTCTCAAGTAAGGTATAGAAAGTTACACATTCTTATTGTCTTTTAGAAGGTCTGAATAATTTCCCAAAGTGCTCTGTGAAAACAACTTTTGCATTTGAGCACCACCAGAGTGGAAATCAGTTTTGCTTTCACACTATGGAAACTGAACAAAGGAGGAAAACATTACTATAAATTTCTGTTGCAAAGATCTTTATCCTGGGGGAGCACTCGCTGGCCGCGAGAGGGTCGAAATCATTTCAAATTTTAGGCCCGTTGAAAAACCCTTAAGTTTGACAATAGTCGGTGCATGCAGAAACTTGGTTCCAATGTTTTCCCAGGCCTTCTCAGTCAATTCACATCGGTGACGCATCCAGGGCCAACTGAAACGCATTGGCCGCGAAGAATAATGAGGCCTGGAGACTAGGCAAGCTCCAATTCCAAAGTACTCATATTTAAGCCCAACCGAACTCAACGAATCAAATTACAGAATATAAATATCATTCCTGAAAGACTATTGGTAGACACCTAAGCTGTGTTCCGGAACATAAATAATAATAGTAGTAATAATTAAGAATAAGAATAATATACACTTATATAACGCCTTCCTTTTAGTGATCCAAATCGCTTTACAATACTGATAGTAATAAACCTACTAAAATATTACAATGACTTAATTGTTTAAAAAAAAAAACATAAAGTGCAACCGAAAAGCACTCTTAAAAAGAAATGTTTTGATTTTTGATTTGAAAGCGCTCAGCTCACAACATGTGCGTAAACTGACTGGCATGGAATTCCATATCTTAGGAGCTGCGTGTGGAAAAGCTCTGTAACCATAGGTTTTAAGGTTATTCTTAGTCTAGGAGTCCTTTATTTGCAGAGCGCAGAGTTCTTGTTGGTCTAGAACTAACAGTTCTTCCATATAAGGCGGTGCTACATCATTAAGTGATTTAAATGCAAGAAACAAAAGTTTAAAACCAACATGATCAATTCTTTCCGGAATAGGCAACCAACAGGAAAGGACCGAGCACCGAACCTTGGGGGACACCACAGAGGAGCTTCCGACTGATTGAGTGCTCATTTGGCATTTAAACAAATTAACTACTCCCAAAAGTTACACAGAAGGATAACGGCTTCTCAAAGTCTGATAACAGTTTGAAGGTTTGTTACACATTATTGCTGTAATAGTACGGAAAGTTATATACTTGTCTTCGTCTGAAAAATTAGACTGCGAGCAGTCCCTCAAGACGGTCACGCGAGCAAGGAAATCAACTGACTGAAGAGGGACTGCTCGCAGTCTATCTAAAAGTTCTGTACAGTTTCTTGGAACGCAGCCTTTGTTTGTCCACATGTACAGGTAACCCAAGCTCAACTAATAACAGCGTAATGGCGAATTGTTTAAGTGTGATCAAAAATTACAAGGGGTATGGAAATGAGATTAAGAATTTAAAAATTCTTAACAGTAATAAATACAAAAGGCAACTGCTGATGTTGACATTAAAAGCTGGCGTTAAAGTCTTGAATAAACAATGTTTCGTTTTTGAATATATAGTCTCGTCATTTTTTTTAACGGTCACTTAAGATCACTTTTGAAAATGTATGTTGAATAGCATACGAAACGTCAAGTTTATAAACTAATACGAAAACTCACAATGTTTATTGATCACCGCTGTTTGAGTTTTATTTTTGATTAAACACAGTACGATGGCCCAAGAACGAAAGTCTCTATGAATATATAAAGAATTGGAAAAAAGTAAGAAAATAAGAATGTAATTGTTGCCCCGCAGGGATTTGGCCTAAAAAAAACAAAATCCCGAGGAGGCATCCTAGTAGCTCGCGCATATATATAGAAAAGTACTTACCGTGAGTTGAAATATGCGGTCAGTATACGAAAAAATATCTTGATTTGCTTGAGGAGGGGCTGCATGGAATCGTTGGGTAATGATGACGTTTCTATTGTTTACGCCCGCACCTAAGAGATGGTTAGGATGACGTAAAACAGAAAATCCCCGAAGGGATCACTTAGGTGGACTAGGTTGATTGGAAACAATGTGCCAGACACTCTTTCTCTCTCTTTGGGAGGAATAAAGGGACTCAGTCCACAAACAAGCAAGACGAGTGAATCCGAAGGCTAGCTTATCACTAGCAGAACGATGGACGATTACAGAAATTCGCCGACAATTAAATTCTGTGCTGACGTACTCCGTGCTCGCAGATATCCTTCTGTGAAGTTTTTTATGCCGATACACTAAAAGTAACTTCGGGAGCTCTCATTGAAGTCACGCTATATTGTTCTGATACAATACAACAAAGAACCACTCGAGTGTTGGATCAGGTTGGCATTATTTGGCCACTAGTCTGAGTGGCAGTTTAATTGATTATCAAACAGACGCATCAACGATAATACACCGCCCCTCCCCCTTAGTCTTTTCCGTTGCTTTTCAAGATGACGGCCACGATCAATGTACCTCCGAGGTTAGGGTTAAAAAACGCCTGCTCTGCAGGCTATAATACTAAAAAAAGTTTTTCCGCCGAGATGTAATCGCCGTGATGGTGAAAGGAAGAGGGAGGGAACGCGGGAATGCATGCTCCTTTATACGAACACTCGCTTAGGGCGATAGAAATGATTGGATCTTAAAAGAGAGGTTAGATTGATGAGAGTCGGAAGACCATCCATGTAGACAACAAAGGTATATTGTATCGATATAAATAGCATTTTTGAAAGAAATGGCTAGAACGAGCGAGCATGAATTGATCAAACCTGTTAATTTCTAAGGCTTGCTTTCCGGTTTATAAAATGAAGTGTATGTAAAAAGTGAAAGAGACTAGCGAAAAATTCTAACTTCTAATAAGATCTTTTCTTAAGGTTTAGTATACAACTATCCCCCGAGAAGCGAGGCGTCGAGGTATATGTCTAGCGCTGTTCACTAACCCTGAAGGGTATAGTTGTTTTAGTATTTACCAAATCAGTTGGATAAAACTGAAAAAAAAATTAACTTTTTGTAAATCAATAACGTCATTTAGTAGGAACTTTGTTTACAATTTACAATTCGAGGATTTTGTCAAGTGCATTTTTACGATTTTGTTGCAAATTCAGCATGAAAATCATTTTCTACCTACCAGTCAACACTGACAAGCCAAAGTTCGTCGCTTCCTGGTGTTTGTTTGCAAACAAGTTGTTTCTAGCGGTCAGAAATGAGCAAATCTAACGAGTTCTTATGAAACACGAGAGGACCGTGAGAGAAGTAACGTTGTACTTAACACGCGACGACCCTCGGGTTCATCACATTTGACCGGCTGACTTTAGCCTTCGTGGCAGGCCTTCCAAAGGGAAGCGAAAGGGGATTTTGGAGCGAGCCGGAAGTGCGATGGGCGCGCGGTTTCGAGCCCAAATTCTCTTCGCGCCTTACCTTTCGAACGCGGCCTGCCACACAGAATAGGCTAAGTTCGACGTTTTGACTCGGGCCTTAGTCCACGGAATATATAAATCAGGTAATTTTTAAGCTGAGAGAAACATTTAGTTTGTTGATGCCTAATATTTCGTTCAAGTAAATTATGCGTGTATTATGTAGTCATGTTTGATGTTGGCACGATCGTATCCTCTTGCGTGCGGAGGGATGCTTCGGTGTTGGCCGAACGATAGTCACGATCTGCTTTAATACGGACACCTGCTCGTTAGTCTGAAATGTCACGCGTCTCCAATCCCTAACCCGCGCCCACCACGGGTTAGAGGGTGGCATGACATTTCAGACTAACACCTCGTCCCATGGTATACAGAAAACACAGCCTGTAGAGCAGAACTTGGCCGATACCCTCTATCTATAGACATAAAGGTTTTTCTTTTATTGTACTACCAAAGATTAGGACAAAAATCGGAAACCCTCTCTTAAATGAAGCTTTTGTTTAGGCAAGAAACTACAGCCGCGAGCCAGTTTTTTGCTTTATTATATAGTGACGAAACAATACAAATGTACTGCCGAAAGGAGCAGAAATCAGCAGCGTGTTAAGCCTGTTAAGAACACTCGTTCTAGTCAGTCAGGTCAGTATTAAACAACAGCCTGAGTTACAGAAAAAAAATTTCAAGATTGGTTAAAAGCTCGAAGCAACGTACATATCAGATAGCTCCAGAGGAAAATATACAAAAAAGGAAATTAAAAAAAAATTACCATTTAGAAGAATATCTTAAGACAGTTGGAAATCCAGCTCTTAGAATCAGCACTCGACTAAACTGCGATTAGGAGTTCATTCATTACGCATGCAAACAGGGAAATATGAAAATAAAGGGACATCCATACCAATAGAGGAAAAGCTTTGTTTAGTTTGCAAAAGAAACTACATAGAGAACGAAAAACGCTTCTTAATGCATTATATGGAATACGATAATCTTAGACAGAAACTTTATTTACATATTTCAGAAAATGATACAAACTATGATAAAAACTTTGTCAACTTATCAGACAATAATAGAACTTTATATTTACTAAGATTAGAAGATGACAAAACTGCTCAAGTTAGAGCCAAATATGTCCACCTAATGTTTCAAATAAGAAAACAGATCTTGAGCCAAAAAACTAATTAATTAGTTTAACTTATAGTAAAATTATAATCGTAGTCGTTTTCAAGTGACGTCACAAAATCCAAACTCCAAAATCGCAAGGACTTTTAAGGTTTTATCTCCATCTAGCGAAAGATCTCTTAAAAATAAACTTCTGTGCAAGTTTTCAACGTGATAGCGTTTTCCGTTTTGAAAATTTAGCTCTTTCTCTTTTCCAAAGTTTACTTCGCGTGACATTATTATGGCGAAGAAGGTCGTCCCATATGTTAAAAATTAATTTTATCTCATGATATTATGCCCTTTGAACGGTGAAAGAATTAGAAAATGTTTTAACGGGAATAATTTGCTCGTTCGCAGTGAACAACTGATCAAATTTATGGCCATACTGAAACCAGATGTTTGCATTATTTCCGGCCGCCATATTTGTGCTCCTTGGAGGAGCACAAATATGGCGTCCCCATAGTGAGCCCTATAAATTTCTGCTACACATTTTGAAGAACAACTCAGCGACGGAAAACTGCACAGACGGAAGCCTTGGTTAGGTTGTCAATTTATCGATATTTCTATAATATCTGAAAATCTTGGCTTCAGGCATTCCAAGGTTTTGATTTTAGTTTTTGATGGCGTGACAGTGAAAACTACCAATTGTATAATTTTGTTGTTTCTGTTCATGCTTTAGATAATTTGTTGTAGTAGCGAATATGAAATCTTCATGGTAACTAGACCAATACCTCCCTTTGGAGTGTAAGGCGCAATAAAGATAAACTATACTACACTATTGCTGGTTTTCAGTGTCACGCCATTCAAAATAGGTGAAAATAAAAATCAAAACCATTCAGTAGATAAAGTCCAGAATCTGGGAAATGAATGGAGGTACATATGCAAAGACCCTCGCCAAGATTCAGGTCAGAGGAATATTTCATATACGAGATATCCGAAGAAATGTTTTACCCAAATTTATAGAGATTTGTATGGAGACGCCATGCTGGTGCTCACCTGGATGAGCTCCAACATGGCGGACGGAAACCAACAGAAACATCTGTTACCGAGTTTTGCTACAAAAGCGTGAATTTATTCTTCGAGAAACTCATAAACATTAAAATAATACTTTTTCCAGTACATGAACTGTTTAGATGGCAAAATTTCCTGAAATAAGTCATTTTTTTAACCTACATGACAGCTTTCTTGGCCGTCATGTAAATGTCGCGTCACGCAAAAGCTTAGAAATTCAAGCGTACTCTATCACAAAACCAAGAACCCTTTTGAAGCGAAAATTTGTTTGACAATTAGTTTTCAGCAGCTCTAATGTATCGTGAAAGTAAAATCTCGGTAGGATGGATAGTTTTTTAGTTTGAATTTTAGTGACGTCATGTGAAAACCAACAATACCCCATGATACCGGCCGGGTACTGTCTATGGTCCGCTCTATTATCGAGTCATATTTTTCCATTCATGTGTGGCATGGATTTGCTATATTTAGTTTCTTTAAAGAAAAAAGTAATATTGCTTTGCTCACTTGTTAGTCTCCCTCGCAGGCGTTTTTTTGGGGGAGCGTTGCGTGACCTCCAAAAAAACGGCTGCGAGGGAGACAGCGAGCGAAACGCGAGCGCGCGTGAAAATCACCCCACGCGAGAAACGGCTGCGAGTTCAAGTGGCATGGCTCGCGTGGGGTGATTTTCACGCGCGCTCGCGTTTCGCTCGCTCTACTATCCCTGAGGGAAAATGGGCGACTACTCGTAGGCTATAGCCTGCATAACATGCGCTTTATGAGCCAAGCGAGGCGAACGCGGCAGTTTTGTGCGAAGCGCGAGACGAGTGCGAATCGCGAAACGCTTGGCTCATAAAGCACCTGTATGCAAGTTATGGGAAAGGGGAATCGAATGGGCACGCTTATTGTGGGCTAGATTATATCGTTTCATCCGAAATTAACCAAGACCGTTACAACTGAACAGCCGAGGATTATGGCCAGTACTTTAAAAAGCTGATCGTTTTTTCCGGCAAGCTCTCGCTGAAAAATTTCAAAAAACGTGACAAACAAAAATGTACCATTCGCCATCCCTTGCAGAATCGCCGAAGATAACTTCCCGGGAAGATTGGCTGAGATGTGAAAGACAGCCATGCCAATTCCTATGCCAGCAGGGCCAGTGACAGAGAAGAGAACGGATGATTTTGCTATCGTCTTTGCCTCCATGTTGTTTTCTTTCAAAATGATACCAAGTGAAAATGCCATAATTGTTTTGTGGACCGTTACGGCTGCTGCTATCTGAACCAACTGATCGAAGTCTGCAATCAATCCGATTGAAATTCCTTCCAGAAGGGAATGCAATGATAACGCAAAGATCAAAATGTAGACTGAGGCATGTTCCGGTGTTTTCCTTGACTGAGGATCACGCCCCGAAGAATGCAATAGCGGTTGTCGTTCGCGTTGGTGTGACGTGTGCAGATCAATGCCTGCAGAATGGAACTTGTGAACAATCACTTCTACTGTTAAGATCAAAAGAAAGCCGAAACATGTTGTGAACTCTGCCACAGGAAAATCGGTGTGAATGCCAGCCAATTCAAAAGCTTCTTGATAATCTTCTCTGATCATTGGAAACATGTCGAGCAGGCACGTTGCGAAGAAAATTCCTCCAGCGAAGCAATGCAATAAGCTCATTAACTGTGTGCCTGTTTTCCTTTGCGATCCTCTAATTTTTATCGGAAGAAGACCGGCAAAGAGCGTGAATAAAAACAAAAGGGGAATTGCGATTTCTTTAAAAATTTTGCTCTTCATATTAAATCAGTTACCAAAAATGTAGTCTAACTTTGGAGTTGGCGCGATTCACGAAGTTAATGTAGCAGGACCAACAGACGGATGTGCATGAAAAGAGATCTTGGTGACCTTCAATTAATGCTTTTACTGACGTGTGACGTTCACGTGTCACTCGAGCGTCATCTGTGTTTTCTAAAAAAGACAGTGAAGTTACGCAACAGGACGACAAAACGTTTGTGCATGACAAACGTGACAGGGCTATTACTTACGTGTTTCCTCGTGATCTTCACCTAACACTAATGTTTTCTGGTCTTTACAAAAAGATCCCTTTTAAGGAGAGTATGCCTGCCCAAATGTAGCAATATTTAATCCCTGCTGATTCATATTTGATTTGGACATGATTTCTTTTAAATTTAAACCTCGCATCTAAAATTTATTTAAATCTAAAAGAGTCTCATTTAATCCTTTGGAAATTTCATTTAAACTTCTCACAGAAATGCATTTAATGTTCGATTAAATTATGGTTTAATTTGACATTTTCATTTAATTCATTCTATTCATTTAAATTTAAACTCTGGAATTCCCATTTTAAATTTACTGAAAAATGTCTTTTAAACAGCTAAATTGTAACTTAATACTTTAAATTGAAACGTTACAAATTTCTTTTAAACTTACCAATGTAAATTATATTTAAACTGCGAAAGTAAATTTCATTTAATCTTCCTGGGGCGAGCTCGGCAGCGATCGCGTGTTCAGGTCACAACTGGTGAGATATGCTAGAATTTGTACGTCCAAAGTTGACTTCATAAATAGACTCCGCGGACTTTCATTACGTCTCAGACAACAAGGCTTTGAAACCAATCGACTTCAGAACTCATTTAATAAATTCGTCAATCGCCATGGTTTTATCGTCGAGAAGTATGGTGCAGCTCTTCGGGAGATGAGATTAGCAATCCAGGCTTAAATTGCACCATCGTATCCGCCATCGTATCCTTGCATTGCTTATTTATTACTTGGATTTTATTTCAGTTGTATATTGGTACGTGTGCACGCGCGCAATTTAATTTTGGGCGCGTGCATTATTTATTTATTTATTTAAGTTGCGTGTACATTTAGTTCTTTTAATAACGTCTTAGTTTTGCTTTGCGTTATTTTCCTCACTTATGTGTTGTCCGCGACTGTGCTCACCACAGGTAGCCCAAGCGTAATATCACAGGTCGCCCTGTGCGTAATATGAGAGTTCGTATGGGAGAAATAGAGTTTGAAGTTACTTCTTCAGCGCAGAAGATACAATAAAAACTTTCCATTTCGTGTAACGTGTTGATTTATAACTAGTTGTCGAGTGATCGTGAAGCTAAGTTGAATGAAATGAACAGAACTCGCAGCCGTTTATATACTGAAGTGCCCAGTGGGAGCGGATTAAAATCACAGCAGTGTGATTGTTAGTCAATCAGACACGGCACCGTTGATTTGTTGTTGTTGTAAATAGGTGACAACTAACTCTAATTAGTATAACAATAGTGCGCGCGTGTTTTCCTCTTCTACGACTTCTACACGTTTGCGAACTGACCAGAGACGTTTGCGAAACGACTGTTGGCGAAACGACCGGTTACCGATGAAGGTATACTGAATTCTGAAATCTATATACCAGGATACGAGATAGTACGACGCGACAGAAATTGAAATTGCAGGGGTGTTTGCTTCTATCGTGAATCAAAACCGCCATTAACTATTCTGTACGCACGGATAGACTGCGAGCAGTCCCTCTTCAGTCAGTCGAGTCTAAGCTCGGCAGGACTGGAGAGTGCGAAATGGCCGAGAGGGAAACTGGAGAGAGGCAGGAAGAAGAGGTCAAATGCAGGCGACTCTTCCTGGAGTTGAATTGTTAAGGATTTTATTCAAGTTTAAAAAGAGGAAGGAAAATTTGTCGTCGTATGTCCACGTCCTCCATAAAACGTCAAATTAGGAGGTTTCACGTCGTAGTCGAGCAGTAGACGTCAAAGAAATGTACTAAAAAGCATGATGCACGTGCAGAGACCGATGTTGTTTTGATCACCTATTGTTTTTTGAAGTTGTCGTCGTCGTCGTAGTTTCTTAAGCTCTCTATCCTCGCTTGTTGTCGAACATCACTGATCTATATGGCCTTCACCAGCTGATTAACGAGCCTACGCGCGTCACTGACACAAACTTATTTGCATGGTGAAAACAATAGTCCGCAGTCTGCATTTCACACTGACCGGAATATGATACATACTACAGGCATATTCCCAGACGACTGGAAATGTGCTAACGTTACTCCTTTATTCAAACAGGGAAGTTCGAGTGATATGAACAATTACCATCCCAGAGGCGACCGATAGCTGGGCTCTTGATATTGATCCGAGATTTGAAAAAGGCCTTTGATACAGTAGACTACACGATATTACTGTCTAAATAAGTGCCTACGGAATTCAAGAAGATGCTTACAACTTTTTATTGGTCTTACTGTGCTACGCGCGCTAAAGTGAACACCAGACAAAACTTTTGACATTTTTTTGACATAATTTTGACAAGTTTGATGACTGGCGTGATATTGGCTTGAAAGTTAGGCGGTGAACCAGCAATTGACTTACTCGGTCGTTTTTCTTTTAGTTCACCGTTTGCGAAATGATATAAGCTTTGTAATTACTATAATACTGATCAAGGAAGGCTCTTAAAATTTCTACAATGCTACACGCTCGGGTTACAAATGTGTGTAAGTAGAGTTTGTACCGTTTTTTGCCTTTGCTATAAATAGATGAAACCATTACGGCTAGCCGTTCTCCTAACAAAGATATGTTTACTATTTTACGCCAGTTAATGTTCAACTGAGATTGCAGTTACGGTGGATGTTTTGATAATGGCAGAGCTCTTCCTGAGATGCAAAGGGAACGAGTTTTGGACCTTTATCCTGATGGATTCGGTCACCACCAAATCGCACGGGAAGTTCGTTCGAGTCCTGGCTTTGTGCAGAAAGTGATAGACCGATACAATGAACAAAATAAGAATTGGCTATTCTAGGCCAAAAATTGATGAAGCAGCCTTAGAATATATAGAAGTACAGAAAGTAAGAAAACCAAGCATTTACTCGAGCGAAATACAACTGAGACTTTTATTGGATGGTGTTGTCCATCCCGCTAATTTACCTAGCGTATCACAGATCAATAAAGTCATCCGCAAAGATCTTGTGATGACAAGAAAGAAAATTACTGTCGTTCCACTTGAATCCACAACCCCTGAGACAACAGCGGCAATTGATGATTTTCTCACCGAAATAACTGACATCAACCCAACTACCCTGCTCTTCTTTGATGAATCCAGTGTAATCAAACAGGAAACAGAAAATATGGGAGTGCTCCACTCGGAGAGCCTGCTTTTGAAATACAGCGTTACGCGTCTAATGCAAATTTTACTATAAATCTGTTGCGCTCATTTTGTGGTGTGGACTTTTACAATATACTGGAAGGCCCGTCTAATGGGTTAGAAATGCTTAACTTCTTTGACAAAGTTCTTCAAGAGCAGCGAGCTGATGGAAGTGCAGTGCTTGAGCACGGAGGTTGCGTGATCATAGATAATTGTGGCCTTCACCACGGCCATGATGTTGAACCAGTGCTCAGGGCCATGTTAGCGGATTGCGGTGTAAGACTATTATTTCTGCCACCTTACTCACCGCATTTTAATACTTGCGAATATTGCTTTAATGCGATGAAAGCTTTTTTACGTCGCCACAACATGCTAGCTGTCAATGAAACAAAAATCGTAATAGCACAGGCGATCCTCAACATCACCGCGGATAACTCCTATGCGTATTTCAAGCACTGTGGATATTTTTAAGTTAAGAGTTGGTAAGTATAAAGCCCAGAAAACTGAAGTTAAAAAAACCTACGTAATGCCTTCGAACACAACTTACATATTGTAAACGAATTCGTTTTTTGTTGAACACTGTTAAAAAAACCCGAACTAACATATGTTCTGTTAGTGGTTTACTTTCCAAAACCTGCTCTCTCCAATGTGGTATCCCTCAAGGGACTATATTGGGTCCTATATTGTTTTTGCTATACATACGCGACTTACCAAATTGCTTAACTAACTCTTATACTAGAATGTATGCGGATGATATGCATCTTACTTAGGCTGATAAAGATGTGATATATCATTCAGTCCTGTTTGAATGAAGACTTGCTAAATATCAGCAAATGGCTGATCGCTAACAAACTCACACTTAATATGACCAGGACTGAATTTATGCTAATCGACTCGAGACAAAAGCTTAACACCCTAACTGCCTCTCCCGACGTTCTGAGCATCAATGGTACTCTCGTAACTGTATCAACGTCAAAATCTCTAGGTGTACTCATTGATGCAAACCTTACCTGGGGCAGTCCTATCGAGACGTTTGCCTCCGGTATTGCAGCTATCAAACGGGTTAGGCAATTTGTTCTCCCCTCCCCCCCCCCCCCCACCCCCGCAGCAACATTGCATCTTATCTACAAAGCCTTGATTCAGCCTCATTTCGACTATTGTAATGTTGTTTGGGGAAACTGTGGCATAAAACTCGCAGACAAACTTCAAAACCTTCAAAATCGTGCAGCACGAGCTCTAACTTTCTAAAGCTATGACGCAGATGCATTGCAGCTGTTCAGGGTAGTAGCAAGGTATATGGGATCAGGGATCAAAGGTCTGCAAGACGGTGGGATCAGGGATCACAGCCTTAGGATCAGGGATCACGGCCTTGGGATCGGGATCAGCACCGTTTTTGATAGAATCAGGGATCAGACTGATAGCTGAGTGTGATAATTATTAAAATCACTAAAAATTTGGAGTTTGAAATTTTTTTTTGTATCTAGAACGGCTTATTACAAGTTATTAGTGTTATCCTCAGTTCTGGTTTGTCACGCAGTCGTCGATAATTTTCGATTTCCGGCATTCTCTGTTGTCCCATTAAATTTGTGTCCTTGATAACATCATTTGTAACATGGCACACATGGTGACCACGTTGATCCATTTATAGATGTTGGCCTTTTGTCTCACCGTTTTCGGCCGTCGAGAACATTGTGGCAACTTGTTCGCTATATTTGTGAGTATTTCGTTGACAAACCATGGGGAAAAAGAAAAAGAATGACGATCGCTCACGTCGAAGGTAAAGTGATTTTAATTTTGACTTACCGCTTTGGTACTTGCTGAAATCTGCAGCATTTTTCGCTAAATTTAATTTCACAAACTATTAACTTTCTAGATCACGCTCCTGGTCACCCTACCAACGAAGTTCGAGGAGATCACCAAGTAGGTTAGTACATTAAGACAAGTACGCAGAGGATCGCTCGAGAATTTCTGAAGAGACCGGCCATAGCTCTGCATACTCTGGCACACTAGTTCATAGTGAGAACATATCCTAACAATTGATCATGAATTGATCGCATCGGGAGTGATGCATTATCTCTTTGACCTATCATTAAACAGTACTCTTTCTTCAAAGAATACACTATACAGCTTTTTTAAATACAGGTGAATACTGCGGCGATTACGATTTGCTTCGGAAATGACGATTTTAACGTACTGGCGTACCGGCGAACCACAGCAAACTCAAACTCCTAAGGGAGGCTAAAAAACATTTCGAACCAGCAGGGGAACTAGAGGGAATTCCAGGGTAAAAATTACTGAAATATGGACCGAAGGCAGATTAAATTTAGTTCGAGTTAAAGTGGATTTAGAGTCAAGCGAGTTAGGGTTATGGAAGTTCTACTTTAAATTCTTCAATAACAGTTCACACTTGAAACGAAATGTTAACTGAGAGAAAGTCTCAGGCCCGAGGGGGACTCCCATATGAAACAGACGGGGATGCTCGTCGGAAATTTTGGATTTAACCCCTAAAGGAGACCATCTGGGCGTGGCTCAAGCTTTTTGTGACCCCTAAAGGTGACCAATCTGGGCGTGGCTTAAGCAAATTTTGACCCCTAAAAGAGACCGCTTAAAAACACATAAATACGACATGCAATGAGTTTTAATGATATAAAGACATAATCATCGAATACGGTAAACAAAACAAGTTAAAATTTGACTTCTGTTTCTCTTCGCGTAATTCTGTGTTTCTTCGCGGAACCCTAAACGAGACCTTGGCGGCATAAAATATTGGCGCTTTGCCCGGAACACCCTAAACGAGACCAAAATCCAAAATTTACACCCCTAAGCGAGACGACGAGCATCCCAGTCTGTTTCATCTGGGAGTCCCCGCCCCCCGGGGTCTTAGGAAAGAAGACAGTGCTAAAAACAAAGACGTTTTGCAAGCAGAAGCAAGAGATTTGCGACTCTTTGAGAAGGAATTTTTAAGCAAGGTGTTCGGCAGCAAAGAGTCAGAAGCAAAACGAAAGAGACACCCTGTTAATTCAGGTAGACGCCTTATGCTTTGGGTATGTGTGTAAACAAATAAACGATAAAATGAATTGTTTCTCTTGTCCTGAGAGAGGCAAAATTATATAGGGAAACTCGTGGGATCAAGTATTTTTACGGGATCAGGGATCGAAATTTACAGCAATTTTAGGATCAGGGATCAAGAAATTGCGTCAAAAAACGGGATCAGCTTGAAAAAAATATACCTTGCTACTACCCTGAGCTGTTCCAAAATTTCTATTGGAAAAACTCTTAGTACGCAGTGTCATATCCAAAAAGTCTTAATGATTTTTAAATCCCTTGATGGCCTTGCTCCTGAGTACCTAAGCTCGAAATTTATTGCTCGATCTAATACCATTCCATACACTTTTCGAGATTCTGTAAATAAATTAACTAATTCCACAGCCACTCACAAAATATCTCCTTAATAGTTTTCGCTACAGTGGTGCTGTTCTGTGGAATAGTCTTCCTGAAACTTTAAGGCAAGCAGAATCCCTGCTACGTAATGTTAAGTCACTATTACACAGTTATTATAATATTAAGTAAGGCACGTCATTTATGGAAAACAGGTTTTTCTTTTTTCTTTTTCTTTTATTTGTTTTCGTATATACCTAATTGAATAATTTTAATGCTGTAATTAGAGGAACCCAGTAGATGTAATTAAGGTTTTAAAATTTTTAAAATATTTCATACCTGATGAATTTGTAACCGTGCATATTTAAAATTAATATAAAGATTACCAGTTACGTGCGCTGGAAACATAATCCTTGTCGTGGGGAACGTAAAGGGCGTCAACCGCCAACAAAATATCACCAGTACCAAAAGACACTTTCTTACACCCTGCACACTGTGGTTTGAGGCCGGCAGTTCGAGTTAACCGCTCCAGACGCCACACTTGTGGGCGATTACTCCGCGGGTTGATACATTGTAGGGCCCATAATCCAGCCAATCCCGTGCACTTGTTACCTGGTATTTATGAAGCAAATTGTCTTAGTCTGCAATTGACTGTAACATAACCTATGTCGGTCAGTCTGACTTGCCCTTTTAAGATGTATTATTAAACAGACGGCTTCGAGAAGGGCGCCTGGCCCCCTTCTTCTCCATGGAAACATCACATTCTTCTTGTTGTTCTTCTTTATCATACTACTTGCTAGGCTTTCTTCCCTTTCACTTAAGTTTGACGTCTTCTTTAAGTGCTTCTTTGTCTTCTTAGAGGGTTTTGTTGCCCGATGCGAATTTAGAGGGTCAACTTAATAGGATGCTTGCTAATGCATCAGCCATTGAAAAGGGGGGTGCGTTTCCATCAAAAAGACCCTTGGCATACTTTTCTAGGTTGCTCGACTCTTCTGAGCGTGAAAGCTTTGTAACGCCATGGTAGAGACAATTAGACCTGTTCATCCTTGAAAATTTTCAGCCTCATATAACAATTGCCGCTCTCGAATAAGGGAATCTTTTTTACTTTAACAACAGACGTCTTTTCCCAGAAACTTGTAAAAAAAAGTTTCCACAGTTTTTACCTTGCGCTACTGATTACTGGCTCACGTCAATATTAACAAATTTTGTTAAGTACCTAAAGTACTGGTCCAGTGGAGTCAATGCCTTCCACCAATGCTGTACTTCTGTGACTCGGTAAACTCCAGCTTAGTGTTTTTCTAAAGATAGTGTGAGTCTTTTGACCAAGTAGTTCCTCCCTTGGTAATAGCTGTTGACGAAGCTCTTTGGAGTGTTTTGTTATTGCCACTTTGAGATCAAATCGCGTGCTACATGCCGACCGAAAAGCCGATGTCAATCAGACCTATCAACAGTCAGTGTTCTTGCCAATAAGAGCTTGCATCAGGATCTGATGCACAGCGGGTGCTGTGGAACGGCGGTCCCAAATGTTTGTCTACAGGCCTTTTCGCTTTTCCCTCTCCCTAGTTCCCCGCTTGACCAAAGGCCTGTTCACAGGCTAGATCCTTACCGGCCATTTTGGATTTTTATGGAGGATACCGCTGACTACTTGTTATTAGACTTCCGTTCCCCGCTCCCCGCTCCCCGTTCCCCGTTTTAATAACAGCATTTATTATTCGAAGGTTGAATCCGTTGGTGGTTGTATATTTCAGATTCGTCTATGCATTCTTGCATGCGTAATGAGCCGTGATTACGAAATTTCTACCAGCTTAGTTTCCCTGGATTTGATGTAAATGTCTTCTATTTAATCCACTGAAAGATTTTCAATCTCACCAAATACAGAGAAGTTCTCGTAAAATATTCACTGATCATTTCGCATGCAGGAATGTCGATTTGAATTTGACACTAGTTTCGGGAAAGACTAACGGATTCATTTTTCAAATAATCAATAGTCCAGTTTCGAATTAAAAATTACCGCTGAATACAAACATTAACGACACATTCATACAGGGTTAGCCTCGACGTAAAGTAAAATATTCAGAAACTCTAGATCTGGTTAGTAAGTATTTGAAATTTGAATATACACAATAGAAAGAGTAATAAACAGGTCTTTTTCTCGCTGGAATTTGTGAATATACTACTTCAGATGGAGGCTAAGGCTGTAAAAAATGCGTCTTCACTTCTTCATTTCAGCGGTCATAGAGAACTCGAAAGTGGACTATTCATCAGTAAAATCCAACTAGTGGTCTATTATCAATGCTGCGTTCTGATTGGTTGAGCTACTACTAGGCTATATGTTATAGCCCACTAGTAGCGAAAAGGGCGAGCTTTTTGGCGGCAAAAAAGGATTAAAGACTAGCTTTAACTAGCTAAACTTTTCTTATTCTCGATATTTTTGACCAACTAGTTGGATTTTACTAAAACAATTATTCCTCTCGCCCTCATGGCCTCTGAGTCAATAGCCCATTCGGTCTTCGGCCTCATGGGCTATTGACTCAGAGCCCATTCGGGCGCAAGGAATAATTGTTAAATAGAATCTTGGGGGGTACGCTTGACTTGCCTTGACTATAAAAATGTTTTTACCTCGTGGTTGACTACGTTCGTAGTCAACAGTGGACATATTGGACTGAAATGTCATAGCACAATTACCTCTCGTTTGAAATTTAACTGGGTCGGATCGATGTACCAAATCAGTATTCTTTGTCTTACTATTAAATAAATACGTGATGTGAAAAAGTTGAAATTTTACAAGCAATATCTAGGCTCCTAAAGACTTGTGGAAGTTTAGCTTTACTTGAATTATAATAATTTATTGCCATTAGAAAACTAATCCGGCAATGGCATAAATTGTTGTTTATTTCTTCACTGAGGTTTCTTCTTACAGAGTCATCGGCATAGGTGATTATCTTTGAAAACTGCAACAGCATGTACACATTGTTGAAATGAATTATCAATAAAACAGGGCCCAAAATACTCCCCTGAGGCACACCTGTAAATAATGGATGAGCTTCTGATAACACACCTTTAAAATGAACAGCCTGTGATCTCTCGGGCTTTGTGGGAAATAATGTTTGATGGTTTTCCAGAACTTCTCAGGAGAGGCCGCACTTTATTGTAGAAGATCACGATGATGTTTTGTTTTTATTTGTAAGTTTGACATTTCTTGAGCATACCATTAACTTTGTTTCGTTGACGTTTGTAGGAAGATCAGTCATTTCCCCCGTTTGTTTTTCTCGCCTTTCTCAGTGGCTGATCTCTTATGTTCGAATTCATTCCTGCTTAACACCCTTTGTTAGCCATGGGCAGAGTTTTTCTTTGATCTTTTTCTTAATGATAGGCGCGTGGTCATCGATGCATATTTTTTAGGATAGACTTCAAAAAAGACCAAGCTTCATTGACACAAGAGGAATTAAAGACCGGCTCGGATTGTTTGACTGTAGATCATTACAAAAGGATGTTGGATAATAATTTGCAAAATTTCGGCAAGGGATTGTTCTAGGTTGATATCTATGGTTATGCAATTTTCGAAAAACAGCCAATCATATAATGGTCACTTAGTCCGGCCGGGATTACTTTAATCAGCAGTAGAGGTTTTGAGGCTGGTTGGTGTAAATTACGTCTGTCTTTGATTCCTGTGTTATCGGCTGAATTCCGGAATCCAAAGCACAGGATTCCAGACTCCATATAGCAAAAACTTTCATAGAAAAAATCAAAATCGGAGTATGAATGTGAAGGCAGACGTATCGACGAGTAACCTGTGTAAGACCAGACAGACACATACGTTTCTCTCACATTTAGTCGTTACTTTTTAAAAATAAGACTATACTTGGGGACAAATTAAACGAAACTGTCTGTCGGTTGTCCGTAATAAGCAGGGGTGCTTACCATTTCCACAAACAACCCTGGTGAAAATCTTATGCATAAACTAAAACTATAACATATGAAGTGGTGGGAGAACGACCCGTTGCAAAGCATGTCCAAATCAGCTCAACCGCCTAGAGAGCTGAGGAAATTGCCTCAGATCACAGTCCATGTTTTCTAAAGCTACCCAAACTGAATGGGGCGAATGCGTTAGATCTTCAAACCGGAATTTCCGGTTTTCCCATGTAAATGGTAAGTACCCCCAATTGACCGTAGAGTGGAATTCCACGGGCATCTCAAAACGTAGTCCTGAAATTTCCAAAATTTTCGGACTTCCCGGGTGTCATATTTCGTTTTAAGGCCACAAAAAGGGTTACAACTTTCAGTAGAATTACGTCAAGGTTTAAGAATCCTCGAAGCAACATACCTTTCCTAATGGGCATGACCGGACAACCCTCACAATGAGTGGGTTTCAATAAGTCCTATTTTCTGTCTTCATGCAGCCTGCGTAGGAAGCGTTTCCATGCGGTCCGGAGCAAAGAACGGGGAACGAGAATTAAAGACCGCCTGAAAAATGGCCCCTCTTTCATTTGTTGGCTCTCGTTCCAATTTTTCGCGTGGCCAAAACCGAAAATCCCGTTCCTCGGTCTTTCATTGCTCCGAAACCGCAAGGAAACGCTTGCGAACGCAGGCAGATACTAATGGTACACCACATGTTTTGGGAGAAGCAATCCACCATGCGAACCTGTAACGGCACAAACGTCAATAGGACAGGTATAAGGACAGTATATGTCGCCGAATTTCAAGGGAAAGCGCCAAAAGCACGTCCAAAATCATGTCCAAGAGGGGTCAAGAAGTATCAGCGAGACGCAGACAAAAATGCTACTGAACCCAATAGAAGATGAAAAAGCCCTCATAATATGGGTAAACTCGTTTTCACGATACCCTCAAATAAAAATATACAGTGTATAACAAACGTCAACTAAAAAATTCTTTAAGCATATCTACTAAAATTCTACAAGTGAGCTGATAAAAGTCAAAAGTTTCATGACCAAGCGCTTAAAAAAGTTGCGTGCCGTTGGGAGGAACAACCTGAAAACTTTTGGCTAAGCTTGTTTTCCGAAAGGATGTATTAGTAGAAACCAAAAATTTTACCAAATATAGACAAGAGACTGACCAGTGCAGTCATAAACGCAACACTTCTGGGTGGCGGACAAGAATAACGGAAAACTGCCAAGAGGCTTGACTCAGCTGTTAAATTGTCCTGATGTCTGCGTTTGGCGGGGTAACTAGTTTTGATGCCAGATGGTCGTGAAGTAGGTCACGACAACGGTTTCAAAACCAAGAAGCGGTTTGTTTCGTCTTAAATCAGTATTTTCTGGAGCTAGGGTTGTAAGCGGTGACGGCTTTTAACGCTACGATTGATCACGCACGTCTTATTACAACCAGGGATAAAAAATCTCAGTTACTTTTGGCAGTCAATTCACCGGAGGCACCACCCTTACATTCCCCAACGGTGTGTGTCATTGGTTTTCCGCGTCTCTGGACCTGTTCCAAACCAGGAAAGACGGACGGGGGGCGGGGCAAGTACTACGGAGTAATATACCATTGTACCGAGACAGGGAGAATCCTCTTCCCCAGGAAGAGGATGGATTCATAGAAGAGACAACATTTTCACCAATTTCAGACAGAAGACATCTCAAGTTTTAGCCAGTATCAACTGACCTGTCACCAAAAACGTGACACCTCTAGATCTGCGTGTATCATTAATGCATAGGGAAAACTTCCATGTGTGTGGGATTAACACTTTGATTGGTCACGTTCTTGGACCTGAAAGTAAATTGAAGAGAATATGCAAATTTCAGAAAATCACATTCCAGTTAGTGCTACGCAATTCAGACTTTGGGAGAGATAAGAGAATCCAAAATAAATCAGAAGAAAATGTTGAAAATTTTGACAGGACACTTTTATATGCGTCATAGCAGAAACGTTACTAGCCCTTCACGCGGACGTTCTTGGCGCCTTGTCACGCGTTCTTTACCCATGAAGAAAAGGGAAAGAACGCGTATTTAAAGCCCCAAAAAGTCTGCGTGGGAGGCTAGAACGTGACACCTTTAATATTATACTCCGTGCATCAATGCACGAGGAAGAAAAACCAGGAAGGCGCAAACTGGTCTGTCTATGTGAGGTCTGTTTGCGGAGGAGGCATGTCACAGCACTTGATATTTTGAATTGTTACGTTTTTGGACCCAGAGGAAAATTCTTAAAAGCATTCAAAATTTTCGCTAAAATCATGGTAGCCATTGCTACGAAATTTAGAGGGGCAGAGATCCAGCGTTTTTCCAGTTTTAGTCACACTCACTTTCGGCCGGGAAAGGCGTCTCATCCCGAAGAAAAAGCGGAAGTCGAACCGAAGACGCTCAGACACTGGTCGGAAAAACGAAGACGTCGCGAGCAAGGGACTTCCTTTTTGATGAAGTTCTACTTCGTCTCAGTGGGTAGCAAAGCCATCTCCCATGAAATTCTCTCGAGATGATGAGTCATCTAAAAATAACGCACCGAATACGTAAAAGAACTGGGTAAAAAATAAAGTACTTTGGTAAATGAGGAGACTTTCAGATTGTTTCAGCCACAACTCATTATTAAAATACTCATTAAGCATTTTCGTTTTCTGAAATACTTTGTACTGATTGTTCTGTAACGGAAAAATCGGAATGTGAGTGGTTAATTTTGCTAACAGCTCTCAACCAAAAATGAAACCCCCCTGGAACTCCTGTAATAGGTGTCCATCAACCCGTAAACAAAAGCTAGATTGTCAGTACTCTTTCGTACAGTTTCCTGTTAGAGTCGTTTGGGATAGAAGGACTGCACAAGATGAGAACAGATTTGCTTCGATTATTAGAATGCCTTGAACAGCAGATTATCTTTCAGTGACTTGAGGGCAGTGGGTACTCACAGTTTGGAGAACAACTGCATTCCAACATTTTTTCCTTTTCTCTGGATGGCTCAAAACTCATTTAGTTGATTTAACTTTGCATATAACTTTTATTGAGATAAAAATTTTAAAAATACAGCACAGACTTCAACTACGTGTATCAAAACTAAAAGAAGAGTTGTTATCACTATTCACTGAAAAACGAGATACATGTACTACAGGGAAAAAGTTGAAACTACATGTACAAGTGGTATTCACTGTTCTGTCTTCTTGCACTGACTCATTTGAAAAGACCGGTGTTTTTTTCTTAAACAACGTGAACTCAACAGTGCCCGTTTAAACTCCAATTACATGGATACTTTTATTTTATCTGTGAGATAAAAGTTAAAATCAATAAAATTATATTTTGATAAACTACACTTTCTTTGGCTACATAAATATGCAAGGATATATTTTGTTTTCTAGTAAGATGCATGCACACACGAGATATCTAAAGAACCGACCAGCTGGGTTTCCTTCACGTTTCGTTTGCTAAACCCAAACTGTTATCATATCAAGACATTGTTCATGTAGTCGTTTTTTTAATTTCCAAACTTGTCCACAAATTTCAATTGTTCTTAGCTACAACCAGCTTGTTAATATTCCAAGACACTGTTTATGTAATCTTTCCTCTGGGAGCATGTCCAAAAAATTTTGTTTGTTCTCCCTTAACAAAACTGCAGGCTGTACCATCCAGCCCTTGTCATAGTTTGTTGTTCTTGGCACATCTCCTTGTCATTCAAGAATGTTACCCTCTTGTAACAGTCCTTTCTCAGCACAATGCCCTGCAAGCACATGGTCTGACTTTATAACTGCCAGCCCACAATCTATGATTGCAAAGTGCATCAGCTTGCCTCAGGTCCTTGTCGAGAGCGGCTGTTGCTCAATAACAACCTTTTTTTACACATCCTTCACACCTGGGATGGGGGCGGTTTGGAAAACAGCTTCTATCTATCACTTTCACTAGCTTTTGACGTACAACATTGCAGCTATCGTACCTAGACCAAGAGTTGTATAAAAGAGGCTGTTCCACCAAAATTTCTCTGTTTCACCATGCACATCTTTGAACTGTTCACAAAATGCCTCCTGCAAATAAGTGAAAATTCCATATTAATAATAGGCAACAAAGGGCACATATTTTGGACGATTGTTTATTGTGCTTAGTAAGGACAAGTTTCAACAAAGTCCCCTTTCCAAGAAAACGAAATATGATTAACTTTATGATAATATGACACCAAGGATCAATGAGCACCACATCTTCAAAAATACTTAAATCCTTTGTAAATCTTATCACAATATTGCAGATATTACAGAAAATCTTGAAAAGTTCTTGCCGGATAGCTAAGCTAATATTCTCAGTTATGCTTCTATTACACCACGGAATGCTATTAACAAAGGGGTTTCCTTGATCCTTCTGGGAATTTACAAGCATGTAGATTTGCATACTTCTCACCGACCAATACAAAAGACCATTAGAGAAGGTATGCAAAATATGAGGTTTCCTACGACAACGGAAATGAGATTTTGCAGTCTCAAGATTCCCAACCTCTCGGAGAATGACTGTTCAGTGAAAAATGTTTTCCAAACTGTTGAATGCTGTCTCCTCCGGCGACATAAACACCGAAGCCGTTATGACAACAGTCCGAAACTACGCTAAAACGTGATCTCAAACCGGAAGGGATTGTCTTTCACGTGAATTCATTTGTCAGAGTCGAATCCAAAGTACACCTTTTTTGGTCAGAAATGAATGCAAAAATGTTGGACCGCCCTCAAACTTCATTCTCCTTTCATTTGCGCTTATCGATCCGAAGAATCTTACTACAGAAATGCGGTAAACGGACTTTGAATGACAATGACATATGGTGATTAAAAACATTTTAGTCAATATTTACGCCAAACTCTTTTGAGTGCGCAAAATTGTACGCATTCTTGATCGAAAAAAACGCTTAAAACTCACTAGGATATCCCTTCACACTAAAGATTTCTTTAGCATATATATTTTGAAATCATTATCAATGGAAAACCCAAATGACTCAATCGCCAGGATGTTGGAGAACCACCTGGCTTCATAAATAATTCAACTAATCCCCAGTTCGAAGCTTCAAAGAACTGCGCCTTTATTAGAACTTCCCGTGGGAAAACAAAATTTACGATCAGTTTTTCCCGTTTCGTCATATCAAAACTATTTCATTTCACAATTCGATCGAAGACTAGGAGAAACGAACACTTCTGGCAGAGAAAATATAGTTTTACGTTCATTCAATTCATGAGCCATTTCCTTTTGACGTGGGTTTCGATTCTACTAGCGTAAAATTTTAAATTGTAAAAAGTAAATACTCGTCAACTTACCCATCCACCAGATTTCTTTATCCATTCGGCTAATGTCCTTTCACTTACATACTCTGAAAGCCAAGTGACTACATCTTCAACTATATCAATCTCATGTTGACTACAGAACACGGCGACTTCGGCGGCGAAGCAGTATAGCACTACAATACGTCCCCAGTTTATTCCCGAAACAAAAATTTCATCTGCTACTGTCCTGAATGTGTTTTCAGCCGTTGAAGTTCTAATATCAAGTTTATCACACATGTTTTTCAGTACCATTTCGTGTCTTGTCTCGACTTCTCTGCCGATCCTTCGAAGTGTAGCAGCAGCGTTGGTTTTCGATTTATGAGCTTCCTTTCCGAGCTTGTTGTAGTAAATGTAGTCACAAGCTAACTCCCGAGCATATTTTTCGTCTTGGCTTTTCATTCTTCTGTTTCTTGACATGTTGGGAGTGTGATGAATTTCCGAAGGGGCCATTTGATTAACCTTTTCAATGAACGATAAAAGAATCTCTCTCACGCGATTGCGAAACCTCTTCTCTGGCCACAGTCTACAGCTGAAAGCGACGCTAAGGGCTTAAATCAACTCTTAGAGCTCCGAGTTGACCTAGTCTGATTGGTGGATAAATTTAGAAATTTCAACAATAGTTGCCTGGAAGCGAAGCAGTTTGACGTAACTAACGTACTTTCACGTACGCAACAAGCAGAGGCTGGAAGACTCTGGTAACCAGTTAAAAATATGACAAATACAATTAAAATCTACGCAAGAATAGTTTCCTTTGTTTTAAGCCTTCAAACGTTTTCTGAAACAATTTTTCATCCGAATAGATTACAAAATTCCCAGGCAACAGGAAGTTTTTGAGCCGACGGGGACTACGGGTCCGTCGACACGAAGGAATACAACTTGGAAAAGCTCCAATTTCATTTTCGTTCTGTTGGCGTAACAGGCGTAAGCCGACAAAATTTTAAAATCGACTCTTTGGGCTATGAAAACTGAAAAGATGCGGGCTATAAAAGTATTTTTCTTCCAAGGGCTTGTGATCTTCTCTTCCATCATTTTTTTTTCTTAAATTAGTCTTACCCAGAGGTAAACAAATCATATGAAAATAAATATTCATTTCGAACGATAATTAGTAAGTTGCATCATCGGACTGCCGAAAATCATACTCTTAAATCAGTCACAGGTAAAAAGAGTGCAACTTTTCAAAGCTGGGAATATTTCGGCATAAGTTTGGCCAAGGCCGTTTCATCCTTGCAGCAGCAAGGTTTCATGCTTGACTCACCGGGGTAGCGGATTTCATTTTCGATCACGACCAAGAAGTCATGAAACGGCTAGAAGTTACATGAATAGTAAGGTTCAAGTTTGAAAAAGACCTTTGACTTAAGCTTTTCGTTCGGTCACGTTCCCTTAAGAGCACTGTTATGGCAAGTCCTGCAAGTCTCTACAGTAAGAAAATATTTGAATAATGTAAACCCTGTGATAATAAAAATCCTTTTTATGATTTTTACGAAAATTCAAAACTGGTATTTCCTGTTTTTATTTTCAAACAGCTTTTAAGAGCAAAATTTCCATTACTGCCGAGATCGTGACAAGGGAAAAATCCATTTGACGGAGAAATAAGTCAAAACCGACATCTGGTAAGCGTTTCTTATTAATCTACACTACGCCCCTACACAAATGTCCCTTCTTCAAATGACGTGCAAGATTCATATTCAGTTGAAACAGGTGAATTTTTCATTCTAAAAATAACAAACAATAAAGTGCAATCATTTCAGTTTCCTAGGAGATAGTTATTCTCTCTACTCTACGTATTTACGAAAAGAAAAGACGTTCGTCCTTGGAGCATAGAATAGTATAATTGAGGAGAATGACACCCATCGGCAAAAATTGAGAAAAAAACCTTGATGGGTCAATTTTATGGAAAGTCTCACACTTCCATACACAGCACGTTCCGATTTCACTGTCGAAACTTCAATATTTCATGCCTCTTACAACGATAAATCATAATAATAATGGGAGCACAGACATTCTGGCTACTCATTGACAACCTGTCTGATTTTGCACATACTATTAATACATATTAAATGCATTTTATATTGCTAGTTAAATTTTCGGTTCTTCAAATTAAGATGATGACAGTATTAATTTTAAAACGACTTGACAATACCTGACGTTGCATCGTGCTAACACACATGCCGCGAGCCCAGCTTTTATCTAGTGGTATCATATGAATTTTAGCTACATTCAGTTAATCTCGCGATTTTGGCGTGCATATAAATTCGCTAATTCACTCGAATTTCTTGAAAACTGTATTTAAAAAACTTCAAATGGTCGGTTACGTTATATTTTTAAATTTTACCACCATGTAACTCCCTTGTATATTTAAAGAACATTTAGTGGCAATTTACTAAAATTCATGACTGATGCGCCTTAACCGTAACCCTGTAATACTGTACACTATTCGGGATTTAGAAAGTGAGCTCCCGTGTTGTTAAAGCACAAAAAATTACTCTCAAACGAAAAAATATTATAAATCAATCGTACACCCAAACACATCACGCAAACAGATTACACTACACACTGAATGGGCTTTTCGATACTGAGGTTCTTCCTAGTCTCAACGTATATACCCCAGTACTCTCTTGCAATTAGCAAGTATTTCAGGTATTTTAAACCGTTTTGTTCAGAAAATGCTATACCGTCCGAGCAAACTTTAACAGGAGGAAAGCAAATTGCACCCGTTTTAACATCGAACTATTAACATATTTTCTCTTGATTGGACAGAAAACAAATGGAATCAATGTATAAAACAGCTTCAACGAATTTATAGAGCTAACTTGTTTACAATTAGTCACCTACAAAATAGAGGTAAAATGCAGAATCAGTGCTGAATTAATCCTCTTTCTCCTCTTTGTCCATCTTTGGACAAAAATTAACTTTTTTTGTCCAGTATCAGAGGATGAAGTTGTCATGAATAAACTCGACATCAAAATGATTTTTGGCCTTTTCCTCCCGATCTCAATAGATCTTTTCTGATACTTTTCTGTCTAATTACAAAGTCTGATTGAGTACACGATTACAGCGAGCACGTGTAGCAGAGTACATGTAATTATGTGTACTTTTATGTTTAAAATGTTATATAACACAAACCCTTAGCTTGGCGATACTGCAAGTTGAAACGAGTAACCCTCATGACATTACTGATCCCCTCTTGAACTCTCCAATTGACGTGATGGTATGATCATGACCTGTTTTAAAAATGGTCTTCCGTGAAAAATACGAAAAAAAGATGTATTTCTTCTTCTTTGCGTATTAAAACACAGGACATCGTTACAATCGTTACAATTGTACTAAAAACTGTTATAAAAATATTCTAAATAAATACTGTCACCTACAAAAATCAAACGAGTTGGCACGAAAAATCCAACTGATTTACACGATTGCCTTGTGAGAGCTTAAAGAAGCCGACAGTAGGCTTTCACTTCCTCTAGTTTTGAAAAGCACCAAGATTACATTTCTTACATGATGCCAAGAATTTCTTTTGGCGGCACCGCTATGGGAAAACTGCGCTTTCGGTTTTCTGTCCTAGGCTTGCAATACGATTTTGTTAACAGAGTTTCTTAAATCAAGATTAGCCGTTGAATTTGTGAAACCAAGGCCTGTTGAACGACGAAGTCAGCGAGAACGAGCGCGATACTCGAAGAAAAAGTGTAAGTACACGGAAGTAAAATTATGTAAAGGCGGATTAACATCCATGTTGGTCGGACTGTATCTTTTTTGGTTGAAGGTCGTTTTTTACTCACCACATGAGGAAACAACTTAACATTTAAAGTAAAAGTGACTAAAATTACTATACATGAAGGTAAGTGTGAGAATAGAACTGTTAGTTGCATGCAATATTGGCAATTTGAAGGTTGCGCGCATGAGAATCAGGGTTCGTGTTGCATCGAATCAGCGCTCGGGGATAACTTAGTGATAACGGGTTAGCCTGTTCCATTTTCTTTATTTTTGCGACGTTCCTACGATCTGAGAGCCTAGCACAGGCTCCCAATCGCACAGGTTACCAATTGGTGCAGTCAATTCGCCAATTTCTCATTTCACAAAACAAACCTTGTTCCGAACCCCCCACCCCCTTCACCTAAAAAAAATGAATATTAAGGTGATTCCTTAGCAAAATAACCTAACATAGATTGTAGATCAAGCTTGGTATACTGATGTAACAAGTCAAGGAGATGATAAAAAGTGTGGGTCACCGTGCTCGTTTTGACGTCACAATGCTGACAATTACGGCTATTTAGGACCTTTTGACAAAAACCGCGCGCAGCCCAATGGTAGTGTATGATAATGATTTTGTAAAAATATTAAAATTTGATATAAAAATTCATTTTAAAAATATGCTGTACACGTAAATTGAAACGGGTAACCCTTGTGACAATATTGATTGCTTTCAATTTCGTGAATCAGCATGATGCCTGAACACTAAGAAGAGACACGAAGAAAATACGACACGGAGCGCAGTATTTTTGACGAACTTCGAAGGTGAGGAAACACTGTGTCGAGTTCTTGATATCAATTCTCAAACAAAATAATTTTAGACGGAGAAATTAAGGATGCAAAAATGAACAGTTTTTCATCTGATTCCAAACACTCATTAAGCACTAATTTCCTTTGTATTTTCTTTATGAATTATTAATGAGTTTGAGAACCCATTAATTAGAAACCATAGCCTACGAGCTCCTTCCTTTCCCGCCCTGTCGCCAGAGCGCCCCTGAGAGCTTGCTCGCAGGCTACAAACCTCTACGCCCAATTATTATGCAGGGTAACCCTGCGCCAGACGTTTTCACTCGACTCGACGACAGCTTCTGAGGCCTAATTAGGATCAACACTAGCAAGTTTTGAGGAACTTGGCATTGTATGTTAATTAATAATACGGTGTATGATTGATCGATATAAACTAGGATGAGGCGCGAAAACAAAAAGAGAGTTTCTAACAATCACTATCGCTGTGTAATCAAAAAAATGTATTCTGATACTGCATTTTGGTATTTGTTCCAAGAAGGCCAAGTATGTCTGATCTTCTGATAGTGGTTATGTACACGGGCGTGTGCACGTGTGATCACCTTATGCGCACGTGTGCACGTGTGATCATGTTAGGGTCTGTCAGACGGTTAGTCAGAAGCCCATACACCAGTGTAGCATAAGCCTAGCATGCAAGCATGACGAGAACCGAAAGCCATATGACCCTTTGCCCCTAAGAAATGGACAGTTTGGTTAAAGGCTATTCGTACTGTAGAATAGATGGGTCGGCACCTAAACCCAATTCACAAAGATTGTTTGTTCTTAAGGACGTAGGAGAGCCCTTGCCCCCAGGCTGACGTCGCCTTTCTCGATGGAGGCGAATTCTCCCACTCTTGGCGAACTTTCTGAAGTTAATCTTTCTGGAAGTACTTCCACACAATCTTAGTTGATCTGCGATATTTCCAATTCTTCGAAGCGATACAATACTGAATTACTCGAGCACCCTGACGCAATCTTGATATAGTTACTCGCCATAGCATAATCAAATGCTGGTTATACTGGAAATACAAAACAAAACAAAATGACACATTCAGCCGCAAATATACATACCTGCACTTCATGAAGAACCCCGGCACCCAGGCTAGTGGCTACTTTAACTTTAAGCGCATAGGAAGAGTATGAAACCGTGAATTTCTGTAAAATTATATTTAATTACTTGATTTCCAAAAGTATAGTTTTCCCTTAATATTACAATTAATTTACCACTTAACAGCTTCAAACGTTTAGAGCGCATATGTCACGGGTTTAAAAATAAAATAAAATAACAATATTCAATTAAACGTTTTTAGTATTATATTATAGAATAGCAGTTGATAGAAAACGTTGGTTTCCAAGGACGAAAGCCTTTATTCTCTCGCTTAACTCTCGTCTCAGTAAAAAAAAAAATGGCAGTTTTATGTCTTAATATTAAACTCCAATACATTCTAGATGACTGGGGAAACCTTGATAGCAATTTTTAGGCAATCAGCTTTGAGGCCCAAATATCAATTATTGAGTTCAAACGTGTACGCGAGCACGCGAACCAGACTCGGTGTACGTAATGATGTTTACTGTTTCTCAGTTCTGTTATCTAACAAACCCAGTCAAGGAATATATATATGTTGCAAGTTAAAACAAGTTACTCTCGTGACAATTTTGGGGAACAGTTTCTAATTCAGTTATGACCTATAATCAAAGTTTCAAAATACCCACCTTCCCAATTTAGGGAATTTGCGAGAGAAACATTTCTCGACCATTTACTATCTTGAGTTGATATACTAGCAAATTTTGCGTTAGTAGATGTAACTAATATAATGTTTAAATAGTTCGGTTTAATTAATGACATTGGGTGGCGGTCTATTGACCGATAACTGAAAGATGACAAAATACACGAAATCTAAAAAGTAACAATATGCAAATGACATTCATGCCTGGTGTGTAGAAAGGTGTGTCTTTGTTGGTTTAATATTTGGATTTTTCATTGCGTTATTTTGTCCAAAAGAAAGACATTTATTGATAACTAAAAGTGTTTCTGTATCAAAATCGCGTCACCGCTCCTGACCGCAGCCGTACACTCGATGTGTTGCACGTTAGGTGAAAAGTTGGTCTTCGAAGCCATGTAACTCGTCACGCCTTTTTCTCCTGAAGAGAAACTACGACGATCTAAAACATCAATTTCTATTAATTAAGCCGATTTCCACACTGAAGCGTTTACCAAACACCTCGTTTTTGCGTTAATAATTTCGCATCAAAGCGTCACGACTAAAATTAGCCTTTGAGCATTGTTCGACCGTCAAAGCACTTTTAGTTCCCCGCCTTCTCCCCGCTTTCCCTGTTGTTGCGCGCGTGTCATGGGCAAATTCTAAAGTCCAAGATTTCGAAAACCTTTCTTGTACAGTAAAATGCAAGATTTTCAAAAGTTTAAACTTTTCAGAAAGTATAGTCAAATCTTCGTTTACGGAAACTTGAGAAGCTCTGATTTTGACCGTGGCCCAAGGTCCATGCAGGCGCATAAAAATTTACGAAAATAAACCGCAAATAAGTGAACGAGGTCTAAAACTGGAGTTTGATACCACCTCGCCGGAGGTTACTCAATGTTTCTCTAGAAACATCTTTCTAGCCTGCGCTACAAACGAAAATTAACTTCAGGCTTCATTTGTTCAAACGTTGGATAGCGCTATCCACTGGATAAATCACTATCTAGCGGATAGCTTAATCAGTTTCCCTAATACTTATCCGCTGGATAGTGATTTATCCGGTGGATAGCGCTATCCAACGTTTGGACAACCAGGGCCAGTTGTACATCTTTATCCAAATGTTAGCCTGCCTGAGTCCAGGCGTTCGGATAGTGGAGTGCGGCGCGAAGTAAGAGACACCCCGTCGCCGTTTCTTTTTTCCTGCTCACATCTCTGACCGCCTGGTACAGGCTATCCAAATATTGAATCAACAAAGACAAACCTTTCTTTACACCAGGTTTGACTTTCTGGAACTAATCAAGAACTTTATTTTTTTATTCAGTTTGGGGAGTCAGATATGGGGCAAAATATTTCGTTAAAGGACTTTTTGTTTTTTCTTTCTTTTTTGTAACTGGGGCGGGGGTTGTAAAAAGTGTAATCAAGGGTCAAGGGTTTTGGTTTAACGATTCACCCTCATTTGCACCTCCAAAGCTTAAAATGATTAAACTCACTCACTCAACCTCTTCATCAAGGCTGGGACATAAGGCCGCAATCAAACTTCACCACTTAACCCTGTCCTGAGGTTTGGCCTGCGCTTCGCTCCATCTCAGAACCATTTCCTCCCAGCTCTTTCATTACTGTTCTCCAAAAGGTGGTTCTTGGCCGGCCTCTCTTTATTTGCTCTTCCCAGTTGGAGTCCATGCATCATATGGCAACTTTAAGTATCCTTTCGTTAGGCATCCTTATAGGGACATGGCCAAGCCATCACAGCCGGCTGTTCTTAATTTCGAGAGACATATCCATACTGTCCGTCTTCTTATACAGTTTCTAGTTAGTCATCTTGTTGGACCGTCACAGTAGATATTGCAGATCTTACGGAGGCAACTGTGCTATGAAAGACATCTACCTTTCCTTTCTACCTTTCGTTACTTTCCAGAACTCAGAAACATACAAAAGGGCAGACTAAATGTTTGAACAGTGACATAAGAATAATAAATCCAAATAAGTTTTCAAAACAGATGGAGAAAACTATAAAATGTTGACAGTTGAGAAAAATCGTGTCTTAACTTTTAGAGGCCATTAACCAGAAGTGAACTTACAGCGCAGGAAGTCCGAATCCCGGGAGGGGGAGGGGGGGGCACTATATACAGGAAAGCGCCGCTCCCCCCCGCTCCCCTGTTTTCTACACTTATACCAAAACTCAAGCATGTTATATAAGGCATGGCTCAATTTTTGGTCTCTACCCCCCGCGACGACAAAGCTGTTTTTATTCTTCGGCCATGCATTTTAATTCTAACAGTTTCAAAAAACTTTCGAGAAACTTTCTTTCGAGGCGTTGAATTAGTTGGGGTTGAAGTGATGAAGTCACGTGAAACGTGACGTCATAATGATATTCAAAAAGAAATTCAAAATGGGGTAGGAATGGTTGATTATAACTAAGTTTGAACCATGTATAAATGTTTGTTTTACCGCACGAATTTTTTCCGTGGCCGGAACGTTGAGAATTTTTAATTTCTTAAAAAGATATTAACAGGTGAAAAGTGTCACGTGACCTCTTTTGCTTAATTACTAATTAAATAAAAACGTGAGTCAACCATTCCGGCCAGATTCAAGCGAGAAATGATGATACAATAACATAAATACTGTATTTAATATACACTGTGGGGCATCTCGCCACCCCATTTTGAGTTTTCTTTTCTTTCCTGGACTCGACCATAAGTGGTCACGTGACACAGATATCTGATTTCTTACGTTATAGAAAAATTAAGGTTACCGATTTTTCCGAAGTTGCCAAATTTTGGAAGGTTCTGACAAATTTTCACAAAGTTATGATCATTGTGAAAGGTTTGAACCCAGGAGTCATTTCAAAAGTAGGTTGAGTTTGATCGTCCGGGTGAACGTAGTCCTGAATAGGACTGTTGTTGTTGACATTTCGACAACCTGTGCGGTAGTCATCTTCGACTGCTAGGCTTCTTACATTGGTGAAACCGGCTGAAACCTTAGCACGCGACTGACCGAACACAAACGAGCAACGAGGAATGGTGACTTCAACAATCACATTGCTGAGCATCATTTACAGACGAAACATCAAATTGACTGGGACTCTGCGACATGTATAACGTATTCTACAGACTACCATCAACGTCTTACTTTGGAAAGCTGGTTCACTAACTTAGAACAAACGCCACTGAATCGTAGCCAACAGTTACCAGCGCCGTACAAACGACTTATTGACGAGATGAAGCGAAATTAACTACGAGAGATCGACTGGAGAACTGACAATTTGACTAACAATAGACGACTGCTTAACTGTGACAATAGACGGATCGAAACGCACCAATTACTGATTACGAGTCTTCATAGCCAATAACACCGCGGCTTAACTGACAGACGACCAATAACATCTTGACTTTATTGACCAATCAGATCAATAACCAGAGTATATAATACCATCTACTGACGTGATACAACTCACTTTGACTCTGAAGATGACTACCGCACAGGTTGTCGAAACGTCAGTCACTGTCAACAACAACAGTCCTATTCAGGACTACGTTCACGCGGACGATCAAACTCAACCTACTTTTGAAAGTTATGATCATTATTAGATTTTATACAAATTAGCCTCAAGCCATGCCTTAACATGCTTGAGAAACACCTGAGCTTACACAACCTCTTTCCCAGGCCCTTGGCTGCAGTACCTTTTTCTGGCGATAGCCTGCATTACTATACATTGTACTCACTATCTATCTTCTCATTGGTTTAGAGCTTACAGTTCATTGTGGAAATCAGCGCAACCTACAGATTAGTTGGTTATCTGCCAGTAGATAAATCTGTAGGTTGCGCCAGCAATACATGATTTTCAAGAGCAATGTAAAATCGGTTCCGCGCGACGATGTATTTTTCGTTATTTGTTTCAAAACAATGTATTGAAACATAAATTATTGATTTTTTTGTGATATCCGGAATAATCAAAGTCTCGCTCAGTGTTATCAGCCTCGGCCTTCGGCTCGGCTGATAACACTTATCTCGCTAGTGGCGTTGATTACCCTGGATATCACAAAAACGTCATCCAATAATTGTTTATTATTGACGTAAATCATTTAACAATTATTCCTCGAGTCCGAATGAGCTATGAGTCAATAGCCCATGAGGCCGAAGGTCGAATGGGCTATTGACTCAGAGGCCATGAGGGCAAGAGGGATAATTGTTTTAGTAAAAAATATCGAAAATAAAAAAACTTTAGCTAGTTAAAGCTAGACTTTAATCCTTTTTTGCCGCAAAAAAGCCCGCGCTTTTCGCCCCTAGTGGGCTATAACATATAGCCTAGTAGTAGCTCAAGCAGTCAGAACGTAGCATTGATGATAGACCACTAGTTGGATTTTATTAATACCTGTTATCTCAACGTCTTCCAATTTTGGTAAAAGCTATTTTGTTTTCTGAAGAATTAGCCGGGGTATTTGACCCAATTAGGAACAGAGAAATATTTAAAAAATGATAATAATCTTCATTTATACACAGTGCCTGTTGCTTGGATAATCACCATCGCGCATACCAAAAGCTCCGCGTATGAATCCACGTGCCCCCAATCTCTTTCCGTCGAATGGTAACGAGCGGCTCTGAACCCAGATTGAGCTGCCACCATTCGATACATAATTGGCCAAATCAGTAAGCTTTTTAACAATTATTCCTCGAGCCCGAATGGGCTCTGAGTCAATAGCCCATGAGGCCGAAGGCCGAATGGGCTATTGACTCAGAGGCCATGAGGGCGAGAGGAATAATTGTTTTAGTAAAATCCAACTAGTTGGTCAAAAATATCGAGAATAAAATAAACTTTAGCTAGTTAAAGCGATACTATAATCCTTTTTTGCCGCCAAAAAGCCCGCGCTTTTCGCTACTAGTAGGCTATAACATATAGCCTAGTAGTAGCTCAACCAATCAGAACGCAGCATTGATGATAGACCACTAGTTGGATTTTACTAATGACGAATAGTTTATATCATATATATATGTTTAACTATCAGCTATAAATTTTGATTTTGGCTTAATATGTAGTAGAAAAGATCTGTACTTATTTCCACTCAGAACAGCTCATTTTCGAGTATTTTATAGTATAATTTAGACTTTTAATGGCATTATCTAAAAATATTTTGATAACGCACCCTTTTTATTATCGTATCCTTAGAAGTAAGTTATCATTTCACCAAGTGATAAAATTCAAGTCCGGATTTGATATAGCCCGAAAAAAGTGAGTATTCACAATGTCATGGGTGTAGCCAGGATTTTTCCAGACGTACGCACACTTTTTCAAATCCCCCTCCCCCTCCCCCCTTTGTTTAGTCAGGTTCCTTGAAGAGATATGAAACTACCTTTAAGCACGTTAGTGTTTTTACTGTCTATGAAATGACGTAAATAAGTTGTATTCCTCGTAGGCACAAAAAAGCCTCTGATCATATCTTACAAAAGAAATAAACTTCTAAAAATCTTGCTTCTAAGTGCAAAAATATATAAATTTGAAGGCTTTAATCAGGGGCTTTAATAATGAATGCAACGCAGCCACAAATCCACTGATTAGGAGATTGTATAGGCCTATCTTTGACTTCCTTTTAATGCGGGTCCGGGACAAAACTGAATTTCCGTATCTGCTACTTTTCAGTCCTAACGATTCTCAAATCCCATCCCCATAAAATCAGGAAATCTCACGGCCGCATGTTAATCAATTTCCCGTTTCCCGCCCCGTCTTAGCTCGCATACGAGTACCAACACAAAAATCCCGTAACACGCATCCCGCCAAGTTCATCGTGGACCCTCGCATAATTGTGTTTGACCGCATAAAGGCACCGTACTTTGAAGTAATCGTGTCTTCAACTAACAAAAAACCCGGCCGCCTTTTCCCTAAATATATCGTTCAAGATTCGGTGCACCAATTCATCACGTCACTTCGTTGGAACTTGAAAACCAACATTTGGGTGTGACAAAAAGACTTTCAAATATATATTTAAATTAATCATTATTTGGGGGCTGAATTAAAATTAAGGTTATTTGAATACTTTTTATTGATATCTTTTTTCACATTCTTTCCCTGACGCATAATGTTTCCGAGCAACTGAATTATGAATTTATTTGGGTAGTTCAGAAACAATATATATTCATGTTCATGTAATTCTCTTTAAGTAAAACATTTTCTGGCATATGTGACGCGGCAGGCTTGTGATGGTTCCACTTAAGTGATACTAAACGAAAGCAAACCTTACAGTAAATGCAAGAACAGCAGAAGCAATTCTATCCGTGAGGCGACCGGTGGTGATTGTTTATAACCGCATATCTCAGTTAATGATTATGCGCTTGCGGATTACTAAAGCCATTTTGGTTAACGTAGCGTCCTTCATAACCGGTAGCATTGTCACGCTGTTATTTTGCTCATCACTTGAATCGGACCAGAAAAACATAGAAAGGGCGGATCTACACCACATAAAAGATGAGACTCTTTCCGTGCCAAGCGCTAAAGCAGAATATAGCCTTCCAGCCCCTCGTCCAACACTGCCTCCATATCCACCATCATTTAGAGAAAGAGCGATGTTTCTTAGCCCTTCCGGCTCCAACAACGACGCTTTTCTTGTTATCATCGTGGTCTCGACAAGCAAGAACTTCGAGGCGCGCAAAGCCATAAGAGCGTCTTGGGGAAAGAGTACGGCTTCGGGTTCTAATTCAAACCAACACTCTTTTCAATTAGTTTTCGTGGTCGGTTGCGACCAAGTTAGCGACGAGCGAGTCGAAAAAGAGTCGCAAACGCATAGGGACATTTTGCGTGGAAATTTCCTAGACACGTATGTTCAGAATGAGTTGCACACAGTGAAGATCCTCTTGGGACTTAAATGGGCAACTACTATGTACAATTCACAATATATTTTAAAAGTAAACTCGGACTCTTTTGTTAATGTCCAAGAAACGATCAAATGGCTTCATTCACTAAGCGACTCAACCGGTGATGTTTTGCAGTATAAGAAAACTGACCTTTACACTGGGTATTGTCATTCGCAAGTTGCAGTGGTTAGAAATCCGCAGAGCCCCTATTTCATACCAGAAAATCAATGGTCGGACGAACTGCTTCCCACTTACGGGTCAGGAATTGGTGTTGTCCTCTCTCGAGATGTTGCAGAGAGGATGGTTCAGCTTGCAAGAGAGGTAAGGCATATATATATATTCTACCACTTAGCCGGCTTCCCCCAAGCTGACAGAGCTGAGGTCTGACTGACTTCTCGCTGTATCCATAAAAATACATAAATTGTAACGTTTCAAGCCCTCCTTCGCACACACCTTGTTGATTAATTTATTTAATAATTGTTAACACAGCTGTGACAAATCAGGGGCGATTGCATCTAAAACAAAACCAAATAGAAAAATTTATTCAAGGAACAGAAGTATAAAATAAGGGACAGTTGACGATTGTCCGCACGGCCGAATAACACTGACTGAAAAGGAAATTTGATCACGTCAGCGCGTGAAAAACGAGTCATTAGACAGGGTAGCCGGGATCGTTTTGGAAAACTGTTCCTCTATACCCCGCAAAATGTCAAGCTATATTAGTATTCCCTTGCATACATTTGTATATTTGTAATGCATTTGGCGGGAGACCCAATGCATTTCGTGTCACTGACGAAATTTAATTGTTTAAAGGCTGTTTTTCACTAAAAATGACGGAGTCGCAGCCTTAATCAGAAGCGTAGAACTTTACGATCTAGTGAAAACAGCGCTCTGATTCTTCTGATTCCGCTTACGACTCAGTCGTTTACGATCAAGTGAAAACTGGGTCGTCAGAATCGCAAGCAGAAGCGGGAGTGCTTAACCAATCACAAGGCGTGGGAAAGTGTATTGCGGTGGTTTATCCCTCCGCTTCTGCTTCCGACTCCGACAATCCTTTTCACTAGATCATAAGCGACGGAGTCGTAAGCGGGATCGGAGGAAAATGGAGACTTTCTGATTCTTCTGACTCCAATTCCGTCGCGCTTATATGACTCCGCTTGCGACTCCGATTTTTCATTTTCACCAGGTCATAAGTGTTGTTACGACTCCGACTCCAACTCCGTCGCTAATGGAAACCAGCCTTAAGAAAATAATTCATCCATCTAAATAGCAAACAAACTGACTCAAATTCCAATCCATACTGAACCAAAAACCGTGACTACTGAATAAATTCTTCTTGCGGTTCATTGATCGGGAGTGCAACGCTGAAATAGCATCTTGAAGAAATTTATAAGGGTATGTTCTTCAGACATTTGCAGCTGCTTATATTTTGTTTTTGCTTAGTTTACATTAAAGTTGCCACGGTTACCATAAATAGAATTAACAGGAAATATTGTCGATCATCGATACGACGGTGGTGCCATCCCTCTTGAAAGCAGAATTTTTATTAATCGGAGCAATTGTTTGCGCATTATTTGTTTATTTATTTGTTCATCTCCTGACTTATTTTTTAGTTTATGATTCCTTCCTTCCCTAAGAAGGAATTGCTATGATGATGATGATGATGATTACTGTTATTTCTGTCTAGGTCTTAGAGTGAGAAGGGAGGCGGGCAGTTTATTTATCTTGTACCTTTAGTCAGGAGCCGGCCCCTGGATAAAAACTCCGGCCTTATTAAGCTAAATATGTTTCAACCAGCCCTTTGTATTATATTATGGTTGCCAGTGTTCCTTCATCTTTTCCAACGTTTTTTGCCCATTTTAGACTAAATTCTCATACCTCTGGTCATTTTTCCGAGATAATAGATGCCAAGCCCCAATTAGATTTAAAAAAAAAAACCCGCTGATATCTATACTTGATCCCCAGTCTATACAGGATTGAAATTAAACCCCAGTTACGTATACCGCCAAATAAATGAAGGTTATTCCCTTTATTTTAAGACTGTAATCCTACCAATCCTGGCAGCTCTAGGGATTCGTTTCCATACAAAGAGATTCATTTAACAAATCTGTACAAGGGCTAAAAGTATCTTTTTTTCTCTTTGCCTTTTTTAGACAAAAATGATTCACATTGATGATGTGTTCATTGGAGTACTTGCGCAAAACCTAGGTATTCAGTGCCAGGATGAAAGTTCACGTTTTGACATCGCATACACGACGATGCTAACTGAGTGCGCGGATATGAATTTTTGTGTACTTGGTAGTGTTCCGGCTAAGGACATGTTCTATCTAAACCAAAATGTGGATCATCTAAGAGATATTTGCGACAAAGATAAGGAAAAAGAAGGCTTGCCAGATGACTTTTTTAATGTTTAAAGCGCAACCGACGAAGTAAATTTGGCGTGAGCCGTCTCTGAAACAAGTTTACAAGTGTTTTTGTGGGAGTTTTGGGAGTTGCTAATCGGAAGTAATAATAGTCTTGTCATAAAACAATCACCTCACTAAAAACCATAGGACTTTGCATTCGTAGACGTTCTTTTGTGTCACTGGGTGAGCTTGTTTGAAATCGTGAAACTCGCCTCTGAGCTGAAGTGCTGGACTCAATAAATGGTTTTATGAGTGGTATGTCGCCAGCGGCGAAGAGCGAGGAGAAAAGGCTATTTTCGCAGGATACGTGGTATGCGAATTGCATGCTCATTCTGAATTTAGTTCTCGAGTTGCTTTTACTGGATTGAAAAAGAATATTTGGATAAAACAGCAGCGAAGAAAAGCCGGATCAGTTGGTGTAGATCAGACTCGGCAATATAGAAATGAATAGAGCTGTCCTTCTCTACCAATTTTTTTAATTACTATTTTGCCACACAGAATGAATTACAAGTAGAATAGAAAAGATAATAAATAGTTAATTAATATATTAAATTTAAAATGAGGATAGAATTTTGAATGAGTGACTGTGGCGGGGAAATCTCCGAGAAGCAGAGTTTATGATGAATAGAGACCCCCCCCCACGGGCAATTAAAACACTGGGCGGCATTTAAAAATAAAGAAAAAAGATGTGTATTTTAAGTATATATATATATATATCTGTCTGGATTTGTTAAAACGTGGCTAAAGAAATTTCAAGTGGATTTTAACTATTTGACATCTACGTGGAATAGGAAGCAGTTCAAAGTCACTAGCTGAAGCTAAACAATGACAGCATTATTGCTGGCAATAGACCGTAAAGTTTTCTCGCAGAAGTAACAGGATTTTGCGATGAAATGAACAACATTTTGAAAGGTCCAGAAATTGTAATCTTTTAGCCAGTCAAACCGTGAGGCCACAGCTCAGTGTCGGCCGAACACAGATTAAGAATCCACAATCTTTGAGCGCAGAATAGGCTTTCTAAGACAAAATCACCTAAACTAAAGACTCACGAAGCCTTTTTATGCTTGAAACAAAGTATTCTAGTGAGCTTCGCGCGCGCGTGGGAGCTCCGCTATCATTGTAAGCCGAAAAAGCGTGGATCAAACTAAACATTTGAGAGTCACAAACACGAGGGCCGAAGTCGACACTAACCATTCTTACTATAGAAACCAAATCTTCGCATGACTTATTCATTTTGCCTTGAGAATGGTGTCATGATGATACCGAAACGTCGGCTTTTAACGTTAATATTCGCTTGCTTATGTTTTAAGAAATCGTTATTGATCAAAACTTTTTTTAAAATTTTTTTAATTACATGCACGTTAACCAATGCAAAAACAAATGATGCAAAAACGTTCGTTTTTCAATGGTGTTCCTCTTTCGTTCTTTTACATTAATATTGCTGAATTAAATCCTATAACAAGAAACTGGACAGGGAGTCTTCAGGTTCTCAGTCACCGAATGAGTGATTCTTTCAGGGCGTTATCCTATTTTATCCTGAAAACTGAAGAGCAAACAAACAAAGGGTTACATGCAAATAAAACATTAAGAATTCAGGACCAGGTATGCGTGGAACTTTTTAATATTGTTTTGGGCAGAAAACCCTCTGAAGACGGTCTTTGACAGTATAAATTTACTCATTAAAGAAAACAGGAGTTTTTGATAGAAACTAATTCTAGTTTTGGTATAAACTAATTCTGTCAAAACGAAAATCTTTAAGTATTGACTGACCGTGTAAAAGCTGTTAGTTTATACCATTTTAGTTTTTAAAACTTACATTAAAACAAGGGCAAACAAAAACTCCTTTTCTTTTAAATTAATGAGTAAATTTATACTGTCAAAGGCTGTCTTCAGAGGGTTTTCTGCCTAAAACAATATTACCGGGAATTGTAATTTTCATGATCTTACTCTCGCCGGACACGCAAAGTCACCCGGGAATTCGCATATATGCGTTTCTGTTTTATACTTGGCAAATGTTTTAGCCAAAAATAATGACTAAATTTTTAACCATCCTGAGCATTTACTTATTAAAACCTTTTATTATTACAGAAATACAAGGTGCGTGTTTTGTTCTCCTCTGAGCGCTTTTAGTCGTTCGTGACCAGCGAAATGAGACTAACCGCAGTTGTCACGCGAGTTTATATGCTTTCGATAACTCAGGAATTTTGCGAGTATAGTGGTGGTTTTTAAGCGGGCTCGACTTTAAAATTCTGAGTGACTAATTTTCTGCCAAGCCAAGCACATTTTAATTACTTATGAGAAACACTGATCGGCCGAGATCAGCGAAAAATGACCAAGTGAGAATGACAGCGAGGTAATCAGTGCTATTGGCTCTATCACACCCGGCCCCTTTTGCCGCCCTTTCTTACAAGGAATACTATCAAGTTCATATCGTCTGCTAAAAGTGAATGATATATAACACTGATGTGAGTTGTCATAGGCCGAATAATATCCTTGCCACCGCTTGTTTTATATAAAACTTTTCAAGATAATACCTACCGCTGTAGCTAGTGAAGGATTTATGAGTATTCACCATTCTCTTGTTGTTCTTTAAGTCTTCGCTGGGGATCATGAAAGCCGATCTCATCATTCTCTATCGGTTTTCCAGTTTCTCGCAGTCGGCCTCTAGATTGCTTCCAGTCTTTCAAAAATCTGATCGTAGCTTGCACATTGTAGTTCACATGCTCGCGAAACAGGTGGGCAACTGTTAGGACAGCAAGAACAGCAAAAGCTAAAATAACCTGAAGAACTGTTGGCATAGTTGCTCTAGTGACACTGTACGCTAAACGCATGTAAGCTCGTTCCCAGCGTCTTATCACGCGGTCGTGTCTATAATAGGCCAATCTGGAATTTTTTCTGAGTTCCTTTCTCCACACATATCATTCTATTTATTATTTTTTGCTCAGAGAGTATATTTACCGTGACTGCAAGATGCGATCGTTATGTCAGCCCACAAATGACTTGTTCAAAACTAGAGTTCACAGTAGCTCGGTGGTTGGAGCATCCCACTAGTGTCTGGCAGGTCGTGGGTTCAATTTCCATCTAGAACTCAGAATTTTTTTCTGAGTAGCAGACGTTCACAGTACTACCCCACCCCCCCACCCCTTCGCTGTTTTTCCAGCTCACATCTCTTCGCGCCGTCCCCCATGATCTGAACGCCTGCAACAGGCTATTTTCTGAGCTCCTCTCTCGCCGCACATATCATTTCTATTTATGTTTATTATTTATTGCGAAGAAAGATGCCCTTTAAACTCAATTCCGGACCACGGATATCAGTTGTGGAAAGTTTATTTCAGCAAGAAGGTCTGCTCTAACCGCAAATCTGCATTCTCCTTATTTGGTTTCCCAAAGGAACTTCAAAAACTTCTGATTCGGACAATAATTAAGTTTTAGCGTTACAATAAGCTAGGTAGTTTTCATGTATCAATTCGCCGTTTGCACGTCTTCAGGAGCCTTGTTTGCCCCCAAAATTGTGCATAAGCGTTGTCTTCAATTTCTCTTTGGACGACTGTTATACCCAGGAGAACTTAAAAACAAAGGTTATGCAACTTTTTGTAAACAAGGTGTATTCTTTGCACTTAGCTTCACTTTGAAACAGAGGCTTACCCCTGCTGTTTGTTCGAAAATATATAAAATATCAGCAAGTTCACAGCAACAAAACCAATGAGTGGTGCCGGATCTCCCAGTTGTAGACCTGGATCAGTACAATTAAACATGTAGAAAAATATGAAACGGCAAACTGATCCTTACGGCAAGGCGATGAGGAAGTAAACATTTTTCTACTTGTTTGTTCGAAGGCGCTCACGGGATACATTTCACAAAAAGGCTCGGTTCCTAAGGACATCGCACAAGCATTGTTTTGTTCGCGATCGCGATTAACGCGATAGAAATTTGTTGTGTGCGCGGTTTTTGCTACCACTTTTTGTCGTCAACGTTTTCCTTTTGGATTCTTACAGAATGACTCGTAAGTATTTTGTCTTTGTATTCAACAATTGTTCCACCGAATAGTAGCTAGTATTTTATGGGATCTTGCGTTTACATATGACTTGCATTATAAAAACCCAGGAAAACTATGAATATTACAAATTCTAGATGCAATATACATCGCACCTTTTTTCCCCCTGAAAGTGATATATTACCAGTATTTCATAGCGTCAAGTCCTTAAGCTCACAGAAAGATGTAATCTACACGGACTATCAGATTCAAAGGCGATTGAGAAGCGCTGATTCTTTGAATTAAAATAGTTGTTAATAATTATATTGCTTTAGTCCAGACCTCGAAAAGATTCCACTAACGTAATTAACGGACTTTCTTATTGAGACATGTGATGAAAGAGTCGTGATTTGTTGTTCTTGTTCATTTGGACGCCTTTTATTGCCTTTGACTAAGATGAAACGTGACTAGCAATGGAAGAGAATAGTTTAAATAATTAATTTGTTGTTGTCCAAAAAGTCCTTGCAAAACATAGTGCCTGGACAATCAATCGATAAAAATGTCTATTAATTTCTGTTAATTGGCGTCGATTGGCATGAAATAACACATACAAAATCATGCCTGAACTTCATTGATCAGCATTCAGGCTTCATCCACACTTACCTGTTTTTGTTTAAAAACAGAGATGTTTTTCCTCTGGTTTGGCCTACCATCCACACAGTCATATCTTGTGAAAATAGTCACCAAGCTGATATCCTTTCAAAAATGCCCTCCAGAGTAGAGATTTTTGAAAATGTTGCGTTGTCTTGTTTTTTGCGTAGATAGATGAAAACTGAGCTTTTCAAGTATGATGATGTCATACTATTACATCAAGCAGTGCTTGCTCTGTAAGGCCTGATTCAGATGCCAAACTTTTCATGAGCCGAACCTAATTCGAATTAAGGCTGACCCAAACTATTTAGACTACCTGAATTGGTTCAGACGCTGATCTTAATTCCATGGGAACTAAATGCAAGAGGACAAAATGCTGATTTTGGACAAACTGCTTGCAAAATACATTATTATAATTTATGCATTAGGTCTGGTACATGAAAAGTTGGCGTCTCAATCAAAGCCGTTCCAAAGTTGTTGCACAGTCGAAATTCCTGGCTAGACTAGGCATGAAAAACAGCTGACTGTTCCAAATTGAAATAGGCATTCCTAATTGATTCAGACGTCAAACTTTTCATGTACTTAATTCAATGTAATAGGTTCGGCTCATGAAAAGATCAGCATCTGAGCCAGGCCTAAGGCATGCAATCATTTTACTGTTTTTGTGTAGGTGGGCGAAAATAATTTGAATACACTTCATTTGGGCATTTATTTTTTGGACACATATTTTTCCCTCTAGTTCGGCCTATCATTCACATGTATTCGGTAAAACCGTCACCAAAAACATATCTAAATTTCTAAATTACAACGTCTTTAGAATTCTGCAGCAGGATTTATCACCCATACACCTAGATTCTGTCATATATCACCAGTGCGGCATGCACTGTATTGGCTACCTATGAAGTTCCAAATTTGCTAGTACAAAATCAGTGTGATCTCCTTCAAGGCTATTTACAATCTGGGGCCAGTGTATTTATTAATAAGTGACCTGATAAACATTAGATGATCTTGCTACAACCTTCTTTGTAATGTGGGAGTTTTTTTGCAAGACCCCTTCTGCTACATGTAAAGTTCAAACATACTCTTGGAGACCGATCATTTACTGCGGCTGCTCCAAAGATATGGAATGTCTTACCCTAGGTTAGGAAAGTGGAGAGTTTAAGAAAGTCCTTAAGACCTACTATTTTAGGGACCGGTCATTATTTATCGAGAGGGGGGGCTGGTGCAATATGAAATATGGCTTGCTTGATTTTTGCTGACCCACCCTTCTCCTTAAGCATGACTTTCCTGACCCCCCCCCCCCCCCCCAGAAAAAAATAACAAATCGGACATGCATTAACTAAGAAATAAGTCTCATAGATATTCTCTAGGTAGCTACACATTTGATTAGTGATTATATAGAAAACTTCCCAAGAAAAGAAAGTTATCTCTCAGAAACAGATACTGATGCTAAAGATGACAGTGATGACATTGATATCTCACTGAAACATGGAAAAAGGCAATTGATACTGACCACAAAGTCGGAGTACTATTTATTGATTTCAAAAAAGCTTTTGACACCGTCGACCACAACATCCTTCAACACAAATTATCAGCTGCAGGAATATCAGGTTGTTTCCACAAGTGGATCGTAAGTTACCTCTCAAATAGATGCCAATTTGCCACTGTAAATGGAGTAAGATCTGGGCTGCGACCAGTCAATATTTGGGTCCCTCAAGGTTCCCTCCTAGGTCCTAGACTTTTTGCAATTTATGTAAATGATTTACCCAACTCGTCCGCAACTGGATTCATTCATATGTTTGCCGACGACACCACCATGTATTACATTGGGCAGGAGGTTGAAGAAATAGTAGATGCGTTAAACCGAATATTAATCGATTTTAAAAGCTGGTGTGACCAAAATCGCTTGACTGTTCACACTGGTAAGATGGAAACAATGCTAATCTGCAAACATGCATGTCAGCCCTATGAGACCACTGATATTTGGCAATTACATATATTTCACCTCCAAATCTACCTGCTTGGGTGTAGTAATCGACCACAACTTGAACTGGAAACCTCAAATTAAAATGCTTCGCTCCAAATTTGGAGGAAAACTTAAATTCCTAAAGTCTATGAAAGGACTGCCTACCTGTGTTCTTGAAGAAATCTATTACAAAGGCATTGTTCCAAGCATAACTTACTGCATTGCCGTATGGGGATCCTGTTCATTGTCTTTATTCAATGACCTAGAGCATTTACACATAAAAGCTGCAAAACTAATCCATAAACTCCCCAGTGGGACTCCTGATTGTGACGCCCTTAAAAGGGCTAAATGGAAGCCACTGAGTTACATCTACAAGCGG
>JBBMOI010000003.1:21097500-21307500 GCA_038088405.1 Porites divaricata
TATTTGTGTTTTGTGGGTGAAACATTCACCTTATAGTACTCACATTCAATGTGAATGCCATAAAGTGAACATATTTGGGTGGTCATTGGATGTGAGGCAGCCTATCTATTGTTAGCCTCTCTGCCTGATTTTTTAAGGTCAACAATGGAGGTCAAATGAGTTGGGCCTTTCCCAGCGATATTATTAAAACTGGCATCCTCCCCTCGCCCTCCCCCTTGTTGAATTTTGAGCAAAACGGGTGGAAATGAGTCCATTTGGGGTCACAACATTGTCCAGGGGGAGTGTGGGGATGAAGAAATAAACCCAAAGCCAATCTGAAAATTGTCATTAGAAGCAGAGCCCTTTATGTAACAATTACTTGGAAGGGTTTTTCCACCATGTCCCAAGTTCTTTTCACCTCCAATGAAGGTGGAACTGATTGAATGTTTTTTATTTGTAGGGATGCAGCCATGATGAGAGAAAAACAGAAAAAGGCTGCAGAGAAGCAAGCAGCTGAAGGAGGTGCCAAAAAATGACACAAGCTATGATCATCATTTCACAGTATTTTGTGAGAGCAATCATCAATTATTTTGTTCTAAAAAACAGGATGTAATAACTGTTTGACTTCTTGTTTCTTGGATACAGAACAGCTTTTGAAAACATTCATCTTTTCAATTGCCACTATTTCAGTTATTCCTTTAAGACTGAAATTCCCATAAGCAAGTGACATAGCAAGCTCTTCCTTGTTTTTGTTTAAAATTTTCAGCAGTGCTATATGCATTTAATTTTAGGAATGCTTTCGTTTAGTTTGAGAAGCATATAATGGCAGAAAATGTTTACCACAAAAGCATCAACTCAGTTGTGCAATTAAACAATGGAGAAACAAAACAATAATTGAAAACAACTGTGAGAAAATACATGTAGTTTTCAGCCAACCTGGACTGTCTTCTTTTTGAATGGTCACACCATACATGTATCTTAGGAAATATCTTTGAAATAAGAATACAACACAACTGCATAAGTTGCATTTGTAACTGCAGTGATCTTTGCATTATTTATTATTATTGCTGCAATAATGGATTTTAGGGGAAATCTTCAGTTACTGATTTACACTTCTTTCTCTCTAAATTTCTGTCTTTTCCTTCTATAAGTTGAAGCCAGAACAATAACATTGGATGATGAAAATGTAACATTTATAATTATTAAAAATTATATATTGATCAGAATGAGAATTGTAATAGTTCAGTTCATATAGTGAAAGGTAATAAAATACCGTAAAGCAAATCTTGTCACACGTGGTACATTCAATAGAGTCTGTGTGCTGATTGAGACAGCTGTGAAGAATAGGGTTTTCAAGCTGAAAAGCCCTGATGCATCGCTCTCCTCTTGGTCTGGTATATATTGGAGACTTTTGTAACTACAATCTTGGAAATAATACACGGAGAAAAGGTTGGACAAGTAAACCGCCCCTTTCCTTCAAAAGTAAAGAATGAATCCACATGAAGGCCAAAATGCACCATTATCCCACCTTGACTTTGGTGAAGGAGGGTTCTTAATTTTCTGTCTATTTTATCCAAAATAGGCTATGAAATGGCTTGGTCTGGTTGGTATGGTAACTGTATGGTCTAGGCTAAGCCGGATCCATGTCACCCAGCGGCACTTCCACACCTTCACGGTCACCTGGAAATACGGAAATACATGGTTTAGTAAAATTATTAGTTTAGCGAAATATTTCCGGGAATATTTACGACCGCTATTGCAAAAGGTAGCTCTTCTTGAGGAATTCGATTTGAAGTGCGTAAAGTGGTTCTTTCGACTAAATTTAAAACACTCGCAGAAGCCTACTCAAAAACTCACCTTAGCGATTTGGCTTAGGGTTAGGGTTACAGGGGAATCCCATATCACTACTGTGACACCGGCATATTAAAAATGAAAACTATAAACCTTAGCTCACCACCACGTGAGTACGGTGGCCCATAGATATCATGACTGAGAGTTTGCTACTGCTGTGAGATGTTTTTGGCCAAATCGTAACCTGCGATCAAGCTGTTTTTATGTGTGTGTGTGTGGGGAGTAAGGAGAGAGGGCATACGCAGGGCATACGCAAGTAGTCACACACGTCGTGACGTCTCCCTCACGTCTAGTTCCAGTCCCCGATTCCAGTCTACGTCGCGTTCGGCGCCATATTGGATTACGTTGTGGAAAAACGAAAAAAAAAATGCCTTCTATTCCGTGGAAACCGTTCGGATTGAACAATATTTTACCGCGACGATTTCCTCGTCAACGGCGTGGGAATAAACGTCAACCTATTGTTCCGCTAAAAGAGTGGAAAATAGTCCGAGGAGACACGGTAAGAAAGAGGGTGATAATCTTTTTATACCATGTGCAAAATTTATTTCTATGTTTTAAATGTACGAGGCAGGCGTTTGACGTTATATTGATATTTTCTGCCTTTTCAAACTGAATTGCTCGTTTAAAATCTGCAAAATACTCCAGACGTAATGTTATGATTGTCGCGGACTAGGAGAATTTTTTTTCCTTGGCTTTTATTTGGTTGTGCTTGACACTGAGGTGTTGTCATACTCTGTGGGACTGTTTTGGGGTACGAATTTTGACCCAGTTTCTTTTACAATCATAAGATAGTGTCCCAAAACAGTCCCTGAGTGCAATCGATGGAAGGACACTGACCCAGCCTCACGGTTATCCTCAATAGTCCATTTTACTGTTGTTGTTGGTTTTCACATGACGTCACCAAAATGCAAACTAAAAAACTATCGATCCTACCGAGATTTTACTTTCACGATGCATTAGACCAGCTCAAAACTAATTTTCATACAAATTTTCGCTTCAAAAGGATTCTTGGTTTTGTGATAGAGTACGCTTGAATTTCTAAGCTTTTGCGTGACGTGACATTTACATGACGGCCAAGCTAGCTGTCATGTAGGTTAAAAAAATGACTTATTTTAGGAAATTTTGCTATCTAAACAGTTCATGTATTAAAAAAAGTATTACTTTAATGTTTGTGAGTTTCTCGAAGAATAAATTCACGCTTTTGTAGCAAAACTCGGTAACAGATGTTTCTGTTGGTTTCCGTCTGCCATGTTGGAGCTCACCTGGATGAGCTCCAGCATGGCGTCTCCATACAAAGCTCTATAAATTTGAGTAAAACATTTCTTTGGATATCTCGTATACAAATTATTCCTTCGACCCAAATCTTGGCAAGGGTCTTTGTATATTTACCTCCTTTCATTTCCAAGATTCTGGACTTTATCTGTCGAATGGTTTTGATTTTTATTTTAATCTATTTTGAATGGCGTGACACTGAAAACCAGCAATAGGTGGTAACGAGGCTGGAGTGGACCTTTTTTGATACAACCCTTTCTGCTTTATTATGTGAATCATGTCGTTCTTTTGCTAACTAGTATTTTTTTAAGCATAATTTCCATAAGAAAAGGAAGGAGGTTTGTATCAAAACAAGGTCAACCTTAGCCTCATGTTCACTCGAAGGCTGGGATACAAAGCTCACAACTGTAAAATAGTTCCACTCAAAGACTTTCCTCAAGTCACCCTCTTGACGAAGTAGCCTGTGAATACAACTGTTTCTCCTCACTCCTCCCTGCTAGAGACATTTTGTGGGAGAGACAACTATGATTTGGCCCCAAAAATTCCATATTGAAGAGGCGACTCAATATTTACTTAACTAAACTTGTAATCATTGGGTTCCAGATGTGAATTTGTTTCTTCCTGGCCCTGGTCGTACAAACATTAGATAGCATTCTCCATAGGATAAATCACCATCCATGTTCAGATAAGTATTAGGAAAACCAATTCCATTATCCAGTGAATAGAGATTTATCCGGTGGATGGCATTACCCTCCTTTTGAGCAGCTGGGACCTGGTCTATTATTGTAAAGTTTTGAGTTCTTCTAAGTAAAAATTGTGTGGGGTGACAGGCTGCACATCTTCACAGTGTGCAAAGAAAGTCGTGTCCGAGAGGCCGGGGCTAGTGGATTTTGCTATCGGGCTGGTGATTATTGTTCTTAACTTGCCCAATGGGCAAGTGCTGTTTTTTGGGGAAATTCAAATTGCAGAAGGATTGTAATCAATCCTGCTAATCAAAAAGGGTTTTGGGGCTAGTTGAAATGACTTGTGGGATGGTACATGCTAGCTACAGCTTGCCCAAATCGCAGGCTGTAAAACTGACTTTCTTTGCACCCTGACAAATTGCTCCAGTGAGAACTCTTTCACATAACTTTACACTTTAAAAATTGAACAATGATATATCTTCTATGTGGTGGACCAAGATATGGCTCAGTACGGTTTATATTCAGCAGAGGCAAAATGTATAAGTGTAGCAGAACCTTATACAACAGACAATTTATTCAGTTCACATGTATTCCTGATGAATATGTTGTCCTTTTTTTAGGATATGTTTGCTCAAAATCGCGTGAAAGTAAATATGATAATTTTCCATAGTGGTTGTTATCTTAGGTATCTGCTTTTAATATCCCATACCCTCCAGGTTTACGTGATCTCACAATATACAATGTTTAGCTGTACACAGAATGCACTCTTTAAATGTATCCAGATCTTGATACTGGTTTTGGGTATTTATCATGTATTTGGTAGAAGCATGATTTAAATACATTCTGATGCAGTGTCCTTTGAATGCCCATTTATATCCCAATTGCTTTGTGAATGTGACTCGTAGTTTATTAGAGGAGACCTTTTTAAAGCTTGATGTTTTTTTAATGCCATAGCATTAAGGTTGTTTAGCAATCAATAATTGGCCATTTCGGAGTTGCGTAGGGAACTGGGGCAAGTTTCAAATTTAAGCTAATTGATATACTGACACTACCATATAAAATGTCATGTTGAGATTGGTTATTTGACCTAGACCTAGTTTGGTGCTCTAAGGTTGAACAGAGATCAAGTTATGACTCGTGAAACATGATCCATACAAATGTCTGTAATTTTGTGACAGCATCCCCCAAAACCATACAAACTCTTAATTTTTTCACGATTTCTGTGATATTCCTAAAAATGGCCAAACAGTGATCTTCAAATAAAATTGTAGTTCCTTCCAAGTGGTAGATGCATGACGAATTTTACAATTTAACAGAAAAACTGAATAATATAATTTTAAATAGTTTTTATGGTTTTGGGTGTTCTTAGTGATGAGGGGCGAGGGGAGAGAGCTTTACTCTCAGGCCCTTGTGGCTTACCTTTGTAATGTTAGCAGGTATGTCTTATTTATTTATATATTTTCCGAATACTTGCTCTCCATCTATGTGATTAATCCATGAATTTATTTATTTATTTATTCAGGGCACCTGGTTCAGCTTAAAATAGACGTAACATTAAACTTTATTTTGTCTTTGTTTAAGGTGATGCTTCTCTCTGGAAAAGATAAAGGAAAGACTGGAACAGTAACTGAGGTTGTTCGAAGCAAGAACTGGGTTTTTGTTGAAGGACTTAACACTGTACGTAAACTTGTATCCAAATGAGATGTGTGAGGTCTTGAGGCTGGTTTCCATAATAATTATATTATGGGGGTCATCATTGTTGAAGGGCTGAATGTGAAACTATTGTGTGTGATGATTTGGTCCTGAAAATACAAATTGTTCAGAATGAGCTGAATTTTGCATGAAGCTTTTATTTAAAGATCTTAAGTTTGTTTTGCTTGATTCTACCTTGAGGAAAAGTGTATGCAAAAAACCAAGGCTTACCTGTTACTTTCCTTTGAAGATCTTGTGTTAAGTGAGTAACAACTGAAACCCTAGAACAAAGACGTTAGCAAAGCGTGAAATTCAAGTTGCTTGAATATTCATTGCGATAAAGTTTTCTAAACCATGGCTTTGAACCTGCACTATACTTTTGCTGCTAACAGCGGTATTGCTGTCAACTAGTTTCTTTTAATGATTTACAGGTAATACAGAAGTTTGTTTGGAACCACCAGTAAGCTATTTTAAGACTTCAGTTTTATCCAGACAAAGGCAACTGCCTTAGTGTTTGGAATCATCCAAGAGGTGTTTTCATGTGATTGTCTTGATCACCTAAACACATTTTGAGATGATTGAAATTGGGTGCATTTACAAAGGCTTTACAGTCAGCTAAAACTGACTAAAAAGGCTTTGTCCTCATGTTCTTTTTTAACCCTTAAACCCTAAAGGGTGATTCCATACCATACCACAGAAGGCTTCCATATTATAACCCCACCTTGCCTTCGGAATTTTCAAAATGCACTATCCCCCTATGCCCTCAGAATTCCACAATAATGATTGATTCCGCAGGCATGGGGAGATTAACCCATTAACCTTCCTCCTGTTCGGACTTTCCATTTTTTTGTCAAACCTTTCAAAATTACTGGCAGGGTTAGCATTTATGTCCAATTTGGCTCATTTTATGCCAAAATACTTCAAATGACTCTAGACTTATGTATTATTTTAGTAAAGGTGCTTACAGAGTTAATGAGTGGCGAGAGCACTGTCCTCCCATCAATGTGTGTCGATGCCTCGAAGAGGTTTTCTCCAGGTATTCCAGTTTTCCCCTCTCCTCAAAAACCAATATTTGTAAATTCCAATTCAACCACAAATCAGGTATAGATAAAGAACCACAACATTATGTGCTGCCTCTAAATTGTTATATATTTATTTAAGTGTAGTCTCGTCTAGCTGAAATAATCTTGTGATTGAGTCTCCCTGATTTATTTTCTGTATTGCTCAACTTAACGATCTACTGTTGTCTCTCCTCAGCATTTTCGCTATTTAAAACCATATGGTGATTTTAAAGGAGGCCTGGTTCCAAGTGAGGCTCCAATCCAAGTTACAGAATTGTCCCTGTTAGATCCCTCTGATGGGTAGGTGTTGAATAATTTATTTATAAATGAGCTGTCTTAAGTTGTCCTTGATTCTGTTCCCTTCACTTCATTTGTCACACATTAAGACTTCACATACTACTTGTTAAGAAAAGGGCAAAGAATGTAGAAGGACTCATACCAGGAACAGTCGTGTTTACTTAGGTTTCACCAACTATTTGTAGGGTCAAAGAGCTAAAGGTGGATTTACCGAGGGTTGCACAACAGCATGTGGCACCAATTACTGTAGGCCCATAACAGTCCCTCCCCCCATGAGAGATAGACCACCACACCAGCGACTATGTCCCCAAATCTTTATGAACAGTTGGTGGGATCTTTAACATCCCACAGAATTTATATGTGCAAGGGTTGTAAGACAGGGCCTACAGTTTATTGTCCTTATTTGAGAAGACTTGAGGGTCTAACTGTTTGCAGATGTCTTTACAAACACAGAACTTTCTCCTCAATCTCACCCTTTTAAGACCCTGAGTTCTGGTCCAACCGGGGTTTGAACCAACAGCCTCCTGCTTGGTAGACCGGTACTTATCTCATTGAGCTAACGAGATGGCTGTTAAATTTTGAGTGTTGAGGGAGTAAATCCACTGTACCCTCTATACCTTTCCACAAAGGGTAAGGCTCTTGAAAAAGACTGTATGGGGGTGTTTACATGACACCGGGGCGACTTTCGCACCGCGGCGAGTTCACTCCGGTTCCCTCTCATGGCTCTACATTTGTTTACATGATACCACCACAAAAAGTCATGCCGGCGCGAGTCGCCCCGGCGTGAGTTCACTCCGGTTGTCGCACCGGGGCGAGAATTTCACTCCGGTACGAAATCTCGCAACGGTATCATGTAAACACGAAACGACCACCCGTTTCGGTGTGAAATCAGTCTGCCGGTAGACTGGAACGGGTAGTGCATGCGTAATGTTCACGATTTTGAATCATACGTGCATTTTATCAACATGAAGTGTACCTTCAAATAACGGGATGTGAAATAACCCAGTCATCATGTAAACGTGATATGAAATCAAAAAGTCATGTCGGTATGAAACTCGCGCTGGTGCGAGTTTTCTCATATAAACACCCCCTTTGTCTTAGCATGAAATCTAAAGGCAGCCCAGCTACAATGTACAGCCCTTTATAGCAAACCTCAATAAATGTGTAACATTGGTCATAAGTAGCAATCATTGATACACTGCAACTCACACTACTAGTGAAATGTTTACTGTGTGTGTACAACCCACTGTTTTTGCCTCAGAAGAGTTCTTGTAAGCTACCTGCCTACTTGCTGTGGAAAGAACATTATCTATTTGACTCTTTAAGTGCCAGTGGTGACCAACATCATTTTTCTCCTAACGATATGCATACTTTGTCAAGAGACGAGGTTATGAGAATTAATAAAATGAACACCTAAGAGAAAATGCTTGGAACTTTTATCAAATTCTCTCAACACTTTCTTTATGGAAATGTTTAGAGATCAGTTTGGAGAATTTGTGTTTGGATATTGGGCTTAAAAGGTTAAACAATGTGTGTACTTGCCAAATTTCTCTTCAGAAAACCAACTGAAGTGTCTTACCGATACACAGAGAAAGGAGACAAGGTGAGGGTGTCGGATCGGACTGGTCGCATTATTTCTAAACCACCATGGGAAAGAAGAGACTGGAAAAGTCGAACTGCTGTTAAAGGTATGGTATTGTTAACATCCATGCATAATGTATTATACTTTTTTAAAATGATATTATTGTCGTCTAGATATTATTACCGTCGGTTGCATCTAAGCGTGGACACGAGATAAAAAAACATGTTCTAATAAGGTGCCAGACATGACGTGCTTTGCCGCCAAACATTTTTTTCCTCACGTGTACACCCTTAGATGCCACCGACGGTATTTCAGATAGTTTCTTGGTGTTGCGGACGGGTGCGATCACCAAACAACGTAGGACCTTGAAATGAAAACGCGCGAACAAAACAGAAACAACAAACGAACGGAATAGAGCGATTTGATTGGTTTATCGAACGGATACAAACACGCGTGGCTTTTGGATGGTTAAGCGAACGCTCAGGTGAAAAAACGTCATGCCCGAGAACTTCGTAGAATTCAATCGATACTTCGCTTTGACGTCATACTGCAACACGATTGGGCAATCTAGCAATGCCTTCTCCATATTAGGGATTTCTTTGGCGGGAAAACGAAGAGTCCACGTTTAACGAACACTAGATAATACCCACACCTTAAAACAAACGAGAACCAACAACAGTTTATACAACACCCAGAAAAACCCATTGTTTTGTCTCTTTTTGCCCACTTTTAGATGGTCCATTGGACACTCCGTCCTCTGCTGTGACCAAACAGACCTACTTACCATCCCTGTTGTATTTTCATGAAGAAATCATGCGTGCCATGAATGTACCACCATCTGTCCCAAAGACAAGGCCTGACAGACGAGACTTGATGATCAAGGAGGTGGAAAAGGCTGCAAACTGGGGTGGGGACGACAAGAGTTTAGCTAATGTCAACATTGGTTGGATGGACAGAATTTACTTTAGTATGAATCATTATGCAGATAAAATTGTGAAATTTTTAAGAATTGATAAGTTGTAAGGTACTGGACTTCTCAAATTCTAATCTCTCCCGGCTGACTATGTCGCTCTCACATTTTTTTCTCAAGCTTCTCAAATTCAATTATATTTCGCGGAGAAAACAAAGGAATCCTTAACATTTAGCCAACTTCATCACTTAAAAAGATGTGTCAAACACTTGACACCGTTTTTCATCCAAGTAGCCACCCCCTCCCCTCCTACAAAAATATGGACTTCGCCTCGTTTTTCAGTGGTTTCTTGGCTTTGTAGACAGTTGCGATCACCAAACTACGTTTAAGACACTGAACAATGGATACACCACACCACTCAAAAGCGAACCAACAATGATTTCCCTCCACAGCACCAAGAATCACCCACTTCTGAAGACCTGAATATCGGATGAAAACACTGCATCCCCAGTTCGATATATTACGTATTCTTCACACTGACTAGTCTATTCAACTAGTCCAGACAAGCTAAAATTGTGCAAACTCCCCTTTCAATGTTTGCAGGTCCAGACATCTGACGTTGTGTGAGATATTTTGATATGTGAGGTATCCATGAGGAAATTTCAGGGATGATACACTGCATGCCCTGTTTGATTTATGACATATTCTTCATACTGTAAATACTGACTAGTCTATTCATCTAGTCCATACAAGCTAAAATTGTGCAAACTCCCCTTTCGGTGTCCTCGGGTCCAGACATTTGACAGTTTGCTGAATATTTTGATTGGCGAGGTATCCACGAGGAAATTTATTTAAGGAGAACACATTTTTGTCAAAAAATATATCAAGACAATTTGTGGTATGTTTCACCATTCTTTGGCAGTCAATCACACCCGACCTTTCTCCTGTTATTTAAAAGAGCAGACAAATAAAGAAGTTAAACCAATAGATTCAGTATAATATATCATTTTGCCAGGTGTCTACTAATGATTGAGTTATATAAAGTGTAAAAATGACACGTGAATGCCCAACGTACAGCGTCGTAAAACATGACGCGAAAATATCACCAGGCAGAGAGAAGGAATGATCAGCCCGAGATTAGGAATGCGACTTTGCGAAGTTAAAGTAGAGTTTAGGAAAGATTAAGCAACAATAATTTAGGTATGGTTAAAAAATGACTAGATAGCGAAAACGTATGATTAGGCAACGATAGGATATTATTGGGCGGAGATAAGGAGTGATTAGGCAGAGGTTAGAAATGTTTATTCATAGTTTAGGGACCGTTCATTTTTAATCGGGAAGGAGAGCTGGTGGAATTTGACAGGTACTCCTGTAGTATATGATGACCCCCTCTTCATTGGGATTTATTTAGGTGGCCCCCTTGTATCCCAGAATAATTGATATAAGCCCCCCCCCAGTCTCCTTCGCAGCCGTTTTTAGGCTCGTCACGTCACGCAACCCTCCCTCACGTTTGTGGGGAGGAGGGTTGCGTGACGTGACGAGCCTAAAAATTGCTGCGAAGGAGACTACCCCCCCCCCCCCCCCCCAAAAAAAAAAAAAGGGATGACGCTGACGTTGCAAAAGAGTGTTTTTAACAACAAGAACCACGAGAGAATATTTTGGAGCTTCAAAAAATAGCAAACTTAGCTATCTTATACAAGATATTTACCTCACTTGATGCTATACAATATAATGTGCGGACACCCATGTTGTTTTTATTTGGGTTGTATATATGATCATGGCGCGCAAATATATGATAAGTGTCGGAACGGTGGCGTGACCCCTAATGTCAGATTTGATAAGCGCTATTGCTTTAAAACAGTCTCCGCCTGCCCGGAGATCATGAAACGAATAAAATACATTAATACTACGACAGTCACTACACCGGTCCACTACTCAAAACATCATTTCTTGCTGAGCAATATACGCTAGCTGGAATTAACAACATACTTCTACTACGAGACTCACGACACTACTCAAACATCATTGCTACACTATACAAAAGGCAACACTAAACACTAAGCAACGCTACCTGAGGTAACCAAATAAAACTGCAACAGAAGTTGAAGTAGTTCAGGGGATAGCTAGGGAAATTGTTCACAGAGAACTGTTTCTTTCCATGTGCATATTTTATTGTGCATAATTTATTGCGAATATTCCGTGGTCTGTATACTGCAGTGTGCCGGCCCTCGGTCAGGGTGCCCGCTCGCTCCACGTTTCTTTTAGTGGAACCGAAGTGTCGAATGCTATCGCAAAAAATTCAAGTTATTAAAAATCATCGCTTTGTATCAATTTGCTTCTGTACGTTGCCAGGAATACAAAATTTTCCGCACAGGCCCAAGTCCAAGCGTGGGATTAAGTCAAGAGAACATAACTGATAAAGTGAAGTTTCATTCTTGGCTTGACACCGATTTAGACGACGTTTAGCTTTTAAAGAGATGCTGAGCTGATGCGGGAGAAGAAGAAGAAGAAGAAGAAGGTACGTAATAGCAATGTGCTCTTTCTAAGACACTTTAATTAGTACACCAAAAATGGAGACAAACAGTTGAATAACAACTAGTATATTTCGATTAATGGATGTCTTGAGCACTTTTTTTTTTTAAAAAAATGCATTGTACTGACAAAACCTGTTCTAAACCATAAAGGATCCACTTGTCCGCCATCTCCACCTACATCATACTTATTTCCGCATGTTCGTAGTTTCTAAGCAGTTATCTCTCTTTTCATTTGCTAATTTTCTACCTGCATGGCTCTCTCCTACCCTACGACTCTTACGGGTATATGGTATAATACCTAATAAGTAAAAGTTGTATCAATTCTGACAGGTTATTTCTCAAAGAACAATTTTGTTGTTGTTGTTTTTGTTTCTTTTTTTTGGGGGGGGGGGGGGTTATTGTTGTTTTTTGTTACTGTATGTTTATGTTATTGAACTTGACCGAGGCATACATTAAACCGTACAATTTCAAAAATCTCACCTTGTCAAAAGCTTTGTCTTTGTCGGCTATCTTTTCTTGACAAACACACTTTGCTGGTAGAGTTGTTACATGTCAAGCGTTGCGCAATCATGATAATGCATGGTTCAATTTGACCTGTTACTGACCTGTTACAATCCCCTTGGGCAACCCCAGGGATAAGTCCAGCTCTTAGGGCCCGAGAGAGGGGAGTTGTTTGAAGCGTTCCTATCCCGGGGGTAGGGGGCGGGGCGTTCTTTCAAGGAAGCGCTAAAGTTTTTTTCTTTGTTTTCCTTTCCAAATTTAGTATTTATGTTTACACTATATTATACATGTATTGTCCTTCATTTAATAAATTCTAGCCGGAATGTTAACTGAAAAGTTCTACTCAAAACATCTCGTTTTGCTAATGGAAACTTTTATAAAAGTTAATTCTAGTCAAAACGTCTCCCTCGTATCGCAGGGAAATCAAACCGTTGTACCCATAACAACGTATGTGAGGTCGATCAGGAGTCCGGGGATGGGGAATTGTCTCTTTCTGTGTACCCAGAGGTGAGGGGGGGGGGGGGGGGGGAGATAGACCACCAAGAAAGAAAGAAATACAAATTCCCGGGGCTATGCCCGGGGGGCATCATGCATAACCATATCACTCCCGAAGTAGGTGTGGAAATCTTGTAGGGTGTTTTTCACTTTCAGTGAACTTTAAAGTCTGCAGAGAAAATCTTATGGTGTGAACATTGAAATAAAAATCCTTGTTGTTAGTCAGTAGTACTATTTATTATTTATTTGAGTTTGTGGATGACTATGCTATGGCAAGACCATTCAAATGAAACCTCTTCTCTCAGTAGTTTTTTCACATAGTACTATTTATTTAGTTTGTAGTTCCAGCTTGTAAGTCTGTAGAGAAAATCCTGTGGTATGACCATTGAAATAAAACCTCTTTGGCAGTACATCCACACGGCATGTTTTTGAGCATTTTATACTGAAAAAGAGGAACTTGACCATTTGCGTAAAAGGTTAACTCTCTTAGTCCTAAGAGTGATCAGCATCAAATTTCTCCTTGTAATATCAATGCTTTGTAAAACAGAGGGGTCATGAGAATTACGGACATGATCACACAAGATGAATTTGCTTGATATTTTATCAACTTCTCCCCATTACTTCTGTAGCAAATGAATAGCGGCAAGAATGAGAATTCAAATTTTGATCTTAGGGTTTAAAGGGTTGAGATAAGCTCGTTATCATGGTAACTTTGGATTTCTTGCATGTAATTGAGAAACAGCAACATTATTCGTGGTCAATTTTTCCGCTCTACAGTGATTAGTTTTGCTTATTTTTACTTCAAATCAAGCAGCATGGTTTAAAAAAATTTTAAATAAGAATAGAAAAGAGAACTTTATTAATGTGTCGGAGCCGTATAGCTTGGGAAAAACCCATACTAATTTGAGGACACAATTTATAATTAAATAATTGGAATTACCTGTACAACACAAAAGCAAAAATACTCAAACCACGCATATTAATATTATACTCTAATACTAATCTAAAATAACTGATAGAGAATTGTAAAATTAAATGGTTAATTCTTCAAGTAACGTTTTTTTTAACCAGGATGGTTGGTGTCTTTTTTGCCCTACTGATATTCTTGGTCCACCCCGCAGCTGTTTCTACCAATGAGCCTCGTAATGGTGCTTGTCGCTACAACAGAGAAGAATTTGGTTTCGCGTTAATTGGTCACGACTATAAATGCTTCCACGCTGACAATTTTGGTCGCTGCTTTTTTGAGTTTAGTATTGATGAAAGATGCCAAAGCGGAACGTTTCTCTGGAACAGTAAAGAATGTAAAATGAAGAATGAAACAAAGAGATCAAGACCAGCAGATTTTGTGGAAAATCCAGCTGCTACGTACATGGAAAATTCAGTCTTTCCGAGGTATGATACGTCTTGTGTAATGAAGAACCACTGGAGCTAGTTTTAACCTGAAAAGTGATGAAAAAACGAAAACTTTGTTCTTACGAACTGCGGCAGTGGTTAAAACTTTCTTTAAGGTAATTCTCTTGTTTAATGAGAATTTTTGTCGATTGTTCAAGTTTCCGCATTTAGCGCGCAACTAGGAAAAAATACTTAGAAATACGGGCACACAGGGCGAAAAACAAGCACGGTGACCACATCTTTTTATTGCAGTTTTTGAATGTCGTATATGTATGGCTGATAATTCAGTGCAATTTGAAAACAAATCTGAGTAGTACATCCTTTTCAAGGAAATTACCTTAAGGCGGCCAGCACGTACTTCGTCAAATCATGAGATAACAAATAATTTCAAAGAACCTTTTTTTGTCAGACGAGTTGTTCGCTAGAAAGGAACTACGTATAGAAATAAAACAGAATGATTCAGTCTAATTTCTTTGCAATCTGTTAAAGGACACTTCATGCAGGTGGTCAAGATTCTAGTGTAAATCGTAGTCCAACTATACCGAATATAACTCTGATACTAAATAAAGCTCTCATAGCCTTTACGACTGGCTGCAGGCCCGGGGCCGTTTCTCGAAAGTCCCGGTAACTTTTCGGGCCCGAAATCAAATATTCAAATCGAAATATAAAGAATAAGAGCGCGGGTCCTGGCTAGCAAACTACTCCATTTTGTTTCATTAACTGATAGTTTTATCATGTTACATGCATGCAAAACTATTGAAACCTCGATCTTTAATGAAAACGGAGACAGCTTACCGGGCCCGTTAATTATCGGGACTTTCGAGAAACAGGCCCCAGGACCCACGCTATTACTCTTTATATTTCGATGTGAATATTTGATTTCGAACCCGAAACGTTATCGGGTCTTTCGAGAAACGGGCCCCAGGGGCCTGTTTCTCGAAAGCCCCCATAATTAACGGGCCCGGTAGGCTGTTGCCGTTTGCATTAAAGATCGAGGTTTCAATAGTTTTGCATCTAACATGATAAAATTATCAGTTAATTAAACAAAATGGCGTTGTTTGCTAGCCAGGAACCGCGCTCTTAATATTTATATTTCGATTTGAATATTTGATTTCGGACCCGAAAAGTTACCGGGACTTTCGAGAAACGGGCCCCAGGACCGACATTTTCACTAGATATGATTTGGAAAAAAACAACAGTTACACTGACTCGGCGCCTCTGCAGTTCAGTTTTGCACTGTTCTCGAGATGTCATTATTATTTTTTGAATAACATCTCAAATGGTACAACTCATTCCTCTTCACGTGTAATCAAGAAGTATCACTGGGAATATTTCTTTAGGAGCGTTTTTTCTTGCAAATGGTACGCGACGCCCAAGATCCAAAGCGACGTTGACTGTCGATTTCTGTCTATTGTCACTGAATGCAACAGCGTACTATCTCATGTTGTTCAGCCGATTCTTTTAAAATTTGATCATTGTTTTCTCGCAGCAAAGAAGGGTTCTTAGGCCTTGGTGCCAGGAACTTCCTGTAAAGAAATTTTGGAAAGTGGTGACGCTCAGGGGGATGGTGAGTAGTGGATTGACCCAACAGCCTCAGGGGACCCTTTTAGAGTGTATTGTGACATGGTTACTGATGGAGGTAAGTTCAAATCACTCCCTTCCTTTCAAACCAGTTGACTGGCATTTAAAGAACAGGGAACCCACTTTACACGAAACGGGGCAGCGTCACATAAAGAATGTGAAATGTCACACTTTCCAGTTAGTTGTCCAAAGGCATATATTGGACATCAATTAGACATCGATGTTATGGTCAATTGACAGCTGTCAGAAAAGAGTATCCGCTGACCAGAGTCGCACGACTGTATCGCGTGTTTAGATGTAAAGTTTCGAGTTTTTTCAAAGAGAATTTCTCCGAAAGCCACATCGGGCTATAATTTTCAGTCTTTATTAGTTTATGCTCTTTCTATATTCAGAGATTTAATTTCATTAGCTTTACGAGATAATGATCAACATACGTTAATAGGCCAAAAAAGTATAAACAAGGATTCCCCTATAAGCCTGTCTAAAATACTATGATAACAAGGGGTCCTTGTCGGTGTTGAGGAAACCATATTTTGCATATTTCCACATTTTCGATTATTCCATCAATTTCCTTCATATTTTTTTTTTTACTTAGGTGGATGGCTTCTCATTGTTCAGGTCATAGAGGGAAACCCTTCTGTTCTAGTTCAATCGAACTCCTACAGACAAATCCTTCCCAAGTACACTATCAACGAGCATTACTTACTACGCACCGGCTTTAATCAGCTAAAACAGGACATGGGCTTCAGTCAAATCCGGTTTTACTGTTTTTAAAGGACGAGTGGCAGTGTGTTTCATATCTTGACTAGCAACGATTCCATGGGAAATGAAGTGGTGAAGTTTTTTACAACTTCCAACAATATACCTCGAGCTTGTGGTTCTTTTTGGCGCCTTCCAGATGACAACTCATCTCTGGCTGTCAATTGTGACCAATGGGGCTACCCTAACAAAAATAAATGGGGCCACAAGACACAAGGCTTGACAACTGATCGCCTCTATAGAAAACCTTTGGTATGGTCAAACGCACGCTTCTTTCGCTTTACATTGGGTGGCGGCCTCTGTTGTGACGACAGATGCTTGTCGGGAAATGTCAGCCATGGTGATAAGTGGCAAATTTTTGTGAGGTAGTAGGCCAGCGGTTAGCCTGGGACCAGGCTACGCAGTGGGGGAAAAAGGCAAAAACAAAAACAAAAAATCAACATTAACAACAACAAAAAAAACAGCGAGCAAAGCAAGCCGAGCGGTGGACTGGGGATGGGAAAAATGCTACTGCTCAACTCGCTTGGCTTTTTCTTGCTCTGTGCGGGTTCTTTTCTAACCCTTTTTCCAGACGTTGTATATTCTCAATAATTAGGTAAATGATGGTCAACCAACTCGAATCCCTTCTTAGTTATTTTGGGTATCCCTTTACTGGGTTGTTGCTGCTTGTAATGTTGAGGCGCTATGCTGTCTGGCGATATATACGTAGTGTCAAGAAGTTGGGATTGTAAGTTAAGGAGTGGGTCAGGGATTAGTCTGTAAGAATCACCTTACATCAGGAGCCCGTACTTAATAATTACGGTGATCGATTACTTGGAGTTATCAACGGTACTTGCATGTAATAACCGCGGGGATGTGGGAATTTGGCTAAACTGTTATGGCTCCTAATAATTTCAAGTTATCTCACACCCCCGGGCTTTTGTTAGTTCCCACGGCGCGGCTGGTGTAACTGGGAGTCACTTAACTACAGCTGCAAACCAGTGAGGAGTGCCTAATCTTATGTAGACCCGGATCAGGAAAAATCTTCAATACTAATAATATAATACCAATGGACCAAGAATTTTAGGTGATTAGAGCGATTTTCGTATGACCTTGAAATGAAAACGCGCGAACAAAACAGAAACAACAAACGAACGGAAATAGAGCGATTTGATTGGTTTATCGAACGGATACAAACGCACCTGGCTTTTGGTTGGCTAAGCGAACGCTCGGGTAAACAAACTTCATGCCCGAAGAACTTTCTAGAAATTGCTTTGACGTCATACTACAACACGATTGGCCAATCGAACAATACCTTCTCCATATTAGGGTTTCTTTGGCGGGAAAACAAAGAGTCCATGTTTTTTTCTTTCCATCCATTGGCTGATGAAACAAAGAACGAACACTTACCGAAGCCATTTTTCAAGGTCATACGAAAATCGCTCTATTCGAAATGACGAGCCGGTGTTTTCACGTTCGGGCAAAAGAAACGTAATCGTAATACCGAGGTGTTGTTACTATAACGGGATAACCGTAAGGCGCGGAAGCACTGACGCTCTCCCCGCCGGCTGGAAAATGCCTTTTGTCTCATGTAGGGATATACATTACAGGTTCAGTATCAAGTTATGAGGTAAGGCCGCAACGCGGGCATCAAAACGCACATATGTATCAATTATAGGGCTGAACTGAAAGGATTAAAAAACACACGAAAGGAGAGAAGAGGAGAAAGAAGGCAATTTCTATCGGAATTGATGTTATTCTATCTTTTATTCATCCTCGGAGACCCAGGGGCAGATAGTGGGGACGAGGAAAAGTCTAAACGGGCGGAAAAATATATGGCACGAAGAAAAGTAAAGAACGGCGAGAAGAGCCCCTGGGGACAATGTCTTACCAGACCAGTTCCAAACGGTCGCCGTCGTTCTGGCTTCTGATTGGTGCCAGAAAAACACAAATTTTCTGGCACCAATCAGAAGCCAGAACGGCGCGACCGTTTGGAACTGGTCTGGTAAGACATTGTCCCCAGGGGCTCTTCTCGCCGTTCTTTACTTTTCTTCGTGCCATATATTTTTCCGCCCGTTTAGACTTTTCCTCGTCCCCACTATCTGCCCCTGGGTCTCCGAGGATGTCTTTTATTTGGATGTCCGTCGAAGTAAGAATAGTTAGTTATTTGAGCAAACCAAACCACAAACAGTGGAATATATCTAACCAACAATTTGCTTGCAAATAAACTTTTAACGGTGGCTATTTTTTAATTTATTTTTTTTTTCTGCATACCCCACTATTATGAAGAGGAGGGTACTGCAGGTAATCAGAAGTGGAATAGAAGTTACTAGAGGGGAACGTGGTGTCATGAAACAATTTGGCAATAAACCAACATGATGATCACGAGCACGTTAACAACGATGAGTACAATATTCTACGAAATTCCCCACCCACCCCTCGCCAAACCCAATATTTTGCTCTGAGTACGAAGTAAGGATTAACGTCGGTTTGGCGGAGGGGTAGGTGGGCATTTTAAAAACCTTATATTAGAGACCTTAAGATCACCACGAGGACACGATTTGACATAAGTTTTTCACGCGTATTCTGAAAAAGAGACAGAAGACTTACACGTAACAGGTATTTTTATTGATGAAGGTTAAGCGGTCTTTCGATCGCCAAATGATAAAACTTCTAACATTTTGATAACTTGTTTTCGCCCCTACGACATTTCACTAAAACTCGTAGTAGAATGACAACGGCCATCGCGTTTTCCCCTCAAATTAAAGCGATGCTGGTTCACGCACGCGCACAACGTAGCATTGAGAAAATCTCATTCTCGTAGTCGCCTCGGCTCAGATTCCTGCCTGCGGTACTCCCCACCCGACCCGTTGGGTGGGGAGTACCGCGGGCGCATCAAGACACCAAAGGCTGAGCATAGTAGTCGCCCTCCTCTTGGAATCTAAAGGGCTCTACTGACAGTTTAAATGGCGCGTCATCAAAGTTCAAAAACCTTTATGAGTTACACTTGCATAACGATACATAAACTGTTTAAGTATAAATTAGCCAACTTTTGGAAAAATAAAACTAAACAAATTATCTCTCGCAAAAATGATAAGGATGTGGGGTAGGAGATGGGTAACTCAGAAAGACAACCAGGCCCCGGTTATTCAAAAGTAGATAGCGCTATCCACCGGATAAATATTAGGGAAACCAATTGCGCTATCCAGTGGATAGTGATTTATTCTGTGGATAGCTTTATCCACCTTTCGAACTAATGGGGCCAGGAGTCTGCCATTTCTATCCAACTATAGATGTAAAGGAGGCCGCTACTTGGGAATGTTCATTTTGTTTTTAAGCTGGTTACTTTGGCATTGGTCATGGAAGTAGAAAAGGCTGATCATTTATGTTAGACGATCACTGGACCCGAGATTATAGGATATTTGAAGTAAATTAATGTTTTGTTTTTTTTTTCAGTCTGAGCTATACGTCTTCTTAACAGTGTTAACAGAAAAAAAAAACTCTTAGATTTTATATTGAAAATGTTTTAGAACGCAGCTTTGCTTGACCTTGCGGGCTAAACCTTCTTTTAACAACCGGTCCAAAGAGGTTTGATCTAGAAAAAAGTATCACGATTATTATATCGGGGAATTGACCAGCCGAAAGATTATTAGATGTGTTTCCTTGGGAAAACCCAATCCAGATTCTTGGATACAAAAACGGATTTCGCTTTTCTTGACTACAATCCTAAAATGGACATCTAAACTCCGAATAGATTCCTTCGATTCGGTGATATTTACAACCAGGTCATCCTGGGTGCCCCAGAGGAACTCCTGGGCTGCCGAAGATCTTCGAGGATGGGCAGTAATCTAGGCAAGCGGTTTTCTTGTTGAATTGTTCTTTAGGTATAAAAAGGTTATTTTTCTGATTCATGTATTTGTAACTTTATTTTAGTTATGTTGATTATGATGCCCGCCAAGTTGTCGCCGTTTCGCGACAGGACGGGAGAGGAACGAAGACGGCAAACCTTGAGTGCCAAGCGTCACAATAATTTTGTTTGAAATAACTTTCGCCAAACTCCACTTTCCTTTAAACGGATCTTTTTGTAAAGACCAGAAAACATTAATGATAAGTGAAGGTCACGACAAAACTCGCAATTAATACCCCTGTTACGTTTGTCACACACAAGAGTCTTGCCGTCCTCTTCTTCCTAATGAGGGTTGCAGACCTCTAACGATGTAGTAGCATTCATACTGAAATTCTGAGGAGTTCTTTGTGTTCTAGTAATAAGGCCTTCGAGGATTGTTCTGCAGAGAGAAAGAAACAGATCAACCATTAATAAGCATTGAGAGTATAAAGAAGAAAGATACTCGAAAAAGTCGTTGGAGATCTCAGAAAATTTTTGGACCTCCCCCCCCCCCACCCCCCCATCAATAGGCGTCAGTTGACGACGGCGCGCAAATCAAACAACGGACTTAACCAATAGGCCACTTGCACTAAGAGGTCACGTGACTAATGCTTCCCTTAAACAATGAGTTGGAATCTTGCTGACGCCAAAAATTGGTAGAGCACATAAAAATTATCTTACACCCGAAATTTGAGACGCAACGCATTTAAGGGAGATATTTTATGGCAAATTGATTTTTCAACAAAGTAGTTTGATCTGTATCGGCCGCCATGTTGGAGGGCATACTCTTGCCCTCCAACATGGCGGCCAAAACTACTCTTTGCTTATATCTCGTTAAACGTTTGATAGTTACGCTCAGTTGTGCTGTAAACGTTACCACACCATCCTTTCAACATTTTCCTTGAAGTGTAAGTGCAAAATTTGCGTTCAGGAAGAGGTAACTTATAATTTTAAAAATCACATTTTGGACACGTGACCAGCTACGAACTTATTCGTTTTAAGAAAATGGTGCGGGTTTGAAAAACCAAATCAATATTATTTTGTTTATGATATGACCCACTTATCGTTTTTCGATGGCAAAATCATAAATTTCATTTTCATAAAAACGATGTTACATGACATCTTAGTGCAAATGGCCTATCGTGCTGAGCGACAAATTGGGCACCGGAAGTAGCGTTTAGTCCTTTCCGCGCGCTTTCCCGTCGTCAACTGGCGTTCCCGTTTTGTTGCTAAATCAGCTTAACTCATCAGGAGTCAAAGGAAGCAAACTACCGGCAAATGAGTTTGCCTTACATTTCTGATTTGACCCTCAAGATCTTAAGTGCTTGTATTTTATTTCTCGTTATTTTCACTCACTGCTCAGTGGATCGTTTATGTAAAATGAAAACCAAGGAACTTGGAGCAACAATAGGCCACTTGCACCAAGAGGTCACGTGACCAATGCTTCCTTTAAACAATGAGTTGGAATCTTGCTGATGCCAAAAATTGTTAGAGCACACAAAAATTATCTTACACCCGAAATTTGAGAGGAAACGCATTTAAGGGAGGCATGCTCTTGCCCTCCAACATGGCGGCCAAAATTACTTCTTGCTTAAATCTTGTTCAACGTTTCATAGTTACGCTCAGATGTGTTGTAAACGTTATCACGTCATCTTTTCAACATTTTCCTTGAAGTTTAAGTGCAAAATTTGTGTTCAGAGAGAGGTAATTCATAATTTCAAAAATGACATTTTGGTCACGTGACCATTTACGAACTTATTCATTTTAAGAAAATGCTGCGGGCTTGAAAAACCAAATCACCATTATTTTGTCTAAGATATGACCCACTAATCGTTTTTCGAAGGCAAAATCATATAACTTTCATTTTCATAAAAACAATGTCACATGCCTCTTATTGCAAATGGCCTATTAGGGAAAGCTGGTGTGAACAAGTAAGGAAAAAGAATGATCTTACCAATGGATTAGGACGGAATCGGTACGCTAGCATCATTCTCTTGCGGTATAAGTCAAACTCGTCATCTTCCCTTTGTATTTCACCAGGCTTTTCTTCTCCCAAACCACCAAGCTCATCAGCTGATCGGCCCCTAACAGTCACAAACAATAGATAACAATAGATTTGTCTATCAAATGTTTCAATGTGCTTCTACGAACTCATCAAAATGATGGCACATAAAGCAATATTTGAAATTTAGCTCAAAAATTGGATAACTCTGCAAAATTTCCAATATTATTGGTCACGCATGATGGAGCAAAGTCGTTCCGCATAGCTTGTTATCCCTAACAGAGTGTTGACAAGATAGGTAGGGTAACCCTCTGGCTTGGGTAACCGTAGCACTCAGGTAAGATTACCCAAGGGCCAGCATTACCCTCTCGCCTTAAAAATATGTTGTATAAAAAAGTTAGGAATGGGCGGGTGCTAAGGTAACCTTCTGGGGTTACCCTCCCTTTTAGCGAACAGGCCCTTACTGTTGTACCTTTCAACTTAAGCACATTTCCCAATTGGACGAAAACGCGTCGGGTGCCATGTATCAAAACTACCTAACATTCTCGGGAACTTTAGACTTGCACATGATAATGCTACATGTATGTACCTTGAAACTGGGAAATCTGCCATTTGCCCCAAGCAAATATTTTTCTGGCAGTTATGGCCAAAAGACAAAATTGCTTTCTCCTTACGTCGGGAGGTATAACACTTGATAACTGGCTTCAGGGGAAAAAGGGAGCTGGAGTTTTTCTTGAGCCTCCTTGAGGGTCTCCAGGAAACAGAACTCACTACTTGTTTTTTAAGGTCCTTCATTATGGTTAAATGCTTATTGTTCCTAAACTGTTAAGCAGAATAACTGAGTATTTGTAATTGGAGAAGTGTCTGTAAAGCTCGAATTGACTACACACAGCACTACAAAACAAGACTCCTGTAATTAAAATAAGTCATAAAACATTTAAACAACCAAGGCCAGTTTAGGGGCAACCGAGGCAGTTTACCTGTAAAATGGCTAATTTCTTGTGTATGCCTAATGCAATAATTTTATGCCTAAGACAGCAAGACAATGAAAACTTTTCTTTGTTTTTTCTGATATTGTTCAGTAAGAATTTTCATCTGGCTACACCCTGCAAGCACTGCCTCTTTTAGTCTTCTTAAGTGAGGAGGAGAAAAGGAGACTCTGCCTGAATCACATCAAGCTTTTGAAGTTGCCGCAGCCCAAACTTCTGGACTAGTCAATCTTGTATTTTTTAATGTGAGCATCCGTTAACCAATAAACCGATGGGCATAGCTCAGCCTGCTCTACCATGCACACGGCTATTAGGCCTGGTTGGGTTCCAAACTGTATCTGAGCAACATGTGACGCATGCATAGCAAAGATCTTACTGGATTCATGCAGAGTCTTTCTTGAGTGCACCAAAATCGAGCAAACAAAAGAAAGGCACTGCTGGCAGGGTGATCTCAGTGGCTAAAGCCTGGAATTATTAACATACTTGTTTACAGGGGCAGTTATTCCTTGTCCCTGTGATCCAAGTCCCATTCCCTCTTTCCAGCCAGCTTGCTGTAACATCTTATATCCGATGTTATCTTCCTTGATCTTGTGTTCAGCATAGTCAGAGAAATCAAAGTTATCCAGTGAAGATTCACCCTTCACAGCTTTGACTTTGGCTGTGAATTTTTTCAGTTCATCAGCAGGAAGGAAATCTCCTATGTGATGCTTTCCTTTGCCTTTCACAGTAAGCTCTTGAGCTTTATCTATAAAAAAAAGGCCAGGCTCTAGTTGTTCAAGGGGTGGATAGTAATATCTCCTGGCTAAATTACTCCAGTGGATAAATGTTAGAGAAACCAATAGTGTTATCCAGTGAACCTTTCCTTCCCACACTAATCCATTCGGACCAAACAGGATTTACAAAGGGTAGATTTATTGCTAAAAAATGTAAGACTTTTGAATGATCCAATGGGATATACAGATATAAAGTAGCCTCCCCGCAGACGTCCTGTGGGGTTTGATTTTGTTCGTCACGCATTCATTTCTCCCGACGGACGTCTGCTAAACTCAGCCGACATTTACGTTCTGCATTGTTTGTATTAGCCAATAAGCGGTTACTCATTGTGTCACGATCAGCCAATAACGAGCTGTGATACAACTGCCCACGCAAGGATGAGACTCCAAAGAAAGTTGTAAGAAGCGAATTTTTTTTGTTTTCTTTGCAGCTGTAATTTAGGAAAGGACCAAGTTCGCGTGTTTAGAAAAAGCGCAGTCGACATCACAAGGCTCTCGACTTGGACGTTGATGTGTCCTTGTATTCTTCAAGTGAATTATTTATTTGCACTGCTATCTTCTACCTGAGACGACTCGACAACAAACTTTAATTTCGCTCCTTCAAAGAAAGAAAGAACGCTTATAATCAATAAATCATTGGACTTTCATTTTTCACCATATTTTATTTCTCGACGAAATATTTAATCATGCTGCAGCTCGGAAAAGTCACGGACCAAGGACCACATGCTAACTGTACAAGTCACTCGCTAACATTTCCTCCACCGATCGATCTTCAACCAAGCTTCTGGACTTCCGTAAACAACAGAGAAAGCCCCTCTCTCGACAACCTTGATATTCTCTTCGCTAATATCACTGAGCATTACTGCAGGAATACCAATATTTGCCAGCTTTGTAGCTTGATCTTTCATAAGATTTACCAGGGGCGAAACAACAACAACAACGTGTCCAGTAGTTCCACGCACTGTGTCGCAAATAAGCGGCAAAGCTTGATATGAAAGGGATTTGCCAAATCCCGTCGGCAAATTTATGAACTCATCGATCTTCTCTATAAAATTTGCAGGATAGCTTCTCTCTGATACTTGTTTAACTCTGTATTTACTACAAACTTCTCGCACACCCGATCAAAAGCCTCACTGATCGTGCGAATCTGAACAAGCGGCTCGGGTTACGTTTTACAAAAATCGGTAAACGGTCTGTGATTGGTGAACGTAAATGTCGGCTGAGTTTAGCAGACGTCCGTGGGGAGAAATGAATGCATGACAAACAAAAACAAACCCCACAGGACGTCTGCGGGGAGTATGCTACGCCAAAAGTGACAAAATATCAAAGATGCAACTTTATAATTCAAATCCACAAATTCACTTTCAAGATCGATACAATTAATATCAACTTGCTTTTTGAATGTGTCAAGATTGTAGGGTTTGATTTCAATTCCCACGTGTTTCTTGTCATGTATCAAGAGATACGTTTTCTAAATCAAGATACATGTTTTTTAAATCAAGAAGAGAGACGACAGTTTTTGATCAGTTATGTTTCTGAGAGGGGCTGAAAACGAGCACACAGGTTGGAATTCAAGATGGCATCTAATCGTTTCTATATTCCAAGTGCAAATAAATTGCTCTCCTTTTTGCAGCAGTGCGGGGACTGTGTGAACGAAAATACCAATGGATCATGGAGGGGCACGCAGAATTTCTTGCAAGACGTCTAGAGGAATATCAACGCACTTTGCGGGTGATGTATGGTCGAGTTAATTAGGGAGTCGACCCAGGAGAATCAACTTACTCAGGATTTGGAACTTTTAATGCAGGTAATAGACTCCAGGTTACAATCACTTGCAACTATTAACAGTAACTTTCATTATCAAGGTAGTACAGACGAGTCAAGTGCTACGCAGAATTCAATTACTCTTAATTACTCTCGAAAGCTTAAGGACAGGTAATGCTGGGAGGCCTAGATACATCATGAGATGTGAAATTAGGCAAGAGCAAATCCATGGACTAAGAGAGGCACTGGGTTTCACTGGGTAGATATTGCAAGGATGCTAGGAATGTCTCGGCGGAGGCAAGAATTTGGTTTGCCACTCGGTCAACAGCATAATTTTTCCTCCTTGTCCGACACCTGGACAATATTGTGAGAAGCATTCTTTCAGTTACTCCACTAGAAATTCTGCGTAGTACTTGACTCTTCTGTATGAAAGTGACCCAGTGTTAAGTGTTGCAAGTGATTGTAACCCGGAGTCTATTACCTGCATTAAAAGTTCCAAATCCTGAGTAAGTTGATTCTCCTGGGTGGACTCCGTAACTCGACCATACATCACCTGCAAAGTGCGTTGATATTCCTCTAGACGTCTTGCAAGAAATTGGTATTTTCGGTATTCTCGTTCACAGTCCCCGCACTGCTGCACTAGGGAGAGCAAACTTTAGAAAAATTCATTTGCACTTGGAATATAGAAACGATTAGATGCCATCTTGAATTCCAACCGGTGTGCTCGTTTTCAGCCCCTCTCGGAAACATAACTGATCAAAAACTGTCGTCTCTCTTCTTGATTTAAAAAACATGCATCTTGATTTAGAAAACGTATCTCTTGATATACATGACAAGAAACACGTGGGAATTGAAATCAAATCCTACAATCTTGACACATTCAAAAAGCAAGTTGATATTAATTGTATCGATCTTGAAAGTGAATTTGTGGATTTGAATTATAAAGTTGCATCTTTGATATTTTGTCACTTTTGGCGTAGCATAGGGGAGGCTAGATATAAAGAAGCTCTCAGGAATTTTTTTATTGATTTTGAACAAGCATTGGATTCCACAGAGTGGAATTATATAAAAGGAGCTTAGAAAGATTTAATTTAAACCAAGGATAAAACTGAACCACAACAACTATCATTAAAACAAACCTACCACAAGGGTAGGGCTAATGAACCTCTTACTGCACTAGATATTTTCACACTCTGCATAAATAAATAAATAAGGCCATAACCAACTTTTGACATAATCCTAAAAACTCCTTTTCTTGTCCAAGCAAATACTGTACAAGGCATTAATTTTTAGAAGGAGAATCTGGAAGCTGATCAAAAGTCCCTTAAGGTTTTTTTCCTTGCCCCCTTTAATTATTTATCAATATCACCAAGCAAACCTAGTGTTTTTGACATCTCTTTTTTTCTTTTTTTGTGCTCCCATGTGCCACCTTCAGTATCTTCATCTGAATCATACTCATACTTTGGCTTATCATTATCTCGTTTTACTGCATCACCGTCCTGATATGCCGCTCGCTGAGCTAAGATCTTCATGTACATTTGTTGAATCTACAACAGAATTTTAAATTAAACTTCAGCAACAACATTTCCTGCTTAAAAAGTCAACGCAAGATGAAAATTTTCATACAGCCTGTTTGTAAAGATTTTTCAAGTTTTAGCAGTCAAGGAAAAGGGTGAATGAGGAAAACTTGTCTAATTTTCACCATAAATTTTTGTAAAAGCATGCTTGCATGATACGCACGCACAGCAAAACATCTTGACATCACAATTCTTATTGTTTTGCATTCTCTTATTTAAATGCCTCTCAGCCAATCAGAGTGCATGTACTTTTTGTGCTATTTTCAAATGTATAGACTGGTGCTGTCCTTGCAACAATATTATTCTAGCAAGATATATTAGCACAGCCTATCATGAAACAAATACTGCAAGGAAAAAATTCTGAAACCATGGGCCCAGAAACACAATAACAAAGGTATCAATAAACAGAATGCAGTGAGTGGATAACAGAGAGGGGAGTTGGGGGGAGGGGGGCAGGGATCAGAAGCTGTGGAACTAAAAGGGAAGAAGGAAAGTATATCTTGAGTGTATGGCAAGTTGACAAGTAAAAAAAACTATTACTGACAGCAAAAGTAAACGCCAATAGCATACTAGGTAAAAAAATGGGAATGAAGTAGAAAGTCCCAACATGCCCTCAATAAAATTTTAACACTACTCAAAATACTGTTACACAGGTTTCACATGAGCAATATTGATGGGTGTGAAAAAAGCCAACAAATTAACAGGAAGGAACTTAGGTTACAGAAAGTTCAGACCAGAAGCTGTTATTGGATTTGGGAATGCAAAGTTTCATATTCATTTGTTAAGTACCTCTTGCTGTTCTCTAATTTGTTTTTGTCTTTCTTCTTCTTCTCTGTTACTCATTGGAATGCTGTGCTCAATCTCTGCTGCAACTGCTAAGGCTGCAGCGACTGCTGCATCATTATCAGATGATGATGATATTGATGATGAAGCCCCTTTGGGTGCATCTGTATCCCAACGGCTCTTTCTTTTTCTCTTCCTTTCTCCACTGTTAGCTGCATTACTATCTCCTGGTCGTAAGTTTTTAACAAGGTTTCTGTAGTATTTGTGATCTTGGCTGTTTATATCAAAAAGGAATCTGTGAAGTGGAATGAATCAGGTACAATTTAAGAAAATTAATAATTTATTACACATGATTTTCCAGATGTCACAATACACACTATGCAAGCTGTAAAAAAAGTTTCATCACTGGGAAATTGTGCAATTTCTCTAGTTAAGATTATTATTATTGAGTAATATTTAAACATTTTAAAATGTTTATGAGGAGACCTAGATCAAACAATAGGTTCTCAAGTTTCTTTGAGATCTCCTAACCACAATAACTTATATTACAAAATTTAATACTACATCTTACAATGGTCATAACAGTAGCTTAGAATTTATTAATGTTTATCAAATTAAGTCTAGGAAATTGTAGACACATTAATGTAATCACTTAAATATAAAGTAGAATTAACGATGTGCCTTCAGCTCGTGTGCCACTAGCCTGAATTTCATCCGATTACTTCGAGTCGTTATTACTCCCTCAGTAACGTCTGAATCGACCGGCCGTTAATGCCGTCCAGTGACGTCACTACTCTTTGAACCTTGCTTTAATTCATGCAAAAAGTAAAACACGGTTTTCAAGTGGCAAACCGAGAAATATCGTTTGAAAATGTCTGCATGATACAGAACTGCTTTACCTTTTTCGATCGTAATTCATGTTTAACGTTCAAACTATCAACTACACAACTCCGAACCGGTTGTACTGAATTTCATAATCAAACTCGGTCGCAATCACGCAATGAAATAAACGCACACACGGAACACTTAGTTCAAAAACACATTGATTTGCTTTAATTGAAAAGAAGCTATTTGGTCCTTAACGAAGAAAAAAACATGGAAACAAGAAAGAAAAGTTAACAGAATCATTACACTTGACGGTAACAATAGCGAGAAGGTCGAATTATAACACTCAGATCTCAGAAAACTTCGCGTAAACAAAATCACCGGCTGCCAAAACCACAAAGCGACTCTAAATGAAAAACCTACTGACTCATTCTTCATTCGCAGTTCAATTTAACCTTTCAGTTTCGAAGACAAGGGCAATTTTGCTGTTTGAGATAAAGATTAAGCTTATTGAAATGTTTGAACTACACGAAAGAATGCCAGGGATGCGATCCGTTGAATATCAAGCGACAATCCCGCTAAAATTTTTCATAATTATACATAATTATGCAAATGTTTAGACAATCAACCAATCAAAATCACTACCCGGTTTTCGGGTAGTGAGTGACGTCACTGGACGGCATTAACGGCCGGTCGATTCAGACGTTGTTGAGAGGAGAAAACGACTCGAAGCAATCGGATGAATTTCAGGCTAGTGTGCCACTTCCTTGTTTTTACCACATTTCTACATCATCTGTGATCTATTTCTGAACAGACACACGGCAACATAGCATCTTTTTGTTGAATTGTTCTTGGGTGCTATGTGTCTATTATGTGACAAGCAAGCATGCACCAAGAGTGAAAATTTCCTGTCAAATTTAGACAAGGGAAGTAGAATACAATGCAATCTCACATGCATTACACCTGTGTCACATGCCTGTGGATAAAAAACACCAATCACATGCATACAAGACAATTTCAGACGTTCCATAACCATTAACTTGAAAATTGACCAAAAGGGTTATCTTGCCAAGACATGTGGGATCTCAGCAAGATCTCCTGATACCTTGCCTCTGTAACCTCACTAAGAATGGATATGCATGATCTCTGTAAGGTGGTGCCAAGATTTGGCACTTTGCACTGCCACATTTGGCATTCTTTGGAAATCTTTGGTGATGTTCGGAAGTCACTGAAACTTCTTCAACACCATTCGGAATGTCAGGTTTTTTTTAGGACTGATCTAAGAAATAAAGATACAAAAATCACATGCACGTGACGTAGGAAAAGTTGGCAGGTTTAGAGGAGAGTACCAAGGCAAAGAATAAAGAATTAAAATGTGTTGTTATTCAAAGTTCTTAAAAGAAAATGGCTATTGCTCAAATCACTTTTAACAAACTGAAATAAATGGTTGTTTTGGCTAAATATCAGAACGACTGAATGGGTACTACTCCACTAAAATTTACCTATAATGTGGGTTGTTAACGTTGTCTTGAATGGCGGTACGTTCAACTTGGTCTCCACCTCTTACCACTCGGGCTGCCAGTACCTCAATAGCATCAAGTATGGCTTGATCTTCTGGTGGAGGAACTTAATTATACCGCTCATCAGAACATTTTCAAGCATTTAACGAGATCAAAATTACACCAAACACAAAGGTATGGCTGCAATCAAGACCTTTAAGATACCAAGCTAAGAGAGAACGAAGCTTCAAATATTTCAAATTACCATTTACTTCGATTTCTTCTGGGGTTTCGAAGACGTCCGGTCTGGCCGGTTTTGCTGGCGTTGATTTTTTAACTGTGGTTAGCTTCATGCTAACTGTCGGACGCCAGTCGGAGCTACTAGCTGCTGCTGTTGTTGTCGTCAAACTCGAGTTAACTTCCTGTGTTTTCTGCTGCTGTTGCATAGCTTGAAAGCGAGCTAAGAAATTTCCATCGTTTACAAACATTTTAGGACCACTTGGAGCGGGATTTTCAATGATCTGTGTAGCTCCGCCATAAGATGAAGGTAACGGTGGTTGAGTGGTTTCATTGTTTTTCTTTTTCTCTGCAATTCGACGAAGAAGTTCCTGCTTCTTGTCCTCCACTAATTTCTGCCGATCCATCGACGCCATGTTCTGATGAAATGCTTTTTACCCAGAGTTCATTGCAATTAGGAGCACAAAAACCTACTCATTATTTTCAACTTCGTTTATTGTTGGTTTTCACATGACGTCAAATCAAACTAAAAAACTATCGATCCTACCGAGATTTTACTTTCACGATGCATTAGAGCAGCTGAAAACTAATTTTCATACAAATTTTCGCTTCAAAAGGGTTCTTGGTTTTGTGATAGAGTATGCTTGAATTTCTAAGCTTTTGCGTCACGCGGCATTTACATGACGGCCAAGAGGGCTGTCATGTAGGTTAAAAGATGACCTATTTCAGGAAATTTTGCTATCTAAACAGTTCATGTATTAGAAAAAGTATTACTTTAATGTTTATGAGTTTCTCGAAGAATAAATTCACGCTTTTGTAGCAAAACTTGGTAACAGATGTTTCTGTTGGTTTTCGTCCGCCATGTTGGAGCTCATCCATGTGAGCACCAGCATGGCGTCTCCATACAAATCTCTATAAGTTTGGGCAAAACATTTCTTCGGATATCTCGTATGCGAAATATTCCTCTGACCTGAATCTTGGCGAGGGTCTTTGTATATGTACCTCCTTTCATTTCCCAGATTCTGGACTTTATCTATTGAACGGTTTTGATTTTATTTTGATCTATTTTGAATGGCGTGACACTGAAAACCAGCAATATGCCTGCATACCCTGGGTACCAGAGGTTTTTCTCGCGTGGAGCGGGAATTGTCGGTGTTGGCTGAAGGCCGACACATCCTCAAAATTTTTGTAAACGACACTCTTCTCTTACAAACAGAGTTCTCAGGGATATTAACTTTTGCGAGAACCGAATTAAACCCCTGGCCCTCTCTTCCAAAGTTTCAAGCGAAATGATCACATGGTAATTGAATCAACCAGGAGCCGGCTAGAGTGTGCATTTTTTGTAACCAGGCCTCCTGTCCTATCTGTAAACACCCCTGCTAGGACTCCTAAAATTGGATCAATTTCTGGGGCGTTTATAAGGCCAATTTACGGTATGTCGACGGCCCCGACCGTTGCCTTAGGGAAAAAACCCTGGCGACGAAGCTGCAAGGCAGGAGCTCCTGACTAGGGGTGAAGAGTGTCGTGCCTCCTTCCCCAACACCCCCGGTACCCACTTGGTACATGCATTTGAAACAAAGGTCACAACTCGGCCCGGTTTCAACAGCTAAAAGCGGCGATCTTACGTTACGGAAAAATAAGGGACTTTAAATAGTGTTGTAAATTTTAAGCGCATGGTCTAAACGTCCTGAGATGGACGTCTAAAGCACTATTTTAAGGCTCGCTACGATTATCACAGCCTCTGTACGACCGCCTCCTATCCCCGCCCCCCCACCTCCCCCCCCCCCCCCCAAAAAAAAAAAGAAGAAAAAGAAAAAGAAAATTGGCAGTCCGACACAGACTTCTGTCTCCCCTATTTTGTTTTAGGGGAGGAGGCAGCTGTACACAGGTTACGACCGATCACCAGACCTTTTTTAGCGACCGAAGCCAATGCAGCACACGGATACTAGGACTGTACTACTAAGTTCATATATATATATGGGAATGTAATGTAGGAATGATTACAAAGAAGCAATAAAGGAAACCTTAAGATAGAAAACCTTGACGTTTAGTTGGAAAAATAATACCAAGTGGAGCGAGATTGATTTTTCTAAAGAAATACCTAACGAAGATGCTGAAAATAGGGTTTGAGAGCTTCTAGATTTCTTGCTTGTCCCCATACCCTCTAGCGGCACGCTCCTTCGGCGATCGCAATGCAAGGTTGGTCTATGGTTAGTCTGGCTACGGCCCGAGGAACGGTTGATTAGAAGGTTTTTGGGTTCTTTTCTGAAACAATAAGTGAGAATTACAGTTGCCCTACGCCCCGTTTATAAAGAGAAAAATTGTCCTGGAGAAGAGTTCCTGTGACAAAAAAACTGACCCTTTGTCCAAGCCAGCAGCGCTCGCGCATGCTCCAATTGCCTCGCCTTGACCGAGTTGAGCCGGCTGGGCGAGCCAAAGTGTTTATATGGAGAAAAGTTGGCCCGGCTATGACGATGACCTTACTATCAAGAAAGGGTGACCCGGCTGAGCGGGTGACCCTTCTAACCGAGCCAACCTTTTTGTTTTTCATGTGAACGGCTTGCTAAGTTTTCTATTTAGGAAAAGTTGACTCGCTCAGGGTAGCTCTGGTATGCGAGAGACCCTTCTACCCTGGACAAAGGGACCTTAGGATGCTTCATGCCACTCGGCCCTGGTTAGTCTCCCTCACAGCCGTGTTTGATAGAAAACAGGCTATGATTGGACGGCATGTGAAAGGGTTATTTGGCGCGAAACAGTTCCAGAAAATAGAACCATAGCTGTGATTGGCTCAAATCGGGAAAGGAAATTGGTTCGAATGTGAGCAGCCATTTGTTGGGGTAGGATGGGGGGGGGGGGGGGGGGAAGCGTTGCGTGACGAGACAAAAACGGCTGTGCGGGAGACTACTTGTAGGCCCTGGTAAAAAGATGAATAAGAACTTGAGGGAGGACTTCCAACAGTTGTGTTACAAAACAAGCCAACAAACTATTCAGACCGCGTATAAATTTTAATAAAGGCTTTAAGCCTACCTGAAAAATTCTGAAAGGTTATTTTTCTTTCTATTTTTCTCAACCACTTTTTTATGATTCAAAACTCGATGACTAAAAATGTAGTACAATTTATAACTTTTCGTTCCCATTTTTTACCCACTTTCACATCCCTAAATAGCATAACAAGTTTGCATGCTCTGGTTGTAATGAGTTTGATTTGAAGTTTAATATTCAGGCCGAAGTGAGAATCTTGTTTCAAGCTTCACAATCGACATTCCTAGCGACGTTTTCACTTTTTTACAATTAAATTCATTAGCATATCTTGTTTAATAAATCCCGATAAAATTGTTCTGACGGATAGACATGGATGCATTTTTCGATTAGACGCTTTCTCATCACTGGGGATACTTTTCCATTTTCTGCATACGCATAATAAAACAAATCCAGCCTGCTGTTTCCATCGCCCTTTGCTTTGCACAAAACATCCTAAAAGGTGAAAAAAAAAAGAAAAGAATAGAAACAGATGAAGACCACAACATACCATCAATTTTGCTAATTTGTTATATAATGTAGAAAGAGTATACAAGAATTCATAGAAGAACTGTGTGTTGGTAGTCTACCTGGGAAGCGGCCAGATCATTTTTCTTTAGATGAAGTAAGAGAAGCCAGTACTGAGCTACCGCTATACCGGCTCCGTCTTCTGCCGTTTCAATCGCTTGTTGGAATGCTCTTCTCGAAGCCCTGTTTAAAAAAGATTTGTTAAGAGGCACAAGTTTTTGAGAATCTTTGTGAGTAACGACGAAAATGCGTATGTGCCTCACAATTGGTCTCAATTCCTAGAAAGAAATTTTGGAAAATTCCAATCCCAAACGGAAGGGACCAGGAAACTTTCATTTCGAGAATACGTGACCCATCCAAAAAAGAAACAAAAAAAAAACGAAACAAACAAACGGTTATCAAACAGTGGTGTAATTATAATTAAATTTCGACCCTGCTCGCCTTAGTGCCTCCACTAGCTCAGTGATTAGAGCGTCCGAACTAGAATTCGGAGGATCGTGAGTTCGATTCTCACCTTGAGGTCGGAATTTTTTCTGAGCTTTCTGGTGTTAGAAATCTTCTCCCAAATAGGCCATTTCCGAGTTCCCCCGGCCTCTGTTTCAAAACGAGGGTGGGTGCTCAGCCTTTGATATGGAGATCATTTTTCATTCTCATGTAAATAAAACTCATTTTCACAAGAAAGGTTGTGCACCTAGCCTCATTTTGAAAGTGAGGGTTTTTAGAACTCGGAAGTGGCCTATTATATAACAATAATAACACTTTTACAATTCTCGAAGCTCTAACTACAAGAGACCAACCATATGACTTTTGAGGGGAAGGAGGAGTATCGGGGATTTGGTCTGCATAAGAATTTTACTTTTCCCAAAACTCTGGTGAAAGATTGATTTTTCTTCCTGACACACAACGGTGTAAGAATTTTTTCAACCATTATAGGCCATGAAAGATATATTTTTTTTCAGTGTAGGATTTTTTCCGCCAGGTATTTCCTTGCGAGAATTTTTCCCCCTCGAAATCAGTCTGCAGGATATTTTTCTTTCTGAAATCAACCATACCCACCCCCCTCAAAAGTCAAATGGTCGCCCCATGAAGTTAAGGTTAAGGCGCACGAGAGCCATGAGGTTCACTGGGCCGGAACTTGACCCAGTTTCTGTAGTTTTTGTGAAATGAAGCAGCTAAGAATAGAGACCTTTAGATTCGAGGAAGAAAACGACTACCAGTACAAGATTTGATTAAGGTTTTTTCGTGTAGTCTCAAAAAATAGACACCCTGGAAAACTTCATAGTACTTTTGATTCACCAGAAAAGCACTGTCATCTTTATTGAAGGAAATTAAGCCCTCTCCCGATCGCAAATGATAAAACTTCTAACACTTGTTAGTAAAATCCAACTAGTGGTCTATCATCAATGCTGCGTTCTGATTGGTTGAGCTACTACTAGGCTATATGTTATAGCCCACTAGTAGCGAAAAGCGCGGGCTTTTTGGCGGCAAAAAAGGATTAAAGTCTAGCTTTAAGTAGCTAAAGTTTTTTTATTCTCGATATTTTTGACCAACTAGTTGGATTTTACTAAAACAATTATTCCTCTCGCCCTCATGGCCTCTGAGTCAATAGCCCATTCGGGCTCGAGGAATAATTGTTAAATAACTTGTTTCTGCAACTACGCGTCGCCACTCTCACTAAAACTCGTAGTAGAATGACGACGGCTATCACGTTTTCTCGCCAAATGACGCTGGTTCACGCGTGAGCAATACTTAGTATTGAGAAAACCTCGTACTCGTAGTCGTACTCGTCTTAGAATCTAAAGCTCTCTAATGGCTATCACGTTTTCCCGCCAAATGACGCTGGTTCACGCGTGAGCAATACTTAGTATTGAGAAAACCTCGTACTCGTAGTCGTACTCGTCTCAGAATCTAAAGCTCTCTAATGGCTGTCACGTTTTCTCGCCAAATGACGCTGGTTCACGCGTGAGCAATACTTAGTATTGAGAAAACCTCGAACTCGTAGTCGTACTCGTCTTAGAATCTAAAGCTCTCTAATGGCTATCACGTTTTCCCGCCAAATGACGCTGGTTCACGCGCGCGCAATACTTAGTATTGAGAAAACCTCGTACTTGTTGTCGTTCTCGGCTTAGAATCTAAAGGTCTCTATACGCTCTTCTCACGTATGGTAATATGCCCGTCCAACCTCGTTTACGAGTAAAAATTCTTTTGAAATTCAAATACGAAAACATCGTCTGATTAGCATTTCAAAATAACTTGTACTCAAAAACGAGGTTGGACGGGCATATTACCATACGTGAGAAGAGCGTATTATTGCTAGTCCCCCCGGATGTCAGCTAGTCCATCACACGGTTACCCCCAGCAGTAAAGGGCACAGGCTACCCATTTATACACCAGGGTGAACGAAGTCAAAGTGGAGCAAATTGAATCCATACTTAAAGATCTGAAGTCCGAGTTTTTAACCGCCCGGCCTTTACGCCTCCTCTGCACCTACATGGTTTTCTGAATGTTTAAAGTTATTCTTCCATTCTTTGGGCTTGCATATAACTTGAGATATAGCTGACGCGGTCACAAACCTACCTTGAATTATCCTGAAGAAAATAAACGATTCCTTGAACGAGGTGAGCAGCTGAAACCCTTGATTTCAACTTCACGACCTGCGATTAAACCCGAAACGTTATAACAGGTGCGCAATTTTCTGAAGATTCCTTCCATCTAATTAACTGGCAAATAAGGATTGTTTTATCCACAAAAACAACGCAGGACTGCAAAAGTTGCATGGGTAACAAAAACGATTCACCGATCTACAAATTAGGCTTAGTTGGTCTCCTTCAACTTCACACTGATCCTTCATTAATGAACTTAAACTGTTCTAATTTTCGTGGTTGTGTAGTCTAGCTCAGTCTACGTCTGTTACCACTTTTCTCACCACAAACACCGTTCAGTAAGCTTATAAATAGACTGAACGCGAAAGCGGCAGCCAAATGCGCTATTGCATGCTGCAGTCCAAGCTTACTGCAACCTCGAGAGTAGACGAACGAGGCTGAGATTGCTGTTCGTATTTAATGTAAAGAGAACACGCAATGTTTTTGTGTTGTCCTCTTATTCGCGACATAACATTACATAACATCAAGAGCACTGTGAAATAACACACGTAATCCCCCTTACACACACCACCACACCCTAACCCTAACCCTAACCCACACCCTAACCCCAACCCTAACCCACACCCACACCCTAACCCTAACCCTAATAACACACGTAATCCCCCCTACACACACCACCACACCCACATTTAAAAAAGACAGAACATTTTTTTGACTTACCTCGTTAGAAGCTTCAAGAGAAAGATTTATCCAACGATCACGATCAGCGGACTGTGTCTGTGAAGATGAAAAATAAACACCAGGCTTTTCGCAAAAAAACATAAAAGAACTATTAATATCAATAACAACCCGCGAAGGTTGCGAACTGATAATACAAATGTAAGCCTCCAACTGATTGCCACAGATATTTCGGTGATTACAGGATAAATGCGTATTTCAAAGAGCCCTGGAAGCGAAGGTCTATTCAGCTTATAATATCTTTACAAATATGCTTGCATCGAGTTGACAAAATACAAACACCAAAACGTGCCGCAACCGGGGTTTTGCAAAGTCTAGGATCACGGGTAACCATCCATTCTCCTTCCCTCAATCTGTTATTCACCAGTACGGAAAGGTCATGCATTGTTTAATGTTTCAATGAGAGAAGTAACCATACTAAGAATTCTCGCAAAGCCTGTTTCTCGTTCACCTTTGTTATGGTAGATTGCTGGAAGGTACGTTAGGTATGAAACCACTACTAAAAAAGGCACCTCGAAGCTCAAGTGGCGGACATTTTAATCATCCCGAGTGGTACCAATCAATTTTTTTTAACCCCAAGAGGGTTCCGCATCGAGCACCCTCATAAATTATAATGGGGTATATCCTGTCTATCCCGTGGGAAATTGTGGGGCTAGAACCGGTTTTGATCGTTGATGGACATCCTTGAATATTTTAGATGTTGAATGGTCTAATGAAGTGTGCAAGAAAAATGATTTTTTTTTTCTCAGCCGTTACTCTCTGATACGTACCTGAGCCAAGCGTAGAGCTAGCATCGCCAATCGTATGAGAGGAACAACTCGCCAGCTTTGTGCCCTAAAAAACCATGATAAATTAACCCTACAAGCCTCAACATCCACAAACAAATCCCCGAGAGTGATCTCCAAACATTTCCTTTAAAATTAGTAGAGAGAATTTGTTAAAAGATCAAAGCATTTTCTATTTGGCGATCACTTTGTTGATTCTCGTAACCTTTTCTCGTGATCGGTATTGGTATTGTTTGGAGAAAATTGATGTTGGTCAGTACTGAGACTTACAGGGTTATTGGCCGGCAAGACACCCCCGCCCCCCCGTCCAGTCGTAAAGAGAATTTGTCTATGAATCAGAACTATTCAGTCAGATCAGTCTATTTAACAATTAGTCGCCGAAGGCGACGAGAATATCGGCGAATAGTCACCGAGACGAAGTCGAGGTGACTATTCGCCAATATTCACGTCCCCTGAGGCGACTAATTGTTTTAGTATAATTACATTGATGATTATTCGAGAAAATAAAATTATTGATCAATTTCCGACCCCGAAACATCAAAAAATCTGGCTGCCATTTTGAAAACTGCTAGCCTTCAATGCTATAATCACTGCGCGGTGATTATAGCGGGATAGAGCGAAGCTCCTAACCAATCACAGCGCTCTATTTTCGATAGTCATCAATGTAATTATAGTAATCGTAAATGGTATGGACGACAAAGGTTTTCGGCGAAAACTCTTCAGAAAAGCCTATTGAATTCATTAAAATCGCCGGTCCAGTCGACAAGTTCGATTTCTGACTTTTGGTAAGCACCCAAAACCCGCTTATTACAGGTTGACTTATTAGAAAGTCCTCGGCATTAGACACCTTAATAGATTCTAAGACGAGTATGACTACGAGAACGAAGTTTTCTCAATATTAGAGAGCCTAAGCAAAGACGTTTTTGAGCGACGCACGTCAACCGGAAGTGAGGTCTTCTCCCTTACTATATGCCTTGACGCTAAGAAATTTGTATTGATAAGTTTCTTTTCTCTTATAAGGACGATTTACCTGAGAGTTTCAACCAAACCGCCGCCCAATGATGCAAAACGTCCACTTCCGGTTGACGTCCGTCGCTCAAAAACGCTGTTGCTTTAGCTCCCTATTAAGTATTGCGAACGCGTGATCCAGCGTCATTTTGGCGGGAAAACGTGATAGCCGTTCTCATTCTACTAAGAGTTTTAGCGGAATTGCCGTAATGACAGAAACAAGGTATTAAATGTTAGACTGGGAGAACTACAAGGCTTAGACTCCTTCAACAAAAATATCCGTGCTAATTTTTCTGGTAAAAAAAAAAAGCACAATGAAGATTTCCGGGGTGTCAAATCTCGTTCGTAGTCGTCCTCGTCCTCGAATCTAAAGGTCTTTATTAACAGATTCTCGCGAGGCAAGATGGTTCCTTATGCTTCTGTTTGGTTTTTCTTTTTTGCGCAGTAAAAGATAGTTTTAGCTTTTCAGGCAGCCTGTCAAGCTGATACCTGTAGATTGAGAATTCTTGAGAACTCTTTGGTAACTTCACAGCTTCCTTAGTTCCTTTTTTTATAGAATTTTATTGAAACAAAGCAACTATCGGGGAGTGTCAACAACGCACAATCATTTGGCGTAATCCATCTTAGCAAGTCGGTATAACTTACCTGCTGTCCATACCCGCTTGCAGACACTGTCGGTAGCATAGCTCCGCTGCTGTAGCTGATCCTTGATTGGCTTGAACTTCAGCCAAAACCTGGCAAAATGGCAAAAAAAGACGCGAAAAATAAAGAATGAAAATAGACCCACGCTTTTGCAGGTATTGATAGGGATCATTTGGCGAAACTCCGTTGACGCTGCAGAAAAGAGCGCCTTAACACTAGTAAAATTGCCAAGTTTAAAAGTGATTTGTTAAAAAGTAACGAAGATATAGCTCCGCGAAGTCGTGAAAATTTAAAGACGTTTGTACGATGGTGGTGGTGGTGGGGTCGGGGGGGGGGGGGGGTGGGGTTGCAGTTTACGCCAACTTGCAAGGAATCACAACTTAACAGAAATGGAGATTAAAACAAATCAATTTCAAAGTTGTCAACTTTAGAGATTTTAAGGCCTTTTTTTCCAGTGGTGATGACGGATATTCGCTTACTGTTCTTGGTCAAAAGTTAGAAAAGCCGTGGAAGGGTCTGTTTCAGCAACTGAGGTGTATAGATTACTGATCGGCTGTTTAAGTTTTGCAGTCGTTTATTTCGTTTTTGTGGCAATCGATCGCTGTAAGTTAAGTTTGGTGGTTACACCGTCCCCATTTAGTTCTATTGTGAGCCCTTAAAGTGTCAATCCCTCTTAATAGTCTCAAAATGTGTTCAGGCGATCGAGACAACACCCTGATGCAATGAGGGACGATCCAAATAATTTGTGCGATCGCAAATCGCCCGGATGGAACTGAAGTCCATATATCGCTGATTTCCTGTTTCCTTCGCAAAGACTCCCGCCGGGTACCCCAATAAGAATAGCAACAATGGAAAAATAGCAAGCGCGCGGGGGACGATGGGAAGAGGGAATCGCACATTATATGGCAGAGGCCTCTCTTCCTCTCTTTCCCCTTCCCATCCTCCACCTCGCACTTTCTTTTTTTTTTCCCTTTGTCCAGGCTCCCTACGAAAAACACAAAAGGGAGCTTAAGCAACAACGACGACGACCGCTACAAAAACGTCACTTTAAAAAAAGATGAATTTGCGCTGCCTCAAACTTAGTCGAGCTTATTCCATCTCGTTTCCTTCTTCAAACGGTGGCAAATTTTTTTGGAGTTGAATTCTTAGGACTGCATCAAAGTTCAGGAAAAGAAAAAGGTAGTTTTGTTGTATTGTGTTCCCGTCCTCCACAAAACGTGAAATTAGGCACTTTCACGTCGTAGTCGTGCAAAGACCGCAAAGAAATGTAGAAAAAAGCGCGATGCGCGTGCAAAGTTGTTGTTTTGCTTATTTAATCCTATTGCTGTGTTGCCGTTCTCGTTGCCTTCGCCGTCGTCGTTGCTTAATTTAAGCTCCTTAACGGGGACCTCTGCGGAGAAGAGGAGCTGGGGCCCGTTTCTCGAAAGTTCCGTTAATTAAGGGGCCCGGTAAGCTGTTTCCGTTTACATTAAAGATGGAGGTTTCAATAGTTTTCCATCTAACATTATAAAGCTATGCGTTAATGATACAAAATGGAGTAGTTTGCTAACCAGGACCCGCGCTCTTACTCTTTATATTTCGATTTGAATATTTGATTTCGGGCCCGAAAAGTTACCGGGATGTTCGAGAAACGGGCCCCAGGTTTCCATAAATTATAATCGTCCGAAGTTCCTAAACTGAAATCCTTAGTTTCGAGACGATTATATGGAATGCAGATTTACTCCGCCCCTGTGAATATGAAGTTGGTGTGTTACCTGCCAAGCATTAGGAGAGTGGACTGGACTTGACAGCAACGACGTTTGCAGCATGTTTAATCCAGTTTCCACAGGTTCTCCGCTGGCCAGTAAAATCTGAGCCTTCAAAAAGTGCAGCTGAGCGGAGATGTGAGGAATCGAGCTGTACGTAGATAATGCCTGACAGAATTGCATAAATAAATGTTAGAGGTACGTTGTACAGTTAAATAAACATTGTCAAAACACAGTATTTCTTACTATTGCTTTCATTTAAAAGATCCCACTCTGTAAAACATCCACAGCCTCAAACGTTAGAACTGTGAACTGTTTTGTAGATCTTAATTTTGTTTTGGCCGAGCCTTTGGCAATTGCATATAAACACGCGTGCGAGTAAGTTATAAAGTAACTTTACTATGTCAGGAGCCTATGACCTGACTATGTAGACATTTCACTTCTGGTTGTTGGAGAAAATCGTAAGGCGTATTGTTTTGTCTCTCAACTCAAGCGCGTTTTCCGAATGGACCAAAGGGAACTTAAGCAAAAACGTTTTTGAGCGACGAACGTCAACCAGAAGTGAGGCTTTCTTCCTTTTCATATGCCTTGACGCTATCAAATTTTCATTGCTAACTTTCTTTTTCCTTTTAAAGACGATTTACCCGAGAGTTTTAACCAAACCACTGCCCAATGATGCAAAAAGTCCACTTCCGGTTGACGTCCGTCGCTCGAAAACGCTGTTGCTTAAGCTCCCTAAAAACGTATCACCTTCCTTGTGTCATAACTCCGAGTTAGTTACTACTAAATGAGCGAGCAAAACTCATTAAACATGTCCCTAGAGAGTTAACTGATCAGGTTGTGTACCTGGAAACCGCGGGAAAGCTATGTCTAATCCGAGCACAAAAAGAACGTTTTGATATTTTTTTTTTTTTGGAGTTGGGAGGTATATAAAAAACGAGTAGAATTAAAGGCAGGCGCGAATTAGCTAGACACTCGAGTCAAAATTATTGTTTCTTAAATTGCACCGCTTGACTTACCTGGTCAACGTGTGCAGCTGCTTCTTTGAGCAGCCGAGAGTAGAGTAAGCAGTAACCTTGGTGAATAATGGCCCATGACCGAAGGGACTCAAGATGTTTGGTCCGTGATTCAACAAGGGCTGGAAGCTGACGCTCAGATTGGGACCTCAAAGCACTTTGTTCTTCTGAGGCTGTGTCAAGAAATAGATAATATTCAAGAGGGCGCGTGGCACCAGCATTTCTAGGCTTGAGGAAATAGCCGACATTTCGCGACATCAACACTGGTTTGCCCGCCAAATGAGGTCTGAGAAACAAGCGCAGAAATTCCTCACTGATGACGCGTCACTACCCAGATCTGGGTAATGCTTCTGATTGGTTGAATCAAATTTTCCACGCGGCACGACCAATCAGAAGCACTACCCAGATCTGGGTAATGCTTCTGATTTGTTGAAGCAAATTTTCCACGCGAGACGACAAGGCGCTAAATTGTAATCGTTGCACCATTTAAGGTCCAGTCCAAGCAAATGGTGCAACATCAAGGGCAACATTGTATACAAAGAAAAGCAGAGGAGTGTGGTACCCCAGAATCTACTGCATTTTAAACTTTGAATCGGATTAGCGGCGTAAAATGATGGTGGACAGTTTGAAAGGTGAACACAATATATGGGCCACGCTGCACCGTTTGTCCAGACCTTCAGTCAATGTATAACTGTAATCAACAGATAACCATGCACTGAATAGACTTCAAGAGTGAATACAAGCTCAAACGCTTGCGCCCGCATTTCGCACATACAAATCGCGACAATGCACACCGCAAACACAAACCCGCGGTGAAAAGTGTTTATCGGCCAAGTTGGGAGGCAGTACACTCAAATGTGCGTGCGTACCTCACTATGCTTACGTTTGCGTCGGACGAGTGAACACGTTTGCGCTTGCTTCAGCGTCGCTTCGGTAAACCATCCTACATGTTCAGTGTTTATAACAACGAAGAAGCGCGACGACATGAAAACTGCGCGATGCAAGTCCAAATGAAATTCTCTACAATTGTAAAGAACAAAAAAAGGCCTACGGAAATCATAAAATTTCCTCAGGAGTTCAATACCTGTTGACTCTACAAACTGCGAGATCCTAGCTCCCAAACTACTCTTATCTCTTCCCAGTCCCTCTTGAGTAGCTGCTATATTATGAGATGCACATGATGCTGCCAGAACTGCCCAGCTGGACACGTGATCAGGATGTGTGTGCACAGCCTTCTGGGAAGCTATGAGACCTGCGCGAGTCCTACGGCTTGCACAAGTCCTGCTTGGTACGTTGGCGTGACTGTGAAGGGCTCCTGAGCCCACAATACCAGCAGGGTGGAAAGCGGGATTATGCTGTCGAAATAGGATGTTTAAAAAGTTCTTAGTTTAATGCGTATTACTGAGTGTAAGAAATCATCCAAAGGTCATCTGTTGATTAGGAGCGTCGTATGTACTACTTAACAATTACGTGATTATCCCGAGACGAAGTCGAAGTCGAGGTGACTATTCGCCGATATTCACGTCGCCTGAGGTGACTAATTGGTTTAGTATAATTACATTGATGATTATTCGAGAAAATAAAATTATTGATCAATTTCCGACTCAGAAACATCAAAAAATATGGCTGCCATTTTGAAAACTGCTAGCCTTCAATGTTACAATCACCGCGCGGTGATAATAGCGAGATAAAGCGAAGCTCCTAGCCCATCATAGCGCTCTATTTTCTATAATCAATAATGTAATTATACTACTAAGTTGTATATCGTAACCTAGTGTTATACTTGCCTCCGTAGAGTGGCTCCCTCCAAGTTGAGCAGAGACCTCGGAACACCGGGCAGCAGCCTGCAAAGCGATAAGTTGAAATAAAGTTGAAGATTTGAAACATTTTTAATCATGATTAAATTCTTTCCCATCAATTATAGTATACCTGTAGCTCATCGGGACAGGCTTGTAACAGATAAGACGCCAACTGGCTCCATAACACACTGCTCTGAGGATTGCTGCAACATAATTTATTTATAAAAATTAATTTAAAAATTATTATGGAACCCTTAGTATCCCCTCTCTCCGTTCGTTTCCAGCACCTATTATCAGGCAGGCTACATCGGAGAAAATATCTCTTACCGATGGATCTCTTTCATGATGTGACTTCTTCCAAGTTTCTGATTTCCCTGTAACAGAAAAACAGATAGAGCTGCTGAAGCAGATAGTAAAATATCTGTCTAAGACGGATAATTCAATTTTATCCGTTCTTATCGATTCCTCAGAAATTTTGACGAAGTATGTTAAACCACATGAACAAGACGACCAATAGCTCACAGTCTCAAGCATGTTAAGGCATGGCTCAATTTTTGGTCTCGACCCCCGCGAAGATAAAGCGGTTTTTATTCTGCGGCCATGCATTTTAATTCTAAAAGTTGCAAAAAACTTTCGAGAAACTTTCTTTCGAGGCGTTGAATTAATTGGGGTTGAAGTGATGTAGTCACGTGAAACGTGACGTCATAATGATATTCAAAAAGAAATTCAAAATGGGGTGGGAATGGTTGATTATAACTACGTTTGAACCATGTCTAAATGTTTGTTTTACCGTGCGAATTTTATCCGTGGCCGGAACGGAGAGAATTTTTAATTTCTTAAAAAGATTTTAACGGGGAAAAGTGTCACGTGACCTATTTTGCTTAATTACTAATTAATTAAAAACGTGAGTCAACCATTCCACCCAGATTCCAGCGAGGAATGATGATACAATAACATAAATACTGTAATTAGTATATACTTTGGGGCATCTCGCCACCCCATTTTTAGTTTTCTTTTCTTTCCTGGACTCGACCATAAGTGGTCACGTGACACAGATATCTGATTTCTTACGTTGCAGAAAAATTAAGGTTACCGATTTTTCCGAGGCTGCCAAATTTTGGAAGGTTCTGATAAATTTGGACAAAAGTTATGATCATTATTAGATTTTATGCAAATTAGCCTCAAGCCATGCCTTAACATGCTTGAGAGTGTTTCCTGCGCTTTGCTTCAAGTTCTATGTGTTTTTTCTCATTGTGTTGCCTGTCGCTTTTCACTTTTGCGACATTATTAGTGTCAACTGTGGAGAAATGTAAGGTAGTTCATGACGTTTTGAGTCTGTGGAGGAAATCCTGTAATGTGACCATTCATATGAAACCTCTTTAGCAGTGCTTTCACATGGGCAACTTATTATGCATCAGGTTCAAACTTTTGAGTGCGTGGACGAAATACTGTGGTGTAACCATTCCTATGAAATCTCATCGGCATTACTTTCACAAGATGCTATTTATTTTGCGACAGGTTCTAAACTTACAGCGCGACTTCTAAAACCGCAGCCACCGAGACAAAGTTGACCAGTCAGATTACAGAAAAACAACAATCAATTCCGAGAAAGTTGTCAATCATAATCGAAATAAACAACATGGATCCAATCACCAAATTACAACCTGCAGCGCGACCTTTTGAACCCGCTGAGGAAAACCCGCGTTTCCTGAGAGGTCCATTAGAGTGAATGACGAAGGCGAAAAACGTAAACGTCAGTTACATTTTTGACTGGAGGTCGTTATGTTATTGCGAAGCGCGGCAATGGTAGCGAAGAAATTGCTAGTAGATGAGAAACAAATTTGTCTCCCGTGTGTTATATGTAACGTATTGAATAGAAAAACATTGGGCGGTGAAACATTTTGCTTTCTTAAAAAACGTTTCCTATATATATTTAAATTTTGTCAACTGAGTAACTTATTGTTTTTTACGAGCTGATGATTGGCGTACAGCCACCTTTCTCGGAATGTATTGTTATTTTCCTGCAATCCGATTGGTCAACTTTGTTGAAACGGCCCCGGTTACAGAAGTCGCAATGTAAGAGTTCATGGACGACATATTCTGTAGAGCAGTACTTAAAAGCGGTACCATTTGCTTTCACTACTTTCTGTTTGAAGTTTTTTAGGATTTTTCTTCAATGCAGGTTTTGGCAGTCTATCTGGGAGTGAATGGGTTACCATTCAGGTGCCCATGACAGCAGTCCAATCTACACCGATGTTGTCAAAACTTTTGTATCGTTGGTCATTTTTGTCCCAAGGCAAAATGGAGACAGTTTATTTGTACCTGGAGGGCGTAGAACCGTGAGTATAAATAACAGATATTGCCGGACAAATCGTCTTTTCCTGCAAAGCAAATGGAAACTTTAAGACATTAAAAAAATTTAGGACTCAGCCATGGGTCCTTCACTTTTGTTCAGATCAAGCACCGAGTTACCGTTTCACTCTCGATTGGAAAAGTACAAATCGAACTACAGTCGAACCTCCACGTGCGACCACCTCCTACAAGCGACCACCTATTCAAAACACCAAATTTTTCCCAGTCAAAACCCTCTAATTAGAATCTTTGGTAAACGACTACCTCTCATAAGCGAACGCGACAAATTTTTAACCTGACAGTTTTATAGCTTTTGGATTGTTTTTTATAATGTGGTCTCTTTGATTGATGTATGTACTACGCCACTCGAGGTGTACGAAGAACGTTCGGTGAAAACATGAAACCTGACGGATACGTAACCTACCAATGGCAAGCAATAAATTCTATGCCAAAAAAGTACACGTGTCAGGACCTCTTATGGGAAAAGAAACCCTGTGGTTCAATTCTCGTATGCAACCACATTCGCATTTGGCTGGAGTAGTCGCTTACGGGAGGTTCGACTGTATATCATTTACACCAATTTTGATTTAATCCGCTCGAAAATGGAAACTGATTTGTTATATTCTTGTAACGAACGCATGGAATAAGGAGAGTTTGTTTCTCAAGTAGGCGAGGCTAAGAATACCGATAAACGAGAAAATCTCATCGACCGCCGCAATTGCCATACTATAAAACCTTTATCTAACGGAACCCATATTAAGCGGATATAAGCCTTTGCAAGATCCAATATTTTCTCCCAACATTTTATTTAAAAGGGAACCTCTATGAGAGCGGACTCCTCGCATGTACATTTTACACGCGTAAATGAAATCGAGGCAATGTATGAAAAATCACGCGTAAACGCAAAAGTTGAACCTCGCTCAACTCTTACGTTCACGCGCGCCCTGTCATACATCACCTCTATTTTATTTACGCGCGTAAAATTTACGTGCGTGCGCACGTGAAAATTACGCGACAGTGGAAATCCGCCCTAACGTATACGCGTGACCTTCCATACAATGTCTCTATTTCATTTACGCACGTAAAATTTACGTGCGTAGGCAGGGAAAAATTACGCGACAGTGGAAGTCCACCTTAAGTTATTTGCGCGCGAACGCATGTAAAAATTACGGGACAGTGGAAATCCACCCTCAAAGACTGGCGGGATTTTGAGCTACCCACGTAGTTACTAATGTGTGCCAGATTTTTTTCCTTCAGGCCTCTTTGTTTTATCTCACCATTTCCTCGCTTCATCAACTCGCCAAGAGCTGCCCCAGCCAAGGTAGCATCACTGATGATCAGTCCAAGCGCGCAGAGCGCCATGAGTCCACGTTCACAAGGAGGCTGTAACTGTGAACTACAAAAAAATGGCAAATGATCAGTTCTAAGACGGTTGTCCAATACACACCAACTGAGTCGGGTCGTCTAACATTGAAGTCTGCCCCGTCTACCGGAAGTCGGGACGTGATATGTTAAACGGATGTGATTACGACTGCCTATGTGTCCCTGTTATCTGGATATTGCAAGACGGCCACGGATCGTGATAATCCGCTCTGGAGGTGACCAACTGTTGAGTACAAGTTCATCTGACTTTCTAGTTGTCAGGTCGTGAGAGACTTTTTTTAATATTAAAAAAAAAAAAGGTTGTGAGAGACTTAAGAAAAATATTAGGGCATGTGTGTCGGAAGGGTAAAACGTTCTTCATTCTTCAAAAATGTTTTCACAAGTTACCTTTTAAAGAGCATCGCTTTAGCTCCTTCTTTGTCACTTAGGGTGTATCCCAGCATGCCCATGGCTGTTAGAACACACGACTTATCGGCATCTGTCTCAGCCAATTGGAATGCCTGCTCATATGCTGAGAGGAAAAAGAAGAAAAAGACAATACGACTAACCAACATCCCGTTATGGAAAACTTCATATCAAGAAAAGTAAAAATTGAGACTGATCAATTACCGTGATAGCTTTCTTTCAATTGGCCTGCCATGAACAAAGAAAGAGCGAGCCCGCACACATCATGAAAATTGTTCAGCGGTTTCACAGATTGATAGCGAGTTACCGCCTCCTGATAACGTCCGAGTGCGCTGAAAGAAAAACGTTTGGTGGCAACGTTACCGATGTATTCAAGAAAGCAAAACAAGCAATGATGCCTTGAAAGAAATGACCAGTGGAAAACAGCAAGCTTTAATAAATTCGTCACTCGCCATGGTTTTATCGTCGAGAAGTATGGTGCAGCCCTTCGGGAGATGAGATTAGCAATCCAGGCTTAAATTGCACCATAGTATCCTTGCATTACTTATTTATTACTTGGATTTTATTTCAGTTGTATACTGGTACGTGTGCACGCGCGCAATTTAATTTTGGGCGCGTGCATTATTTATTTATTTATTTAAGTTGCGTATACATTTAGTTCGTTTAATAACGTCTCAGTTTTGCTTTGCGTTATTTTCCTCACTTATATGTGTTGTCCGCGACTGTGCTCACACGTTGGGTGGCTCCTCGTAAGATGTTCTGTAATTGGTATAGGATTTAATGGAGCCGAAACCAATTGTGGAATTGCACGCATTTTAGGCATCCTACTGATGAACAGTTGGGACACGTAGATATATTTTTTAGCACCTACCATAATTTGCAGTCTGTCTACCTCGAATTGAAATTAATAGTCGGGGTCTTAGGCAATCCAGGCAGAATTTAGGCTGTTTCTTTTAAAATAAATCAACCGTAGTTCTACAAAGCAGGTAAAAACCAAGCAATGGAGATATTTTTGGCCTTTATTCCATTTCAATTCGCGGTGCGACTGTGCAATTAAACATGATCGATGGTAGCGTCTCCTGCAATAGTATTAGAAGTCTCGCCAGATTATCGTCGAATGGTGCCGACACTGGTTGTCTGGATTGAAGCGATAGAGCGATTTTCGTATGACCTTGAAAAATGGTTTAGGTAAGTGTTCGTCATCTGTTTGATAAGCCAATGGATGAAAAGATCAAAACATGGACTCTTCGTTTTCCCGCCAAAGAAAACCCTCATATGGAGAAGACGTTGTTCGATTGGCCAATCGTGTTGCAGTATGACGTCAAAGCGAAGGATCCATTGATTTCTAGAAAGTTCTCGGGCATGAAGTTTTCTTACGCGAGCGTTCGCTTAACCAACCAAAAGCCACGCGCGTTTGTATCCGTTCGATAAACCAATCAAATCGCTATATTTCCATTCGTTTGTTGTTTCTGTTTTGTTCGCGCTTTTTCATTTCAAGCCTCATACGAAAATCGCTCTAATAGAGACCTTTAGATTCTGACACCAGGACGACTTCGAGTACGAGTTTTTCACAGTACCAACGTCATTTTGGCGGGAAAACGTGATAGCCGTCGTCACTCCACTACGAGTTTTAGCGAGAACGTCGTAGTGGCGGGAACAAGTTATCAAATGTTAGAAGTTTAATCATTTTGCGACCGGGAAAGGGCTAAACCTTCCCCAATAAAAATAACCGCACTAATTTTTCAGGTGAAAAATAGTACAATGAAGCTTTCTGGGTCGAATGTTTTTAGGGAATACGCGAAAAAACTTTAAGTTAAATCTCGTACTCGGAGTCGTCCTAGTTCTCAAATCTAAAGCTCTCTAATTATCGCTCTGAACTCGTCCATTGTATGGTAATCGGGATTCCGGAATGCGGGACATTTTTGCTTGTGGAATCCGGAATCCAAGAATCCAAGTTCCACTGAAAGGGAATCCGGAATCCGAGACTGTCTTGGATTACTTTAGGTGGGGCAAACTAGACGTTAACATCGTCGGAAACCACAGCATTCAGAACAAGCAAACGGTCGCTTTTGTTTGAAGGGGAACAAAGGACAAGATTGTCACAAACGGATTCACTTAGATCACTGTCGCAGTCTTTTTGGTAAATGAATCACACGCTTCTTACAAACCAAACGAATAGCGTGACGATCCGTTCGATCAAGTTTATTAGCACAACCGCAACACGAGTTACGCTGGAATCAAGGTCAAACATATCCTCCCTGTTGCTTGTAAAGCTGAGGGACAGAACCTTCACCAATTTCCGTGGAAAAAGATAAGAAACCTTTTACGTATCAGACATAAGGAATATCTCATCCCAATTGGAAGAGCAAGAGCACAGCTGAGTTTTATAAGACCGACTGATGAGACACTGTATGGAGTATTTGAACTATTTAATAATTCGTAAGTATTAAAACACAATCTGCATTTAAGCAATCTCCAATTAAATTACATTTTCAACCCTACCAAAGAACTCTGCCATGATTTATCAACAGGAAATTTAAATGTTGTTGTTCATCTTCGTTTTCACTTTCTTGAAGCAACCTGATTGCACTGCAAGAAAACGAAAAAATCAACCCTGGAAAAGTTAAAACTTTTACTATCAATATTAACTATCGTTCAACAAGTGTTAAGGCAAATTCAGACTTTTTTTGATCACCAACCTTTCGAACGCTTTCTCTGCTTGATGGAAAAGCTTCTGATTTTCCAGCAAAAGTCCATACATATTATAGGCACCAGCGTTGTTCCTTACTCGATCTGAAAAAGGGTCAGAAACGAAGCTGTAAAGGTCTCGGAGTCATCTTAGAATTTTTAATATATCGAAAGTGGGCTATTCAAATTGTATTTTTAAGCCTGCCGTTAATCAGCAGCACATAAACCAGGCGCATGAGAACCGAACTGTAGGTTTGAGGCCAAGTAAGGAATTAAGGGCGCTTTTCATTTGTCAGAACCGGCCGGCTGGACCATTGCCGGACCAGTCAGCAAATGAAATCGGCTTTTTCCAAAGGGTTTTTTGCTGAAAAGCCATCTCCTTCGTGCTTACTATTTAGGATTTGACTGATCTGGCTGGATAGTTTTCACTCAAAGAGAAATTCTCATTACGATGGGAATGTTCTGGCCTGTCAGTTCCGACAAATGAAAAGAGCCCTAAGACTCGCCCATTCCACAAGAAGCCCAAGTTAGGGGCAACAGGCATGAAATTTTTTCGCCTTAGTTTGTGGTTTTTGTGCACAACCTGGAGAAGCCAGTTCAACATAATAGACTGTTCAGAAAAATTTCACCAGTAAAAATGAGGAAAATGTGCGTAATGTCCAAACCGCCTTGTGAAGTGAAAACTTCGCAAATCCCGTTCACTCCCGGATCAGGTTTTGGCGAGATGATTTGTACCTCTAACTTATAATTCTGTGGACGAAATCCAATGATGATACCATTTAAATAAAACCTCTTTAGCAGAACTTCTCCATAGCACCACTACTTTTTTAAGGATACTACAAAAGATTTTTTGAAATTTTAGTGACTTTTACCACTATTAGAAGTGAATTCATATTGTTACCTGTGTATTTACTGAGAGCTGTTGCCGATTGTAAGACAGCTTTTCTGTACTCAGTGTGAAGATGAGACAAAGTAGGCAGAGGCTTTCCTTTGAGTATCACAAGATTTTCAGATGAAGCGCAGGACAAGAGGCTTGTGCAAACCCAGTGTGCATAACCAATGCTTCCTTCAACCTTCAATTTGAAAATAAGGGAGTAGAGCGATTTTCGTATGACCTTGAAAAATGGTTTCCGTAAGTGTTCGTTATTTGTTCTATCAGCCAATGGATGAAAAGTTCAAAACATGGCCTCCGTGTTCCCGCCAGAGAAAAACCTAATATGGAGAAGGCATTGTTCAACTGGCCAATTGTGTTGCAGTATGACGTCAAAGCGAAGTATCGGTTGATTTCTAGAGAGTTCTCGAGCATGACGTTTTTTCACCAGAGCGTTCGCTTAACCAACCAAACGCCACGCGCGTTTGGATTCGTTCCGGATAAACCAATCAAATTGCTCTATATTTCCATTCGTTTGTTGTTTCTGTTTTGTTTGCGCGTTTTATTTCAAGGTCATACGAAAATCGCTCTATGCATTACTAATGTATCGTCGACACATCTTGAGCTGGAAGAAATTGTGCAATAGAAATAGTTCACATTCTCACAATTAGGAAAGTTGTTTCTTACGTGAGAGCCCAGTTCTGTTGTGTGCCTATACAGGTCCATAGCTTCTTCATTTCCAATGATCTCAGCAATGGTGGCCTTTAAAATCAAACGCCACAAATCAAAAACTAAATTGCGTATCTGAACAACAAAGGTTACTGAAAGCTTGCATCACGGTGAGCTCTTACACTAAATTAGCCTGAGAAAACAGCCGCATTTGATTTCGCGAAGCCAACAAAGGTTTCCCCGCGAAAAGAAGAAACAACTGCACACTGATGGCACTAGATCTGGATAGTGACACGTCATCAGTATGGAATTTCTGCGCTCGCGTCCTCAGCCGCCATTTCGCTGGGAAACCAGTGGTGGCGTCGGGAAATGACGGCAGCGTTCTCAGGCTAATAGAGCGTTTTCAATCACGTGGGCAGCATCTATGCAAATTTATTGGAACAATAGAAAACATATACATTGTAAAAGAGTTTAACTCCCACAGGATTGGTTTGTAACACCAACATCTCCCTCTTTTCATTGTTTTGGAACACCAATATGGCGACCGTGACATCATGTGAAAACGCTCTATACCGTATCATTGCTTTTTCGTTTTATTGTCACACCGAGAGAGTTTTAAGATCTCAACAAAACGAACCGAGCAGCATGTCACAAGCATGCGGTTCCCGAAGTAGGCTATACCTATAATGTCATTATGCGAGTTCCCGCAAAGTTCAACTGGAGTAAAATATTTTGAAAAACACTCACTAGTAGACACAGCTCGATAATACAAAGAAAACAAAATCACTTTCGCTGAAGAGTTTTCACCTGACCAATCCATGCAGCGGTGTAAGATGGATCTAACGCTTGAGAATTCTTGAAGGCTTCATGAGCAACCTAAACGAGGAAAGAGTGTAAGTTGTTGACAAAAAAAGCACACTATCATTCTAGTTCCGTGGAACAATATGTAACAATTAGTTCCAAATAGGAAACAAGAGAAAACATTGAAATTAGGGAGTAATAGCTGCTAGTACAAGTAGTCAACTATCTATTTCACGGCAGAATCACGGGTTAACTAAAATCACGCGATGACCAATCAAATAGTTAACTATAAATCATTTTAAAATAACGAAAATTAGCGCAAAGTCTATTCACCTCTATCTTGCCATGCTTAAGGTACAAGATTCCCAGATTTGTCCAAGCAATCACATTCTACCAACAAAAACAACAATAACAACAACAACCAAATGTTACCACTGCGTTCTAGTATCAAGACTACTTGAAAAATGAACAATTAAAATCCAGTAACCAGAAACCCATTCAGTGAATAGAGGATATTACATGGCCGCGCGGAGATACCAAATTTCTCTTCGAGTGTTGACACGAGAAGAGAAATTTCGTATCTCCAAGCGGCCATGTAATGTTCTATTTATTATATAAACACCAATGAAATACCAAACAATTTCACTTTAATAGCTTTTGGTGTGAAAGGCGCGATTTATTATGTAGCCATAGCAACTGTGATATTTTCACATGTGAAGATAACATGTTATTTCACATGTGAAGATATCAAGTTTTCACGCGCGGCCATGTAATATCCTCTATGTCTCTTGTCTCTAGTAGATGGTCCCTATGTTTTTGTTTTTTTTTCTCTCTCTCTCTCTCCCTCTTTAAAAAAGAAATATTTCTAATACTATACAACAGACTGAGTGATGCCCAAGTATGATCAGTCGAGGAGGCAGGAAATACACCTTGTTCTATTTAATACTTTAATGGAGCTCAACTTCAGTTGGTCGATACATGAAGAAAATAGTCAGCTTTTTATGTACTCATCTTGACCAAACAAGTAATAGCAAGTTTGTTGGATAACGCTAAAAGTCTAACTTACATTTGGCTCAGTCTTGATGGACATGATGAAAGAGTGTTGGCTCAGGTCTGGGTTATTGATTTCTAATAGGAAATGCAAATCACATAGTCAATACACTCCAGGTGATCTGTGACGTCATTGCGGGGGCCTGGGGAAAGAAATTTTAATGCCGTATCCCATAAACCAACGCGCGCACCAATTCAATTCAATTCAATCTGTTCCCGTCAGCTTTGGTTTATGGGATACGGCATTAAAATTTCTTTCCCCAGGTCCCCGCAATGACGTCACAGATCACCTGGCTAAACAAGATGGGTGGCCGGCCTAGCACCAAAGACACTAAAGAGACACACACTGACGAGGCTGAAAATGATCGAATAATCGTTGAGTATTTAGCTAATTACTCAATCAGATATGTTCCTTTTCGAAACTCGGAAGTTAACAATTTGCCTGGACCAGACCATCAGACATACAGATAGGGCGTCAAGAAAATTAATCAGACAGAAAATAGATCGATAAAACATAACAGGGCTTGCAAAACACAATAGACGTTCTGACTTTCGATTTACCTTTTTTCGTATTTTACGGTATATGTATCAAAAAATCAATCAATCAATCAGTCAGTCAATCAGTCCATCAATCAACAAACACATCAATCAATCAACCCCTCAATCAGTCACCCAACTACCAATCAATTAATTTGACAGGCTGTCAACCTGTCAACCAGCGAATCAGTCAACGTATCACCCAATGCAGTTATCAACCAGTAAACAAGCTACTGTAGTACAAGAGGAAGAAAAAAGATCAGTAAGTTACGTTGGATAGTTGCATTTTACGGTGGGTCCCACTTCATGTTACCTTTAGAAGCTGTCACCACTCCCAAAATGTTCCACAGAACGTGATTGGATGGTTGCAGAGTTAGACCTTTCTTCAGCGCCTATTAGTAACGTATTAACAAGAATTAATTGTATAAAGGAAGCAACACCGACATAATTCTTCTAAAAAGATAATACTTTGCTGTTCAGTATTTTTTGTATCGATTTGTAGAAATTCACGTGTTACCTGAAGAGCCCTGTTGGCCATCTTCTCTCTCACATCTCCACTTAAAAACTAGAGAAAAGGATAAAGGGGCGTTGCCATGGAGATTAGTCCGTTTTGTTGGTTAAAATGCTCACAAAATTATAGTTTAACACAATTACTCAGAAACCTCTATTGATCCGGGAATGAAGACGGTATACATTTCAATCACACCGCGATCCACGATCAAAATCATTTGAGGAACATTTCCTCTAATCTAAAAAAGGAGTTGAAACTACCAGACCTCATTGTGGTGACACTAGAACTTTGTGGTCGAATTGTAGTAAACCTTTGGGTTTACTTTAGTGTAAGAAACTGTGATTTTTTTCTTTGTTTCGCACCTTTTTTGCCCCCTAGTTTTATTGTGTTGACTTCTTTGTTTCCTTTGTTTAACGTCACATGTGAGTTTTACAGGTTCTTACAACGACGATGAGCCAAACCTTTTCTTACCTTGACCTGTTGAAAGCAGTTGAAGCCTAAGTCACCCCACAGAGTTCCACATTCGGGCTGCAGTTTCAACGCTCTTCCATAAGCACTTTGATGAAAAAGAACAACAACTACAATAATTCACGATAAACTGACTTGACACAGGGCTACTTTGTTGGTCTCCTTGTGCCAGCAATAGTGATTGGTAGGATTCGATGTTCGAAACGTGGACAACGCTATCCACTGGATGAATCATTATCCAGTGGATAACGCAATTGGACTCACTAATACTTATACACTGGATGGTGATTTATCCGTTGGATAGCCCTTGGCTATCCATTGTTTGAACAATCGGCGCCTGGAGCATGTAATATTCTTATAGCAACTGAAGTCTATGAAAAAATCGATCGAGTCAAGTCTTGGGATTTAGAGGTACAGTTTATGTATTATGTACATATTATAAACTTGTCCTGATTAAAACAATATATAAGACGTGTTTCAAAGGGTGGTTGAGATTCATATGAATAACCTTGATCCTAATGCTAGAAGCTGTGTCTTGTCGTTGAACTCGCTAGGTTCTCCATTAATGTACTTTTTCAGGTTGTCTGGAATTGTCCCTCTGCAACAAAACGAAAAGCACCTCATAACATCAAAATAATGGAACGAACTTTCTCGGCGAGTAAAAGTGGCACAACTGGTAAAAGACAGATGCAGTAGAATGGAGATGTGGACTCTGCCCCCTTTCACTTTTGTTCACAGCGATTTATGCAGCAACGCCGTCACGACCAGTGGTTCTCCATTGGCCAAAATAAGCTAAAATTACAGACTGATCCTTTCATTTACAATTAAGACAGATAAAAGCGAGGGGGAAAAATACGACCCAAGTCTATAACCTACCGCTACTTCAAAGGCAAGGGCCGAAAGGATTCTGAAAAATCAGGGCTAGTAAGGGTAAAATCAGACAGTAAACAAAAATGGCAAAGCTCCAAAATGCTAAAGAATATAGAGCCAACGTCACTAATGTGTCTTTTAGCAGATAGCGCCTGTCACTGCAAAACAAGCCTCAAAAGTTCATACAGTTGCCTTCGAAGCTGAGGCCCTCTTCCAACCAAACAGCCTGCGAGCAAGCTCTCTGGGGCCCTCCCCCCTCATTCGACCCGCCGCCAGAGCGCTCCGGAAAGCCCGATAGCAGGCTACAAACCAATCCAACGGATTTTAATGACCATTTCCCGTCTAGACCTTATCCACGTTAAAATTTAAGTGTGTTAGTTCTCACCGAATAGAGTCATCAGATACAGGGTGAATAACAGTACAGCAATCACCAATTAATTTCCACAGACAGGAAAGGCCAGGTCTGCACTGCACCGCTCTGTAGAGCAAAAAATTACATTCAAAGTATTAATTTCTTGGCTACATCTGCGTCGCTGTTGTGTCACAGGCTGGGCTGCATTGTTTGAGGAATAACAAAACTTGGCAAAAAGGCATTACACTAGCCTTCTACGCTGACGTGCTTTGGGCTTCTTCGGGCGTTCCTGACCCACGGACAGGAACGTGCTAACGTGTGACGACGCCCTAAGAATGTATGCGTGAGAGGCTAGCATCAGGGTGGCAAAAAGGAGGGTACCTGTCACGCATCACGAAAAAATAAAATAAACTATAAACTACATTAACAAGTAACTTATTATCATTCGATCCGTGAGGAAATCAGAGGTCGAGGAACGTGAAAAAGGGACAAGAAGTTAGTGTCATAACTATGTATTTTTAAAGTCCCTCCTTCTAGTTTCCAATGATATTAACCATCACGGAAATTCAAAGGAAAATCACGCGTCATGCGTTGTGAAAATAGTAAATCACGCATCGTGCTGCTATGCCTAATCACGCCTCACGCGGCTAATAGGCCACTTGCACTAAGAGGTCACGTGACCAATGCTTCCTTTAAACAATGAGTTGGAATCTTGCTGATGCCAAAAATCGACAGAACAAATAAGAATTATCTTACACTCCAAATTTGAGAGGAAACGCATTTAAGGGAGTTATTTTATGGCTCTTTGATTTTTCAGCAAAGTAGTATGATTTGCATTGGTTGGAGGGCATACTCTTGCCCTCCAACATGGCGGCCAAAACTACTTTTTGCTTATATCTTGTTAAACGTTTGATAGTTACCCTCAGATGTGCTGTAAACGTTACCACATCATCTTTTCAACATTTTTCTTGAAGTTTAAGCAGGGATGTAGATAATAGCCGGAAGCCGGGAAAATTACCCAGCTGTGAACGCGATTTTTCCGGCTGTAAGGCACTACTTATTTCTCCAAAATGTTTTTAAATGTTGTCAGAAGATTGTTATTTACTTATTTCGTTTGTTTACAACTTCATTGCTGTCTTACTTGAACTGAAAGGTTTGTAAACACTCCATTTATACGGTGGCCCACAAGGGTCACTACATAAAAAAGGTCAACTGCATATTACACACTGCACCCTATACAAATAAAAAAAGTTGCTGCAAATAAAAAACGATGTTGCTACAAATAAAAAAAGATGTTGCTGCAAATAAAGAGATGTTGCTGCAAATAAAAAAACGATGTTGCTGCAAATAAAAAAAGTTGCTACAAATAAAAAAATGTTGCTGCAAATAAAAAAACGATGTTGCTGCAAATAAAAAATGTTGCTGCAAATAAAAAAAGATGTTGCTGCAATGTTGCTTGAACCCAGGAGTCATTTCAAAAGTAGGTTGAGTTTGATCGTCCGGGTGAACGTAGTCCTGAATAGGACTGTTGTTGTTGTTAGGTAGTTAGGTTGTGAGGTAGTCATCTTCACAGTCAAAGTGAGATGTATCACGTCAGTTGATGGTATTTATACCCTGGTTATTGATCTGATTGGTAAATTACATCACAATATTATTAGTCGTCAGGCAGTTAAGCCGTGATGTTATTGGCTATGAAGACTCGTAATCAGTAATTGGCGCATTTCGATCCGCCTGTTGTTACAGTTAAACGGTCTTCTATTGTTAGTCCGGCAAATTGTCAGTTCTCCAGTCGTTCTCTTGTAGTTAGTTTTTCTTGATCTCGTCAATAAGTCGTTTGTACAGTGCTGGTAACGGTTGGCTACGATTCAGTGGCGTTTGTTCTAAGTTAGTAAACCAGCTTTCTAAAGTAAGACGTTGATAGTAGCCTGTAGAATACGTTATACATATGCATGTCGCAGAGTCCCAGTCAATGGTGACGTCAACAATCACATTGCTGAGCACCCGATTTACAGACGAAACACCAAATTGATTGCCAGCACCGTACAAACGACTTATTGACGAGATCAAGGAAAACTAACTACAAGAGAACGACTGGAGAACTGACAATTTGCCGGACTAATAGAGGACCATTTAACTGTAACAACAATCGGATCGAAACGCGCCAATAACTGATTACGAGTCTTCATAGTCAATAACATCACGGCTTAACTGTCAGACGATTAATAATATCGTGATGTAATTTACCAATCAAGCCCTGGTTGTTCAAACGTTGGATAGCGCTACCCAACGGATAAATCATTATCCAGCGGATAAGTATCACAGAAATCAATTACGTTAACCGCTGGATAGAGATTTATCCGATGGATAGCGCTATCCAACGTTTGAACAACCAGGGCCAGATCTATAACCAGAGTATAATACCATCAACTGACGTGATACATTACTCACTTTGACTGTGAAGATGACTACCTCACAGTTTGTCGAAACGTCAGTCACTGTCAACAACAACAGTCCTATTCAGGACTACGTTCACCCGGACGATCAAACTCAACCTAGTTTTGAAATGACTCCTGGGTTCAAACCTTTCACAACACTTTTTTATTTGCAGCAACATCTTTCTTTTATTTGCAGCAACATTTTTTATTTGCAGCAACTTTTTTTATTTGCAGCAACATCTCTTTTTATTTGCAGCAATATTTTTTATTTGTATAGGGTGCAGTGTTTAATATGCAGTTGACCTTTTTTATGTAGTGACCCTTGTGGGCCACCGTACATTTACGTGTGACGATCGCATCATTCGCATCGCATCGTCTATTTTGCAGGCTCAATGGCCAGCGGTATTCGTACTTCATGTACGCAAAATAATGAGCGCCAAATTGCGTATCTGCCGGTTGAAATATTAATTATTGCTTTATAATGTCGGGAAAAAGAAAGAAAGATGATTCTGAGGCCGTTGGTATCATGAAATGTTTTAAGTCTACTGAAAGAAACAGGATAAGTTCTAAGGAACCAAGTGACATTGAAGTACTTACGGGAAAAATTGAAACAAATGTTTAGTCTTGAAACTATTTGCTTATTAACTTAATTATCACTCTTGGTTTCAGTTAACTAAATATTAATAAACAATAAAAACTGTCAAGACTGCAGTTCATCATAACTTCATTACCTGTTACCTGATAAAAGTCTGTCCTGAATGCCCTTGATTTTGCCCCCAATATCAAGGAAAATGCATCTCCGAGAGTACGCATTTTCAAAATTTCCCGGGGGGGCATGCCCCCGGACCCCCCTAGGTATAGCGTGCCAAAGGAACGCTAGAGTGGGCCTTCGGCCCAAATACCCGCCTATCATTGCTAGATTTCCGCCTGTTAAACACTTTAGCTACATCCCTGTTAAGTGTAAAATTTGCGTTCAGAAAGAGGTAATTCAAAATTTTAAAAATCACATTTTGGTCACGTGACCAGATACAAACTTACTTATTTTAAGAAAATGGCGCGGGTTTGAAAAACCAAATCACTATTATTTTGTTTAAGATATGACCCAGTAACTGATTTTCAAAGGTAAAATCATATAACCTTCATTTTCTTAAAAACGATGTCACATTACCTATTGTTTGTTTTCACATGACGTCACCAAAATGCAAACTAAAAAACTATCGATCCAACCGAGATTTTACTTTCACGATGCATTAGAGCAGCTGAAAACTAATTTTCATACAAATTTTCGCTTCAAAAGGATTCTTGGTTTTGTGATGAGTACGCTTGAATTTCTAAGCTTTTGCGTGACGCGCCATTTACATGACGGCCAAGAGAGCTGTCATGTAGTTTAAAAAAATGACTTATTTTAGGAAATTTTGCTATCTAAACAGTTCATGTGTTAAAAAAAGTATTACTTTAATGTTTATGAGTTTCTCGAAGAATAAATTCACGCTTTTGTAGCAAAACTCGGTAACAGATGTCTCTGTTGGTTTCCGTCCGCCATGTTGGAGCTCATCCGGATGAGCTCCAGCATGGCGTCTCCATACAAAGCTCTATAAATTTGGGTAAAACATTTCTTCGGATATCTCGTATACGAATTATTTCTTCTACCCAAATCTTGGCGAGGGTCTTTGTATATTTACCTCCTTTCATTTCCAAGATTCTGGACTTTATCTGTTGAATGGTTTTGATTTTTATTTTAATCTATTTTGAATGGCGTGACACTGAAAACCAGCAATTTGGGCCTGATCACGCATCACGCTGATAATTTGGGACGCGTTTGCCACCCTGTAGCATTAGACAAACTGATGAATGTGAAGAGAACATTTCGAGTGACGGTGTAAACAAAACTTTTCACACCTGGCTAAAACAGTGATAGCTTCAATCACGGAGTCCACAGCTTTACCATTAAAATCCTTCTGAAGTGCTGATCGCGCGTGACTGAGGTATGTCTCTCCCAGACCTAAATGCATTTAATAAGGTACGTTAAAAATATCAAGAAAATAACTAGACAAAGCAGTCATTAAAAATTGCCAACTTATTGAAACATTCAACTCTACAGCCTCATTTCAGGCTGTTTTTTAACTTTGTAATAAAACATGCAAGCCTAATAAAGACACCAAAAAGAATTGCTTCTCCAAGCCAGGCAGTGTCTATAACATAACTGAGCGTAGAAAATGGAGGAGTATTGAAAGCATGTGTAATTGCTTTATTTCTTTTTTCATTTTCTGTTTGTTTGTTTGTGTTTAAGGTTCTGATTATCACCAAAACCAGACCACTCGAGTCAAAGATTTGGTATGTAACTAGGACGTTTCCTTTAAGTCAAATTTGCTGCAGTGTGCAAGCCATCCATGTAAAGGATGGCCACGAATCATAACTGGCCTATCATTAGACTGTGGTCGTGTTACAGATTAAAATAAAATACTGTCCTGGGGCCCGTTTCTCGAAAGTCCCAGTAACTTTTTGAGCCCGGAAAGTTGTTTAGTGTTTGCCGTGTTTACATTCAATATTAAAGTTTCAATAATTTTGACAATGATACAATGAAACTCACTTAATGAAGCAAAATAAGAACTGTGTGAGATGAGAACTGTGCTACTATCCAACAAGTTTTGATTTTAAAATTTGCCTCCGAAAAGTTTCCGGGCCTTTTGAGAAGCGGGACCCAGGTTCCGGTTGGGTAGCGTTGGATAGTGTTGGATAGCGCAATTCACCGGATAAATGACTATCCAGCTCCACAGCGTACTAGTACACTTGATTTCGAGTCCGGCGTAGTTCCCACGACCGAAACGAGCAGTGGAAATCGAACCTCGCCTATTTTTTGCATTCCTAGTAGAAAAAAATATATTCAGCATTGGTCCGAGCACAAAAACAAACCTTTCAAAGCTGGGACATAATCAGGCTGCATCTCCAGAATGAGTTTGTATTCCTTGATAGCTTCATCATAAACACACAACAGCTGCTTGATGGCCGCCAACCTTAAGATAAATTGAACGTAATGATTATTAACAGGAGTTTAAGGCTTTAACTTCCCAGTTTCAAAATTTCCCACTTTCAAAATGAGGCAAAGTGCAAGACCTTTTACAGCAAAATGAGTTTTATTTGAACGACAAGAGAAAACCTTTTTTTCTCGACTGCTTTTTATTGGTTTTGCATTCTTTTACATCTTTACGCTTGGTGATTGGCTGAAAAATCTTGCCCCACTTTATTGACCAATAAGATAATAAAACCCAGAATAAAACCAATCATGACGTATTCATGCACGTTTCCCGCGCTTAGCAGCCGCTACAAACGGTTCCGGCGGACAGACCGTAAAGGTAAAGAATTGACTAAAACCAGAAACCCTGCTAAAACATAGTTTGTAGCTACAGGATTGAGCTACAGGCAGTTAAAAACAAGCGTAATACTCGTGATTCACCGACGTTGCGCTTTATTTGAAATCTCCACTAAAATGCGTTGCCTGCAACCTTGTCTGTTTGAAGTTATACAAAACTTGTATTTGCAGTTGCTATTTTAATAGAGCTTTCATGGAGGCCACCACACACAGAGGTAGAAGTTATCAATGAAAATAAACCGCACTTACTGATAAAGACAGTACACAGATGAACGGTCAAACTGCGGATTGAAAGAGAATGAAATCAAAACGTATGCAATAAGCAATAAGCATAATAATGGCGCCTCGGATCGAGAGCTTCGGCTGGTTCCAGGACAACGCGCACGCGCAATATCTGCCATGTTTGTAACCGTTGGTAACGTTTACTGTTTCAATTGTCCAAGGATGAGCTGAAGAGCTGGAAGTTCGCGATTCACAAACTCCCTGTTGGGTAAGTAACCGGAGCTCTCGTTCCGTGGGGCTGGGCAAAAGGATCGCGCGAATGTGTATGGTCTCACCCCATCAGTCACGACCAGTTACTACACAAGTCAGATAGGCCACGACTCTAGACTCTACGTCCCAACAGTACCATAGACCAACGGTTTAAATTAACATCCCTGCCCAATAACGCGATCATCTGAACTGAGACGAGCTATCAATCTTACCACATTATTAAAGACGCTAGTTGATGTGGGTCCAGCCGGGGTCAGACTGGCACTGTTACAGCGTTGCTAACTGGTTGGCAGATTACATTATAGCTGTTAGTGAACTTCGGCACTATTTGTACCGATAAATTTCGTAGTTTCCACAGCAATCGGATGGGGATCACTTTCACAATATGTAAAATGTATGAGGGGCCGCCATCCTCACGGGTAATAAACGACCAGCCCCTCAGAAGAAGCAATTTGTACTGAGTTCTTAATCTAAAGTAACAGGAAAGGAGACGGAAAACAGAGCATATTCATAAAATAAAACATAGAGAAGTAGAAACCTCAGCTGCCTTGGTGAATGCCTTCATAGCAGCATTGTAACTTCCGCGGCTCATGTATGCTTCGCCAAGACACTCCCAACAATGTCTGAAGTTAAATCAAACAAAGAAAAACATAGAATAAAAACTTGCAGTCCAATAACGTGTAAAAATGTTACGGTATGACCATTCTCATGAAAGCTAGTGAGTAGTAATCCTCTGTGATGCTCTAGACTGAAACAGGTGGTTCTAGCTATTGCGTCTGTGGATGGAATATTTAAATGTGATGATTTAAATGAATGCAACTGAACTGTACGTTTCTGTGGTACAGTTTAGTAAGCTGTACAGGGTGGTTCTCATTTTGCGTCTGTCGAGATGAAGTCGTTAGGTATGACTATTTAAGTGAAAGCTACCAGTACCCCTGTGGTACTGTTAATTAATAAAGTGGTTCTAACTTTCGAGTCTGTGTAAAATTCTAAAATGTGGTCATTAAGTTTAAATTTACAGAGACTGAAACTTAAAAATGATTTTTACTTTGAGTCTGTACATGAAATATAGAAATGCGACCACTCAAATGACAATCACTGAGAAACTTTCCTGCGGTGCTGTTAGTTATGTTGTGAAAGGTGGTTATAACGCTTGAGTCTGTGGGTGAAGCTTTTTAATCACCAAAAGCCGTCTAATTTTCTGTTTCATATGAAAGAAAGAATTAGATGAACAACTAAAGAAGAAACAGCTTGTACCTATCTTTAGGATCAGCACGCAGTGCACTCTGGAAGCTACAAGAAACAATCGTAAATCATTACTGAATCAAGAATTGTCCTTCCTTACGGTACCTCGCAGTTTCAGTTCGGGTTAATTTTTGTAGATTAAATTGCAAGTGATATGGAATGACAGTTAGAAAAACATTTGTCGAGGAAAGCCGTGGACTAAGAAAAGCTTTAGGCTCTCTCAAGCAGGTTCAGGACTGACTTAAACGTGAAGCATGTGTCACATACTTGAATACATACCTATTTTGTACTTCAAGTGAAAAGACAGCTCATTCTTTGCTCTTTGAGAAAAAATTTCAATTTCTTTACAATAAGTTACTGTCGTGTTTGTGGAATGTTCTTCGGAAGGACAAGACACACAAAGGTTCAACATTTCTGTGTATCTGTACGGATAAAATGACACTATCACATCTGGGAGAGCATGGCTGCCTTTTATGTAACTAGGTGGCAAACATCTTCGCCTAACAACAAGGTGGTGGACATAACCTGTTGGTATACGCACAAAGCGACCAGTCAAGCATTTTGATAATGCCCCCGAGGCTGCAAGACTTACCAGGTGATTGCCTCTGTGCTATCATTGTGTTTTAAGTGGAACAATCCAAGCCGTAGCCATGCCCATTTACCCCTACATATAAACAGTCATATCATTTATTACAACTAGAAATATGTGGACGCAAACCCTTCCGAATTTCAGTGTAGCACTCAAGTTACGCCCTCCCATAAAAAGAATTCATTTTGGTTTTTCCTGTCATATTCAAATTTATCAATCTCACTGAAATTTATATAACAAAAGCACTACATTAAACAGAGACCGCGAGCGGTCGTCCTTCTTTCCTCAGAGCCACGCGAGGGGAGCGGCGCGTGCTCTTAGTCTAAAAAAAACAATAAGAGACTGCTCGCAGTCTACTAGACACATGAAAACAACAAACGGAGGGATTCTGGTAGCTGTAGTCAAATAATGTCATTGCTCTCGAAATTTCCTTTAGTACACACAGGGTTTCCATTTTACGACCCAACAAAGACTTACTCAGAAGGAAAATTCTGATCATCGAAACAGACTAAAACTATTTAAAGAAAAGCCTGAGAAAACAGCCGAAATTTCACGACGCCACCACTGGTTTCCCCGCGGAATGACGTCTGAGAAACGAACGCTGAAATTCCATACTGATGACGTGTCACTACCAGATCATGGTGGTGCTTCTGATTGGTCGTGCTGCGAAAGAATTTTGCTTTAACCAATTAGAAGCACTACCTAGATCTGGGTAGTGACACGTCAGCAGTATGGAATTTTGCTTCAACCAATCAGAAGCACTGCCTAGATCTGGGTAGTGACGCGTCAGCAGTACGGAATTTTTGCAGTCACAGTTTCTCAGACGTCATTTCGCGGAGAGACCAGCGGTGGTGTCGCGAGATGTCGGCTGTTTTCTCAGGCTACAAGAAGAAGAAAAAACATGCATCACGACAGCAGAAAACAAAGATATGTCTTTGTATATTCTTGGCAAAAGTCGCATAACCCATAAAAACTTCCTAAACCTACTAATAAACAATATATATAGGTTCTTTCCTCTGACGCTCGAGTTATAAAAAGGTTAAAAGTGACGCTTTTGGAAGCCACAATCAACGACAAAAGTAGTTGAGACACCAGAGGGCCTCTCTAGCATTTTGCTAACTTAAAAAAGAAAAAAAAGCTTTCCCTCCTCCCACCCCTCCATGCAATGTTGTGCCACTCTTTGAGCTTCTTGTAGAAAACGACGAACACCCCAACTTGGAATGGAAGGGAGGGGGAGGGGTGTGGATTGTTTTGTTCTCCGAAGTTACCCCATTTGAGGACAATAGGGCCATTTATACGAGGAAAAATAAGACGCGTCCTAAATGAGACGCAAACTTTCCCGTGTAAACGGCACATTTCGTCTGAAATTTTTAGCTAAGTCGCGTCTTAATGTGCCGTTTATACGGGATAATTTGCGTCTTATTCAGTACGCGCCTTATGTAAGTCGCGTCTTATTTTTCCACGTATAAATGGTCCTATTGTCTCAACAATTTTGTCGCCGATTGTAGCTACTGACCGAGGAGTTCTTCATATCTTTCTTTGATTCCTCAAGTCATAGTTAGTGTGGTGTTCTGATATCAAAAACTACTACGCATTTTTTTAGGAAAAATTCAACACATTGTTCATACTTTCCGGGGGAAGACATCGCTGTGGTGTTCTTGTAAAGCTTCAACGCAGCGACCTGTAAAAGATAAAATATCAATGTCTGGGTAATTGTAGGCTGACGCCAATTAATACCTAACCTGAAAACAAGACAAATTGAGTAGACGCACCTTAGTTTCTTACTCAGTTAAATAATACAGACACAAACGTTTGAGCTGGTTTACATATTTGACATACTTCTTGATAATTAGGTCCTTAACTTGGGAAAAAGTTAAAATACCAGTCTAATGATAGACGTGTTACTGGTACGATTACGCTTATTTTCTGTAGCTATACTTTTTCGCATTTATCCACTCAGCGGGCTCATGTCAGTGTACCTCTTGTCCCAGCTCCATCAGGGAATCACCCAGTGCTATTCCAGCATCATCACAGCTTGGATCAAGATCAAATGCTTTCTGATAACACCTACTGGCTTTGCTAAAAATAAACAGAATTATGCGTGTGAGAGGTAAGCCACATACCTCAGGAAAAATGTTTAGCCGCTCGAAGTTGATAGTCTTAAAAGGTAAAGGCGACTGTACACTTGCAACAGGGGGCCCAGTGTCGCGCACACACTCACAGGGTAACCTGTCAGCAAGGCAACGTACCAGTTCGTCAGCGTGTCTCCAAGTCCCCATGTCAGCATTTCAGTGTGACAGTAAGTCCACGAATCAGCGTCTCTTCAAGCATGACAGCATCAGCGTGTCTGTACGTTTTAATGTCAACATGTCAGCAAGCCTGCCTGTCAGCGTGTCTGCACATTTGCATATCGGCCTGTCAGCATGTTAGCTCTTCAGGCTGGCCACATGTCAGCACGTTGTCAGCACGCCAGCATGTCAGCCTGTCAGTGGGTCAGCGTGTCAGCATCAGCGTGCCTGCATGTCTGCAATATCGGCATGTCCGCATGTAAGCTCGTCAGCAACCTGTCAGTAGGTCACCGTGTCTGGAAATTTGCATATCGGCACGTCAGAATATCAGCATCAGCGTATCCTCAGGGTGTCCATATCAGCGCGTCTGCATTTCAGCACACCAGCCTGTCAGTATGTCAAAATGTCAGCAAGTCAGAGTGTCTTCAAGTCTGTGTATCACCATGTCAGCGTCTCAGAGTGTCAGGTAGTAAGAGTTTCAGCAAGTCAGTATCAGCGTACCAGCATATCAACATGTGAAAAAGTCGGCATGTCAGGTTGTAAGCTTTTTATCAGGGTCAACATGTCGTTGTGGCACCATCTCAGCGTGTCAGCATGTCTCTGTGTTCAACTATAATGTGACCTCAGATAAAAAAAATCTAATAAACAGGAGTATTATAATTGCACTGTAGCAACAGTTTTGAACATTTTGCACCCACTCTGATCTTGTATCCTATTTGTAGTTGAAAACCCAAGCGGAAAACGGACATTACTCCATTTTCGTAGCCGAAAATAATTCCTTTATAGTGGCGCTAACGACAAAATAGCCTAATTGACTTGTTCGGGGCTTTGCGAGGACTTAACCAAACGAATTTTAATAGACATTTTAGCTTAATTCTAAGTAAAATACGACATTACTCCATGGATAGCGTTAAAATTAACCCTATCTTTGCTAATTGACCTTTAGAACAGTAAAAAACATGGGTTTCCCCATTACTCCATCACATTACTCCATAAGAGAATGCGTAACATATGCACAATGAACCGACTTTCAAACAAGAAAAGGGCAAAAACATGTAAGCCATGTAAGAATATGGAGTAATGTACTTTGTTCTCGTTTTCTGAAACCAGTTTCGAAAAGCAGGGCCACAAGGGCTTAACTAGAGTTGTTCAGCCGGAGAAAGTGGCCTCTAGAATTGGGCAAATCTCCACTCAGCCTCATAGTTTGCTCGCGTGGCAAATTGGAATGTTGCAAAGAATGGAGGAACTGCTAAGGAATATGTCAGCTGCAATGTCGCGATCCGAATGATTTTTTGGGAAACTGGTGAACGCACTATATCTTGCTTTAACATTTGAAGCATGTCAGCCTATGCTATGGTCAATAGCTCTCACCGAAAATAATCTTACATTTGTATTTAATTTCATGCCCTGTACTGTACTAAATTTTTCAGTTGGCCTCAACAAAATGCAATTAAACTTAAATAAAACTTGTTTATCACTTACCTGATATCTTTGAGAACTTTAAGATAGTAATGTCCCAAGTACAGAAATGATGGTGGATGGTACGGGTCTAGCTTTGCTGCCTGAAAAATATCGTCGCCAGGTTATTCAAATTGTAGTTGTCGCTATCACTAACATTTTAAAAGGGGAAAAGCGGCGAAAAGTGGACAGATGAGAAAAGATGAAGAGAATTTAAATCAAAAGAAGACACAGTAGAAGATGGGTTGCAATGATTTATGGGAACAATAAACTATTACTGGATGAGGTGAGGTTGAACAAAATATCAAGATTTCTCAGGGGCGAGCAGATCAATTATTTGCCGAAGTCGAAGGCTGGCGGATCGATTGATAAGCGCTATATGGTGGATAGCGCTTATCAACCTGGTCTCAGTTGCTCAAAAGTTGGAGAACGCTGTCCATCAGATAAATCTCTATCCATTGGATAACGCAACTGGTTTCCCTAACACTTATCCGCTGAATAGTGATTTATCCGGTGGTAGCGCTATTGATACAACTTTTGAATGACTGGGTTCAGTTGAATTAGAGCGGACGGCGGGGAAAATTTGAGAGAATGGAAAAACCGAGTGAGAACCATAAAAAGGAATACCAGAAAGCTTTATGCTTAGGATCACCGGTGTCGAAGTTTTGGAAAGAACAAAAAGATATGCTACGACAAGGTGCGAAAAAAGGGGCAACAGGCAGCCGTTACCTTCAAGAACTGAGCAAGGCACTTCTTCTTGTCTGCTCTTAGATTTCCATTCATTTCCCAGTACAACTTGCCGAGAAGAAAATGATACGATGCACAATCTTTGCACCTCTCAATGGCTTCCAGAAATCTACCAATGGTGAATAGATGTACAGTTCTTACCAACAAAAATCTTAAATTCCACTAAGTACACCCTAGATAACATATACCCTCTTCCCTCACTGGTTCTAAGCGTGTTAAATTGACTCTGAAGGTACAACTTCAGTTCATCAGCAGGGGCTGATGCTGTGTCCGACCAGCAAATTTACAGGTGAAAAGATCTTTACATGTAGGTCAAAATAGAGAATTTTGTAAGTCGTTTTCTGAAACCAGATTGGCATGTAAAACGCCACTTCCACCCGGGCTAAAGTGTATCAAACGCAAAAGTCACATACCTATGTTTAGCGTTTAAAACCAATCAAGGCAATGTCTTCATCTGAATAATGTCATTCCAGCCCTTAAGTATTGATTTATACGACAACAAAAGGGACTCAATTGTAGTCAAGAAATAAGAATGAAAATGTAAGAACACAAAAGTGTATATTGCCTGATAACTCCGGGGAGGACAGTAAAACTATTTTTTTAAGTAAATGCAAAAGCAAAAAAAAACAAACTTTATTTAGATTTGACACTTTTCAATTTAATCCTGTGGCCTTTCAAGTGCCGGTCTCCAGCTAACTGAAGACACAAATTGCTTAGCTATATGCGGAGCGCATACCTCAATTCAGCATCATCAAAATATCCTTCTCGGAAACTGATTTCACCCTGAAAATAAAGGGATCACGATCACAAAAACACGCTCATCTATAGGCGTCAAGCAATTTCTTTTGTCATGGGGCACTACGCTTTCCTTCCCCGCATAGAAATTTTTTCATTTGCAGACAGAGAATGCATAAACCCGCAGAAAGGAAGTTTACGAAATAAAATACATTTAAACTCCATTTTGAAAGGGTGTTCCTTTGTATTAAAAGGTTTCGACTAACCATAACGGTTGCAAAAAAAGCTTGCAATATCACATGTTCCTCGCTAAGGATTTCTGTGTTATTTAGACTCGGACCAAATTTTGCTACGAGGAAGTTGGTTTGAAATCGAAAGTTTTGCTGTTTAAACCAATCAGAAGTTAGTATAGTACAGACAATAGTAACGTTAGCACTTTTTTTCATTCCGTCAAGTTCCTTGCAGTTGTTGCGTTCAAACTTATCTAAACCATCTATTAAAATATCATTTTTTGTGTTATCATAACTGGATCTCGGAGTCACAGGCCCAAAAACATTTAAAAGCTCTAGGTACATGTTTCTAGTTACACTTAATCATCTGTAGAGGAACAAACCATACACAGTTCTTTGGGCGAACCTTCCTTCGATCAAACCATAGTAAGTAGAGGAGACTGGTTATGAAAGCCGGCAAACATCAAAGATGAAAACAGCGGTGCTGTAGTTTATGCACAATCCTTCGTTTTTTGTTTTCAAATTGTGACTGAATAAATTAATGCGATATTTCTATTGGTCAGTAAGTTCAGAATGATAGGAATGTTATTGAACGATTGAACGTTATGCACGATCAAGTCTAAGGGCCTGTTTACATGGAGGTGGGGGACCCCAGGTAGGTGAGGTAACCCGCTTTGGTGGGGTAACCCGCCTGTCCGTATAATTTCTCATTTTAATGTGATCACGTTTACATGTTAGGTGGGGTAACCCGCCACATGTTACCTCACCTACCCGGGGTCCCCCACTTTCATGTAAACAGGCACTAAGGCCCCACCCACACGCATTCGGATATTTTTGAAAACGGAGATCTTTTTCCTCCGTTTTCAAAAAAAAATACGCATCCACACGTAGCGTATTCGAATCACCCGTCCAAACGAAAACGCTGAACAATGGAAATACGATAGCATCCCTCACAGAGCATGCGTTGTGCCAGTAATAAATGATATCTGGCATCATCGTATTCGTAACCTCCGTTTCCGTATTCAAAAATCTCCACTATGGATAGCGTTTTTGAAAAGATGCGTTTTCGGTGACCGTTTTCCTGCACCGAATACGTGTGGACGGTAGGCCAAACCGGAGAAGAAAATCTCCGTTTTCAAACTTAAAACGGGTACGTGCGGACGTATGGACAAAGAAGTCTGTTGGGCTTCATAACCATTCCTCTTTATTAACTATGATCAAACATGAAGTTTTAACGTGAAGAAATGTTCTAAAAGCACATTAAGTGATGGGGTGGCTCATTCATTGAAGAAGGACTTCGTCACGTTTAAGAGTAATTTAGGGTATCAACAACAAACTTTATTAATAAGCAGTTAATTTAACAAATGCAACTTCGTAAGAACTTCACGCGGCTAGAGTATGGTCATATTTTGAGCTTGGGCGAGCCAACTAATTGACACAGGGGGGAGAAAGCCTTGCGTGCAAAATAAGAACTTAAGATTAAGGCTAACCAAGGAAAGTTTACGCTCGGTTTTCTTTCTCTAGTTTCTCTATTCCGGTCATAGTAGAAAGATTTAGCACAGATTTCGTAAAAAGCCAAGAGCTATCTACAACACGTCCGACCAGTACGCTCTCAACTTATCAACCTAACGACTAATTAGTACTTCACCACATACCTGCAAGGAAAGAGCTTCTGGGGAGCCTTTATCAATGGACAAAGCTTTCGCACAAACCTGTGGCACATATTAACAACAAGTCAGGGAAGGTCTGGAAAAATTATGTCTTTTCTTAAGACCAGCAGTGCAGTGAGACAGGGCCTACAGTTTTTAGTCCTTATCCGAGAAGGCTAAAAATTGTCTAACCACTTGCAGATGTCAAAGCACCAGCAGCACTTCGCCTCAGTTATTTTAGGACCCTGAAAGCTGATCCAGCCTGGAATCAAACCCAGGTCTACTGCTTCAAAGTCCGGTGGCGTTGTTATTCAGTGACTGAAGGTCTCTAAAAATGTATCCCTACAACTAAGTTTGCTCCAGTATCTGACAGTACTTCAGGTCCCAGTTGTTCAAAAGATGAATGACTCTATCCACCGGAAAAACAGTTCCTATTCCCCACTGGATAAGTCATAGAAAAACCAATTGCACAATCCAGTGGGCATTGATTTAATCCATTGTATAGTGCTACCCCAACCTTTTGAACAACTAGTGCCTGAGTACTCAGTGTTCTCCCTAAATTCTAGCTCAGAAGGTAAGGGACGATTCATGGCCCCGGTATAAGGCACAGGATATGTGCCAGAGGCGCACTTTCCTGGGAGGAGGGGGGATAGTAGAGTGATGGACATGGCTCCGCCCTTGCTGCGAAATTTTTGAGCTAAGTTATCTGAAACGTCATTCCCTTTATTTTAAGCAAATTGGCTGGCCAGCCATTGTTTTCTTTAGACAACAATTTAAAATGTTTGATTCCAATAATAATATTTTACTCTGTCTTCAATGCGCTCTTTCCAAAATGCGTGGCCCATAAAAAGAAAAGCTGTGTATACTTTACTACTCTTTCTTATATTCATTCATTTACTTGTGAGAATCGGATCGGATCACAACTCCCTTGCGTATTTTTAACACTTATTAAATTTTAGTAAACCTGAAGGCGGTAAGAGGTATTACTTCAGGCAGTAAATTTTACCGGTTACCGCCTGATAAGGAGAACACTGAGTACTATTTCAACAGGAAAAAACGTTATTGGCCTCAAACTAGAAGAAACAGTAGGTACGTCAAGATCCAAGGACGGCGGCAGCAGCGAAACGTCGCTTAAAAGTGAATTCGCGTTCTTTCAATCTCCATCGCGATTATTCAAACTCACTTTCTTTGTCAAAAATTACCGTAGGCTAACTCTCCTGCATTTGAATTCCTAAAAAACATATCTTAGTTCAGAAAGAGAAAGAAAATTTAGCTATGTTCACGTCGTAGTCAATGTCATGCAGAGACATCAAGGAAATGTACAAAAAGGCGTGACGTGCTGAGTTGTTGTCGTCAGATCTTAAGGTCCATATTGAGAACGCCAAACCCGCCCCCAACCTCCTTACCTCAAGGATCTACCACTGCAAAAAGAATATTCATTACTCACTTCTGTTGCTTGTGTGATGTCGTCAAGAGAAAGAAACGTTTTTCCCAGTCCCGTAAGAATTTCTACCTCATCTCCAGGCTGAACATCTTTCAATAACTGAAATGAAGAGTACATGGACGTCATTACTGCAATGTCAGTGATTGTCCATGTTTTTGTAAACACAGTGGAATCCCGATTTTTTTAACTATCTTAGGAAAAGCAAATTGGTTTGAATTATTGGAAGGCTTGAAAAATCGGGGGTAAAATTACAGTGTTGACTGGTGAAGGTTCAGATTATCGGGAATTTCGAAAAACCGCGGTTTCGAAAAATGGGTTTGTACTGTGATACATTATTACAAACCTCTTGATATATGTCCTTTGCTGAAAATGCAGTAGTTGGGCCTCGTTTTTGAAGAGCTTCTGCCCTGGATAAGCTGTCAGAAAAGCGATAAAACAATGATGAATACTAACGGGGTTTGATTTCAATACAAAACAATCATTACGAGACTGTAAGTATATAAATAAATAATATATCACATAAATAACATATCTAGTAACTAAAACCCGTCTACCTTAATTTTTTCTGAAGTTCTTGTCTTGTGTCAGGAAAAGATGAATGTAGACAGCCAAGGCCTTTTAATCAATAGAAAAACAACAAAAAAATTATAAATTATGTACTTGAAAGAAAAATGAGCAAACACTTTCAGCAAAAAATGTCTTAAAAGACAATTTTTGCACCTTATACATAATTTACTAAAAGGCGTTGAGTTTTACGCATTCCTATTATCTTGTTAAGTATTGTTACCTATCATACCATTTCAATAGGTCAGTGCTAGATTTGGCCAGAAACCTATTACACCGTCCTGTAAATAGAAGTATTTGCTATACATTCGCAAATGTTCACGTTTTCTTGTCTCAACTAAAAAATGGGCAAAATACTGACGTTCTCCAACAACTTTCAGCCGGGTGTATGTTCATGGTGTGTTCTCAAAGAACAGCATATATATGTTGTGGTTCAATTTTATCCTTGGTTTAAATTTTATTTCCCTTTGTTTTAAACTTATTATCATACATTACCATACCCCAAAACAAAGGGAAATAAAATTTGAACCAAGGATAAAATTGAACCACAACATATACACCAAAGACAAACTCTTATTAAAGCTACGGTACAACAAACAACAACAACTTGCAACAACGTGCAACTTGTTTTGCAATATTGCAGCAAGACGAGTTGAAAAGCGATGTTGCGCGTTTTACCTCCCAAGGTCAAACCTGTCTTGCAGCAAATCGGGTTGCTGCAATTTGCGTGATGTGTATACTGCCTTCTGATTGGATAGTTACGCGGGAGTCACGCCATACATGTGAGTTATGTTACTTGTTGCAAGTTTGTCTTGGGGCCGGTAAAACGCGCAACATGTACAGAGTTTGCTGCAAAAGGTAGAACTACTCGCTACTTTCTACAACAAGTTTTCGTGACATGCAACAACATGATTTGTTGCAAGACAGGTTTGATTCGTGGGTGGTAAAACGCAAAACATAGTTGTTCAACTCGTTTTGCAGCAATGTTGCAAAACAAGTTGCATGTTTTTGCTGCCCGTTATAACGTACCTTAAGTTGCAAGGCTTTGAAATATATATGGACAAAAGAATAGTGTGTTATTTGTTTTTTGTTTTTTTTTTTAGGCCATGTATACTGTACCTTTTACTGCACTTTTCTCTGCTTCCTTGTAGTCGTGAAGACTCATCTGAGAATAACATAAAGCCAGCCAGCCAAATGGACAATTACTGAACACCTGCAAACCTATACAAGAACAATACAAACTAAATGATTTCCACTCCAAGCTGAATACAATCGATTGGGCTAGCCTTGTAGTTGGAAGTAAATTCACCGTTTTTGCTTTGTTTTACTTTGTATTTGAGGACAACTTTCCAAGTACAAGCCCGCGGGGGGCTTATATTTATAGGGGCGATTTAACGGAGGGTTTTTTGCGTTACCGGTTTGGGGGGGGGGGGGGGGGGGCTTTTTGGAGGGGCTTATTTTCGGAATTTTACGGTAGTTCTTCCCCTAAACATAGTTAATACAGTGGAATGGTTATGAAGCCTGCTAGTCTATTTTGTTATTTGTTTTTGTGAACTTTACGGTGCACAACGTTCAATAGCATTGCTAACATTTTGATCTAGCTTAGAGACCAATTGTAATAAAGACGTCACAATCTGCAATTTGTGAACAACAAACAAAGGATTGTGCACCATCAGGGAGCTTCCAACATAACACTGCAGCACGGTTGTTTTTATCTTTGATGTTTAGCGCCTTTCAAAACCAGTCTCTTCTACTAACTGACCTGCCCCACGTCAGTCATTTTTAGTTTAATTACTTAATGCAGAAACTTTTGCTTGCCTTTGTGTAGTAATGCTTTGGCCATTATGACCTCCGTCTGATGAAGTAACACAATTCCTAGTCCAACCAGCCCTACACCAGATTCAGGATACATGTGACAAAGTCTCTGAAATAAGGTGGTCATCTCTGCAGTGGCTGTAAGTACATTGTAACCACATGTTAAAGACCAAAGGGGGTCACTCAATAAATACTACGTATTAACTGAGAGTGAGGTAATTACAGGGGTATTTCCCTGTAATGACCGAACGGACCAGGTTAATAAGTTATTTCTTATATGGCCTTTTCATTATGGACCTGAGCCTGTGATCAATTAAAGCCAATAACTGGTAACCCCTAGATAAACCCGCGCATTCAGTGCTCATTAAGTTCGTGCTACGCACAAGCTAGCCTAGCCCCACCAATCTAAAATAGTTATGCTTCATGGCCACTGTTCATTACTGTAATAGGCCCTTTGAAGCTAGCCATTCACGTGGTACAAAACCGCCATGCTGGAGAGCATTCACACTGGCATAAGACAAACCAAAGACACACATATTCTTAAAAGGTAATTTCCTTTGTTTATCTTGTCCCAGTGCGACTTTTGCTCTCCAGCACGGCGGTTTTGAACCACGTAAATGGCTACAGCTGCAAAGGGCCTATAGCGGAGCTCTCGCGCGCGCAAAGTGCGCCCAGCAGTGCACCATGGGTAAGAAAATCTGGTTATCTATGGGTCCGAGAAATTTAGGAATCACGTGACCGTACACGCTCCCGTTTACACCACAGGCATACCAATGTAAAATAACTCATTCAACAGATATGGCAACCTAAATGCAACACCGGTTTTTTGGCAGGAAATTGTATGGCTTCCCGGACGTTTTAGAGAGAAAAAACAACGACAAAGTCAAGTCCGACTAAATTTTAGAGTCTTTACTGACGTGGATAACAGAGAAAGAGCTTAAAAAGCGTTAGATAAAAAACAAAGGAGACGAAAAAACACGAAAATTTGCAGTTAGAAGACGAGAAACGCTAGCGGCCAGCAAGGTGAAGGTGAGCAGCAGTGAAAGAAAAAGCAAACAGGAACAGAAGCAACAAAACGTTTGGTGAGTACATACTACATTTCTTTCATGAGGTATGTAATTAGGAAGTTCACGTTGTAGTCGTGCAAAACAACGTCAAAGAAATGTAGAAAAAAAAGTGCGGCTCATCAGACCTCAGTATTGATTTTTTTGCCGTTCTCATTGCCGTCGCTGTTTATCATAACACGATTTTATTTTTTTGTTTGAGTACATTAAAAGTATATTAACGAGAGCTTTGCTTTTAGCCCTGGCTAAATCTTTATATCATTCCAAAAAGATTTCCCAAAGGACAAAAAGAATTTGTAGGCAATTTTTGATTAATTTGCAGAATTGTTTACAAGAACATTTCCACAAACTGTGAATTCTATATCCTTCCTTAAAGTGAATGACAAAGTCGGTCAGTTGAAGAATCAAGACACACGATATTCATGTCTTGCAAACCTATATTAATCACCCTGATACTCAACAAAAGTAGTCTCAAGTGAAGACTACTAACATTGAGCAAAGATGGACCCAACCTGTAGAGGAATCCTTTCAAAGAAGTACTTACGTGCAGTAACCATTGAGTGAATAAAATGTCTTCCCAGTAACTCCAAAGAAAACAATGAACAAGGAAACAACTTTGCCATGGCTTTAGCTTCATCATGAATCTTTAGTCTTTGTTTTTTCTCCAATTTTTCATCTCCACTAGCCTAAGAGAGAGACGTTTCCATTAAACAGAGAAACAGTATTTTGATAAAGGTATAAAGATCATAGGAACACAATGAATAGAATTTGTAAGAAGGAGAATTCTAACACCAGAACGCTCAGAAAAATTCCGAGCTCCAAGTGAGAATTAAACTCAAGACCCTCTGAGTTCTAGTTCGAGTTCTAAAACTGTCATACATGGAGAAACAAATAGTACAGCAAGTACAGTAACTGATTCAATGAAGTGAGGGTCACACATTAGAGAAATTAAGCGTTGCGTTTATGGCAAATGGCAAACGTGAATTTGTAACACGTGACCAAGTTTTCCATTTACTTATCATTTACTGTTCATTATAACTACACGAAAATCGGTAGATTCACTCCAATTCTATCCATAACAATTGTTTTAAGCCGTTTTTATCTGCTCATTTCTCATTTTGAAAATTTCTCAACTTGAATCTCACATTTTCCATTTGTCATAAACATGATGCTTATACCTCTCTATTAACAGCAAGTAAAAAAAACACTTGAATAACTACCATAAATGCTCAAAATAAGCTTAACCATAGTAGTCCCCATTTTTCATCAGGAATAGTAGAGCGAGTGAAACGCGAGCGTGCATGGAAATCACCCCATGTGAGAAAGGCAAGACGCAGTGGTGAGAGAGAAAAATGAGCCAATCAAAGTTTTGCATTGTGAGAGCAACACATAAGTTCAAAAGTCTGTAGTCCCTCATTTTTCTTTCTCCCAAACGCGCCTCGCCTTTCTCGCGTGAGGTGATTTTCACTCACGTTCAAGTTTAGCTCACTCTACTATCCCTGGGGGAAAATGGAGACTACTTGTAATCTATTTCTTAATGAACAGTTCTATAAGACCGCAACCTCGCTAACGGACACCTAGAGATGAACCCTGCCTTTTCCTTTTAGTTGACTCTCTATAAAACAGACATCTGTCTAAGATGGACACATACACCTGTAGTGCTGGTTCTCCGTCTAAGAGGGAGTTGAATGTATACTAAAATAATTTCTACCATAGTTAATACACTTAAAAAAAGTGGGAAGCCTTTCTAAATTCAAGGCAGAAGTGACAAAAGAGAAAGTCCCACATTTACAAAACCTTTTCCCATCACTTTAAAGTGGATAAATGCACAGCTGTGTTTTACAGGTCAAAATTTTTTAACCTAGGTTGATTCTCAATTCCGCTGTATATCCTAGCCCTAATTCTGTATCCTAGCCCTATAATTCATCAATAATTAGGGCTAGGAGACAATGAAGGAAATAATATTGAGAATCAACCTACGTTAAAAAATTTTAACCTGAATTTAATTTTGACCTGTAGCAGGTGTAAAAATTATCATATTTGCTGTTTACCTGATGTTTCAACAAAAATCTGAGGAAATTTTCATAATGATTTTCCAGCTCATTGTTTGGGCCCAGCTCAGACCATGGCCAGTGGCCATGAGCAACTTTCTCATAGGCATCCTGTAACTTAAAATTCCATACAATTTTTTATTACAATAATTATTAAATAATAGCAAATTGAATATTAAGTAGACAAGTAGTACACTTTTCATTGAAAAGGAATAGAGTAAAATGATGTGCGAGTGTCAAAGGTTTGCAGAATAAGAGAGATTAGATTTTGCAAGAGTTTTACACTCTAAAAAGATTGTGTTATTAATGCAACAAATTTTTTGTAGGTACCTTCCCAATATCTTTATCTTCTAGGGATTCCTGGAAAAAATAATTTAAAAAAATGTACCATATTATTTTTCATAGTTTAATCATTATCAGACAACAAGCTGTCTGACAATAATCAAATTATGTTTAAATTACATAACAGACTATCTGTTAACATTTAACAAATTAATACTATGACTTGCCCAAGAATGCAATAATACTGTCAAGTGAAATAAAATGAATGAGATTCTGGTCAACAATGTTGTAATTTTGAAACACTGCATGCCCTCTCCAAGAAAGAGTTTATTGTGAAATGTCATAAGACCTCGTAGTAGTCAAACATGACAACGAGCATACTTGCTGAATAAATTCCTGCCATATAAAATCACAAAGTATGACTGTCGCTCATCTTCTCTTGCAGGTCAGAAACATTCTTCTCCATATTATTTGATATGATTTTCCCAAAATTACATTTTACACACATTAATTTATGAGTATAAAAAATGATTAAAAACTCAGTAGAACAGTTTTTGAGATTCAAAATGTTTTTATAATCTTAATATCCTTGTGACAACCAGTATAAATAACCCTGAAGTAACTCTAGTCTTTAATTCCAAGTCCCTCAGTAATGCATCCAATATCATGGCCTTTTCCAGCAGAGTGTAGATTTTTTAAGAGGGGCAGAATGTTTATATCTCAACTAACCTTTTCAAGCAGTTTAATAATTCTCAACCAAATGTTCAACTCCTCTGTAACATTTTCAGTTGCCATAGCAATCTTCTCCCACAATTCTGCTGCCTAAAAAAGTTAAAAGCTTATTTATAATAACATTAATTCCAAATAAATTGAATAAGTTAAGACTCACATAACTGTTTTGCTTTGAAAAAGAGTAATTATTTATTATTACTCTTTTGTGCATACCCCCTTCATAAAAAAAAAAAATTACACTGACATGTATAACCATATAAAATTTGGTAACACAGTTTCCAGTATGAACAACTTTAAAGCCCTGCAGATCTGCCATTTCTACTGAAAACTTACTGGTCATTGATGTGAGCATGCACGCATTTTAAGTTAATTTATCCTACCTTTATACTGTTGCCCTGATTTTCAAGAACCTCAGCAAGTTTGGAGGCAATTTCAATCCATTTTGTCTTGTCACTGTGTAAAGGGAAAATGATGGACTTACTCCTAGGACATACATTGTATTTCCAGTACAGTTTCTGTCCATATTAAAACTATACATTTACCACTAAAATGTTATAATAACACAGTGACTGTCAAATCTCCACATGTAACAATCTCTCATGAAAGACCACCATCCCAATTTTACAAATTAGTGTGCTTCCAGGCAAAGCATAATTTAATGAATTTAGCCAAGGCTTAAGGCAAAGCTCCCATAGACATCCACTTAAAGTTAAGCCTGAGATCAATCAAAAAATAGTAACTTGTCAGCAGAGAACTTAAAAAAACACACAACCTCAATGGTTTGACACCTGAGCCCGCAATACGGTCACCTTATGCTGGTTAGCAGATACCCTGTTTTGACAGCTGTCAATTGACCACAACATGGATGTGCAATATCAGGTTGCAGGCTCCCAAACTTGCTAGAAAGTATGACATTTATTGTTGGTTTCCCTGTGGTGCAGACCAACAAGTGATCAGGTGGATGAATGGTCACCTGATTACATAACCACAAAATTTCTTGAATGGCTAGATTGCCACATTTTCTTAGGTGTGGGGCTCCGCTCATGCATGCATGGAGCTCCAGTATTATTTTGGAACTTCTTGCAAGCAATCACCTCACTGGTAAGTGACCATCAAATTTTGGCATATCAAGCAATCATTACAATTTTACAGGAGGTTCGACGTATGACACCCACAACCACTATAAGGTCACATTGTAGAAGCAGCATACCTCTCACAGAACTGAAGAAGCTTGGTGTAAACTTGTGGAAGTTCACCTTTAAGAAGTGGATTGGTTTCTTTTTCACAAAGAGCAGCAAGACCCTTAAAACAACAAGGTTTTGCATTTAAATTTCACTAAGGAGCAAATCTTTTTCAGGTGCTTGAGACAATCCTAAGTACATCACTGAAGAACAATAATGACCATTTTCTTCCTGCCAGTTGAAGAACTAACAGTACAAACTGTCTACAGTGTATGATGTTGTTTCCTTCATTAGCTTAGTTCCTTTAACATCAAAGGCCCAAGGTGTTCAAAAACTTGAAATTACATGGACTTGAACCCGGACCTCAATGATATGAAATCTGGAGATCATGACATAAAAACCAAAAATAAACAAAACCCAGGTAATAAACAAAAGTGGCTTTTGGCCAGTTTTGCGTATTCCCTGGATTAGAAATCACGCACATACAAAAAAATAAAACAAGGGGAATTTGATATAGCATACTGAAAAATAAAGCACACATGCACAGGACTCTCTATAAAGGTTTAATCAAACCCTTACCTGCCAAGCAAGGACCTGTGACTCATCAGATTCAATTGCTTTTCTGTAGGCCATGAGTGCCTGGTCAGCTTGGTCAAGCTCTGAAGCACATTTGCCAATGAACACTAAGGCAGTGTAGTTGGTTTTATCCAACTTCAAGACAGCCTATAAATATACATACCAATATGGAACAATAAACACTAACTTAATGATTGGTCCCTCAGGTAGCAGTTAACAATAAAACTTGGTGCATGTGTCAGCCTGCCAGATACATGTATTGACAGTGATATGAAGCACAGTGGAAGTTTGAAGAGCATGAAAGGGGCTTAAGAGTTGCTCGAGACACAAGGAATAATCATTTAGATGAAGTCTCTGGAACTGTGTTGAAAGCGATTTGTTGTACAGACCACACAGGAAAACTTGTACAGCTGTACATTTAAATATTTAGGAAATTAAATCATAGTGAGCAGTGAACACTTTTGGGTATAATTTGGGGGTGGAGTCATTTCAACAGGGGTGTTCACCATCTTTAAGGGGGAAAATTTTTGTTGGAAGTGCCTTAAGATGAAAAGTTTCCGTAAGAGGTGTGGCAGTATCTCTTACGGTATTGAACCGAAAAAATGACAGAAGCTGTATTTTGCTATTAAAATAATACCTATGATGGGTTCAAATGAGGTTAAAATTATTATTAATAATAATAACAATATTTACTTATCTATTTAACCAGCTCTAAACTCATTTTCTAGAGGTGTACCTCAGCCCCCCAGGCTGCTACCATCAGATTTTGCAATAGCGAGCTTAAGCAACGAGAATTTTACATCCCAGACATCATGAGCAGCAAGCAGAAGTTTGATGTCTCGCTTGACAGGATGCTTCTGACTGACATAAAAAATCTGAATGCCTTTATTTAACTCCCGCTGTACGAATTTGTCAAGCCAGAGCACTGAAAGAGAGACAATATCAATATCAAGAAGCATATCACCCTCAGGTTTGCTTCAGCGCGTACTTAAAATGTTAAGCTTACACATGAAGGTTCGCAGTTGCATTAAGACCTAATTTAAAGGGATTTATACTGATCTGATGAAGATTTGACATAAGGTACTAGTTGGATATTTACCTTACAGTGCTTGAGAGCCTCCTTATATTCCTTATTTTTGATGCACTCTCGTGCATTTTTCAAAGATGTCTTCATTTCTTTCGTACCTGTCGCCATTTTGAAAGTGTTCTTTACTACTTCATGTAAAACGAAGAGAACGTCCATCTCCCCAAGCCACTGAGGTCAAGCGCAGCTCCTGTACCCATTAGAAGAACAAATCTTTCAATAATTAGAGTTCGAGGAGTTGAGCTAAATAACGAGGCAATGACGAAAACAAGCACTTGTAAGAAATTTATTAATTGTGAGAAATACTCATATTCAAAGTGAATACAAAGGTGGCAGGCCCCAAGAAGAGGTCGCTATCTCTCCAGAAAAAAATAATCAGTGTTGTGGGTCACTTTTTGTTGGGGAACAGTTTAAAATTATCAATGAGCAGCCTAGCAAACGACGCGAGCTGCGAGGCGGCAGCAAAATAAGCCGTGCGCAAAACTTCCTTCTAGCTGAGAATGAATCTCGAGGCGATGTAAGGTAGTGTAAGGTAACTTTTATTACGTAATGCAAAACAAGGAAAATTTGGCCTTTTTTGTCCTCTAAGGGGTGAAGTGAGGGCTTTCTAACAATAAAATTTGTTACCCTCTGGATAGACGTTTGATTTCCAGGTAAAGCAAAGGGGAACACAGCAAAATTTTCTTATACAAAATTTTCTTTTGTGTCTTAAAACGTTCGTTTATTGATCTGAGTGGCGAAGACTAGTCATCCTTCACACACTCTCAGGGTTGTTCTCTGTTATTCAGGCTTTTCACCACCAGCCTTCTCAAAATGTAGCCTACAAGCAAGCTCTCCATTTCGAGTTTCCTTTTGTGTGCAGCTCTCGCGTGACTTCTCGCGTCTCCCAAAAAATTGAAAGCTTGCTCACAGGCTAATCAAAACGGGATCACTGAATGATCAGTCCGTTTGGTTTCTCACACAAGTGATGTTAATCTAAACATCAATTTGTTTAAGCAGTATTACATGTACGTTTGCTATGCTTCCGCAATTGGCTTTTTTGGTTCATTTCCCTTCGTCTTCCCTTCTTTATACTGTTTACTATTTAACTCAATTTCATTGGCAAAGCTGATGATCGAGTCAATATCTTTTATAAAGGATTTAAAATCCTCCATCGATGTCTTCCCAACCTTTTCCACAAACTGTTTATCTGAGGTTGTGACGATAAGACCCAGTCCATAATCATCGATCCTCATCTCATCTGTAATGCGACCCACATGTTTCAAGAACTGGTGCCTTTCTCTTATTCGCTTTAGAGAACATTGAAACACGCGAGGGCAGCGAGCAATGCTGGATGGTGTCAAATTCATGTTCTCAAAGCAGTAATTGTATTTTTTAAGGATTGCTTCTTCACTAAATGTCAAAACTGATGGCTGTTTAAGGATTAAATTTTTTATATGATGCTTGTTAAACTTCAGTTCTTTCTCAAACAGCTGGATTTTTCCTTCCAAAGACTTTACAGTGTAAGTGGCAATAAGATGAGGGCACTTGGTCAGCACATTAAGTATTTCATCAGTGGTAAACTTTGGTTTGACTCTCAAGTTCTCAAAAAATTTTACCTAGGCAAAGAGTAATGCAAGTATCATTAAAAGATTATAATGTAATAAAAACTACTTGTATACTGTATACACTGAGGTACATTTTTATAACTGTGCTTGATGTATGGGGGCAAAATTTAACACCATATCGGAGGGGTGGGGTTGAAAATATTGGGTTGAATTCATATGCCTCTCAAATGTAATGCCTCAGTCTGACTGTGGAACAAGTTATAAAATAATACAGTCAAACCTCATAAGCCACCACCTAAAATGCAAAGACTTAGTGGCCGCTTATGGGAGCTGGTGGTCGCTTACCAGAAGAGAACCACAGGGGGTCTCTTCCAAGAGGATGTATGGGCATATTTACTTTATGGAAGATAATTTATTGCATGCAATTTCTAAGTTACGATATTGTAGTTTCACATTGTTACTTAAGTTCTTTGCATATTCTAAGTAGCATAGTACAATTAGTGAACATAAGAGATAAGACAAACTGTCAAGCTGGAAAATGTAATTTGTTGTCTCAGGCTGGGGCATTTGTAACCTCTTTTTTCTTTACAAACATTGGGCTATTACATTATTTTAATATCCACACCCTTCCAGTGGAGGAAACATGGAATTCTCCAGAGGTAAGTTATAAAAATTGAGGATTTCCTTAGGGGTAGAGTAAAAAAATATGGAATTCTTGGGGGTGAAGCTTTAATTTTCATGAAATTCTTCAGGGGTAAACCCATATTCTTCAAGGGGAGGACCCATATTCTTCTGGGGTAAGCCCACATTTTTTATGGACATCTTCAGGGGTGAATGCAATTTTACCCAATCTTCAGGGTTAAGAAGAAAAGGTAAGTCCTCAAATGGGGGGTATGCATATTTAATGCAATAGCCCATTCTGGCACATTTGCTAACTGTAAATATGAAGAACTGTCTTACCCCAAAAATCAGAAAATGTGCAACCCCATTCTAGTAACTCTGCTAAAAATGTGACCCCATTATAGTCAATTCAGTCATGAAAATGTGACCCCATCCAGCAGCCCATCCCCTTTAGTCTCTTATAAGGAAGTACCCCCCCCCCCCCCTTCCCCACCGGGACTGAGCCATTACCTTATCTGGCAATGATATTTCTGTCCTTCCCGTCAACACGCCAGGTGACTCCCTAACAACATAAGCCACAGATTCGGGATAGATTCCAGCCTTTTTCATGGCTTCTACTCGCATCCTCAGCAAATTCTCCTTTGCTGTCAAAATACCTGGTCTTCGAGAAATTATTTTCCCTTTATCTTGATGCTCAATCCCAATTTCGTCTAGGAAGTTTAAAATTTTCTTCACTTTCTCGGCCGACAATTTTGTCAGGTCAATCCTGGCGTTCTTTTTTTCCACTTTGAAACCTATGTTTTCTAATAAACTTTGCGATGTAACTCGTTTCACTTTACACCCTTGTAAGTGCTTTTCCGCACGTGGTGCAATTTGAGAGCAAATGCCGTTTGTTTTCTCTGTCTTTCGTAAAGACTGGTTCGTTGTTGACGAATGCTGACCTTTTCTTCGTATGTATGTCATATGGTCAACATGTATATAACTTGTCTGGTTCATTGATATCATTTTTCGGAGGGGAATAGAGTCCATTATCCGAACATAGCGAGACACCGAGGAGGTCGCCATCTTTACTTTCCCACATTAGATCCCAGTTTTCTCACATGAAGGTCACGCAAATCTTTAGGATTGCGTGATAGATGCTGGACTCCCAGAGGGACACAGACGCGAATCAAATGTTTGTCCCCTGGGCCGGGTTGTTCGAAGCTGGTTTAAGATAACCCAGACTTAGTGCGAAAATTTGAACTCAAATATGAGGCTTAAAAAGCAAATTCAGTTTAATTCTCTTTGCCTACAATTTGATGATTGGATACCTTAAAAAGAATAGAGAAAATTATCCGAAAAAGTGCTTTTGGTAACAAGAAAAAGAAACCCGGGTTAAAATTTAACCCCAGGTTAGCGCTAACCGGCGTTTGAACAACTGGGCCCTGATAAATAATAAGAGGGCACGAGCGCTTAAATGATTACTAGATAAGCTACCGTAAATCCTCTATTAAGCGCTCCCTCTCAAATAAGCCCCCTCTCCAATGAGCCCCCCCTCCCTTTGCAGCGGAAGAAAGTTAATAAGCCCCCCCCGCCCCTCCCATCCCCTATTTATTCTTCACTAATATTTATTCTTCACTAATAAATGATAGACTGTATTAATCAGCCATGACTGTAAAACTTCGTGTAGACTGATCCGGGATGGTTTACCGACCAACTGGAAGATCGGATTTGATTCTGATCTTCGGCTGCATGACCTAAAACTTTTTGTACTTGAGCTTTTCCACTTTGTATTCTAGTTCTTTATGGAGAACTGATACCATCGTTGTTTCTAAATTAAACAAGCCCCCCGTCTCTATTAAGCAACCCCTCAAATGGGCTTGAAATAAATAAGCCCCCCGAGGATTGTTCCGGTTTTCTGATTTACGTGACACTCTACATATATTGCAGAGTACCCTAACCAGCAGCCTGGTAACAAAAATGTAACAAACATCACGTGAATCAACTTGGAGAACAAGCACAATGGCGGAAAAGTGGGTTTGTTCTATTGTTCCACTTCTCTTTACAGCTCATCTTGTGCTTCCAGGAGTTTTAGGAAAAGAGTGTGGACCAATTAACCACGATATTAGCGATCTAAGAAAGTAAGTTTGTCATCGATGTTTTGATTTCTGTCCAATGTTTTGATTTGTGTACGGGAGGGGTTGAGTGGCAGATCGAACTGTATGAAGAAATACAGCGGTCGAGACCCTTGGTAACTAATTTTAAGTCCAATACTAATCAGATCCTAGGATACGACCATGAAAAAGGCATAAACATAACAACATATATGTGACGTGTTGTGTTACAAGGTCTTAAAACAGATCGCGCGCATATTTGAGGTGCTCATATTGTTGTAACTGTTAGTTGGAAGACTCTGAAGGTTAATTTGTATGAGAGAGGAACAGATTTCATTCAAAAAAAGAAAGAAAGAAGGTTAATTTATAAAGACAGTTACTGTACCTTCTTTCAATGTTGCATTCCTTGTCTTTCATCTGCATTTTACAGAGATGCCAACCTCTGGAGACCTAAAATCTGGGACTGTCTTTTTTTTACTTCCCCCCCGGAATTTCAACGCCCCCACCCCCCCCCCCCCGAAAAATTGACCCAGCCCCCAATGGGAATGACTTAGGACATGACGTGACGTCTTACATGATGTACATACTATCAAAAGTCGAATGCTAGAAATAATCTTTGTCAATGACAAAAATGCCCCAGAAACAGTATTGCGAATAAGAAAAATTCAAGTTTTGAGCTAAAAATGGGCTAAATCTCAAAGTAAATCTGTTTTATTTTTTACTAAGTATTCAATATTTATAGTGGACGTAAAAAGCGGGAGATTTATGTACCAAAGCGCGAGAGCAGGAGATGAGGCAAAAAAGCATAAGTCTCGCGCCAAAAGCAGGAGGGTTGGCATCACTGATTTTAGCCCAATTTCAGAAAATCTAGCTCGACAATTTAGTGGGAGAAACACAGGAGACAGTAATTTGTCATGATCAAGATGGGCAGAAGTCAGGCTTAAAAGCAGATGAACACGTGGCCCCATTTGTTCAAAAAATGGATAGTGCTTCATTGCATAAATCACTTTATTATATAAACACCCATGAAATACCAAGTGAGCTTTCGCGTGAAAACTTGATATCTTCACATGTGAAAATAACATGTTATTTTCACATGTGAAAATATCACCGTTGTTATGGCTTCATAATAAACCGCACCTTTCAGACGAAAAACTATTTAAGTAAAATGGTTTGATATTTCATTGGTGTTTATGTAATTATAAATAGAACATTACGTGGTCGCTTGGAGATACATCTCCGGGCGGCCATGTAATATCCTCTATATCCAGTGGTACGAAAACCAAATGCGTTATCCACTGGATAGTGATTTATCCAGTAGATAGCGCTATCCACCTTTTGAACAACTGGGGCCTGTACTGAATGACATTTCTTGCACTGAGACGTTCATTTTAAACAAAGCAACTAGTTTTTCAATTCACGTTTACATGACTATGTAATTAGACTGCTAGTAGTCCCTCAGCCTGTTACTTGTTAGTGAGAAAAAGATGAAGTGAGAAGGAAGCTTAAGGGTTGCATTCCCTTGTACTACTACTACTATATATGCCAGCCAAAGTAACATGCAAGTAAGTGTAACAGTAAATTGACATAATTTCAATAAGTAGAAATTTGCTCAAGCATGGAAAACAGTGTGTTGACCATGCCTCCTTGTTTATGAACAAATCAGATTTTCCATTGCCAGGGCTGCAGTGAATTTGAACACGTTGATTACAAAAGAGATTGTAGTCATCTCTTTTCTTTTCATCTTCTCCTTCGCATGTTTGTTTATAATGGACTTGTGTGTGATATTTTTGCATTTTTTGTCATTAAATCTAGAGGTCCTTACTGGGAGTTTGAAATACAAGGCCAGGGAGTGCCATGGTGCCCTCAATACGAGATAGAAGACAAAAACACCTCATGTATATTCTACTTTTCAATATGTAAAGACGTTCCAGAATACTGCCCTGAAGGTTCTGGGATTTGTCTGGCAAACAAAGTCTCTCCAAACAACACAAACATAACTTTGTATACACGATTTATCAACATTGGAACTACCAGTGACAATTTCAAATCAGGTAGGACTCAGACACAGTTGAACCTCGACTCTTGTAAGCTTAGGGACGTAATAAAGGGTTTGTCACTGGAGCTCAGGGCCCAGTTGTTCGAAGGCCGATTAGCGCTTAACCCGGGTTAAATTTAACCCGAGTTTCTTTTTCTTGTGTTCAAAGGCATTTACTTGGATAATTTTCTCTGTTATTTTTACAGCTTTCAATCATCAACTTGTAGACAAAAATAATCAAAACTGAAATGCTCTTTGAGTTTTCAAATCTGAATTCAAATCTCGCACTAACCCTGGGTTATCTTAACCCAGCTTTGAACAACTCGGCCCAGAATATAGCCTGTGAACAGGCTCTCTGTTTGGGGAAAAAAATAGCAAGGAAAGCTTTTCCCTCTCCCTAGTTCCCCACTCGACCAAAGGCCTGTTCACAGGCTACAGAATAAATGCCTCAGTCCAGGTGAAGAAGGGTGGACTGAAAATGTTGCCAAAATCACAGGAAAACCTGGAGATTCATATATATGTACATATATATGAAGAAAATGTAATGAATCGTATCATTGTGTATGTTTGGAAAAAGGGGAATTGTTGCCAACATTAACCTCCACAGGTGAGGTCACGAGTAGCAGCAATTGTGTGACAATTCTGTAGATTACAGCGTATAATAAAGAAAACCATGTGATCATTTTAAGGCTGTACAATTAGTGAATTGTTATAGTAGTGCTGCACAATATTTTTAGAATAGATTGATGTTTTTCAAAATCTATTTATGAAGATAAATCTTTGAGGAAGGTGGTTAATACATTTATTGTGTTTGTTTCTTTTTAAACATTGATAACTTTAGTTTGTAGTAAGGACTTGAGGTTAGAACACAAGCTTTGAATAGAAATGAAATTAAAGTACAAAAGAACATTTATAGAGAATATTACATGGCCGCACGGAGATATGAAATTTCTCTTCGAGTGTTGAAATATTTTTTTGACACGAGAAGAGAAATTTTGTATCTCCAAGCGGCCATGTAATGTTCTATTTATTATATAAACACCAATGAAATACCAAACCATTTCACTTTAAAATAATAGTTTTTTGGTGTGAAAGGTGCAATTAGTTATATAGCCATAGCAATGGTGATCTTTTCACATGTGAAGATATCATGTTTTCACACGAAAGCTCACCTGGTATTTCATTGGTGTTTATATATAATAAACAAATATATTAAATGCCTACGTACTGTGGATTATCTTTTAGAATTTAACCATTTTTTACTCTTGCTTGCATTATCACTGCATTCAGGAAATGTTCTCCAATCATTTTTCATTTTTTCTTTCTCCTCTTTTTTTTCATTGCTGTCTAGGACAAGATGATTTCACTCTAACATTCAACCGTCCAAGTGACCCCCCTAGTGAAACTGTATTTGAGTTCCATTGTAGCGAGAATGCAAGGTGGAATCGTTTAGAGGATGGTAAAGTTAATCAATACCTAGTCAATGCAACTTATTTGAACTTGAAGAAACCTGATCAGGTATTAAGAACTGGGTATATTAATACTGAATTAATTAGTCTTTAGAATTTATAACATCATCTATATACACTGTATATATATGTGTTGTAGTTAATTTCCCTTACCAAAATTAGAGCACTGATAATATACTTTTTGTATACAAATAGTGTACACTGTATGTACTACATTGCCATTATGTACATTTTTAGTATACATCAAATATACATCAATCAAGATTTGGCTTGGCAATATAAAAATGATGTATACTATTTGTATACATCAATACATTGATGTGTACAATTAGTATACATCATTGCCTCCAAGCAGCAGTGATGTATACAACAAGTATACCTCAGGATTTTAAAGCAGCAATGATGTATACAATAAGTATACCTCAAGGCCTTTAAGCAGCACTGAAGTGTACAATAAGTATACATCAGTGCTGCAAAGTAGGCCAGTGCACCTTTTTGGAAAAAATCTGCCAGACAATACTTGTTAGAACAGCAGGAGGCCTTTTTCAGCCCAATGTACTCAAAACAGCAATAACAATAATAGTGGAACTCGATAGGTTTCTTCTGTCGATTTAGCAAAGCAGTTGGGTACAATCAGATGAATGTTAATTAACGTCAAAGGTCAGCCAAAGCCATTTCGCTCAAATTATGCCTTGTGGCGAAGCTAATAATCAGCAGCAAGCTGACTGAAAAAGTGACGGGGGACCCGTTGTATAAAGGGGTGTCTTGCTATGACGATAGCTCAGTAATTTTGACGTAGTCATCTTGAGTGCTGCTGTCATTCCTATCTTCCTCTTCCCAAGCTCATCCACGCCGTTATCTTGCTCGTTCAAATCCTCATGGAACTCGCTAGTTCTGTACGTTAATTGTGTCAAGCGCTGGATCTTCAGGAAAAACTTGTGAACTTCCATCACAGCTGTCGTGCTCAACTGTCATGTTGTTCAGGAGCTCCTTAAACATTTCATAAGCGATGGAGTCTTTAATTGGCTGGTCATATCTGTCATTTTGCTTCAGATGGCCGACCAACAAATCAACATTATTGCAGTCTTGCAGAGCTCGAGAGTATTCTTCGATCCCACGAGATGCATACGAGCTTACGAGTGTCCAGCAGTCTGACTCATGATCAACAGACGTGTCGTTACATGTACAAGATGCCGCATTCCTTTGTCCATCAGTTTTAGCCAGTTTCTGTCGATACTTTGATGTTCTAGGAACTTTTAACGACGGATGTGAAAGATAAGACAGGTAAGTACCTCTTCTTTTTTCACTCGTCTTAGAATTTTCAGTCGCCATGTTTTCGTATAAGCCGACCCAGGCCTTCACGGATATTACGCCTGCTCGATCTTCGGCGTCTGTTTGTTTTCGTTTTGGCGGGATTTTTTTTCGGCACGTTTGTCGGTCAGTAGCTGGAGTAGCTGTGAAACGTGAATTGCTCGACTCTTTTTCGACTTTTTCTTCCCCTTTTGTCGAGTATCCAGGAAAATGGTGAGTACATTGAACTGTATAAAAGTCGAGAAAACCCTGATCAGATACCTTTTTTAGTGTACCGATAATGTATACTTCGTCTACTTCGCTAAATCGGTGAGAAAAAATGGTAAAAGTTTACCCTCTTCATTCAGTTCGAATGCAGCGTTTAAGCCAGGGAAATGCTCTCTTAGAACTTCTTGAAACCTTCGCAGCTTAAAATTCATTTTATGTTTGTGTGAAGCTTATAAGCATACTATGAACTGGAACTAACTCAGGGTTCAATTAGGAATGCTACAACAAATATAAGCTTAAGCTTATATACTTAAGCTACTAAATATAAAAGGCTTGAAAAGTTTTCAATTTTTATTAGACGTTTTTAAATCGAATTGAAAAGAGTGTCCTGCAATTAAGGACATTCGAAGGGAAAAAACTAACAGAGGACGAGCTTTAACGTTTTACTGGAGAGCTTTAGAGGACGAGAACGAGTACGAGATTTAACGTGAAGTTTTTTCGCCTGTTTTCCAACAAAAAAAACACCCCGGAAAGCTTCATTTTCCTTTTTTTCACCAAGAAAGTTTGTACGGTTATTATACAGAGGGAGGTTAATTAACCCCTCTCCCGAAAGCAAAATTGTATAATTTCTAACATTTGATAAGTTGTTCCCGCCACCACGACATTCTCGCTGAAACCTGTTGTAGAACCACGCACATTTTCCTACCAAAACGACGCTGGTTTTGTGTTGAGTACGCTCTTTCCCGGCCCGCCAGAACCTTTTTTCTTCTTCTTTCTTTTATTGTTTGTCAGATTTGTTTACCTTGTGCCAGAGTGATTTGAATCCTTTTCCAAGGTGAAGTAACTGCATGCTTTTTTAATTTTCTCATCCATAAATTCACTACTTGTGTTGTAATGATTTTTGACCCTCTTTACAGGATTTGTCATGAGAGAATACCAAAGACAGTTCCCAACAGAGTCCTCTCTGAAGCTGGCTTTAAGAAACGAACTGAGTGCTTTGAAGTCAAGACAGTTGAAGAAGGAGGAGTGAAGATATTAACTTATTTTTTCTTCTTCTGTTATATAATTATGTACACAGAAAACGTTAATGTTGTGACAAATAAGTAATCTGAAATAGGCCCATTATTGGCCTGATTCAGATTATTAACAATTATTGGACGAGGTTGAACAAAATATCCTGAGTTGTCATTGGTGAGCAGATCAATAATTATTTAATAATTGATCTGTGAGACACTGACAAATTACGATATTTTATGATGACCAAATTCAATACGAATTGTTTTATCATTCGAAACCAATAATTTGTGTTTGATAAAATATTTTTGGGAAGCGAAGCGATCTGCCATTTTTCACGCAAGAGCAATCGCAAAAAAGAGAAAAGCGTGGTTTCGTTTACACATGACCAGAATTTTATTTGCAGCCAAATACAGTTAGACAAGATTGTGCATGTATGAGTAGACCATTATTTTTATGCAGTTATTTGCAGGTCATGTTGTGTGCTTTTGGCCATTGAAAAGGAAGAACAGTTTGCATTAAATATAATAATTAATTTTATTGCGAGTTTGTTAGGACATTCGGTTAATGTCCTTTTTCAGGAAGAATACAATGTACAAAGTTATCAGGCAAAACCTGATTTGCAAGCAGTCTTTAAGCTTGAATATGAAAAAAATATATTAGAATATTCAAGCTATTTCTGCATTGAAAATAATATTATGTTTTATAAATTGACATAATTTTGTCTGTTACTGTGAGTTTAAAAAAAAATAAAATATATTGTTACAAGCAAACATTAGACATCTTTGGGTGAATTTAAATTATAATTATATATATAGCCAGGGTGGTCATGCATGTCTTTGTCCTTACTAAATAAGTATACAAATTGTATACTTTTATCTTGGTTCTAGGGAAGAACCTCTGCCCTACGTACAAAAGTATACTTTTTGTAGGGGTATACAAAAAGTATACTTTTTGTAGTCTTTTCTGTGCATGAAGCATGTATACCATTAGTATACATCTTCTAGGAGAGGTATACTTTTTGTATACATTAGGCGGTTCCAAATTACTAGTACAAAAAGTATACATCAAGTGTATACAAAATGTATACATCAAGTATACCTAAAGTATACCCTTTGTAGTATACTTCATGTATGTTTGGAGTATATTATAAGTATATTTCATTTTGTTAAGGGTTGTCTTCCTTATCACAGGTAATTTTTGTTTTTTCTTTTGTTTTGAGGTATGGTAATGTATGCTAATGAAGTCGAAACAAAAGAAAATAAAAGATTAGCTGAGATAAAAAAAATTAACTACAACATATAATATACATGTATATATTAACATACCAACCAGAGGCCTATATATATTGTCTTTAATTTTCATACAAGGGATTGTCCTGTTCCTGTGGTTGCAAAAGCAATGCAGGTCAATCAGGGACAGTCATTTACATGCAATTGTGACCTTTTACTGTTAAATGCATTTAAAAAGTACAAAAGCAAAAAAGGAAGGCTGGCACAGAATGTGGTACATGTGGGTAAGAAGCATGTCATTGGAATATCTTGCCTTTATCCACGCTTGCTCTATTTTGTAGTCCCCACTTTGAATTTTAAAGATGCGTTCATGATCAGCTGGCCAAGGTCTAGCCTGTGTGGCGAGCATTCCAAAGTGAAGGGGAAGGAATTTGGGCTCGAGACTATGCACAAGGGAGAAGGCAGGAAGGGAAGCATCCCTCCTTCCTCATGATCACATGCCCTTCATGCTTCTCACCCACCCAAAATCCCCTTCCCCTTCCCGTCCAAGGTGTAATACTGAGCAATCTCTGGAATCATCTTCAGTTTTAAGAAAATCCAGGGATGTTTGCGACTTGATCGACCATTCCCAAGAAGTGATTGGATCTTGTGTGATTATTCAAATTTTCCATCAAAGCAACTTTAGAATACCTGACCAACTTGAATCAATGTTAATCAACTGCTCCAATTGTCCCAAAGTGCTAAAAAGTGTGTTGCAGTTCACAGTCCTGTTGTACTTTGAGTCATCGAGTAAAATGACTGAAGGACCTGAGTCTTGTACAGTCAAACCTCAGAGAATTGCAAGAAATACATTTCAAAGAATTCAATCTCCAGTGCTGATCAGATCAGATGTTTGACCTCAAATAGAAACATTTACTTCCGGCATTTTAATGATTTGCGAAAATAAACAATGAAATCAATAATTGTTGTATCTCGTGTGTTATATTATTATTTGAAACTGTATGCATTAATTGAACAAGTAATTGGCACCGTGTGACCATTTAATACAGGTCAAGACAATAGAAAAAGTCCCATTGGGACTTCGCAAATGGTGACAGCGACCATTTAATAGAGGTGACTGCTTAATAGAGGTTGAAATTTTATTATAGTACATTAAGGGAAGTAATTTTTGGGACTTTGAAAACTGACTGCTTAATAGAGGGTGACCGCTTAATACAGGTTCAACTGTAGTTTCAAATTTTGAATTAGTTTAAGTTGGTTAAGAAGAATCATACATAAATTAGTTGAAGTCGCTTTATTTGAAGTCTTAAAAGAACATAGAATGATCCATCCACAGTTTGACTTTATTCTTGCATTTGCTATGTAATTTTGAGGATTGTGGGTCTCCAGGAGCAACTTTTAAAGGTTCATTTAAAGTGGCTGAGTAAACTGAACTTTTTTCTTTCCATCCTCCCCTGTCCTAGACTCCATGTAAATCTTAGCTGCAAACCAGCTGGCCACGAGGAGATTCAGATTGTTTCTTTTTCATCTTGTATTTTTTTCAGGCTCCCATGTTTGCTCCTGTATTATATTAGTGTGCTCATTCAGACCCTATTTTCAAAGAATTAGAGCTACTAAAACTTTCCGATATTAGACAACTAGAATTGGGCAAACTTTTGTTTTCTCTTAACCATTCTCTTTTGCCTTCAAAGTTCAACAATTATTTTTCTTTAAACAAACAAGTCCATAGCCATACCACTAGATATATATGCGAACGATTTTCACCTTCCTTTTTGTAGAACAAACCTTCGTAAATTTTCTGTCAGTTTCCAAGGACCTACTTATTATAACTCTTTAGAAGATGATATTAAAGAATCTATTTCTCTCCACTTATTCAAAACGAAATTGAAGAAAAAGTTTTATATGAATTATTAGTTATAAATCTTGTAGTTAATAGTTACCTTTCTTCACATGTCTGATATCATTTTTATACTTATTGTTACATGTACATGTACCATACTTTATATTTTGTCAACTCAGTCTATGTAATTAGTTAATTTATACTTACCTTCATTGTATTTTACTTTTGATCCTGGCCTTACTGTTACTGTTAATTTAATTTTACTCTGAGGGAGCCCAATGTCTATAAGCCTCATGGTTTCTTTTTGGGCTTCCTCGCCACTTTCATTTGCTTTTGTGTAACTGTCTTGTTTTATCGTTATTTATATTTTGTAGTAAATCAAATAAAGTTAAAGTTAAAGGTTTCATTTCCCCTTTATCCCTCCCACCGACAGGAGGGGGGCATCTATACACAGGCTATCCCATTCTCTAAAAGATAAAGGAATGAACAAGAAAAAAGCAGATAAGAACAGGGGTCAGAGAAGCTGTTCTTACGGATACAATGTAAGCCAAACTCTCAGGGTTTGATGTTCACTCTCTCTCTTCCCAGAAGACAGTGTACAATTTTGTTTTCAACTATTCTGGTGCATGCAAAAATGGCGGCGGTGGAGGAGGTGGAGCTGATGAGGGACCTAAGGATGTTCTGAGTGTTGGCTCAATTCTACTTATTGTGTAAGTACTGCACTGCTTTTAATTTCCTTTGTTTTAGTTTCTTCTCACCGAATTAGCAAGACAATGTAGACTACAATCAGACACTCGTTTACCTCAGGGTTAGGCCTGTCCCAGATAAGTCAACTTTAGCGAACATTTATTTGTTCTAGAGAAAACTTAACTGACCCCTTTGCCAGAGCGAAGACCTGTAAAACAACGTTCGCATATGTTCTGAATGACTCTCCTTGACCGACTCAGGTGGGCGGAGAAAAAGGAGAAAAATTGGCCCCACTAGAAGGTCGGTCAGCCTTCTAGTCGAGGCATTTTTTTTTTGTTTCTCAGGTAAACGATTCGCCAAGTTATGAATGGAAATGCAGGAAACGTTGGCTCGCGCAGGGTAGCTTAGGTAGGCGAGTGAAAAACAGGCCCTTAGTAGGGTATGGGAAATACGCGAGTGCATTATTTCATCACTTTTTGACGTTCTCGTTGCCATTGCTATCGCCGTGGTCGTTGCTAAAGTTCCCTGGTGTCTGGGGAGCTCCTCCCTTCCCCCGTTCCCGCCCCCGCCGCACTTACCTGAAGACCCGGATCCGGAAGTGACGTACATTTCCCAGGTCGTTGCTAAAGTTCCCTGGTGTCTGGGGAGCTCCTCCCTTCCCCCGTTTCCGCCCCCGCCGCACTTACCTGAAGACCCGGATCCGGTAGTGACGTACATTTCCCAGGAGTATTTTAAATTGCTTTAGTTAAGGTGCACCCTCTTGTTGTGTTTAATTAAGGCCTGCACCAAAAGTCGAACTTTTCAGGAGACGAACCAAACTCTAATTGGGTCGACTTTAAAAATTAACTTAAGATCGTATGTTGGGTCAGACGTCGACCTTAGGACGCGTCCGACCAATCAACTGAATAAGACCAAAAAGCAATTTAAATTTTTTTCCGAATGGGGCTAAATATACATTTTCATACAATTAGTTTAGTTCGTCGCTTGTGAAGATCGACGTTTTTGTCCCGGAGATGATCTACAGACGTTCTATCCGTCTGAAGCAGACGAATAGAGCAGAACGTGTTGAACGATCCAAACTCATTCAGACGAACTTACATGAGCCAGACAGGATTGGTTCGTCTCATGAAAAGTTCGACGTTTGGCCAAGGACTAAGTGTGACAAGTTTTTCCTTGTGCAGATTTTTTCCTGGAATATTTTTGTATTGCGTGGTTGGAGCACTGATCAACAAAGGGTCTGGGAAGACTGGCAAAGACATGATACCAAATGCCAAGTTCTGGTCAAATCTTCCAGGACTAATTTCGGTAAGTGTTTTAGTGTCTGAGAAGTTACCGTCGTTTTTATAAGTTGTGCCGCGTGAAAATTTGCAGGCTAATGAAAGAAATTTTTTTTAATCGGCACGGACAAAAGAAAGGACCCTCGGAAGGATTTTACAACCCTATAAATGTATTCTTTTTTAGTAAGCACCTAAATTAAAAGTGCATCAAAAGGGTTTTGAAAACTACAGCTACACTATATTTTAATGGCTTTCTTTGTCGAGATAGGCGCACCGGTTACGACGAACTTGAGGGGAAGAAAATCTTTTGAGTTTAAAAAAAAGAGACATTGACTTTCCATACAGTATTAATTACGGACCGAAAGTTCCATAAAGAGAACGTGGAATGACCGTGTTATAAATAAAGCTGTTATTTTTTAAATTGCGGTTTGAATAATTTCTCTTTCAGGATGGATTCTCCTTTGTTATATCGAAGATCACTTGTTCGGAGATGTCCTCAACACAAGAACGTTACGACCGCATGTAGTTTTCGATCGTGTATTCCAGCCTTTTTTTAGCTGAGTGCACTGCACTTCTATGCTCAGTTTCTCGTGTGGCTTCTTCTAGTTTCAGTAAAGTAATTCTTAATGATGTACTAGTGAGCAACACACTTACACTTCCAGTGAACAATTTCACTTGGAAGAAGAAGAAACTATTCTCGCCCGGGGCACGAAAATTTTCGTTGCCCCGGCTTCTTCTTGGAACCGGTTGTTTAAACGTTAGATAGCGCAGGTTTAACAGTGGACTTGGTACGTCTGTAGCTGGTGTGAAAAAAAGCTGAGTGCCCCTGCTTTTAGCGATGTAGCAGCTCTTATCGTGGCTTAAACTGCCTTGGTAAACAAGCAAACCTTTTAACCAACATTTTGTGCTTAGTGCAAGACGTTGTATGGTAATTCTTCGTCATGTTTCAGGGCATTAGCGCGTATCCCAGAGCATTATAGTGTATAACATCGCGGCAGTTACTGCAACTGACTGCTTGCATGTAGTTGGAATAAAGGAAAAGCGTGATCTGCAATGCGTACTTAAACGTGAGTATAGCAGGCAACTTACGCGACCTTAAATAGCCTTTACATAACACTTTTGTTCAGAAATGCAAGAAAACTCGGAACTTAGATACTTCATACTGGACACAATTATTTCCATATGACTTCATGTAGACAGAATTGCTTACGTTTAAGTGAGGATTAGGGAAAGGGCACACTTCGTGATGTTTACTATGAAGAGCATGAATCTCATTACAGACGCTCAGTGAAGTGGGCTGAGCCCATAACCGTCCGTTTTAGTAGGCGGTGCAAATTTTAAGGAAACCGTACCTGCTTAGCAAGGTCCATTCATTACCCTTAGAATGGTTTGCTCACGTTAAAGTCTTCGTGACCATTTTAGGTCTACAAGTATCTTGATGAAAAATTAGAGTGATAGTTCAACACCTCTCAGGTAAAACGTCGGATTAGAAAATTTCACGTCGCAGTCTTGCATGGCCACCGCCAGAATAAAAGAACCAAAAAGAGTGATGCACGTGCTAAGATTACATTTTGCTCATTCAGCTTATTCTTCTTTACGTTCATGCCATCGCGGTCGTTCAGTTCAGTTCAGATCAGTTTTATTTAGCCAAAATAAATTACAATACAGGAATACATTTTAGAATTGTAAGTTGGTAAGGCAGCCCAGAAGAAACCGGAAGGCTTATGAAGCCTGGGCTCCCCAGTCACAAAGAAATAAGTAAAGTGAAAATTCGCGGAGAGTAATGCAGTAAAAAATACATGTAGTAACGAAAAACTAAACAAAGTCTAATTTAAGTTAAGAATTCAATAACAGGAAAGAAGAAAATTGGAACGAAAACGTTGTTTTGTAAGCTCCGCTTTTTTAATGCGCCTAGTTTTCATTACAAGGGAGCAAGAATCCGATTACTTATACGACTCCGTCGCTTACGATCAAGTGAAAACCGGATCTGTATGAGTCGCAACCAGAGGCGGAAGAACTAAACCACTAATCACGACGCATGAGAACGGCAGTGGGAACGAGCATAGTGATTGGTTTATTCTTCGCCTTCCGACTTCCGCCGGCTTCTGACTCCCGACACACTAGTTTTCACAAAACGTAAGGCGACAGAGTTATAAGCAGAGTCGGAAGAAAAATGAACCATTATCAATCCATCAACCCTGTGGTTCCGCTTACGACTCCGTCGCTAGCGAAAACCACCCCTTAGAGTTTAAGGATAGGCTTGATACTGTATTTATTTACCTGTAGGCAGGTCTTCACAAAGTTGTAGATCAAATTTGTTAACTAAATACTGGTAGTCATTTTTTGTTCACTTCAATATTGTTCACAACTCTGATATATGGTACGTGTGACTTATAGTCTAGTTTAATTATGATCATATGAGCGGAGAAAGATTTAATAGTGGGTCAATAGTCAGTTTGCCATCTGCTCAGCTTTATTGTTTAGAAACGGCTTATGGTATACAGCTATTTCGAGAAAGGTTGTCGGAAAAAGTGCACGCGACAATCCCGAAAGGCATTGTGGGTGGTTTTAAGTTTACTGTTCTTCAAAGAAATTTGAAAGAATTGGCACGAAAGGCCATTGAAATGTGTTTGCGAGTGCTAAAGGAAAGCAACAAAAGTAGGTTCGACAGCTACAGCCGTCAGGAACAGTGTATCGATCATATCCCATATTACCTTTCGGGATTGTCGCGTGCACATTTTTTCCGACAACCTTTCTCGAAATAGCTGTATATGTGGCTGTCTGTGTATCATGCTTGTGTAGGTTGTTAGGCACTATATTAAATATATTGAATATTTTGATTAATGTGTCAGTATTTAAGAGGATATAATGAATTGTTGGTCAATAAAAAGCTTTGTTTTATGTAGATGTATTGTAGAAGATAATTTTGCTGTACCTTCGGGGGTAGGAAGTCGACATGAGTTCACCTACGAGCCATGGAAGACATTACGTGCGCCACTAAAGAATGATGGACCTTATCAAATTACGTGGTTACAGTTATATGCCCATAATTTTGGAACCATAAATTGTAAAGTAGTGATAATCATGGTGAAGCACAAATTACAGTCTATACTGAGTTTATAAAAAAAGTTCGCTAAACAAATTCATTTATGACACATGGGAAGGTAGGGCCTCTGCTTCTCTACCATTTGGTAGCTAAATGTTTTGACGCGGTCGGTAGACATCTTGCAAAATGAAGAGACAGACAGACATCTCCGATTACGTTTTTTGGTATATAAGGTGGATAGGTATCACTGCGTTAATGAGATCTAATAAAAGGGGCAATGTCATGCTATTTACTATCCATTGAAAAAGTTAAATCGTGTCTTTGAATCAATTGAATTACAAAAATAATGCCTACAGCTTTGTTATTAAGAAAATAGGTACTGAAACTGTTCCCTGGCGTCTCTGTCGCCACGGATAACAAAAATGGAGATTAATTGAAAGTTGAGAAATCTGGGCCAAATTTTTCACGTTTTAATTCTATGCCTGCAAAAAAATCACCAAACAAATTACTATAGTTAGTGCCCTCATTTTCCTAACCCTACAGGAGCATTTTGTAAATGGTTTAAGGCACTAATTATAAGTAGTTTCTTCAGCACAGAACTAAGTTAAAATAGCGATACCCTCGTGACATTGCCCCTTCAAAGCGAAGAGAGAAACTGACGACAATGTGCAACAGTATCGGTCATGAATTCCCTTGAGGATGGTACTGAGACGTTTTCTGACGATAAAGTAGGGAAATGAAAGAGAAAAGTGCTTTTCGCACAGAAGGGAACATCAAAACTGATCGAAGAAAATCGCTGGCAAAAAATAAATAAATAACCTACTCATTTAAACTGTACGCTTATTCCTAGTTCCATTCACGTTTTGTTTCACATTTTGTGATTGTACGTAACTTAGTGAATTTAGCCCAAATCATTGTTTAGGTCTCAAGTTTCTCTAAACCCAGTAGATATCGCGCGATGTGCAAGGACACTTTAATGCCAACAAATTCTTCCAACCAAAGCCACGCTCCTCCCATATTACACTCCAGGAATATGGTGTCATCGCCGCGCTCTAAGAAGTCGTAAGCGCCATAATTTATCCCTGCTTTTTCTTGGAACTTTAGCAAGCGCTGCTTTAGTACGTCGGATATCTGTTAGGAAGGATTAGAATTAAAATTGGCCTTTAGTGATTTTCAAAGTGCAACAAAAGTTTGATACTGGTTCGTCCCAGGACTCCCCTGGCATGGGCGCTGCTCGCGGTCATTACTTTTCCTGGTGACCCGACGGCTACTTTTTCGCCCTTCATTAGCGCCTGGGTACAAGGGAATCAAGGATTTTTAATTCTGATTCGAGAGAATCAGAATCAACAATGGCCATTAGTGATTTTTAAGCTGTAACGATCCAGCTTGATAACAGGTCGTCCTCAGGCTCCCTTCTCTTTAGTTACGCGGGGTTCGTAGTGTTTTGGGAAGTTTGTACGCACTGTGCTCGCTGCTCGACCTAAATCCTTCCCATGACTTCACAGTGTTTCCTTTTTCGTTCGGCAATAGTTCTTAGGGAAGAGACAGAGCTTGTTAAATGCTTTTTGCGGTGACCTAGGGGAAGGACTCAAGCTTTAAGCTGTAATAGGCCCTTTGCAGCTGGTCATTCACGTGGTACAAAATGGCCACGCTGGAGAGCAAGGGGGGCACTGGGACAAGACAAATAAAGGAAATTACTATTTAAATATTGTAAGCCTTTTATTTTTCATTTACCAATGCGTTCCTTGCTCTCTATCATGGCGGTTCTGTACCACGTGAATGACTAGTTGCTAAGGCGCCCTTTCACGCACCTGTGCTTCGCTGTAAAGCTCTTTCTTATCTTGCCTCCTTCTCCAATCCAAGCGATCTTCATGTTCATCAAGTGTCTGCGAGGCAATACGAACAGCAAAGACTTTGTTTCCGACAACAGTGATGCGTAGATCGGATCTCCTTTCCACCAGCTCTTGATAAATGCTAGGGCAATGGGCGATACCGTCCTGTGACACCGTTGGAAACTCTCTAGTGATCTCAGTTGTGTAAAGTCCAATGTCTGGCGGCACAAAAAGTCCTGTCAAACTCTTAAACACCACCCGTCCGTTTTCCACTTTGCTAAAGAGCTTCTCTACAGCAGGAGGGTTATTTGTGATAGTGGTCTTCGGCACAGTCAGCCCAACCTGCTGTGCAAGCCGTAACTGAGAAGGCTTGCAGTTCAGTAGATCCACTTGCGGTGTCAGTGGGTTCATCCATCGCGCATGGGAAAGATACATCGACAATGAACGAAGCACTGACATCCACTCTTTCGAGACAAAATTTTCAAGGATAACTCCTAAAGATAAACAAAAGTCCCACCTTTCAGCAATTGATTGCACTTCTACACCTAAAACCTATTCCCTTAAGTGCCACCAAATTTGTCGCTTTCCCAACATTTTTCGTTTATTATTGTACGTACAAAGATCTCAAAGTTCAACGCTCAGCATAATCTTGCAGCTATCTCTAACTCGCTCAAAGCCATCTCTTCCCTAGACTACGAGTAGTCCCCATTTTTCCTCAGGGATAGTAGAGAGAGCGAAAGGCGAGCGCGCGTGAAAATCAACCTATGTGAGAAAGGCGATTTTTCTCTCTCACCGTCGCGTCTCGCCTGTATCGCGTGGGATTTTCACGCACGCTCGCGTTTGGCTCGCTCTACTATCCCCGAGGAAAAATGGGGACTACTCGTACTCTTCCGTCTCTGTTATATTAACGAGGGAAGCGCAGGGAAGGGGGGATGGGAGGGAAGCCTCTCTTTCCTTCTCGTCGTCTCCTTCGTGGAGATGCCGTGTTACTTTCCCTCGGCCGATCCGCGACCGCGTAGAAATCATAAGACAGTCAGATACCGTTCCAAGGTCCGCGGAAAGTTTCTTGAGACTCCTCATTCTGCATTTTGCACTCAGCCTGTGTTTTACTCTGAGTCTGCAGTCTGTATTTTACACTCAGTCTTCATTTTACCTCTGGTCCGCAGTCTGCGTTTTATACAGACCGGTTAAACAACATTTCTTGAAAGTACCGACTGTACTCAGACCTACTCCTACAAATAACAAGAGACTCGGCCACTTTCCTCTTTCTCCGCGAAACAGGAGGATTTGCATTGTGTATCGATTTTCATCACCAATCGGTATGAATCAATTAATTTTTATCGATTATATTAATTATATTGATTGGTTTCATATATATAAAAGACCTACCTTGAAGGTCTTCATCACCCTTTAGAATAACCGGCTTCATGCGATACCAGACAGATGTGATCGATTGAGCAGGGATTCGATCGCCATCCACGACGATAACGCAGCTCGGAATAAGCTCCGAATCTTTTCCTGCGGTGATTTCAATGTAATGACCCCTAGAATAAGGATTAAGGCAAACAAATTTTGCTTCACTATCCAGTAATTTTACTTGTTCTATAACGGTCTGGATGTGGGGATCTAAATCATCGTCGAGGCTTCTAATACATAAAATTGTTTTTGCCATAACTGCACAATCACCAAAAGATGAATGACACGATACCTCTTGGTCGATGTAAATCTTGCCCAGAGGGCTTAGCTTTAAACATCACAAGACATTCAAGCTCTTATGATCTCGGCTCAAAACTGCGCACGATGAAAACACATGAAATGTCACTTGCCGGCCATGGCCGTTCACATGATAGTGTCTCACATCACGCAGCAGTTTTTGTCTCGTCACGCAACGCTCTTCCTCTGGAAAGGGGGGTTCCCGGAGGGTAATCAAAAAGTTTAATCTAGGGAGGGTTCGCACCGAGCTCCAAGAAAAACAATATTTATGCTGCTTTTTGAAGTGGTCGAATTCTGGGTTTAAGTACTTTAACTGTAACGTCAATAATACACACACTGTAGAACAAAAGCTTGAGGTATTCAGACCCTATTCAAGTATGGGCATCAGTTAGTCTTTTGGCTATACACAACTGCTATAAGATGTTACTTACAATGATTTTAATAAATTTTGATAAAATTAAAATAACTTTAGAGCATGTTTACGTTTCGTTTAGTCTTTTCCTGAGAAAAATGAAGAATAATTCTAAGGTTCGTACGTTTAAGCCTCTTCAGTGTCCTTTAATATATTTCTAAAACTGTCTTCTGTTTCGTCTCTCGAAAACGCACAAAAATTGCTAACTTTCTTGAAAAACGGTGAGAGAACGAAGAGTCTGTTTTAATCTAATTTCTTTTTAAGTAGACCGCCACTATGTAAATATTTTCTCAATTTAAATGGAAAAATCATGCTATAACATTCCGAGGTTGCACATGAGCCTCGCCCACGTATGATGAAGGCGTAAGTCCGTAAGCAAACCTTGAAATTTGTAGAAAACCAACTGCAAAAAATTGTCATTACCCTTCTAGACGCGTTAAAACCAGCGCAAATTGGAAGGGCACATTTGACAAATTGGAAATTGTAGGCTGGGGAGTGAGCCATAGACAAAATGAGGTGTGAATATATCACTCGAATAACTTCAATAGTGTTAATTATCATCTGTCTGGTGAATGAAACGGCTTCCGAGCCAAGATTTAGTTGGGCTACTAGACGTCGTCGTCGAAGGTATTGTAAGCCAGCGGACTGCATCCCTGGAGAGTGGAGTCCATGGAGTGATTGTTCTCACACTTGTGGCCCTAACGGTCATTCCACTACAAGAAGAAAGATCATCAAACCTGCTAATTGTGGGGGCAAATGTCTGGTGACCACTGTCGGTGCTAGGGCGTGCAATCGCTTTTGCTTGAATGGTGGAACGCTTATACTTTCGTCGTGTCACTGCAAGAATGGCTACAAGGGAGAATGCTGTGAAATGGGTGAGTTAAAAAAGTTTCAAAACCTGTTTCGTGATCAGTTTTTTGAACAGCCAGTCGCTGCATAGCGCAGCTCGTTAGCATTCTTCTTGCATCGTCACAAAACTCTAATCAGCGGCCTGAGCAGACTAAGAATACAAAAATCCTGTATATTGCAATAAATAACGCTGCTGAATATTTCAGCTTTTTTTAGGATTGTCTGAAAGCTATAGACTCCAGAGTTAAACTCTACATTCTAATGTACGATAAAAAGGATGGAAAAGCACTAGGTTGTAGCTTGAGAGGGAGCAGTTGCCATGAAGATATGAATTTTTTACATAAAATTAAAACTTAGCTCACTTTGTTGATTTAGCAAGACAAGAAATCACAATCTCTTGGTCTAGTAACCTAAAGGATCCTTCTTTCACTCTCAGCGATTGTCCAATGATGTTAAGGAATAAATATGGGGAAAATATAGGTTCACAGAGAATCACAAGTGAGAAGAAAGCAAAACTTGAGTATACTATGCTTGTTAGAGCTTTCATCCGTTATCGGCGTTTTAGGCCCCCACTTTTTCCGAAGAAAACTTAACACTACGCTGTAAACCAGAATTATCTGTTTTAGCCCTGAAAATAGGGTCGTATCGGTGAGTAAAATACAACCCTACGATGGGTCAGAGCCAAGTCTAATTTGCTAAGGCTAATATGGACCCAATAGCTGACTGAAATGAGTCCCAGCGTAGGCTGAAATGAGCTCAGTGTTGATGGGGCTGTTTTTGGCTTAATTATGCTCAAATGGCTCCAGGAGAGGCTAAATAGGACTTTGGCCTAACCAAAGATAGTTCATTAGATGAAAATAACTTCGCAAAGAACAGGAATTGTTTACAACAATAACACTGTTATTTACTGTAGAGAGCGGAACGTGGACCAATTGGGGAGCATGGTGCGCTTGTTCCAAGACCTGCGGCAGAGGAACACAATACCGTAAGCGCTCCTGCACCAAGCCCGGTGGGTACGGTTGTCTGGGGAACTCTAGAGAATACAGGTCATGTATGGTGAAATCATGCAACCTAGGTAAGAGTATGATTTCAGTGTTTAACTGGTAATTTCGTCACTCTTCAATCGCAAGAATATGATGACCGAGGCTACTGCAAGTGCCAGAGGCTTTCCCTCATCGTTCGAAGCAGCCATTCATTTACAAGAGTGTCCATTTTCTTTTCACAATAAATTTGAAATTTCACTTTTGGTCAAATAGTACTATCTGTATGTGCTGTCGAAGAGGTTTAATCGTGATTTTCCGGCCACCGAAGAGAAAGTTAGTCGATGGAAAAATAACCGTAATTAAACTGTTTTAGAAGATTTGGGAATCTCCCTGCAGGCCTGGCATCCTTTCCGCAGGCCCATACCAGGTTCAGTCGGGGGGTCTTGCAATCTAGTTCGTTCTCGCAAGAAGGGAGGGTGGGTAGGTGGGCTGCCAACCGTTTTATGCCCCGGACTCAGAGAGTAGAATACGTAATAGAGAGCACGTTTTATCAAGAGAGAATGAGGTGTAATTCTCTTTCCCTTTTGCACAACTATTTGCTTTATCAGCAATTCATCATCACCGTAAAAACGTCCGTAAAATTTGGCGATTTGGGCCCCATGTAAGGAAATCGGAGACAATTTTGGATTCTGGAGTCCAGTCTAGAAACAGTCCAGTCTATTCAAATAGCTGGCCTGCTAAGATATAGAATTCTTAACTAAAAACTTTCAAAACTGCAGCCACAGCTTTGCTGACATTGCATAGCTATTATTCTCCATGTTCACGTGACTCTTCCCCTCTGATCACATCACCAGATGGAGGCTGGTCAGCCTGGTCACACTGGGGACAATGTACTGGTTCGTGTGGCTCGGGACTACAGACTCGTAAGAGATCCTGTACAAACCCGCCTCCAGGCTACGGTGGGAAAAAATGTTCAGGACCGGCAGAGCAGCATAAGAACTGTTTTTTGCAACGGTGTCCAGGTGATATATCAATTATTACCTGTTAGCTTCTGACATAAGAAAGATTAAATTATTCAATACTGTAGTAGAAAGACTTTTCCCGGAGGCAATGAAGTGCACTGATATCATTTTTCACAAGTTAAATGTCCTGCCACGACGTTTTCGATCGTGGTCAATTTAAGTTTTTGTAAATTAAAGTAAAATAAAGTGAAGAATGCACTGTCTTTGAGTTACAATGTTTTAGCACAAACATTTTAAATAATTAAGTACAATAGTTATGTTTTCCTTCTTGAGACGGGACCGCCATTTTACGTGGTCATCCAAGTCACTCAAAGATCTAGCCGTTTTCATGAGGGCAAAGGCATTACCTTATTAATTTCTCAGTTATTTTAAGACCCTGAGTAATGGTCGAGCTCCGGGATCGAGCCCAGGCCCTCCCGTTCTGCAGTCAAGCGCTCTACCAACTGAGCTATATAGTCCAGCCGCGATTAATAGCGTGTACCTTGGACTTGATTGATTAACGCGCGCATGCCTCAAACCGGTTTTTGAGTGTGTCCTTATCGGGGTGTAGTACACAGAGGCAAATTATTCCTTTTTGCATTAGTGAATGGAGGATGGTCAAACTGGAGTTCCTGGGGTTCCTGTTCCAAGACTTGCGGATACGGATATCAATACAGAAGACGATACTGCAACAATCCATCCCCGGGGTATGGAGGAAAGTCCTGTGTTGGAGCCAGCACAAAAACACGAGGATGTTCTGTAAAACGCCAATGCCCAGGTTTGGTGAATTTAATTTTACAATATTCTACACAAGAGGTGTGTTATCTTTTATTTGAGTTGAAACTCATTGAAAGAGCGATTTTCGTTAGTTTGACTTAAAATGATTACGCAGGAACAAAACGAAAGCTGCAAACGAACAAGCCGATATAAGAATAATATTGGATTCACGTAGCGGAATGTGTTTGGTTTAAGTGTTGGCATCAAATTTTAGAAATGCGAGATCGTGAAGCGCTAGAGCATAATGGCTTCTAGCGTACCGATCATCAGCTGTGAGAACGTTAGGTGTATAAGGTGAACTACGACAACGTGAAGAACGAGAAGGCGAAGTGCTAGGACATCATGTGTAATCAATAATGACTGGAGCCAATGGAGCGTTCTTAATGATAGATAGCTAGGGGTGAAATGAGTAACATAGAGTGTGATTGTATAATTGTTCTGTTCAATTACTTATCACCTTTATTTATTTCTCAACCTCGGATAAGGCATCTCTAGCCTTATCATGATCATTAGCTCCCTGGATACCGATTTTCCGATCAGCCATTATTCCTGGGTATGACATTATATAGAAAAGGAGTGCGACAACAACAAGGGAGAAATTGGAAAGGCCAAGAGCTTGAAATCCTACCCAACACTGACTCAATTACAGATGACGTTTCGTAATATTGAATGAAATTGGGTAAAATTTAGTTAATTTAATTTCCACTTTTCCCTGTTGGATACAAGATTGGAGGCTTATTCAACGCAGGCTCATGGCATAACTGTTCAAAATATTTCGCACTTATTTAGTGGATGGTGGATGGTCAGGTTGGCATTCTTGGAGCAAATGCTCGAGGACTTGCGGACAAGGACACCAGTTCAGCCACAGATACTGCAACAACCCAACTCCCAAATATGGAGGCAAGCACTGTGTTGGATCTGACAAGAAGACACGATTGTGTTCCATTAAATCGTGTGCAGGTACTGAGTCTCTTCGAATTCAGCCTCGTATACAGAATCCTTTAGCCTGTTCAGAGACCCTCTATTTTCTCTCTAGAGATGGTCAAGTGCGCGAATGAAAATAAAAACCGTGGGCGATTTCTTGACCACTAGCGCCAAAAACATCTGTGGACAGGCTAAGAAGACAGTCTAAGAACCCTGCGGCTCCAAAGCGGTTTGTCACTGAAGACTTGATTTGCTGTTGATAATTTTTTTTCTGGGAGAGAAGTGTTCCATCTAGTGTTTTTGAACGGTCAATTGTCGACTCAGCTTTTAACTGAAAAGGACTAAGAGAGCGTTTTTCTTTTCGATTTCAGAAAAAAATACCTTGTCGTCAGAACAGTCTTCTTTAAGTAATATGTAATGTTGTGTCGCGGATGAAAGAACAACCGTTTTTGTGCTCTTTATACTATATAATGAAAGTTAGTGCACTTCTAAAGATGACTCCTTGTACTTGCCTTACTCCAACCTGTTCACAGACTATGATTTTTGGGGTAAAATGATGCATCAGTCAATGTAAACCACCACACCCACCCGGCGGAGACAGAGCGGGGCATTTAACTAGCGTTCACTGCTAAAGTTGGAAAATGCCCCACAATCCAAGATTAACTGATTCTTCTAATTGGAACTAATGTCCCCGCTTAGAGCCAGAAGTTGTTATCTTGCTTTCTTGCTTCAAAGCGCGGATTCTTGAGTAAGTCCACCTTGGCAGAAAATCCCTCGGCTATCTTGGCTGCCATATTTGATCAGTCCTCTTTACCTGCGGCCCCTTCGCAAAAACCTCCCCGCAAATTCCCCACTATGTCTGAACCGGGAGCGGGGGTTGTGGGGGGGGGGGGGGGTGGGAGAGTTTATATTGACTAGTGTTATGACCTTGCATCCTTGCTTGGATCACAAGCAATAAGCAGTGAACGAAGCATGCTGTGTAACTCAGGTATTTCGTTGCAGTGAATGGTGGCTGGAGTCCATGGGGTAGCTGGTGCGCATGCTCTAAAACGTGTGGCACTGGATCACAGTACCGCAAACGATCCTGTACTAGGCCCCCTCCGGCATATGGAGGAAAACCATGCGAGGGACAAGATAAACAGACAAGAGCTTGTAACCAGAAGCTTTGCCCTGGTATGTGTTATGGTTTGTACCCATCGAAACACCGTGACGAACACTGGAGTTAAACCTCATTGCCAGCTTTCATTTGGAACGCTAAAGAGAATCGTTGAAATATTCTTTTGTCTTAACGATATTTTTTTACCGTAGGAATCACCCTAAAAGAAAATTTAGATAAAAAGAAAGCATTCATTTTCCTAATATAGCACTCTTGCGCGTGCAAGCCACGAACCACACTGATGCCAGTAGAAACTCGCCCCACAGTGCGCGTGTCATTCCCCCCAACCTCGTCTCCAGGACTTTTCCCACTTTCTAAGTTAAAGTCTTGGGGAAAAGGGTGATTTTTCCCTGAATTTCCGCCTTCATTTATATTCTCTTAACATCAAATCTGTTATTTGTCTTGTTTGTTCTTAGTACATGGTGGTTGGTCTAGCTGGACTCAGTGGGGCGCATGCTCTAAAACATGCGGAAATGGAAAGCAGTACAGTAGACGGTATTGCAATAATCCTGTGCCAAAATATGGAGGCAAAAAATGCTATGGTGCAGCTGTAAAGACAAGGGAATGTAAAGTCAAACCTTGTCCAGGTAACTGGCATAATTCTCAAAAGCAGTAACTATGGACTTTTGATTGCCTACGTGCAAACTTTCCTATTTAGGACGCTCGCAGACAATAGGTGCAACAAAGGAAATAGGAGACGTCTGCACGCAGGCAAGACTTTTGACTATTAAAATGGTCAATACTCATTTTTAGCAGACTTTTTGAACAGACCAACTATTTTGAAGAACAAGTGCCCATGTACGGAGTCAAGGATTCGATTGTCATGTTAACCCAATGAATGTCAATAAACTATTTAAACGTGTTGTTTTGTATTACATAAGGGGGCGAAAAGTTAAGTCAAATTATCGTAGTTTCTTAATGTTGAGGACGGGTGGAATCACCAAATCACGTAATACAAAAGATTGGAACAACACTGAATAATATCTGCACCACAGCACAAAGCGAACCAACAATAGTATCATCAACTCCACGTCACGAAACACCTCTCATTGTCCAATAATTTTCTTTCAGTAAACGGCCGCTGGTCAAAATGGGCAGCTTGGTCCCAGTGCTCTAGGACTTGTGGGCAAGGAAAGCAAACCCGAGACCGAACCTGTACAAATCCCCCGCCAAGATATGGAGGCACGTGCGTCGGTCCGGCTACTCAAACGAAATCCTGTCTCGTAAAGAAATGCCCTGGTGTGTGAAACCTCAAGTGTTATCTCAATTATTCGACTATATGAAAATCTGTTAGGAACAACCAAGCTTTAGGAAGTCAACCTGTGGTTATCGCCGCTGTAGTGTGTTGTTTAGGCAATTGTTCTTTCCACAGATCCACTGGTTGTGTAGCCTAGGTGCCAGGCTCTTATTCAGTACAGACGAGCACAAAATGCGGGCGAGCAGTGAAAAAGTGAGCGAGCGAAAAACGGCGGGAGGAGAGAATGGGAGAGCCTGGAACAAGCTACTGGTTGTGTGAAGGGCGAACTGTTTGGTAACTAATACGCGCACTTTGCAGAAAAAAAGCAAACAAACAAACAAAAGTTCTCACTAAACAGCCGCAGTATCAGTTTTTTCTTTTATAAACTTGAGGTCCATTTTCACCGACCTGTTTTGTTTGTCTCGGCCTAATTTTTCACGTAGTTTATGGACTCGTTCATTTGTAGTCAACGGTGGCTGGGGTACTTGGAGTAAATGGCACGCATGCTCTAAAACGTGTGGCACCGGTACTCAGTATCGCAGTCGCTTCTGCAATAAGCCAAGTCCAGCACATGGGGGCAAGCAATGTTCTGGGCCAACCAAAGAGACCCGGAAATGTAACACCAAGACCTGTCCAGGTAGGCTCACTTTTCGCTTTTATAAATTTATCGTAAAGAGAATAAGGACATGAAAACTTTTAGGTGGCCTTCTGAAGCATAAAAGGCGTAATCGAAATGGAAGAATAGGGCGAAAGGAGCTAAAAGGAGCAAACCAGAGGGACCCTGGGAACGCGCGCGGTGATTCATTTCAGTATTTTCTTTTTAAATTACGTAACACGATTACGTAGGTCGTATCTTGAACTCCTGCGAGGCAATGTCTCGTTCGATAACACACTCGGAGAATCGACCTACGCCTGACAATTTAGGCACTTATTCGATATTGAGTAATTAACCCGCAAAGATTTTATAGGTGTATTCTAGGACATTTTTACTGAAATGGCGCTTGCAGATTCGCTTACAGCTGAAAGACTCAGCCAGTGAAAAAAGGCGACATTTCAGTTTTCATAAAAGCAAACATCAAGGAATTGAAGAAAGATAATTTTTAAATCTGGGGTGTCTTGCCTCATATACTCACATGACTCCCCAAGTGTTTCTTCCGAGAAATTTTCGCTAAAACAATTATGATCACAACCGTACCGTTTCGCACTGATTGATCTATCGGGAATCTCTCTTAGTCAACGGCCGCTGGTCATTATGGTCGACATGGTCCGCGTGTTCTAAGACGTGTGGGACTGGAACCAAGACTCGAAAGCGATCGTGTACCAATCCCCCGCCTCAGAACGGAGGAAAGGGCTGCAAAGGGATTGATGAACAAACAAAGAATTGTTTGCTCAAGACATGTCCCAGTAAGTTCAACTTAAGTTTAAAAATAAGATTACTTCTTCTTTTTCTTAATAACATCACAATTATGTTATTAAATTCATCCACTTTGTCTCCCGTTGTTACTAATTGTATGTACTTATTGAGTTGTTTTTACTGCTTGGCACTGAACTAACGATAACAATAGACACTTTCTAAAAAGAAAACTGCTTCGTTTTGTATGTTTTTCTAACAATCGAGCGTTACGAATGATTAATTTTTTTAGTTGACGGTGGTTGGAGTACATGGGGAAATTGGTGCACATGCTCTAAAACGTGTGGCACTGGAACACAGCACCGCAGTCGGTCCTGCACGAATCCAAGGCCTGCGTATGGAGGGAAACAGTGCCCTGGAGAAAATACGGAGACCAGGAACTGTAACACAAATTCTTGCCCAGGTGCGCATGCTTTTTAACCAAAAGAACGCTGACAGTTAGGCTATATTCACAGTATACCGGATAGCTTCAGCGCCGGCGCGAAAAGATAGCCTGTATAGTGTGAACACAGCAGCCTAATACTCACACTCAATCCGACTTCCGTTTTCTTTTGTCTGTCGTACAATTGGCTTTCCATTTCGATTTTAACCTATTTTACGTTACTTTATTTAACTAATGCCAAGCAATATCATTGGCTAAAATAAAGGAAAATGATTTCAGTTCTTGTAACTTTTTAACAATCAGCGGCTGTTGGAATTCCAGCCATGGCTTAAAACCGTTCATATATGACCAGTAACTCAAAACAGCGTTAAGAGATTATTGTCCCTATCGATCCCCCCCTCTTAACCCGATACTGTCCATCGATTGAAGGTCGCTTTACACTATAGCAAGCCTTATTTTACATGAAAAGCAGGTAAAATAAAATAGCTCAACTTACTACTTGCTGCGGGCTGACTCTTTCTTGACACTTGGGCTTCCTGTTTTTCTGATCCTTCTTAGGTTATGGTGGCTGGGGTTCCTGGGGAACCTGGTCAGCATGTTCAAAAACCTGTGGAACTGGATCCCAAAGCCGGAAAAGAACTTGTTTTGGTTACAACTCTGGATATGACAAATGTCCTGGATCACATGAGGAGACACGTGACTGTAACACTCAAATGTGCCCCGGTAAGTCACGTCTTTGTTATCTTGAACAGGGAAACAGTCATTAAAGGAAAGATGAACAAAGCAAAAAGTAAAATAAAAACTAAAACGGAGAGATTTTCAGCATGAACGAGCAAACGATCTAATGAATGAAGTAACGCACGATAAACAACAAGCTGCTCCTCAGATGACCATCTGACTAAACACGTGACTGTTTTATTTGGAACCCTTTACAGTCAATGGCCGGTGGTCATTATGGTCGACATGGTCCGCGTGTTCTAAGACGTGTGGAACTGGAACCAAGACTCGGAAGCGATCGTGTACCAATCCCCCGCCTCAGAACGGAGGAAAGGGCTGCAAAGGGATTGATGAACAAACAAAGTCTTGTTTGCTGAAGACTTGTCCCAGTAAGTTCTCCCCCCACCCCCCTCAACTCTACGCGCCGACAATACATAATTTAAATACACGCACAATCACATCATTTTACATTGTATACCTACGGTACTGAAATGAACTGTAATTTGCACTAAAGCTGAACTACACTTGGATGAGGATACGTATCACGCGCGTTTAATCAGACTTTAAGATCAAACGACGCGGACGGCAACGAGAACGTAAAAAAAACAAAAGGTTTAATAAGCAGAACAACAACTTTGCACGTGCATCACGCTTTTTTGTACATTTCTTTCCTGTTTTTGCACGACTTCGACGTGAAAATGCCTAATTTGGCGTTTTAAGGAGGACGTAAACAAGCAACGACGAAATTTTAATTCTCTTTCTGAGTTTGAATATGGTCCCTTGAAATTTAGCTTCAGGAGGGTTCGCCTACATTTGACAAAGTAAGTGGGTAGGAATAATCGCTGTAAGGACTGAAAGAACGCAAATTCACTTTTTAAGCGACGTTCTTGCTGCCGTCCGCATCGTTGGATCTTAAAGTCCCTAATTAATGGAAAAGACGCATTATAAACTTTAACTGACCTTTTTCAGCTGGTCAGACGCACCGAGACAAAACAAGCGAGGACAAAGACAACGATGGGCGCTCTTTGTTTACGTCTTTACGCAGAACGTTTCTTGCGTCCTAGCCATGCGGCATGGCGTTTTTGTACCACGTGACTCACTAGCTGCAAAGGGTCTATTATTGTTATTATTAACCAGTCAGAAACAAGTGCGAAAATAAAGATCAAGATGCGGGGGAGAGGACGTCACTTTAATAGAGCTGTGTCACGAATTTCATCTAAATTCTAACAGTAGAAACTGTCACCAAATTGGGTGAAACAAAAATAATCGCTAAAGGAATTAAAAGAAGCTATTAATAACGGGGCAAATACTAAAATAGGCAGGGATACCGAAAGCGTTGAAGAAAATTAAAACGGATTAAGGTCACTTTGTGTTTATGAAACATTGTTTAGTCTTTTAATAATTCATTTTTGTTGTTTGGGAAGTATAACTGTTGGTCAAGAAGCTGCGATTCTATCGTTTACAAGAAATTTCTTTGTTAACGTTTAGTTCCATAGCGCATGAGAAAGTGTAATTGTAGCCTGCGAGCAAGCTCTCCGTGGCGCTCTGGCGGTGGGACGGGAAAAGGAAGGAGAGCTTGCAACTACGTCTCTGGAATTTGAATAACTGCATCAAAAAAGTCGTTGCGAAATGCTGATTGGCGGCCCCGGGTGACATTAGTAATGGCGTCATTACCCTTGGCACGTGGTTTTCAATGTTTGTTTACATTAGCGCTCGTTTCCGTCTCGCAATGATTGGCGGGAATCTGACGGCTTAGTCGACGGGGAGCCACAGGGGAATTGGAGGTGGAATTCAAATTCCAGAGACGTAGTTGCCAGCTTTCCTTTCTTTTCCCGCCACGCCGCCAAAGCGCCCCGGAGAGCTTGCTTGCAGGCTAGGGTAATTGGCACTATGAACAAAATGAACAAGAGAGCCGTGACACAGCACCTTTAAGAATAAAACTAATCCTTGCATTTTGTTACAGTGCTCTGGTAAATCACGCTTTCTTAAGTTGTACTGAACATGGTAACGGTCATAAAAATAAATAAGTAAATAAATTCACAAAACAAAGAAAAACTGCGGAAAGATTTAGAGCATGAACGAGCAAGCGATCTAGTGAATGAAGTAAACGCTGAATGAATGTAAAGCTGCTCCGATGGCAATCTGACTAAACACGTGACTGTTTTATTTGGAACCCTTTTCAGTCAACGGCCGCTGGTCATTATGGTCGACATGGTCCGCGTGTTCTAAGACGTGTGGAACTGGAACCAAGACTCGGAAGCGATCGTGTACCAATCCCCCGCCTCAGAACGGAGGAAAGAGCTGTAAAGGGATTGATGAACAAACAAAGTCTTGTTTGCTGAAGACATGTCCCAGTAAGTTCCTCTCATAACCTCAACTCTACACACTAACAGTAAATTTTTTGGCGCACACACACAACTACTGTAATTACATTCCTAAGAGGTAACGTTACCTGTTGTTCGTACTAGTGACGCTAATTAGAGGCGGATAATATACATCATATTTGAATGGAAAAAGCGCATTATAAATTTCTGTGACTGAGGTTCATGTTTGTCTTGTCCCAGGCCGTTTCTTGTACCCCAGCAGAGCACTTATGTACCACGTCACTGACCAGCCGCAAAGGGACTATTGTTGTTGATAATCAGCATTAAAAGGTTCGGGTGTGGAGATCCAGGTGCGGGAAGAGGAGGTCTATTTAAGAACAAGAATAATCCTTGAATTTTATTATATTATTTTAAAGTTGTTGTCAACGGCGGATGGGGAGACTGGAGCGACTGGAGCGCATGCAGTGCATCATGTGGACCTGGGAACAGCATCAGGACCCGGCGATGCGACAGTCCTCCCCCGGGTCCCGAGGGAAACCTTTGTGTGGGACTTCCATTGGAGAACAAACATTGTAATTTGAGACCATGTCCTACAGGTAAATATACAGAGCAAGACAAGCACATGTATAAATGCTAGTAAAAGAAAGCGGAAATTAACGTATGTAATCAAGATCAATTGAGGTTTCTGGGCAGCTGCCCACCTATCCCTCCCTTAAGTCACAATTTTGCCCCAAGTGAGAAGTTAGTGTAAATGTTGACTTAGGGGAGGGGTAGGTGGTCAGTTACCCAGAACCTCAATTGATCCAAAAACAAGAGCCGATACAGCCAACTCTTGCCTTGCGGACACCTCGCTATAACGTACACCCCGACAGCAGCTAAATCCCCTGCAAAAATAAATTACGGACGTTTATAAAGGACTCTCGCCAATGAGGACACTAACTCAAGGTCCCTACAGTGTCCGCTACAAAGGGAGTTGACTGTAGTAATCGGCTCCTAAAGAAACTTATTTACGACCCGAGTCTGACAAATGAATGGAGAAAGAATTACTGACAAAACAAAGAAAGAAACAAAGTAACGGCGGTAGAAAAAATAAATAAAGATGACAGGAACGCGATAGCAACCTCGTCCCCAGGGCGATTTCCTTGACGCTGCAATTATTTGGTAGATGACAGAAATAAACAAGATAATTCTGCAAAAAATTCAATTGAAATCCCTTTGATAAGGTTAGTCTGTCCATTATTAAAAGTGTGACACCTTATTTAGTACGCTGCTGAGTTACTAATTTCTAAAAAATGCTGACGTGCTGGCACATAACTCTTCCAAGCAGTACATACATTTAGGCTTTCCTACCCTTACTCTTTTAGTTGGAGTTGTTAACGGCGGATGGGGGAACTGGAGCGAGTGGAGTGCTTGTAGTGCATCATGTGGACCTGGGACTAGTATCAGAACCCGGCGATGTGATAATCCCCCTCCAAGTCCCGGAGGTAAATCTTGTGTGGGACTTCCCGTGGGTAACAAGCCATGTGATCTGGGACCATGTCCAGGAGGTGGGTGTGTTGCGTTACAAGTCAACATTTATACGAACTATCCAATCTAATCCTACGCTGAACAAAGAACAGGTCCCGGTTGTTCAAACGTTGGATAGCGCTATCCACTGGCTAAATCACTATCCAGCGGGTAAGCGTTAGGCAGTCCTATTGCGTTACCCAGTGGATAAAGATTTGTCCTGTGGATAGCGCTATCCACCTTTTCAAAAAGTGGGGCCAGTAATGTAAAGTAACAAACAGGGCAGGAGTTTTCAAGCGAGCACTTGCTGCCCTGAAAGAAGCAAGTCGCGGGTGTCTCGTGCATCGCACTTATTTACAGGCAACATATTTTCCGGTGATCGAACGATGTAACCACATGTTCAAACACAAGGGGGAAGGGGGTTTTCTTTTTCGGGGATGTTCGTCGTCTCGCTTTGGGGTGTAAATTGCAGAATTTGGTCTCACTTAGGGTGTTTGGGATGGAAAGTCACTATATTTGTCCATTGAGGTATCGCTTAGTACTGTGCATAAAGAAATGTGCAAAAAAATGCCCTGACACTGACCACGCAGAAATCTCCCTTATTGGTCAGTTTAAGCTTGGCACGTTGGTCTCCCTTAGGGGTTTAATTTGAATTTTCCGACGAGCATCCCCGTCACTTCTATACGGGAGTCCCCCCTTCCCCGGGGGCTGAACCTATAGCTCAAACAAGAGGATTTCGAAACCTTGTCAACACTTGCTTCGTTTTCATTAAACTTGACCCTTTACTTTGCGCTACTTGTCTCTGGTACTTCCGTAAAGTCCTTTGCTTACACTTCGCGTAATCTTTTGCGTGCTTAGCGCTCATTCATTTTAAACACCCCATTAAAAAGGGTCAATGTTACTAAAGTAGTAATTATCTAGACCAGACCGACATATCGTAAAACATTACGATTGTCATCGTGAATTCCTTTTCAATTGAGGGCGTGCAGACACAAGGAAAAAGGTCGACTCAAGTGAAGTGTGGAGGTTAAATAAGTGTCCCAATGATGAGCTTCTTGTGGTACTTTCTCGTTTTCCCTTCAAAAGAACTTCTGTATTTGTTGCTCGCTTACGCTTGTGCTTGAACCTGCAGATTGCTGGAGCGAGTGGAGTGACTGGAGCCAATGCACTAAGGCCTGTGGCTGTGGGAAACAATTCAGGGTCCGATTTTGCAACTGCGCGTACGGCCAAGGGCATAGCCAGTGCCAGGGGCCCGGAGAGAGCTCACAAACGTGCAACTGCAATGCGTGCCCGAATGGTCCCCATTTTTGATGAAGTATTTGTAGGTATAACGAAAAAGACTGTTTGGTACTCTAGCGGTTCTATGAGTTATATTTTACCACGTTTGTTTTCTCGCGGTTGGTGACTGAACGTCTTCCTCCCAATGTTGCAGCAGTCACTTCGTTCTTGAAGTCTCGGTTAAGGTTCAAGAATTTCCGCCATTTCTCTGCGCAGTGAGCAAAACAACCACGGCTCAAAAAATTTCTTCACCTCAATTCTGTCTAGTTGATAGTATTTCAATTCAAATTCTAGCGCAGTAATGTAAAATACATAAAATACTTACTGCGCTTTTCACAAACATGCTAACTCTGAAGTGCAAAAGCCGCCTTCACAATTGCGTTTTTCGCTGCCGTCAATCATAATTACGATCACAAGCAACGAACCTTGAAACACACAAAACGGATCGAAAATCAGAAACCGTGACCTTCTGAACTGTTACAGTAAAGTTTTGTTTCCTAAGAGGTCCGTTAAGATGATTGACGGCAGCGAAAAGCGCAATCGTCAGTTGGCTTTTGAACTTCAGAATTCGGATATTTGTGAAAAGCGCAGTAAACAAACTAGATCACTGGCCAAGCGATAATCGCACTTACGTCACCTATTGATATTTCATGTGCCAACCAGAAGCCATTGGTTCTTGAAACAAGATTCTTTCGTTTTACTCCTTACATATTTGAATAACACCCACCCACACATCCTCTGCAGCACCCAAGTTAGGGTCCAAACAGGGTAGTTGGCCGGTTCCAAAGCATACGTTAATCAAGTACATTATTGAAGCGCAGACTGGTAGTTCAATCTAATCAATCTAATCAATCTAACGTGTACCGTTGTACACAAGGCCCCACTTGTTCAAAAGGTGGATAACGCTATCCACTGGATAAATCTCTATCCACTGGATAGCTTAATTGGTTTCCCTAATACTTATCCACTGGATAATGATTTATCCGGCAAATAGCGCTATCAAACGTTTGAACAACCCGGGCCAGACTTAAGCGATAAGCCCGGGTTCCAGTCCCTCCCGGACCCACCCTCAAGGTCTTAAAATACCTGAGAACAATGTGCTGCCTTTGTTTCAAATCTAAGGGTCCCGTTTCCCAGCACCTTCACTGGTCTAACCCTTGTATGACGTAAAAGAATTTACACTGCTGTTCGTAAAGAGAAGGGGACCTAGAACCCACTGAAGTGGTCACCATTTCATGGGCTGGGGAGACAATTTCGAGTTTGATATCAGTTGGAAGGCAAATCCACCTCTTTTATCCCGTCATCGTGTTGACTCACACGGCGAATTTCACTAGTTTTAACATTAAATGTATCCTTTTTTCTCTTTTTCTTTTTAGGTTAAGCCAAGAAATCCCATTGAGGTTCATGGAAAGGGACATTCAATTTTACTTGGATCAACTGACTAGTTTAACTTGAAACTTTGTATTAAATAAGTAATAAAGGTTTTGAACTGAATTTACTATTCATAGCTTGTTTCAAATATCTTTACTTCACTATTTAGTTTCAGAAACACTTATAGATCTATTTAGACATACGTACATTCCAAACACTAAAGTAGAAATAAACATGTATTTTATATTACTGTCGTTTGAAACGGGATCTTCACCCGGATATGGAAATATTTTGTTTGTATTAAACAGCTGTTGCGCTGGGAGGTTTATATTTGCTCAGAGCGCAGGCAAAAGACTCACAGAACGGCCAGACTCCGACAGGTCATTTCCGACTCCAGGGAAAACCCAGGACACTAATGTTTCAAAATGTATGATTTGTTTGATCCCGACAAATACGTAATAATGATAAAAAAATAATTGTTGCACTGACCGAAATGTCCAAAAAAACAAACAATTCTTTAAGTGGTGTAGGAAAGAAAGAGCTTTGAACAAATTGAAGATATATTCATCTCCCTCATATTAAAAACAAAGAGGGTTTCCCACCGAAACCTTGATAAAAAATGATTCCTTTTCTGGTTCTAACACTTTTGCTCACCATCGCACTGCCGCACTTCTGCGAAGGGGGAAGCATCGACGCCAACTATGCTGAAAGCCCGCCGCAGTTATTCAAAACACCTTGTTGGTTGTGTGAAGTACCGATGAATACAGAATGTTTAACAAGCCAGTGGACTCAATGGATTTCATGCTCGTCTCCTTGAGGAAAACAAGGATACCAGTCGAGAACTAGGCTCGTCCATCATCCGTCATCTTGTCCAAATGGATCGTGTACACACGTGTTATCGAAGGAATGGCGGCCATGCAACAGGTTTTGTCACAATGGAGGGACACCGAATCAATGGTTTTGCTCCTGTCCGTTAACATACATCGGCGATTGCTGTGAAGCAGGTTTGTTAGTTTGTGTTGAGATGTGACATCGATCGGCTTCAAACAGTAGAATTTCAAATATCAAATCCAGTAAAATTGATTCAGTGTTCTCAAAAGCCCGCAAAATTTTAGTTCAGTTGGTAACAGCAAATGTAGTGTCACACGAAAAAAAATAAAATAAAACTAGCGATAGAGGCGAAGAGAATATATTTTAGTTCAACCTTAAGTTATATAAAGCGTACTTAACCACCAAAGCTAGTTGGTTGCCATCAGATCGACTGTTAAGACAAGGGAGTAACTTCAGGATATAACTTTTCCAAGCCCTTCTAGGTGTTTCAGAACTCACTTTATCGACCAGGTTTTTTTGTGTTCGACTTTACATACATGACCATACATGACCTCCCCCTTTACAAGTACTCTGCTACATCCTAGTAATAAGCAAAGACAGGGCTCAACAAAAACATCTATAATATTGAGACGTACAAAAAGTATCACGCGAGTCCTTTCAAAAATTGGAGTTTTCGTTTAAATGTCGCATAGTAGGGTTTTGTCAACAGACTCATACATTGTCTAAACAGGTCAATATTGATACTTAACCATGACCTATATAATTAAATAGTTGTCAACTTCAGCATCTGACTTCCCACAACGTAATAACTTTAGGATGGACCATTATATTGGCAATAGGGAAAAAGTGAAAAGCAGTACTTCTTTAAGTGTTTTCGAATAACAAACACTGAATCCATGGGCAGCGCGACATGTTACAAACCATTTAAGTACGAAAAACGATCCTTTTACATTTCTCTTTTACCATTCATTTGTCATGCATAAAAGTTATTTATCGAATTAGTGCAAACCATTCCCTTGTAGAGTTTTTGGGGTGGAGCGATTGGGGAGACTGGCGCAAATGCAGCAAGTCGTGCGGTTCTGGTGTACAAGAGCGCATGCGCATGTGTATTGGGACAATACGGTCCAACGCGTCTGTATGTGGTGGAGCAAGCACTGGGCGAAGTGTGGAGACTAGAGCTTGCAAAACGAAAGACTGTCCAAGTATTCCGCTTGTCTATTTTTGTTATGTTGTTAAAATGGTTTGCCAAGCGAAGACATACAGTTTAAATTCTAAAATCAAATCAGTGAATAGCACATTTTTGTTAAGCGCAATGAGAACGTGGCTCTCTCAAGTTTAGAGGTGGCGAGTATCTTTGTGGCTTTTTTGTAGCTTTCGCGGTCGGGAGAATCAAAGTGGCGGTAAATAATTATTTCGGTAAATCTCATCAGTTGTGTTACCGGATGGCCGATGACAGTATAGCCTCCCATGCAGAAGTTCTTAAGGGTTCGTCGTGCGTTCCTGCTACAGGAATACATGACGAGCCCCTAAGAACGCCGTCTGCGTGGGAAGCTAATAGGGACTTTAAGATCCAACGACACGACGGCCACGAGAACGTCGCTTGAAAAAGTGTATTTGCGTCCTGTCAGTATTTATAGAGGTTATTCGTACCCAATTACTTTGTCAAATGTAGGCGAACCCTCCTAAAGCTGAATTTCAAGGGACCATATCCAAGCTCAGAAAGAGAAATAAAATTTCGTCGTTGCTTGTTTACGTCCTCCATAAAACACGAAATTAGGCATTTTCACGTCGTAGTCGTGTAAAAACGGGAAAGAAATGTACAAAAAAAGTGTGATGCACGTGCAAAGCTGTTGTTTTGCTTATAAAACCTATTGTTTTCTTGACGTTTTCATCGCCGTCCGCGTCGTTGGATCTTAAAGTCCCTAATGAAAGTACTGGCAAACAAAATGTTAACCACCGTTTAAGCAAATACCCTTCACAAGGAAGAGCTCTTAAAAACCCAAATTAACGAAAAGAAACCCTACGCCTAAACGAAAAGCGAGTCAAAGCATCATCTTTTTCTGGCTGCCTAAGATCGAGAATACGCCCTGCTCCCAAAAAACGCGGCATCGAAAGGATAAAAGGATTAAAAGCGCAGTGATATTTTAGTATACGTGTATATGGTGGGCCACACTACAAAACGGAACAACCCAATGGGTGAATAATGGAACAGTTATAAAACGAATAAAACAAGCCTATGATTAGGCAAAATATACATCGTATTTTGAATTCATTTCTCATTTACTGGACATTTGTTGAATCCTATATATTAAAAAACGACCTATGGAACATCATTTGAAATTTATGGACATTTATGACCCAAAGTTAATCAGAAGATACATCTAAATTGATAATTCTGTTCATTCTTTCTTTTAAGCAATTCTGATTTTATATATTTTGGTGCGTACAAATTTTTGACAACACAAGAATACAAGTACAGTCTACTCCCGATAACTCGCACCTTCTAGGGAAATTGAAAAAGGTTCGAGTTAGGGGGAGTTCGAAGCAAATAACCGGAAATAAGAAAATGGGATGGGGAATGAATGCAAGTAACACACACACTTCAAAATTTGATTAATACACAGTGTATTAATCAAGTATTTAAAAGGTAAGGAAATGATCTGAAGGGAAACAAAAATTACTTCGAGTTAGAGGGAGGTTCGAGTTATCACGGGTTTGAGTTACCGAGGGTAAAGTTGTAGTAAACGTATGAAGGAAATCCAGGGGAAATCGATTTTGGCTCGAACTACTGCAGCGTAAGGTTCGAGCTACAACCAGTTTCAAAAGTACTTGAGACACTGTACCCTATTTTGGCTTAAATGGCCTGACCATGATCTTGCGCTTGTGACTCGCCCTCCACCCCTTATCAAAGTTGCTAGCAATACAAGACCATGCTCAAAACTTGGAAGAACACCTTTGAATTGGAGGGAGGAGGGAGGTCAGTATTTTATCTCACAGACCTGTGACTAGCAGCGCTTTGAAGCATGAAAGGTTCTTTTTTCGTGAGTGTCTCAACATTTTTGCAACTGGTTGAAGCGAGGGTTTGAGTTATCGGGAGTGGACTGTATACTTCCACCAAAATCTAAATCTGATTAATTCCATAGTAGAAATCGAACAAGTCCAGTCTCATAAACTGTTAGGTGTAATTATTGGCACTCAGCTTAACTTTAATGAGCATATTGATAATCTATGTAAGAAGCTAACACAGCGTATTGCTGTTTTGAAAAAAATCAGGCGTCATTTACCTTTAGATCAACGAATTCTTTATTACAATGCCATGATAAACAAACCATGATGTATGGCTCTAGTGTGTGGGTTTCTACATCTGTTGATAATTTAAACAAGGTCTTCAGGCTACAGAAGCGTGCCGCACGCGTTATTCTCAATGCGGATACTAGAGCAAATAGTGTAGATCTGTTTAGAGAACTTAATTGGCTACCTTTTTTTCATGAAGCTAAGATTAATCAGTGCCCATTAGTTTATAAACGTTTGAACGGGGTGTTTCCCGATTATATGCTAGAATTACTCAAACGAAACATCGACATACGTTCTACTGAAAGAAAAAGTAGATATGGGTCTTTGAATTTAATTTGTCCAAAGTATGAAAGAGAATCAGAAGGTGCTAGGACTTTTTAAGTATCAGCCTCTAGGTTTTGGAATTCACTTTCCAATGAAATTAAGTGTAGCTCTAGTTTACAAATTTTAAAGAAGTCTTGATTTAAGTATGTTTTGAAGTCCTATAAAGATGTTCATCACTTTACTATAGCTTACGCTATTCTACTTTATTCTCATATATTTTTTATTAATTCTTAGATAATTCATATTTTAATTGTTAAATCTCCTGGTTTTAATTACTTCATTATCTATATGTATTTGTGTTTATTTTTAATTTGTTTTGAGGGCCACGAGTTTATCAGTATTTTATACTGTCAAGTGCCACCCTCGAAAAATAAAGTTGATTATTATTATTATTATCATTTCTAATTCGAATAAATATCTTTATCAATTTTTTTTAAATCGAAATCAAATGAAATGAAATGATTTGTAAATAGTGCTTTGTCTGAATTTTTTTCTTCTTCAGTGAAATTAATTGTAAATAGGTTTTAATAGTAGTTTTGTTATCAATAAAAGGTTATAATTATTAAATTATTATTATTATAGTAATTAATATCATATTATACCTTATAAATGTTTTTCTGTTACGATTGCTTATAGGTAAATCATAAGTACCATAAAATACCAAAACTATTTGCGACGTTATTCACCGATGTATATAGAGCGTTTTCACATGACGTCACGGCGGCCATATTGGTGTTCCAAAACAATGAAACGGCGGCCATGTTGGTGTACCAACAAAATCCTCTGGGAGTTGAACTCTTTTCTCATGTAAATGCTTTCTTTTGTTCCAATAAATTAGCATAGCTGCTGGCCACGTGAGTGAGAACGCTCTATTAGATACAAGTGTACCTGTCAAGTATTCAACGCCGTATTCACCGCATCATTTTCCTCATAACAAGTGAAGAATTGTATAACTGAGATAGGTACGTTGGAGGTAAGTTAGGCCACATAACACCGCTCGACAAATAAGCAAGAGAGGTGACAGGTTCGAACTCACTTTAAGCGTCCATGCTTGGCCGGTGCCCTGGTGACGAGTTCAGTGGCTGCATTTCGTGGTTCCGGGACGAGTGAAGGGACTTGCGGATACGTTTCTCCATTTGGAATCCCATGAGATCTTTGCGGGTTATTATTCCCCTGACCCTGGAGTAAAGGAATTATTTATCAAGAACTTATGTACTTTTCACACACAGAAATTCTCACAAAAGCTCTGAAACTAAAGAGAGGTGGGTTCTCCCTCGTTTTGAAGTTGGAGCGATGCCTTACTATGCAATTCCAGCGAAATTCGCCTGCTTTGACAAATTGAGCTAGTTCAGGAGGGGATTCGCGAAGAAGTCTAAAGGAGCAAAAATTCACTTTACTAATGACACTATTACTGCCGTTGTCGTTAAGGTAGTTTCATCTCATGAGCAAGCAGCGACCTTTTTTCATTAAAGCAAACAAGCAAGACGGAAAAAACCCACAAAGAAACGACAACATACCTGTTTCTCTCGTCAACGACTGTTAAATGTCTGTTGGTAACAGAAGGTTAAGAAAGTGGGTCACACCTGTCTCTGTTTTCACTGGCTCAAGTAGACTGTTTACAGCCCCCTATTTTTTCGTAAGATCGTCAAGATCGAGCGCTTACCGGTCCGGCGGCCATCTTGCTTTTATATGCACCGAGAGGGCGGGCGTCGGGGTTTAAAGCGGTAGCGGTCACACGCCCCGTAAGTATATTGGACACTCATTCAAGATGGCCGCCCGTAACGCAAGGTGCTCGATCTCGACGATCTTACAATAGCCTGTCCACAGTCTATGGCTCAAGTGATAGTCAACGACAGCTTATCTGCCCCCGCACTGTTCTTGTCAACAGGCGTGGTCATTAATAGAATGTACTTTATATTGAACGAAATTTATTACTAAAGGAGAAACCAGTTTTCAGAAATAACTTAGCTACATCTTTGTGAAGATACCATTTATTGGTATATATGTCAAATAATTTAGGTCCTTTCTTGTTTGGGTATCATCTTAGTTATTTTCAATCCCCCCCCCCCCCCTCCAGCCCCACCCTAACACCAATTTGCCCGGCCGCGGTGACAAATATTTAACAATTATTCCTCGATCCGGAATGGGCTCTAAGTCAATAACCCATGAGGCCGAAGGCCGAACTGACTATTGACTCAGAGGCCATGAGAGCGAGAGGAGTAATAGACCTTTGTCACGCGGGGGCCATTTTGTCTCAGGAGATACGAGGCTAGCCGTGCATAAACAAAGCTTTCTAAATCTCCTGAGACAAAATGGCCGCCGCGTGACAAAGGTCTATTGTTTTAGTAAAATCCAACTGGCTGGTCAAAAATATTGAGACACAACAACTTTAGCTAGCAAAACGCGATTCAGCCGCCATTGTTTTGGTAGTCGGCTACAACGTATAGCCTAGTAATAGCTCAACCAATCAGAACGAAGCATTTATAATAGACCACTAGTTGAATTTTACTAAACGGTAATAGCTTTGTATCCGAAGGTATCGTCCTTAAAATTCGCTCAAGTCATTGTCAGTGTCAGTATCTTCAGTAAGCAGACATACCTCAAACCCAGTGTCCTAAATATGATGTAGGTTCTGTGAAGAGAGAACGTCTCTTGTACCGTGGGAGCGGAATGGTTCACATAAGGTGACTGCAAATGATACAAAAAGTTGCATACAAATCAGTTTGAATCCAAATGTGAAAAAAGGAGTACACTATGCATCTACAGCACCTATCTGCTCTTTGTTTGTCGATTAATCGAATCTCTTAATAGACTGCTTCAGCTTATAAGTTTTTTTCCCAATGAAGCTCCCGCGGGAATTTGTTACTTCCTTGTTATGTACCTCCACTATCGTGCGTTCCTCTGAAATGATCCGTGATCCGAGACCCCTCGGATCATAGCACATCAAAGGAACCGACAAATTCACCCTGTGATAGGATTCATCGATTCATTAAAGCTTTCCAAAGGTAAAGGTTTCCATATGATCGCTACGATCGCTGAGAAAAAAAAAGTTCAGCGATCGCAGCGATCATATGAAAATCATTTTCACTTGATTGCTATGATCGCTGCGATTGCTGAACGTGTTTTTCTCAGCGATCGTAGCGATCACATGGAAACCAGGGCCGGGTTGTTCGAAGCTGGGTTAAGATAACCCAGGGTTAGTGCGAAATTTGAACTTAGATATGAGGGCTTAAAAAGCAAATTCAGTTTAATTCACTTTGCCTACAATTTGATGACTGGATACTCTAAAAAGAACAGAGAAAATTACTGAGAGAGTGCTTTTGATAAAAGGATAAAGGAACCCGCGTTAAAATTTAACCCCGGGTTAACACTAACCGGCGTTCGAACAACTGGGCCCAGGCTTTAATGCACTATGATCCGGATGCTCTTGGATCACTGATTCCGATCCGGATCATCCCAAAGGAACGCACCCACAACATACCAGTTAAAGAGATCTATTCTCTGTTGCCCAAGAACATTTTTAAAAGAGACTAAGGCAGAGAAGAAGAGCCTCATTCAAAATATGAGGATAAAACCTTTGGACACTCTTGTTGTACTAGATCCCTGCACCCGCATTATTTTTGTGATCAGTTGTGAAATCCTTATCTACACACGAACGCTCTTAAAAGGGCACGTCTTGCTTGCTTGGAGATTAGATAAGAAATGAGGAGGCGATTAATTCTGCAAAAAAACAGGATTTCCTCGCTAAAAAAATTTTCACTTCCTACTTTATCGACGGTCTAGTATTCTTCAGGTTATTTATTATTTAAATCGTGTCCGACTATTTGTCTCTAAATAGACCTTTCCACGTTTTTTTTCCAACTTTTTACATGGACAAGCTAGGAAACAATCATTGAACAACACTAAAAGAGCGCCGTAAAATTTGAGAAATTGCCAAGTTTGAAAGTGATTTGTTGAAAACCAACGAAGATATAGCTCTTCAAAGTTGCGAAAGTTTACAGAAATTTCTATTGTGGGCGGCACAACACACTTGCCCCACCCCACCATACAGACGTCTGCAAATTTTCGCAACTTTGCTGAGCTATATCTTCGTCCACTTCAGACGTATCACTTCCAAATTTGGCAGTTTTACTAATTTTAAGACGCTCTTTACGGTGGTGTCCCCAACTGGTCCACGTAAAAAGTTGAAAAACTGTGGAAGCGTCTATTGATTAAGTACGCGCGTGTAAATACACGAAAATCAAAGGCCTCGATTCGAGAGAAATTACATCATTGCCTAAGAGCAGAAACGTGATTAACATGGCGCGTCATTTCAATCATCACCGAAAATAAACAGCATTCTAATCACAAGACTCATTTGCATACAATGAAAGTTTACAACACCTGACCAGTTAGCCTCACCATCAAAGTTTTGCATGAAGATTCTTCGTTTTTTCGACCACTGAAGTATTCACTTGTTTCAAAGTACTTAACGCTTTCTAGTGATAGAATGCGTGGACCGACCAGTTCCAGAAAACATCGACATCTTTCGCATTAAACTTTCCTAAGCTTTTTATGCATGGCTTTCGTCACGCCGCCATTGTTATCCCTAGTTTCCACGGTCTCCGCTGGGAACTTCTGGGACCATAAATCCCTTTTGGCGCGCAGACACGAAAAAAGAAGAAAAGATAAAGCAAGCGAGACTAATAAAGAAACTGGGGAGAGGAGAAAGGCTTAATTACTAGTCGTTTCAATTCAAACTGTCCATGTGCCCATCACGCTTTCGTTTGGTGATACGAATTTGCTTGCAAAGAAAGTGATTTCTAAAGAAATTGAAAGAAGAAATTATTAGTCCCGTTTGCTTTAGCTGCGAGCCAAAAGGGAGATCATGGTCCCAGGCGTTCCTGGGGAGGCCGTGGAAACTGGGGAAGAGAAACGAGACGTGTAACAGTGCCGTGCTTTATTTTATGAAGAAAGCTTAGGAAGGTTGATGTGAAAGATGGCGAACTTTTCCGGAACGGGTCGGTCCACAAATTCTATCGCTTGAAAGCATTGTTACTTTGTACACGTAAATAGTTTAGTGAAAGCGTCGATGGTGAGGCTATAAACTACAAAGAATACTATCGACCTACAGCATAAAGAGCAGGTGCAGCTGTAGTGTAAACTATTACTAGTTGTATGCAAATGAGTCTTGTGATGAGCATGCGGTTTATTTTCTGCGATGATTAAATTACCGCGCCGTGTTCATCACGTTTTTGCTCTCTGGCAATGATGTAATTTCTCTCGAATTGATTCTTCGTGTGTTCATACACGCGTACTCAATCATCGTCGAAAACGATATAAAAAGTAAATACCCTGAAGAATACTTGACCGTCGATAAAGTAAGTATAACTATATTGGCGTTATGCAGGAGCCATCCCTCTCGTGGAATAACTACATAGACTACAGTGGGCGCAAACCATCAGCAAAGCTCGGTATGCTTCGTGCAGCGCGCAAGGTCACTCCGCGTGAATTGTTTTTAACACTTTATAACGCCATGGTACTTCCAGTATTCGACTATTGTGCTGTCGTATGGGACTCCTGCAGTAAGGCCAACCGAGAGTACTTGGATAAGCTGCATAGGCGTGCCGCCATTATTATTGAAAGCTACAGACTCACAATCGCAGATATCTCACACTTTCGGTTGGCCTACGCTCCAGTCCCACCGGGACTGGAGCGTAGGCCAACGCATACTAGTGTTTAAGAGCCTTCATGGTCTGGCTTCAGCATATCCACTAAATGAATTTAGCCACTCGCGCGATTTCCATTCATGTAACACGCGCTACAGAGATTTGCTCCGTCTGCCACTAGCTAGGACAATCAAGTACCAGGGCTCCTTTAGGTTCAGCGGAGCCAAGATCTGGAACACTCCCGCTGGCCCTGAGGAGCGAACATGATTTATATAAGTTTGAACTTGGCCTTGAAAGGCCCTTTAGATCGCAGCCCAATTGAGCCTTCAATACTTTTGCTGTACTTAGTTGTTCTAATTTTTTTATCTGTTATTGTCGTTTGTGTTGTTGTTTTTTTTCTTTTCCTCTGGGCCCCATTTAATCCAGCCTCGTTGAACTGGGCACCACTGAATAAATATTGTTCAAAATAAAAAAAAATTAAAATAAAAAATAAAGTAGGAAGTAAAAAGCCTTAAGCAAGGAAATCCTGTTTCGTGTAAAATTAATCGCCTCCTCATGCAGTTCTAATCTAATCTCCACCCAAGCCAGACTTGACGATTTTAAAAGCGTTCTTGTTTTGGCTTGCTTGAACTTTACTTTACTAACTTTACTAACTCACCCCTTTCCAACTTTTGATATTGCAACATGGGGAAAATATTATAATTATTTTTACCAGTGTCGATTCTTACTAGATTGATGAACAAATTCTGGTAACGCGGATTTTCTGCGTAAAGATCTAATTGAGTGTTTAAGCGAGCAGCATCCTTGTGGTATCCTTGGTGCATCTACAAAAAAAGAGAAAGGTCAGTGTTTTTGCATACAAGAGCATACATATGATAGGTGCTGTCGTGTATTACATGAAGTGGTAAGCGAGATACAATTCGTGTAGACTTACATCACGGGTAGTGAATAAAGGAGCACTTGGTCGACTAGTTTTGCGCTTTCTTTCATGCCAATTTCAGTTGTGTTTCTCAACTAGCAAATCCTTCAATTTAAATATTAAGAGGATACAACAGGTACGATTTCTTTTTTCACTGGTACAAACCACGCAGAAGCAGAGTTCGATACTAGTCGATAGGATTTCCCTCACAGAATCACTGAACCACTATGTGCAAAGAAATAAACAGCACCCAGTCTTAATTTCAATGGTCAAACTAAAGACTTTCATACACAGACTAAGTGAACAGCTAAAAAACAGGAGTTGAAAAAACTTCAGCCAGAATTCCATTCAGGGTCAAGTTTTTCTAAGTCCAGTCAGCTATGATCCTGAGTTGATGGTGAAGAAAGCATATCAGTTGTCAAGATACGTAAAGCTAAGGTATAGGGGCAAGTAACCCAAGTAACCCAAGTCACCCAGGTCACCCTAGTAGTCAACCTAGTACCCCAAGTCACCCTACTCACCCTAGTCATCCAAGTCACTTTAGTAACCCAAGTCAAGTCACCCTAGTCACCAAAGTCACCTAAGTCACCCGAGTCACCCTAGTCACCAAGTCAGCTTAGACACCCTACTCACCTAAGTCTCCCGAGTCACCCTAGGAGTCACCCTAGTACCCCAAGTCACCCAAATCACCCAAATCACCCTACTCACCCTAGTCATCCAAGTCACCCTAGTACCCCAAGTCCCTTCAGTCACCCAAGTCAACCTAGTCACCCAAATCACCCTACTCACCCTAGTCATCCAAGTCACCCTAGTACCCCAAGTCACAACAGTCACCCAAGTCAGCCTAGTCCCCCTAATCACCAGTAAGTCACCCGAGACACCCTAGTAACTCAAGTCACCCAAGTCACCCTAGTCACCAAGTCAGCCTAGTCACCCTACTCACCTAAGTCACCCTAGTAGTCACCCTAGTACCCCAAGTCACCCAAATCGCCCAAGTTACCCTAGTCATCCAAGTCACCCAAGTACCCCAAGTCACAACAGTCACCCAAGTCACCCTAGTCACCCTAGTACCCCAAGTCACCCCAGTCACCCAAGTCATCCAAGTAACCCAAGTCACCCTAGTCACCCAAGTCACCCTAGTCACCAAAGTCACCTAAGTCACCCAAGCACCCTAGTCATCCAAGTCCCCTAGTCACCTAAGTCACCCGAGTCACCCTAGTCACCAAGTCAGCCTAGACACCCTACCCACCTAAGTCACCCGAGTCACCCTAGTCACCCAAGTCACCCTAGCCACGCTAGTCACCTTAGTCATCAGAGTCACCCTAGTCACCCAAGTCACCCTAGCCTAGTCACCCTAGTCATCCAAGTCCCCTTGTTGCCCTAGTCACCCAAGTCACCCTAGTCACCCTTTTCACCCAACTCACCCTAGTCACCCAAGTCACCCAAGTCACCCTTCTCACCCTAGTCTCCCAATTGATCCAAGTCACCCTAGTCACCCAAGTCACCCTAGTCTCCCAAGTCACCCTAGTCTCCCAAGTCACCCTAGTCATCCAAGTCACCCAAATCAGCCTAGTCACCCTAGTCACCCAAGTAACACAAGTCACCCTAGTCATCCTAGTCACCCCAGTCACCAAAGTCACCCAAGTCAGCCTAGTCATCCTAGGCACCCTAGTCACCATAGTCATTCTAAGCAGCCAAGTCACCCTAGTCACCCAAGTCATCAAAATCACTCTATTCACCCAAATCACTCTAGTCACCCAAGTCACCCTTCTCACCCTTCTCACCCAAGTCACTCTAGTCACCAAGTCATCTAAGTCACACTAGTCACCCAAGTCATCCTAGTCACCCAAATCGGCCTAGTCACCCAAGTCACCCCAGTCACCCAAGTCACCCTAGCCTAGTCACCCTAGTCATCCAAGTCCCCTTGTTGCCCTAGTCACCCAAGTCACCCTAGTCACCCTTTTCACCCAACTCACCCTAGTCACCCAAGTCACCCAAGTCACCCTTCTCACCCTAGTCTCCCAAGGCATCCTAGTCACCCAATTGATCCAAGTCACCCTAGTCACCCAAGTCACCCTAGTCTCCCAAGTCACCCTAGTCTCCCAAGTCATCCTAGTCATCCAAGTCATCCTACCCAAGTAACCCAAGCCACAATAGTCATCACAATGTCATCCCTTTTAACTTGCTTTGCGGAAATGTTGAAAACAAGTTGCACTTTTTTGGTACCCATCCTTCCGTACCTTAACCCTACATGCACATGCAGAGGCGAAATCATGTAGGCAACGTTTAAAAGACAACCAGGAGAACTCTTCCATTAGTCACAAATTTACTTAACTGATACCGTCTGATTTTCCTAATTTGATATTGAATAGATCAACCACACGTTGAAAAGGTTGGATTAACGTTTGAGAGTTTACTCTAAGGTGCTGTTAACATGCAGGTTGGGGACCCCAGAGAGGTGAAGTAACCCACCTACCAGTAGGTGGGGTAACCAGCCTGTCCGTATAATCTTTTATATGGTCACCCAACCTATCACGTAAACGTCATCACATTAAATGAGAGATTATATGGACAGGCAGGTTACCCCACCTACTTGGGGTCTCCCACCTCCATGTAAATAGGCCTTACAACTTTAATGAGCATCCACTGTGCAGACTACACTGTCGTAAAAGCTTCTCTTCTTTACCCCAAACAGCGACAGCAACAAATTTTTAAACAGCCGCACTCACCTGTTTGTAGTCAAGCCCGTTTATGTCCGACTCCTCTTGGTACAGTGATAGTTTCTCTCGAGAGCAAAATATATCTTCCCGAGACAGAAGAACCGTGATGTCGTTTCTAAAAGGCAACAACAGAAATGGTTATTGGCGATATTATGCCATCTTAGAAACGAAATAATTTTTGTGTTACATAAAGGGACTATAAATAACTAATAGAGTGTGAGTGTTAGTCAAAATCAAATTTTGATTAATTTTTCCGTCGTAATTAAATTATCAGCTTCCTTTGTCTCCCTTTCATTATTTGCAATAATTTAGGTTAGAAAAAAAGAATATCGAGAATCAAACTAGGTTAAAATTTTTTCACCTGAATTTCCTTTTTTACCTACAACATACCTATGCACCCCTCAAGCGACGGAGGTAAAAAAATCCTTATATTTCGAATGTTACGCACCGACACTCATATTTCGAGCTTAGGCTATCTGTGGTAAGACCTCTCATTTGCGGTTTTAGACATGTACCGCGCTGTGCATTATCCGCTACACAGGTTACCCAAATTTGTGTGCGTCAAACTCAGTCCCTCTCACCCACAGTTACAGGAAAAAGAGTGGCTCACGACAAGGCTATAGTCCTGGGAGGACAGCCGGCAAGTAACGCGCGCGGAAAGAGAGATGTCAGTAGGTAATGCAAGTGAGGAGGGAACAGTAAAAGGGGAGAAATTGGGCAGGTGGGAAGGTTAGAGGAAATTACCGGGAAGGAGTACACTTACACTAGACAGGAAATACTAACCGAGATATTAAACCTGAGAACACTTCATCCTCTCTGTCGGTTTTCACCACCACAGGGTACCCACCATGATGGGTATCTTGCAAAAGATGAGTGAGTCGAGACACTGACTCGACTTTGTGAACAACCTGAAAGATGAAAATGCGAACTTCAAGCATTTAGTTCCTGAGCGTGCGAGGAATTGAATCCTTCAGGTATGCACCGAAGAAGAGCACCCTGTACGTCTATACTTCCAAGTCACCTCGAGTTTCTTAAACACTATGAAAAATGCAATTAAGTGATTCGCTCCCAACCATCCTGGACCAAAGCCGCACTCTAACCGCGTGTGTCTCTGGGATGGTCGCTGATTAGTGCATCACTTCAGGATGCCGAAACTGCCCACCTACCCCTCCCTTAAGCCAACATTTTTACCTTAGTGAGAAGTAAGTGTTAATGGTGACTTAGGGGTGGGGTAGGCGGGCAGTTTCCCAGAAACGTATAATGATTCGTTTGCTTTTGGAAATAAAATGCAAAGAAAGTCTCAGAAACAAATGTGACCCTTGGATTTCTGCATAGAGCGATTTTCGTATGACCTTGAAAAAAGGTTTCGGTAAGTGTTCGTTTTTTGTTTCATCAGCCAATGGATGAAAAGATCAAAACATGGCCTCTTTGTTTTCCCGCGAAAGAAAACCCTAATATGGAGAAGACATTGTTCGATTGGCCAATCGTGTTGTAGTATGACGTCAAAGCGAAGTATCGGTTGATTTCTAGAAAGTTCTCGGGCATGAAGTTTTTTCACCTGAGCGTTCAAATCGCTCTATTTCCGTTCGTTTGTCGTTTCTGTTTTGTTCGCAGGCTTTCATTTCAGGGTCATACGAAAATCGCTCTAACCTTCTGGTATTTTCGTTGCATTCCTTTTAGCCAATCTAAATCCGGATTTTGCGATCGAAAATTCGATTTTTTTGTTCCTTTAAGGACTAACCCAATCTAAGATTGCAATCCGAACGATCTACCTCTGAACGTGGATCGTTCAGATTGGTATCTCAATCTGGTTTCAGATCTTTGTTCCATTTAATGAAACTGCTTTTCGATCACAAAAACGTGCTCGTTCATCAATAAACACAGCAGGTCAAGGTTAGTTCAGGCAAAAGTTATTTTCTACTCCTTCGTTGTTCTATGCCGCTAAAGGATTGTAGTATACTAAACTCGAGTTCCACTGTCACTCTAAATCCGTTAAGAAGTGAAAATGCTTACAGGGTTCGTACCCGTTTTTGAACAAAAAATTCAAGGACTTTCAAGGACACATTTCCCATATTTCAAGGACTCTATTCAATTCAAAAAGAGCCTTAATTCTATGTCTTCTTTAGTTCTTCCACAACATAGGTAATTTTATCTCGAAGGTCTTTCTGTGTTTGCTTCTTTTCCTTTGGAGTTCTACTTAAATTATACAGTTACCACCGAAATTCAAGGACTTTCCAGCACCTACCGCAATTTTCAAGGACTTTCAAGGCCTTGAATTTTTATTTTAAAATTCAAGAACTTTTAAGGACTTTCAAGGTGTGAAGGTGTGTGCGAACCCTGCGCTTAGATTTTCTCACCGAAAAAACTATACTGGCCAATGTCTGTGTCAAGAGCGTGCTTCTCAGCGCTTGAGAATTCGTAATTGTCTTCTGAAATGTTCTTGAATCAAATTCCGGATAATTTTAAGTTGACGCGGGAGTCCCAGCATGAAACACCACTAGTTAAAGAGCAATTTTTTTCCCTTTTTCCATGAGAAGATGCTTAATTTAGCAGGAAGACGTAAAAAACGACGCGTTAAAATTGAGAAGAAGATCGGAGCGGCAGGCAGCTTCTGTATGGATCAATCTTATTTCAGATTTTTGTTCCGGCTAGCACGAAAATCCAAACAATCTGGATTGTCCAAATCCGAAAAAAGTTTGGCTAAAAGGAATGCAACCTTTTAATCCCCTTTTTCAGGCATGAAGCTCCCTAAAAGTTTTTTACAGCAACTTCCGGTTTCAAATAATAAAAAGGTATGAGTTAATTCTGTTAAACTTACAATGGCCGGCGACGACATAGCATCTCCAGCTTTTAACAACTCCAAATTAATCCTAAAAGAGCAAAGAATGTTGCTTACAAGAAAAAAAGTCAATGAAGATTTTTGATTAGCTGGGGAACACGGTGCGAAGAAGGAAACAAAAACGTGATTGATGAGTAAATCAATGAATTGCTTTGTGTTGGTTTTCGCATTTATGTCCCGCTCTCTGCATGACAACAGTTGTTGATATTCCTTTGCCTTTATAAACTTGAATTCGCAACTCAAATTCGCAACCCGGAAATTTACGTGAATCACAACCTTTAACAAGAGTTCAGAACACTCTCACTTGCAATGCCTTTTTTTGTGAAAATGAGATTTATTTGCATGGGAATGTACCCTTATTTTCATATTAAGAGCTTTGAAACAAGAGCCTTTGCGTAACTCGCGAATGGCCAATTTCAGATGGATTTGAGAGAGCGAGACTCGTTTATAAGTGGTATTCCTCTTAGTGTTGCCATCATAGTCAACTTAAAACCTTGCCGAATGTCTAAAACTGAAACCAAATCTCTAAAGACCAGTCTAAACCTGAATTCACGACTTCAGCCATGTACAGCAAACTCAGAAAAATCAAGGAATCAATCAGGCCCGAGTTTCTCAAAAGGTGGATAGTGCTATACACTGGATAAATCTCTATACATTGGATAACGCAATTGGTTTCCCTAATACTTATCCACTGGAGAGTTATTTATCCAGTGGATAGCGCTAACCAGGCAAACTCAGAAAATTCAAGCACGGTGAGGCCAAACCAGCCCCCAAAGGACTTATCAAGCAATGGCAATTTTGGTTAATTTAGAATAACTTTGTTAGCTTACACCCTTTTCTTACCAAGCTTTGCCTGAAAATAAGGAACATCAAGCCAATCAAAATGGTTTATAGGATGACACCCAATGTCAAATTACGACGTCATATTTGTTGACGTCATTCATAAGTACTTGATAAACTTTTGAAAGTCTCAATTTTTATACTGTTTTTGACAGAAATATTCAAGGGAAGTTGAAAGCTGAAAAAATTTCCCCAATATCGCAAATATGAACTCAGATATGACATTTTGAATTTGGAACAGTTCTCCATTTAAAAATGGAAACTTCCATTTAAAAGTGGAACTGGAGAGTAGGGCCTTTTTCTTCGGGATATTTGTATAGGTAATAGCATGATTTGTAGTGATATTTGGCATAAATACCACGAGTGATATTTCAACATTGTTATACGTAATTTCACGAGCCGTTAGGCGAGTGAAATTTGAGACAATTTTGAAATATCACGAGTGGTATTTATGCCAAATATCACGAACAAATCATGCTATTATTTGTTTATACTACTACCCGCAAAAGGTTTGTAATTTTCACATGTAGGTATTTCAAATTAAGCTGAAATACCACTGCTCTAAGCCAATCAAATTACAGAAATTTCTCATGTAGTGGTATAACACTGATAATCCAATCAGAACGATCTTTTGTAAGTGCTATTAAGTGTGCGAGATCATCCCACGTTGGATTATCAGTGAAATATCCCGAGGAAAAAGGCCTTACTCTCCAGTTCCACTTTTAAATGGAAGTTTCCATTTTTAAATGGAGAACTGTTTTGGATAAATTGGCACCACAAAAACGAGGTACCCCCTTGTAAAATAAGTCTAAATTTAAGAGTTTCACTGTCAAGTTGCCCTTGCTATTTAAGTTACAAATAACACATCTTTACTGTCGAGAGCTAAAGGGAAAAGAAAAATTTGAAAAAAGAAATTCCTAACTGTGCAAAACCCTGGAAAACAGCTTTGTGACGTCATAAAATGTCACATGATCAATCTTTTGGTTTGTAAAATTAGTGTTTTTGAGTCAAAAAACGAAAATCTAAAATGATACGATTTTGGCCAACTATAAAAGGTTTGTACCACCGGAAAATCAGCTTATTTTGCAAAAAACTGTGAAAAAAATATCATGGGGATATTTTTTTAAGAAAAACTATGGTTCTGGAGCGTGCACTTGAATTTCTTTTAAGTCCCATAACTCGGGTTTCATGTATCGTGGACAGAAACGGTTTTCGCTGTTTTACTCCTCTTCTAAAGCTATTTCAGATGACGTAAGATGACTTTAAAAATTAAAAACTGCATTTAACCCATTTGGGTCATGTCAGCCATTGTAACGTCACAATTTGACATTTTGCGTCAAACAAAAACTTAATATCATTTGGTCAACAACCGTAGTGTATCTGGCGAGTTTGGTAGAGAAACGAATGGAAACGTAAAACATACGTAAATTTAGCCTTAATAAGCCAGGGGTGGTTTGACCCCACCGTGCAAGGAATCAATCAGGCCCCAATTGTTCAAAAGGTGGATGGTGCTATACACTGGATAAATCTCTATCCATTGAATAACGCAATTGGTTTCCCTAATATTTATCCACTTGGATATAGGATAGTACTGACCAGCTTTTGAACAATTGCGGCCAGCTACGCGCGGGAAACACATGAGAATAGTACGATCATGTGTCGTTTGAAGGTGAAAGTTTACTAATAGGGAGCTAAAGCAAAGGCGTTGCCTGAGCCACGCACGTCAACCGAATGCGAGGCCTTAAGTTTCCTTTTAAAATGCCTTGACACTATTCAACCCTAATTGCTAAGTTTCTTTACTCTTACACATACGATTTGTCCGAAATATTGGGCAAAACCACTGCTCATGAATCCAAATAGTCCATTTTCGGTGTACAAACATGCGTTGTTTAAAACGTCTTTTAAAACGTGGGAGGAAAAAAACTGGGACAATCTGAGAGACATTCGACTATAACGAACTTACGCTTGTGATCCCTTGTGGAGAATAACAGGTTCAGCAAGGAAGGGAATGCAGTTTAATTCCAGCAATGCATAATAAAGAGGATGAGTGGCAAAGTCACCGACCCACTTCGCTACCATAATGGCGACCATGATCGGCAACAAGAACTGGACGTCATTTGTGATTTCCATCTGAAAGTCCAATTAATTTGAAAGAGATACAATTCTTAATAGTGGTTTAATGCTAGCACTGTTCCACAGGATTAAAAATATTTAGCAGTAGGTTGGCTATTTCTTGTTCGAATAACATGTCAACATTTCCGCCATTTTCTCCAGCTCTACCAAAGCAGCTCAAAGCAGCTATAATGCCCAGTTTAAACGTCGATCTTTACATGTACTGAACTAAACACCTATTTAGGTCGACCCAAAAGATACAAGTTCGACGGTTAATTCAGACGTCGAACTTAATTAGCTGGACTCAATTCACTTTCACGATGTACAATGGTCTAAAATGCTTACCAATGAAAATTTATTTTAGTAATTTATGCATTAGGTTCGGCATGTGAGAAGTTCGACGTTTGAAACGAAATCACTCCACAGTCGAAATTCCAATGTGGACCACTTGATTTTAATTAATAGGTCGACGCAAATTCAGGATATGTTGGACTTTATTGATTCAAACATCGATCTCTTCATGTTCTAAATTGAAGAGATTAGGTTTGCTACATGAAAAGATCGACGTTTGAACTGGACCTAAGGAAACGCAGCCTCGTCCCCCATCTCCTGTACTGCTGATGTCATTTTCCTAGTTATCACAAACTCTTCCAAATTTGGTCAACACCAACTTGTCATGAAGAATTAGCTGAGGGATTTGAGCCAATCAGAAACGGAGAAATATACTAAATGAATAATAATAAAAGATAACGAATCGCTCATTAAGAGCCGGTTCTTTTCAGTTTTGACTTACCATAATCACCGTTAATGACACGGTTAGTCTTGACACTCCACCACAAAATGATGCTGCACCGATAAGCGCAAAGGCCCCTGGATCCATCCACGCCCAGTAACCTGATGTAAAAATACAAAGCCAGCCAGAACATACGATTACTTTCAAATCCACTTCTTTATGGGTTGCACAGGGGACTTCTTGTAACTGCAAACTACTGTCCCGAAGGTCATAGTCAACTAATGGAATGTCATGTTAATTGACAAAAGTACGATTTTTGTTTCCCTAACCTGTTTATGAATATCCGCTATAAAAGTTACAACGATCAAAACAAGCTTCGCTAGATTTCCAATCAAATATAACCTAACGAGTCAAAAAGGCTCGCCCTATAGACCAATCAGAATGAAGAGAATATCTAGCTTAGGGGAGGGGTACGTGGGCAGTTTCTCAAAAACGTATAATGATCCATTTAACCCTGTCAGCAGGGCAAAAAAAGACAAAGGAAGGATCTGTCGTAGTCTACGTTGCAGCCGGCTCACGCACTCGTCTAAACCAGGCTATATACAGAAGGTTTAGAGCGTCTGTGATGCAGGCAAGCTCTGTCGGCAGCGTGATTTATCTACTGTTTTAGCTGCATTAAAAATCGCTGCAACGGGATGAGAGGCGGCTGTGTTCGCAGGCTATATCTTTTCTTGTTTTCTCAAGTTGGCGCGAAAAAGCACACTCGTTTGACAGCCACACACCTGTTGAGTGAAAACCGAACATGTCAACCATAGCTCTTCCAATAATCCGTCCATACGTCCCACCTATAAATCTAAAAAGATTAAATCTCTACGTGAATTGGTGACCATATAAAGTACTTTATTATTCATTCCAAATATTTCTTCATTTCTGATTGGCTAAAAGCACATGCATAATTCACCATAACCAGCTACTGTTGACCAAATTTGGAAGAATTTTGCGATTAATCAACCGATGACGTCAAAAGTCCAGCACGGTCAGCACTTTTTAACATCTGTCGAAAGACCCTTGGACACCTTATGAAGATTACATAACGTAGTATTCCTTATCGTTTTGGATTAGCCGGTTAAGCACTGCGTTTTACAGATTAGGGTTAAGCACTGCCTTTACTGATTAGGGTTAAGCACTTCCTTTACTGATTAGGGTTAAGCACTGTTTCGAAACTGGTTAGGTTCCTTTTTGGGTTGGGCTTGATGCTATGTGTAATCTACCTTGTGTAAACTTCATAAGGTGTCCAAGGGCCTTTCGACGGATGTTAACGAGTGCTGACCGTGCAGCACAGTTGCAGCTTAATGCACCGTTAACCGAGAAGACCTGGGGATGAGGTTGAGTTGTTCTTGGAAAGAAAAATGGCCGCCTCGCACAGGCTCTATAGTACAAACTCAGTAAAGCCAAAGCCGGCGGCTTATGCGGCCTGTGGTCAGCGAGACAGAAATTATTTTAGGTAGAAATGAAGACTCTAGGCTAAATTACAAAACTAAAACAAGATACAAAACTGAAATTACCATAAGTAAGTTTACAAGCATGCAGTCCTATAACAGAGACAAAACTAATGACAAATAAACTAACAATAAACTATGAGAATCCTGCGCTAGTTCAATTCAGGCTTAAAAAGTGAAGTTTTAGTTTCTTTTTAAAGTTAGTAGTGGTAAGGCTGTCACGGACAGTTTTAAGCAAGTTGAAACAAGAACGAGTTAGATAACCTTGAAAATCACGATTAAAGTGGAGGAGCGAGGAAAGAGAGGCAGGTAGAAGGCGATTAAAGTGTGAGAATACAAAACAAGAAACATGGAATTTGTAGAGTAAATGGAGAGAAAGAATACTAAGCTTCACGAAAAGAGTCTTAGAACGTGTTCGTGGAGGAGAAAAGGTGATAATTCGAATGGCTTTCTTTTGGAGTAGATAGAGGGGTTCAAGGTAGGAGGCAAATGTAGATACCCAGATAGTAATAGTTGATATAAGGTAGAAAGAAGGAATAATATAAGGTTTCAGAGTGCCTGAGTGTAAGTATCGTCCGGATTTAGACAAAATTCCTATAACCTTAGCGACCTTGTCACAGATGGAAGTGATGCACGGTTTCCATGAAAGGTTTTCGTGAATAATTATTCCAAGAAATTCATGTTCCTGTTTATGTTCATGCATTATCGAGGTGAACTTAACATCGACGAAGGTAAGCATGTTTTAGCTTTTTTAAAAAATAGGAATTATTTTGAATAAATAATAAAGCAATTAATGAATTCAGCTTTCGTATGATACAAAGAATTACCGCTATGCAGATCTCGGAGGATGTTATCCACATCGGCCCTCGATCTGCATAATTCTTCATATCCTACTTAGCCTCATTCATTAATTGCTAAATGATACTAATAACTGAGCCTGGCAGAATCAAAGCAAGTTCACAGAGAACCTGACCAATCACAACAGGTACAAACGGTCCCATTAACCAATCAGAACTCAAAGAAAAGAACATTTAGCTGCGGATCAATGCCAAGCGAGGGAAAGTAAGTGCATGCAATCAACGAGTTCTTCAAGTTGGCCAAAGGCTTGATTAGTAACACAACACAGCTAGTAACACTTAAAAAGTCCTACTCACACCAACAAAACATGTTACTTCAGTTAAACTAAAACAAAACGAATATCAGGAAAAGAAAACTTAATCACAACTGCCTTTACATAGATTTGAAGTAAGTTTCGACTTATGCTTTCCAGCCTTTCAATTGTGCCACATTTGCAGCTGACAAAAATCATTAGGAAGTTTTTATGAAGGAAAACATTAAACCGTGTTTAACAAAACAGATTTTAAACATGTTTTAGTTTAGTCTGAATGGGGTATAAGTGAGGATTCAACGCAAACTACAAGTGACTAAGAGTTCCACGCATACGAAGTAGTTGCAGTTTTAACTTTTGAAAACTTGGGAAAATGCCACAAGTGTCTTTAGACAACTGCATCGTACATGTAGGGTTCAGGCTACCCTTCCTGATCTTAGCACAGGTTTCCCAAGCATCCTGAACGCACAGAAATTGTACTTACAACATAGGCACGACCAAACCGCTAGAGATAGCAGTTCCAGCTGACCAACATGCTAGCAGAAAGTAGATTACTAAAACTGTAAACAGCGACCTGAAAAAAAGAGACAAAATCCATCTACAACGTTCGATATTTGCTTATTATTAGAAACTTCAATCATACTAGATTTAATGATCGAGATATGTGATATAAATATACTTTTTCAGCAAGTGGCGAAAAAAATCATGGTGTCGACTGTGACCCAATATATCACAAACGAGTGCGAGTGTTTGACTGAAGTTTTGGTATTGTGTTCAATTCGTTTTGTTTTGAGCCATGAATCTTGATGTCCAGTGAGAAGACATGAAAACCACACGGTCAGCACTCCTTAACATCCGTCGAAAGGCCCTTGGACACCTTATGAAGTTTACACAAGGTAGATTAAAGTATACATAGCATCAACCCCAACCCCAAAAAGGAACCTAGCCAGTTTCGAAACAGTGCTTAACCCTAATCAGTAAAGGCAGTGCTTAACCCTAATCAGTAAAGGTAGTGTTTAACCCTAATCTGTAAAACACAGTGCTTAACCGGCTAACCCAAAACGATAAGGAATACTACGTTGTGTAAACTTCATAAGGTGTCCAAGGGCCTTTCGACAGGTGTTAAAAAGTGCTGCAGACCAAACCACACATGGTTTTGATATGTGATCGAAAACACGTGTGGTTTTCATCTGTGTTTTGATTGGGTATCAAAACTCATGTACGTGACGAATTTAGCCATGTTTTATTGGCTATCAAACATATGAATAATTAATAAGCTTTAGAATATGCAAGTGAAACCTCTTTAACAGTACTTTACCAACATGATGGTGCCATTTTCCTTTCATCAGACACAATAGCTAAGTCCACTCTTAAATATACAAAAAGCCCTGCCAAGAATCAGCTCTGTGCAATATCTCATACGTGAGATATTTGGAAAAACGTTTTCCCCAAATTTATAAAGCTGTGTTTAGAGACGCCATGCTTGTGTCCCTTGCAGGGGCACAAACATGGTCGCCGGAAACCAACAGAAACCTCTGTTTTTGAGTTTCCATACTAATGCGTGAACTCTTCGGTTGACGAACTCATAAAGATTAAAGTAATATTTACGTTAAGATAGCGAAATCTCCCAAAATCAGTAACGTTTTTAACCCACATAAGAACTTTCCCGGTCGCCAGCTAAATGCCGTGTCATGTAAAAGCCTGGAAATTAAAGCGTCCTGTATCCCACAACGAAGAACCCTTTTAGACCGAGAATTTGTCTGTATAAAGGTTTTAAGGTGCTCTAGTACCAAATGAAAGTAGAAACTCAGAAGAGGCGATAGTTTGTAAGTTTGAACTTTGGAGACGTCATGTGAAAACCAAGAATAGCACATTCCAAATTCAATCTCGAGAAACATTCGGAAATTCACAATGAAAGTAGTTTAACTGCTTGAAAAGAAAAACAGCTGTGAAGTTACTTATAATAACCGCAGAACATTATTTTCAAAAGTTTTTTAAGTGTTGGAAAAAAAAAAACAACTACAAAATGAGATAAAAGAGAAGAGCTTCTGTTCCGCTATAGCTAGAGAGAAAATTGTTCTATAAAGCTTCAATGCTGAGAAAATTATTTTTTGGAAACTAATACAAGTTTGAGATTTTGGAGGCCACTTATAATTGTCTTGTCTAAGGTTGCGTTAAACAATTATTGCTACATACGCGTATCCCAGCTTATCAGGTGTATTCCTGGAGAACAAGCGATGAATGGCTTTTTCTCCAGTTGCAAATAACAACGTGGCAACTAAAGAAAAAGAAAACAAAAGAAATACATCCCACAATGATTAGAAACCACGATAGACATCTCCAAGAGCTACCACTAGTAATTAGGGGAGTGATCGGAGGTTGGGAATGGAAAAGTGGCATCAATGTCTGAGAGTCACCCTTCCTTCTTACATTTGGACTTTGCATTGATTCCTTTTTTGGATTCTCCAACGCTAATACCGCTTATTGTCCCCAAAATGATTTTAACAGAACCTCGGTACGTCAAAGTGTTTTAAGGCAGGGTGCGGTTGCACACCAAGCCCCAGTTGTTCGAGAGGTGGATAGCGCTATCCACTGGATAAATTACTATCCAAAGGATAGCGCAATTGGTTTTCGTAATACTTATCCTCTGGATAGCGATTTATCCGGTGGATAGCGCTATCCAACTTTTGAACAACCGGGACCACAGGGGCGTAGCTAGGGGGGTCCTGGGGTGCCCGTGACCCCCCCTTGGTAGGCCTTCTTTTGAGCAAACAACCTACAATATTCAGGTGGAGAAAACGCTATGACAATATCTTGGCCGTAAAAGCCATTGTTGAAAAGCCCACTTTTTTAAAATTTGTTTTTTGTAAAGTATTTTCGTCAACGGCTCTTGTAGTCGGCGATCCCCGGATGGTGATCTGGTGAGTAGCCCCTGTGACCCCCCCTTTGAAAAATCCTGGCTACGCCCCTGGACCAGATCTTATATCAGACGCAACTTTTAACGTCTGGAGCTATAGGAACGATGGCGGCAACGGCAACGAGAACGTCAAGGGCTCATGTGATCCTATTGCGACCCTCTTCTTATCGCTTTGAAAGGCTGTCCCCAAACTCCACGCCAAGAATTTAATATACTAGAAACTACTGAAAACGTTTGAAAAATTTCAATTACTGAAAATGTTTTCACTCATAACCACATTCATTACCCCCACCCCACCCCCATTCCCTGGTTACCTTCATTAAAGGAAGAGTTGGTAAACTCTGTTCCATTGACGACTCTAGTGATTCCTACTGGACAGGTGTAGTTCTTGACGTCTCTCTCAGTGAGCAAAGGACGCTGACTGCCTGTCAAACACTTTTCACCAGGATAGAACGTCATGTTCCTTAGACAATATTATTTAAAAGAGATGGGGCATTAGCAACAAGATTGTAAGGGTGCACATTTGCCTAGATAGTTTAACCCAGGTCACTAATGGCGATAAGTGATGGATTTGAAAAAGATCTTTCTTCAGTCAGTGACAGAGAGGAATCAGAAGAAAATCTGAGTTACACAAAAACTCCTTGTCTCGTTTTGGCGTAAAACTTTGGAATGAGATAACTTGTCATATTAGAGATCTTCCTAAAAAAGGAATTTATGAAAGTACTTCACGGATTGCTTTCCGATATCTTAAAAAGACAAAATGACTATATCAATTACGCCATTGATAATTAAAAAGACTGAATTGAAAGTTGAATAGTTTCTGTGTAAAATTATATGCTTTCCGCTCTCCGTCAATTCCTGTTTTGTTTTCCTTAGATGTAATGGTAATTAAAATAAAACTATGATAGAAATAAGAATGACTGTAACTTCAAAATATTTTCCTTCCTTTCCTTTCATTTTATTTTTTTCTTTTTACCAGGCCGGCTAGATTAGCAATTGCTATATTGCGGCCAGTCTGTTGTAACTATGATACCATTTTTAATAAATAACGTTGTTCAAAGTTGAAGTTAGGCATAAGTTCTCCCAGCTGGAGTCGAATCCTTGATAACCTTCTTGTTTCTAGTCCAGATGCTCTATTGCTGAGCTATAAGAAACCTGTGGCAGCTCAGGTTCATGTTTCAAACATTCTGAATACTGCAAGGTGGCAAGTTGACGATGATTATGAATGTGAAGATGAATTTTAAGCCTGGTGACTAGCCTAAGAAAACAGACGACATTCGCGATGCCACCACTGGTTTCTCCGCGAGAAAGCAATGCAAAAAAACCATACTGGAGATCCTTTGGGTAGTGCTTCTGAGTGGCTGAAGCAAATTCCTCGCGTGGCATGGCCAATCAGAAGCACTACCAGGATCTGGATAGTGACGTCATCAGTATACAATTTCTGAACTTGTTTCTCTCAGACGTCATTTCACGGGGAAACCAGTGGTGACGTTCTGAAATGTCGGCCTGGTGAATAAAATTAAAGAGAACGATGTTTCCTCAGGCAGTGACAAATAGAGAGAGTCAATAGAGGCCTGGTGCTGACTTTGCTATCGCTCTGTTTCCTTAATTCATTTGTTTCTTCTGCACTCTACTTTCTGGTCTCACTTTTTCGTACAACAGGGTTTGTATTGTTTATTTTAACAAAAAATTCAAGGACTTTTCAAGGACTTTCAAGGACACATTTCTTATTTTTCAAGGACTCCAATCAGTGCAAAAAAGAGCCTCGACTCTATGTCTTCTTTAGTTCTTCCACAACATGAGTAATTTTATCCTGAAAGTCTTTCTGTGTTTGCTCCTTTTTCTTTGGAGTTCTTAACTTAAACTACGAAGTTAGCATTGAAATTAAAGGACTTTCCAGCACCGACTGCAATTTTCAAGGACTTTCAAGGGGCGTGAGAACCCTGTTAGAACAGGGACAAAAACCTCTCAAAAAGTCCCTCGGACAAAATTTCAGGCAAAATGTTTGCAGACTTATTTTCCCATGTGAGTGTTGAGGGCAATGATTAAGTTCAACAGGTCACCAATGCAAATTGCTGGTTAGAACGAGGGTTGGGAAGTCATAAATCTAGAGAAATCTATTATAAGGGGCAATCTATCATGTCAATCTCATGGAACAGGGTCTGCTGACAGTAAAAAGTCTAGATTTAACGTCACACGCAAAAATTCAGACAAAATTGAGCCAAAAGAAAAAAACAGCCTTAAAGTTGACGTAGTTAACTGTTACGTTCCTGGTAATTTTATTTAAATTGTTGAGATCCGGAATGCCCTCTGTGAACAAACATTAAGGTAGTACCATTACCTGGACCCTTCAGATGTAAAACTGCTTTGAAACGAGGTGCAAGGGAATGCAGCAGGCAAAAATACAGAGGCTGTACCGGTTATAATCTGCAGTACAATAAACAATATGGGATTACTTAATTAAGTTTATTCACGTTTAATGGAAGTGGAGCTGTGGAGCACACAGTACCAGCAGTAAGTTGCAGCTAACACTGGGGAATTGTCTAGTACAAACACCCTTTTCTCTAGCCTGCACTAATGGGCTTCTTATTTGAACTTGAAAAAGACCACTTTCGATTCTATGCTGATACAATAATAATAAAAATTTAACATTTATATTGCGCAAAATACATGTGAATATGATCAAATGCGCATTACAAGTAAATTATCGTCATTACTAAGTTATCGAAAATAACTAAAAATATCATATCAATAAAAATATATAATACGTAAAATCCTAATAAAAAGCTAATCTAAATAAAATAAAATCTAATAAAAAGCTAATCTAATCTAATAAAAAGCTAATCTAAATAATCTAATAAAAAGCTAATCTAAAAAAATGGGTCTTAAGTAAACCTTTAAATCTATGAAAATTGGACTCATTTCATATTTGTGATGGTAGCCCATTCCACAGTTTAGGTGCCGCAGTTAAAAAAGCACGGTCATCCAATGTCTTTTTAGTTAAACTTCTTGGCGTTTAAAGCATGATTCACAATGCACAATTTTCATTACAGAGAATACTTAGAAATTCTCCAATGCATTTAATGTAGCACCTAAGGGACTTTGGTTCAATTTAGGTTTCTGAGAGACTGCCCACCTACCCCTCCCTTAAGCCAACATTTTGCCCTAAGTGAGAAGTAAGTGTTAATGTTGGCTTAGGGGAGGGGTAGGTGGGCAGTTTCCCAGAAACCTGAAATGATCCGAGACATTTTGAGATGCCTCCCACTCTTCTTTATTCAAGACACCCATAGAAAAAAAGAAGAGAAGCTACATACTCTTTTGATTGAAATGCTGAATAAAGTTTGTATATATTTTCATAGATTATAATGCAGGTTATATTAGGCAGATACCATTATAAGAACTGGTTCAGATATCTTGGCTATGTCCTTCCACTGCAAGGATTTTATTTTGCCAATTTGAGATCTTTTTATTTTGCACACTTTTCACTAGAGACAATACTTAGAAATTCTCCACTGCATTTGGTGTAGCACCTAAGAGATTTTTTCAGATGCCTCCCATTCTTCTTTATGCGACACCCATTAAGAAAGAAAGAATTAAGAGAAGCAACATACTCTTCGCATTGAAGGGCTGATTAAAAGTTTATACATTTCAGTATAAATTACTTCAATGCAGGACTTATATTAGCCACATACCATGATAAGAACTGGTTCAGATATCTTGGCTATGTTCTTCCATTGCTTGGCTTTTATTTTGCCAATTTGTGATCGTCTAAATCTTGCAATCTTCAAGAACAATCAACACAATGAACTCATGTGGACAAACTGAACTGTTAAAAACCAACAACTGAAAATGAAGGTAATGTCAACCCCTGTAAACTTCAAGCATGTTATATACACCTTCAGGATTGAAGAAACGCTGTTGCTTTAAAACGTATAAAAAGCCATGGTCGATGGGACATAATGGATTTATGGGAAAACTTTATTAGCATTGCAAATTTAAAGGTCTTTCCAGAATAGTTCACATCATCGAAGCTTTTCACGACAATGTATGAATCCAAAAAGATCAAACAGTTTCCAGTTTTCTTAGCGATAAGCTCATGCACAACTACACCTGTGCAGGGAACATCAGAGATCTCTACAGTTAACGAGTGTAGCCACACTTGAAAATCATGAGATAGGACCTAAAAGCTTTCTTAGAAGACATAAAAAGACAAGGAATACCTTAAACAAAGTATTCTAGGGATTTGCAACTGCATGAGCAGCTCACGACAATGTCAACTTTTGTTTAAAGAACTTTATATATGCCAAGTGTTACTGAATGTATACCTTAAAGCTTCATACTTTTAAAGCGACAACGTTTTTTTCAATCAGGTAGTTGTAGTTCAATTTTATCCTTGGTATACAGCTAAATCAAAAAGATTGCTTTAGTAACTGGTCATTGACAATTGGGCATTGGCCATTTGGGCATAGGAAACAATGAAACGATTTATTTGAGTGAACACCAAACAATGCGCAATTCCCAATGCCCAAAGCAACCTTTATTGAATCAGCTATACTCAAAAGATGGTGCATTTACAGAAGCTGAAAGGGATGCAGCGTTCTCAACGACCAATCATTATCATACATACATATTAATGTACCTTTAAATAAATAAATGTAAACGCAGCGCCCAACAGTCCACCAATAATGCCGAGAATAACAGTAGGTATGAATGCCAGAATGTTTACACCAATGTCGTAACTAACCTGCAATGAAACAAATATATTTTTGGGGGGAAGGTTCTACCCCTCAAATAGAGCGATTTTCGTATGACCTTGAAATGAAAGCGCGCGAACAAAACAGAAACGAGAAACGAACGGAAATAGAGCGATTTGATTGGTTTATCGAACGGACAGACAAACGCGTCTGGCTTTTCATTGGTTAAGCGAACGCTCAGGTGAAAAAACTTCATGCCCGAGAACTTTCTAGAAATCAACCGATACTTCGCTTTGACGTCATACTACAACACGATTGGCCAATCGAACAATGCCTTCTCCATATTAGGGTTTCTTTGGCGGGAAAACAAAGAGGCCATGTTTTGATCTATTCATCCATTGGCTGATGAAACAAAGGACGAACACTTACCGAAACCTTTTTTCAAGGTCATACGAAAATCGTTCTATCCTAGATAGAACCCTGCTTGAATTTAAGGGACTTACAATCAAATTCAAATTTTGGATTTTAACACATCTTCCACATTTTGGAAATTATAAGAACTAGGAGTAAACAAACTACTAGCACTGAACACCCTAGCAATATAAAGGTAGTATACAGTGGAGGGAAGATTTTTAATCAACTTAAAGTGAATAGATTCTTCTATCAAGTTTTAAATTAAATTAAATACTGAATGAGACAAAAAATGTTCTCCTGTTTGAACTTGTACATCAAAATACACTACACTAATACAGCCACATTATGCCTACATTAAATGTTTGAATAAATACTTTACCGAGATACTTGCCTGAAATATAATGTTCTTTTCAGCTTTGAACAATCCAAAGTCTCCTTGATACTTGAATCCTTTCAAAGCTGAATTCAACAAAACCTATATAACAGCAAAATTAATTAAGGGAAGTTTTTATTTTTACTTAATAAAGTTTGCTTTGCACTGTTCCCCTATGTTTGAGCATAAAATTACGAACACCTGTACCGTAAATTATCTAGTAGTTGATGCACCGTCCCAAATACTCAAAAAACAGCAAAAATAGTCCTCTGAGAGAACACAAGCTTACTGGCAATGAATAGTCTGTACTCCAGTAATCATAGAAAAGAAGAGAAAAGGAATCTATACAATTCGTGGAAAAAACATGGCAGATTGCGGGTTTCAAACACGGTGTGCGCCCAAAGTCAGCTTCCATACAAAAAAGCCCTCTTTTTAACAATTTTCAAGTGCTGAGGGATAGTACTTCTGCTGTGCAAAATTTTTATCTTTTGTGCGTAAACCATAGATAAATCATTCATTTTCAATATTCCATCAGTGGATTTGTAATTTTGGAGCTAACGGAGTCGCGCCAATGAGTGTTACCAATGCTGGTGGGCCAAAAAAGGCCCATTCTTCTCATATTCGGAGCTTATTCAAAGTGCTCGTGCATTTGAGTTTGCCACTTCGGCAGTCATGAATAATTAATGATGTCCACTCATTCTGTGCGATGAATGGTCACGTACTTTTGGGAGCCCTCCCAGCTACAAATAAACATTGGAAATGCAACAAAACTGTTTGTTATTGTTTGGCAATACTGTTGTTCTGACAATGTGGCAAGATAGTCACCACCAAAAAATTCAAGTGGTCTTTCAAAGTGTAACCATGCATATGAGTATGTAAGAAAACCATCACAGAAACTTATATACCGTACATTTATTTTAAAGAACAGTGATTTAAAGTTAACTTATGAAAGTACAAGATTCAGAGGAGACTAGGATTTCATTTCGGGTGTTCTCTTTAGGCAGCTTAAAAACAAAGCCAAAATCTAACTAATAAACCCTAAACATATATGCCCGCAGCTTCTTACAGAAGGAATTTAAGAATACAGAGTTTTTTTTAGGATTTGAACCAGGGATTTGTGAAGGCAGCCAAAAGAAGAGCTGTCCACTTACAAGAGTCTCCTTAGGAGAGCTTTCTGGGTAATGTCTATTAAATTATTAATGCTAAACCTAAGTTTGAGTGTACAAGTAAGTTTTCCACCCAACAGAGATGACAAGCAAACTATGTGTCCTGCTGCATTCTAATGTATGAAGGAAAATAACATAATTTGTAAATTTATTATACTTACAGTAGTAAATGTTGACACCATGCAAGCAAAGAATGTTTGCCAGGATAATTTCATGTTCCAAAAAGAAGACACCTCTTCCATAGAAAAGAGCAAACCACCAACAGGAGCCCCAAACGCTGAGGCCACACCCGCTGCTGCACCAGCAGAAATAAAGTTGCGCCTGGTGAAAGAGATTTTATACACTTGACATCACTGAAACTTACTTAATCTTTTAGACTTAAACAATTCACAATTATTACTGAACTTGGTAATCGAAAAATATCCTGATTCTTCAGTGGGGAGCACAAAAATAATTGATCTGCTAGACAATGATCTCCAAGACACATTTGATCACTGAGTTTGTTTTTTAAACAAAATCTCTTTGGGAAGCAAAGCGATCTGCCATTTTCATGCATGAGCAATCCCAAGGAGGAAAAAAGCATGGTTTCATTTATGCATGAGCAGAGTATCATCTGCAGCCAAACACGTCGGTTGGACGACATCACGCATGAGCACACGTTTATGGTAGGCAGTCATTTGCAGGTCACATGGTCAGGGCTTTCAGCCCCCCACATCATCAAATATTGAGAAATGATAGCTAGGTAATTAAGGTATGATAGCTGACGTCATAGTGCACGACAAATGACGTCATTTGTTCCAAAAATGTTTGTTGATTCCGATCGACGTATACGTATATGGCACATAAACATTTCATATTTAGGCACAATATTGCTTAAATCACAGTGGCAGACCAGAATTTATGAGGAATTACGTTCCATGCTAACAGTAGCTCAAACAACACAAACATTTGAAATTTTATGGTCAGAAAGTCGAGTCTACAAGAAATAGCAACTTTGGCGATTATCCGGGAGATATCAGACTCTAATCTGGACCTCGGGAGATAGGGTCCAAAATCTGGAGTCTCCCGGATTATCCAGGAGAGATGACAGCACTGCGTGGTGGGCTCTTGGCCAATGAAAAGAAAGAAAAATTTGTATCAAATGACAAAATGTTATAATTATTCAAAGGTGTGCAGTAGCTCCTTACCTATCTTCCGTGTTCCGAAATCTTTCAAAGAATGGCAACTGAAATTTTAGAGTGTCTGATTTGAACTGGCTCAGGCCTGCACCAACCAAACTCCTGCAAACAAACATTAACTGTAAGGGGGTGTTTACAAGACACCGGGGCGAAAGTTCGCCCCAGAGCGAGTTCACTCCGGTTCCCTCTCATGGCTCTATATTTCTTTACATGATACCACCACAAAATGCCATGCCAGCGTGAGTCACCCCGGTGTGAGTCCACCCAGGTTCTCGCACCGGGGTGAGAATTTCACTCCAGTATGAAATCTTGCAGGGGTATCATGTAAACACAAAACGACCAACCGTTTCGGTGTGAAATCGGTCTGCCGGTAGACTGGAACTTGTAGGGCATGCTTAATGTTTGCGATTTTGAATCACTCGCGTATTTTATCAGCATGAAGTGTACCTTCAAATAACGAGATATGAAATGACTCAGACATCGTGTAAACGCGATTCAAAATCAAAAAGTCATTCCGGTATGAGACTCGCACCAGTGCGAGTTTTCTCATGTAAACACCCCCTAAGTGAGTCAACACATACCCATATGACAATGCCAAATGTATCAGATGGTTTAAATAAAAGAACATATCTCCATGCAATGGGTTACACATTACATGTATGTATACATGTATGTATTATTGTCAATGAAAACAGATTTAGAGAAAGGATACAGGTCCAGTGTTGGAACAACTTAGACATCTGCCTTTACATTTGCTTTTATAAGAAACAGTGGGGTGTTAATTAGGTTTAACAGAAAAAAGGGAGGAGGTTCTAATTTTAGGGATATATGGAACTAAAGCTCCCCCAGATGCTGAGACCTTATTGCTTGAAAATCCAAGAACATACAGCAAAACATCATTAACTCTGGGATAAAAAGAAACACAACACAAAGACACCCCGTCCGAGACAAGACCTAATCCTTTTAGCTGTACTATTCAATCTCTCTATAATATTACTTGACCAATTGAATTTGTCGAATTTAGTTTTTGGATAATGCAAAATGTAGCTATCCTAGATTTCTTTGATTTACGTACCCTAAATGTATCATAGGTCCTTCTGGACCAACAGGAAGGCCTGCACCAACTGCACATACACAGGAGAAGAACTTGACAAGCATTGTCTTGATACTGAAAATATGTTTCACGACTGTACCATTCAAGAACCCAATTAATTCAGGTATACCTGACCCTTCAGCAGAATTAGGACGGAAATACTAAAAGAAAAAAATCAAAAACAAGGTGCATTACATTTTTGTTAGTAATTTGAAGAGATTTAAATCTAGGATTGCAAGCTGTACTGAAAACAAATCCTGGACATTATTTAATGTGAATCTTAAATTATTAAGGTACTAAAACTGCTGTAAAGTCCAAAATTGATCATGCTTATAAATCGCTTATTTGAAACGTCCTAGTCTTACTCTGAACACAAATTCCAAAAATGAAGTATTTTCCCTCAACAGAAGCCAAGAAAATGAAGGCAAAGTTAATGCTAATTATAATATAAGAGTGCTTACATTTTGGAAATATTAATGGACTAAAACCCGATGCAATACGGGTCTTGACAAACTGTGAGCCAGCGAGCCATGCGAGTCACACGAGGCATCGGTAAAAAAAAAGGAAACACAAGTAAAAACAGCAAATTTACTGATGAGAAGTTGAGAACTCATTATACTGATTAGGGTTAAGTACTTATTGTACTGATTAGGGTTTATTAATAAGCACTCATTTTAGGGCTAGGCTTAAGTGCTGTTTTAGGGTTAAACACTCATTTACAACGGTTAGCATTCAGTTAATGTTTTCCGTATTACTGTTTTCGATTTTTATGGTGTTTTTTTTCAATGATTCTTCAGTGGACTGCATGGCTCCCATGACTCGCTGGCTCCCATTTTATACACACTCATGCGATACTTTCTGCTGTTGATAGACATGTTGCAATTTTCACCGCTCAACACACAATATCACGACATGATTGAGTTTTAAGTAAACTTAAGGGCAAATTATAGCAAAATTTGCTTACATTCTACTTCCCCAAATAAAGTACGATTGTTTTGATCTTTCTTAATGGTTGTACGATTGTACAACCATTACATTGTACTTCTTAATAAAGCATGATTGTTTTTATCTTTCTTATTGCTGAAAAAATCTAGAGACAGATTGAATATAAGATCCTTGCAATATACTACAAGGTCAGTGACAGATAAATAGCCACAGTAAAAAGACTTATAATATTATTCAAATTACCGCATAACTATAAAATATGTTTAAGACGCCATATTGGGAGAAAATCCCAAAGTGAGTCCAGATGAAGATTTTTGCATTTTCTCGCCACGTTCTGTGCTAACCACCTGCTCCCAGTTGGCTTGTTAGTTTAAATGTAGAGTGCTGCACTGGTATAATTGCAGAGGTCAAGGGTTCGAATCCCATACAAGCCTGAATTTTTTTCACGCTTTCTTTTCACCACTGCAAAGGTTGAGTTCATAACTGCGAGGATCATTCTTCATTTAATGAAGTCATACTATTATAATTGATAACATAATGTACAAAATTAATCTGACCATAACTTATGAAATAATGTTTGTGTTGTCATGCATTTAAAAAGTCTAAGTGCACTGATTTTAAGAATTAGGATCTGAATTAAGGGATCATTCAGGAGTTTTTAAAAATCTTATTGTGCACTTTGTTAAACAGGGTCAAAATTTGAAATTACAACAAACAAGTTGGCACTTACCACAACTGGAATAGAACTTGCCAAGACAAAAAAAACGCTATATCCAATGACCCACACCCAAGCCAGGCCAAAGTCCCTATTCTAAAAAAAAGATAAACTACTGAAGTTAAGAATAGAATAGGAATGTAAAGCAATTATTAATACTCTAGATTCACTATGGCTCTGTGATTGCTGTTAAATTCAGGTGTCTGATTCAGAAAATTTGATTGTATTCACTCCATTGACACGAAACTTTACTCCACTTCAAGACATAGTTTCATGAAATAAAGAACACCGTATGGTACCAGAGAGTCGTGTTTCACTTGGGCGTGGGTCACAGTTCAGTTAGCTGTAGGGAATCTCATAATGGAACCACTATTTAGGTGTAGTATTAGCTGGTACTTAAAGAGAAATCATCAAGAACATTGTTCAATTAATCTAAACAGAATATAGGATAGTTGAAGTTGCCTAGTACAGGAATAGCTGTACTGGATGTCTACATTTTTGAGTTCTTTCTGTTTCTTCATGATATACCGTGATTTTCTTACAAATAGTTTATAAATTATAGTGAGTCCTGAGACTCATCTTGTGCAAAATCACCAGTCCCAATCCAGAGTAGGCCTTCACTTTCGTGAAGTAGTAAAAAAAATTAAAAGAAAGCGGCAAAAAACCAAAATTGGAAACCTACAAAATGGGCAGGAAAAATATGGCGGGAAAAAACTCGCATACATACACATCTGGGGCAAATCTTCAAAAATATTATAATTTCTTCAAATTGTAGTTTGAAATTGATTTGAAAGGTTATTGAGATACATTTTTTACTTGAAACAGTGTACATTTAGCCTAAAGAAGTATTAAAATTTAATTTAATATTAATGCTTTGTGCAAAATATAATAATTACATAATCAGAACAAACTTTTGAAACACGCTGTATATCACTAAGTATGTATATAAATCAATGTTTGAATAAACATTGAATAATTAACGAGCATCACAAAATCCCGACAGCAGAGGACATAGCAAGTCACCAGAGTGGCAAAAAGGTCTTCTCTAGATCTAGATCTAGTGGCAAAAAGGTCTTCTCTAGATCTATTGCTAGATCTATTGGCAGGTTCCCCTCGATGATGAAAGCTCTTACCTCTGCACATTCAATAATTATTATTACACCTTATGGCCGTTAAATCTTTAAATGAATGGTCTTCGGCATTAAGTCCACACCAGAGGTCTTTCACAAGAAGAATGAATCCATATTAATTTTGGAGACACTGACAGTGTGGAAGTCATCTTCGATGACATCATTGTTGCTGCTGCAGATGAGCAAGAACATGCCCAAATCATGGTCAAGCTGTTGCAAAGGGTCCAAGAGGCAAACATCAAGTTCAATACGGCAAACTTCAGTACAAAGTCAGTAAAGTCAAGTACATGGGAAACATCGTGTCTGAATCAGGACTGAAACCAGATGCTGAGAAAGTGCAGGCCATAATTGAGATGCTTTCGCCTCAGAGCAAAGAGGAGTTGCAGAGATTCTTAGGAATGGCCAACTACTTCTCCCAGTTTATTCCCATGCCAAACAGTTGGAAATTACTGCACCATTGCAACAACTCTTAAAGAAAGCAGCAGCATGGACCAGCCTGTTCGAAAATTCTTTGATCCTGCCAAGCCAGTCAAGCCGCAAGTAGATGCCTTTAAGGCAGGTCTAGGACCATACATCCTCCAGGATGAACACCTGATAGCTTACGTATCAAGGTCGCTTACACCAGCTGAAGAAAATTACTCTCAGATCGAGAAGTAACTTCTCGCAGTCGTATTTGGGTGTGAGAGATTCAACCACTTACATGTATGGCAGGCCAGTTGAAGTGGACTCAGACCACAAACCACTTGTTCCAATCACACCGAATCGAAGCTGCTGGTTAAATCCCCTCCAAGGCTTCAGCGTTTACTTCTAAGACTCCAGAAGTATGACATCAGCATTACTTATGTGCCTGGCAAGCACATGCATGTAGCAGACACTCCCTCTAGAGCCTCGTTGAATGAACTGAATGATGACATGGAAGTAGTGGTCCACAGCCTTGTTACAAATCTTCCGCTGATAGAAGAGCCAGAGCTGTAGTCTATTGACCTGAAATGTCTGTGGCAATTGAAAGAATGGTTGCCAAGTGCTCAATATGTCTCAAGCACTAGAGAGCAAAACAGAAGGAACCCTTACTACGTTATGAAGTGCCTCAGAGGCCATGGCAAAAACTTGATACAGACATATTTCAACTCAACTCTAACTCTTATTTAGTTGTTGTTGACTATTACTCTAAGTATCCTTCTGAACTCTGTCTTTTAAAAGACAACACTGCTGGCTCTGTTATAACTGGCATGAAGTCTATGTTTGCCCGTCATAGGATTCCTGATCAGGTAACGTTGCTGATAACATGCCCTTCTCAGGCAAACGTTTTTGTCAAGTTTGCAAGGGATTGGGGTTTTGCAGTCTGTACCTTGAGTCCTAGATACTCACAGTCTAATGGGATGAGTAAAAGAACAATTCAAACCATTTAAAAAACCTGTTAAGGAAAGCATTTCAAGATGGAAATGACACCTACATAGCTCTACTTGAATACAAAAACACTGCTATTTCTGGACTAAAGGATCACCCACACAGCTGTTAATGAGCAGAATGCTGAAATCTAAATTGCCTATGTCCACGTCCCTTCTCAAACCAAGAGTTGTCATGAAAGCACAAGAGGAGCTGAAAGAATGGAGCGATAGACAGAAGATGTACTATGATCAGAATGCGAAACCGTTGCCTCAGATCATGGAAGATGACACAGTTCGAATAAGGAAAGGAAAGACTTGGGAGCCAGCCATTGTAACCGAGAAGCATACAGCCCCTAGATCTTTCATAGCCACAACACCTAATGGGACTGCCTACTGACGAAACCATCATCACCTGTTGCCAAGAGGCCCCGCGGTGATCACAGGTCCAGTCTATGATCACCCAGTTGCACATGTTGCTGCCACACCCACAGTTGATATTACACCCCCAGTTGCTGCTAGCAATGCTGAGGTACCTGTTGCAGGTTCAACCAATGGCAGAAGTGATTTGCAGATACCTACAAAGTGTACTTCCAGTTGCCCGACTGTCAGATTACCAGCAAGATTTTGACATGATTATAACATGAACTGAACTGACCTGTGTGTAGACAATAACCAGACATTTGAGTTATATTTGCTATTGACTTTATTTGTTTTAAGTATTACCCCCTTACAGTTGTTCAGAAGGGATGTTTGTTTGAATATGAACTTAAGTTCCAGTTTAGACTTTCTAAACATAGAAGACTTTAGTGACAGCATTCACATTCAGAACACTTAATTTTATGGGTAAAAGTGAAGAACAGCTCCCCTAAAAGTCTGTCGGCCGACTGTCGGCCAACTGTCGGCCGGCAGTATACCAACAGTTAACCGACAGTTAACCGACAGTTGACCAACAGCAAACTGACACTTGAAAATTTGACAAGTGTAATGGCATCGCAGTCACTCGACCCTTACCGTTCTATTAGAATCAGTCACATGATGTACCACAAATTGCATCATCGTATATCTTGGGTAAGTTTATCTACGAAATCGCCCTATAATGCATTGCGGTTTGTTTAGCGCATCATATATGCACTTTCAATTACCTCTGTCTGTTTGAGTTTATACGAGTGCAGTTTCACTTGTTACAAAAACGGCTCCTTTAGGAGCCACCACGTTTTCAAAAGTCAATGGCCAATAATAAAGATTTATTGATAATGTTCCGATTTAGTAAACCCCCCAAAAAAGCTGCAAGAAGCCGCTGTAAACAAATTTTTTGCTTATTGACTGCGAGGATGATGCGATGGGATTGAGAGGGGTTTGGTACCTAAAAAACCTCAACATAGGAGATTGCGAGGAGATTGGTCCCTAAAAAACATAAACAATATGGCAGACTCAAGTGAGAAAGTTTCATTTCGCGTCGATATGCAATGTTCTTCCCTGCGAGCTAAGGCTTTTCTGGTATTTGACAGGGGTTCTCAACCAATCGGCGGACTGTCGGCCAACAGTCGGCCGACACTTTACCGACATGCTGCCAACAAATTACCGACATGCTGCCAACAGTCGGCCGACAAACGGCCAACAGTCGGCCTACTGTTGGCAGAAGATTTTCGTAAAAGGAGGTAAACGATAGTCGGCCGACAGTTGGTCGACAGTCGGCCAACAGTTGGCCAACAGTCGGCCGACTGTTGGCCAACTGTCGGCCGGCTGTTGACCAACAGTCGGCCGACTGTTGGCCGACAGTCGGCTGACTGTTGGTCAACAGTCGGCCGACTGTTGGTTGGGGGAGCTGTTCTTCATTTTTTCCATTTTATGTACATGCAGTTTCCACAAATGTTGTCACTTGAAAGATAAGTTTGTCTTTTCTCCTTTGAAGGGGAGATGTCAAGATTATGTTAATTAGAATAATTCAGCATACATTAGTGTAGCACGTGCACATGTAAAATCACTGATCCATATATTAAATCTTGAGTCTAATTAACATGGCACTTGTGTGCATTGGTGACTAACTGGCTATAGGATAGCATCTAGTTGGTGGATCCCCTTGTTCTCTCAGTATTACATTCCACCTGCCACAGACCTCCCCCCACCACTCCAACAAATGCTAAAAACCACCTCGGGGTAACCTACTATGTGCTCTTTACTCATCCTAAGGACAGTTTCAAGATGTCAGTGTTTGAAGAAGAAAAACATAAACAAGCCCTTAACAGTACCTTTATAAACTCAGAAGCCTTATTCCACTTCACCCTGTTAAAAAAGGAACAAATGTTTTTAGTGCAACAATTTCTGCACTAACTGAATAAAACAATAGTTTGGTAATTGCAGGGTTAGCATGTTCTAGCAGCACCCAGCAGGCCCTGGTGTCTTCCTGTTGCTCTTGGGTTCGACTAGAAAATCTTAGTGTAAATTAGTGAGGGTCCTAGCTCACCAACCATTCCATTTTGTTTTACTTTAAATGGTTCTATTCTATTAGCTTTTAAACTTCTGCAACTTCAATAATTTGACCTTAAATGTAAAGAGCAAAACAATTGCCAGTAATGGTTTTTCCATCCCTAGATTATACAAACTTGAAAAACTGATCCTGCGCCAGATACTGCAAAGACTATACCATAAATTATAAAAGTGACAGGGATGCATGTCGTCTTGCTTAGGGATGTAAATTGCAGATGTTTGTCTCACTTATTGGGCTGTTTGGGATAGCAAGTCACTATATTTTCCCATTCGGGTATTGCTTAGGGTTGTGCAAAAAGAAACTTACAAAAAGTGTTGTGACACTGACCACACAGAAATCTAAAGTTCAATGAAAGATCAGAACACAATCTCTCTCTTATTTTCCTCTTTTTCTTAGCTCTTATTTAGATGTCTGTTTTAGCATGGTCTGCTTTAGCAGTCAGGATAAGCTTGAGCCACACCCACATTTGTTTGCCTGAGGGGTATAGTTTTAATTTTTGAACAAGCATCCCAGTCGCTTTTATATGGGAGTCCCCCCAGACTGCTACTGTGCTGATAAAAAAATTTAAGGAAACTGTAATTGTGTCAAAAATCTGTAAGCCTCAGTGTTCTTACTCTGATATGACATCAATCAGTTGATGCAAGAGAAACCCAATGAGCCCAACAGAGAAGCCAATCATTCCCATCATAAGCCAGCGATCCCAGTCCAGCCGTGATGGCTGCTGTTCTAGCCAGTTCTAAAATAAAACACCAACAGAAAATGTTACTGCAAGTTGTAAATGTGTGGAATTTTATACATCTTAAACTTATGATAATTAAATAAAATGGTAAATGCTCTACTTGTGCTAGTAACAACTGCAGCTCCTAGTTTAGTAGTGATTTTGTAATTTTGTAGTGACAAAACCATGGTAAAATAATAGAAGAACAAACGGAAAGTTGATTTTGACATTTTGGCTTAACGATTACATTGTTTTTGCTTCAAATGAATGAAACTGTCAGAGTAAATAGGGAATCATAAGGTATCTTTTAGTATAAAATTAAGTATGTGTTATGCGTAATGTCATATAGGTTCATAAAACTTCAGACAAACAAATTTCAAGGACTATTCAAGGATTTTTCAAAGACAAAGTACATGCAGTTTCCAAGGACTAACAAATTTATCCAATTTAAATTTAATCAAATTTATCGGCAATCTTTACCCCTTTTTAACACCTCATGCATGGCTAAACATACCAAGGAGTCATTTACGATTTTTACTTTTTCAGCCATGGTTGATCATGTTATTTTATACTTTTGGCAAAAACACTTGCAAGTGCATCATATCTGAGGTACAGAAATAACATTCGAGATAAAGAAAGAGAAATAAAATATTGTTCATGCACAAAATGTTTTTACATTACTTGTGAGTTTTACAGGTTCTTACACCGAGGATGAGCCAAATTTTCCTCAGCAAAAAAATATATTTTTACAGAAAATTGTGTTGGGCATAGACAAAGTATTGAATTTGATCAGGAACTTTTCAAGACGAGTACTAAAATTCAAGACCTTTTCAAGATTGTGCGAATCATGTACATATAAATTAAACAAGTTGAAAGTTGGGGGTGGAATGCAGCTCAAAAGTTGTGTTGACGGCTATCCTCAGCACTATTTGAATGAGATCACCCGAGACCTATAGCTCTTTTCTTGTTAGTGGGGAGTTCTCACGGGATAACCTACCTAACCTAATTGTAGCTTGACTAAAGCTTAAGGCCACCTGTAGAGAACTGCACTGCAAGTCACTAAAGATCATTCTTTGGGTGCCGACTTATTTTTTCCTTGGGATTCAATGTAACCAAATCTTTGTTCTATGGCGCCATGTCCTGTAGTGCATCAGTTGGTAATAACTTGTTTTAAGCTTTTTTAGAGTCTTCTGGTCTATGCAACTTTCTTTTTCAGTTCTACGGCAAGATTGCAGTTTTGAAACTAAAGCATTTCTCATCAAAATGAAGAGAGGTTTTGAGCATTACTTCTCTTTGCTCTTCAGGAAACGTGACAAAGATTCTGCATCGCTTCAGCCATCAACAACTTGTCAATGGTTTCAATTACTGACAATTTATTGTCAACGCTTCACACATCAACCAATCATATTTTGCGTTGTGAGGCCAACACATATTTCATTTGCTCTTGCTGTGTGGGCAGTCTCTCTTTTTTCTTCTCGGGCTGGCACCCTTGTCTCTCATGTCTGCTTTACCGGGGGCACTCCCCTCCCATTTATTCTGAAGAAAACGATAGACTGCTCACAGTCTAACAAAAACCAAATCCAATGATTGCTTTATGGGGACACTTCACTTGTTTCAAGAGTAAGAACTACAGCTGGAACTACACGAAATAATAGCTAAAAACATAGCAAAAACAGCAAGAAGACAACTCAGAGGGCAACATCTGCTATTTGGAGAATATTTGTGAAGCTGGACAAACCTTAAACGTACAAATGTACACTATCGAAGATGAACTTAACATCGATGCAGGTAAGCATGTATTAGCTATGTTTTTAAAGTAGGAATTATTTTGAATGAATAATAAAGCAATTAATGAATTCGGCTTCCATAAGATATGAAGAATTAAGCAGATCTCGGAGGGTGTTATCCACCGCACGTACCTTGGCCTTCAGCATTGTTGGATAACACCCTCAGGCTCGATCTGCTTAATTCTTCGTATCCTACTCAGCTTCATTCATTAATTGCTAATTACTTTTCCATGATGCGTGATAGGACCCCCCCCCCCCCCCCCCCGTCACTTTGCTGCCCTGTAGAAACACTAACTCGAAGGGGGCTCTTATTTGAAGGGGCCGCCAATTTGAGCATTTGAGGCTTCTGGTTAACTATATATTTTCTCCCTTCATCCCTCCTTCACCCCCCCCCCCCCCCAAAAAAAAATATGGTTCCTGTTTCTCAATGCAACACTGGGTTATGATTCACAAGAAAAAGTTGCTGAGTAGGCACAGGAAAGAAATAGCAGCCCACCAACCACATTATCTCAAATTTAAGCATCAGGGTTACACTCCCGGGTTAAATTAAAAGCCTCAGCTAAACTAATTGCAAGTTATCCAGGACCTTAGGTCCGTAGGTGCAGCCACATTTACTTTATAGATTGTCTACATACCTTGTAAACAGTACTGTGAGGCGGCAGATAGTCCACACTCTCAAATTTCCCAAGCTTTTCTCTCTCCTCTTCCGTGTAATGATGATTTACATAGCAACTTTCAAATTCACGCCCCTTTTTGAAGAAGCTTATTTGGATTTCTGTAGGCAGGGTATCTTCATGGGTCGAATCAGTATTCCTCCTCAAGGACATGTTGTTTTGCAAGGATGAAAGGTTCACAAGCTTAACAAGTTAGGTTAATTATTAAAGCTGGGCTGCTCCACAAACCCGCTGAATTCTAACCTTTGATGAACGTACCCGCACAATGCTTCACTAAGCTGTCCTTGCTGTCTTTAGGTATTGCTCTTGCTAGGGCAAAGGATATTACAAGAATGAACTATCGCTACAAGGGGGCATCTAAAGAATCAATGGGCTATTGCATTTAATATCCATCCCCTCCCCCACCCGCGGTTGAGGAACCATGGAATTCTCCAGGGGTAAGTTATAAAAATTGAGGATTTCTTTAGGGGTAGAGTAAAAAAATATGGAATTCTCTGGGGGTGAAGCCTTAATTTTAACGAAATTCTTCAGGGGTAAACCAATATTTTATGGAAGTCTTCAGGGGTGAAAGCAATTTTAGCCAATCTTCAGGGGTAAGAAGTAAAGGTGAATCCTCAACCAGGGAGTACGGATATTAAATGCAATAGTCCAATTGCGGTGCTCACATGCATATACATTTTAGAGATATCCATTACGGAAACTAGCATAGTAATTAACTCGTTTAACACACCTACGATAAAAACATTCAGTTACTATCACAGACTCAGTGGATGAGGGTATACAGATCTTTATTGAAACATGGAAAAAACTGGCAATAGAAGAACCTGAACCCCCCAAACCCAAAGGGAAAATTGGTAAAGGAGATTTAGAAAGTCAGGTTGTGAAAAAACTGAGGATGTTACAATATTGTGCGTTAGAAAGAGAAAGATAAACTAAATAAGCCAGAGCAAAGGATATTACAAGAATGAACTTTCGCTATCATTTAAAGCCTATTTTATTTTCCTATTATTTCAAACTATTTTCATTATCCTAATGATTATTAATTGGTTGTTTACCTACACAGTGCAAGTCCTCAAGTCACGTATATTTTCAAGTCTCTCACACGGATGTGTAGTTATCAATAACATTTGGTATGTTACAGTATTTTCCTATTTCTTTATTTCTTTAGGCCTTTTTTTATTAGCTTTCTATTCCCTTAGTTTGTAGCAATGTTCATCTTATAATTTATAATTTAGCCGCATTTTCAATAGCTTTCTGTTTAGAATGTTTATATCATTTGACCTTTAGTCTGGCACAGAATGTAATTTGCCTGTTAAACATTCTGCTATAGTTCTCACCAATAGTTACTGTATCATTGCTTACCTTAATTGTTTCCAATCATTTTCTATAACTTTTCCCTTGTATTCAATCCATTTTTGTTCCAAATTATCCTTTTGTCATTGCTTTTCGTGATTTAGTTTCATTGCACTATAACAGTACAGCATGACTAAGCTCGTAACTGCAAGTCATGTGCCCCTTAGTTTTTGTCTACTTTGCACTTCATGTAATTGTTCTCAGCTTATACTCAGCTATTAGTTTGTTTACATTTTCAAGTCACTTTAGTAGTGTCTTTAGTAATCCTAATTGCCCTTTTTACGTGCAATTTATTAGCGAACATTATGTATTCAGCTATCTAGTCTTATTCTTGTTTCTAATATTTAGCTTGTAAATACTGTTTAGCTTATTGTAGTTTTTGCTTTATTTTTGTTTTTTAGTTCCTCGTTCACGTTTTTATTTGATCATTAAACTCGTAAAACTTGAGCTCAAATCTGTTTTTCTTTACACGTCGACCGTTTGGCTGTCTTGCGGTACTCACCGTTATCCGCTAAGGAAAGTCAAACTCGCATGGTAAGTAATCACTGGGCTGCAAGGCACGTACGTGAGGCACGACTTCCGTCCATTCCGTTCGGCCACAGTTACAAACGGGCACTGTTATTTGTTCACCCAGTTTAACCCAGAAGGCGTTGTGTGTTTCGTCCTATTTCAGCGCAGCATTCTATATTTCCTTCTGGTTTTTGAAAAGCAACACGCGCCTTTTTAGAGGTCTATATCTCGGATAAGGCAAGGGCGGACGACTGACTTTACACTTCGAGAATTTTACACACAAGTTCACGTCAAGTTCAATAGCGTGCGAAGCTGGCGGTTCAGTTTGGCCACAGGTAACCCAGGCTCACTGTTTGTGTCACGTACGAGTTTCATATACAGCTATTTCGAGAAAGGTTGTCAGAAAAAGTGCACGCGACAATCCCGAAACGCATTGTGGGTGGTTTTGAGTTCACGGTTCTTCAGAGAAATTTGAAAGAATTGGCACGAAAGGCCATTAAAATGTTTTTGCGAGTGCTAACGGAAAGCAACAAAATTAGGTTCGACAGCTACAGTCGTCAGGAACAGTGTATCGATCATATCCCATATTACCTTTCGGGATTGTCGCGTGCGCATTTTTCCGACAACCTTTCTCGAAATAGCTGTAAACGCGAGCAGAGCCTCTTTCCTATATAGTATAGAGATAAAGCGGACTATTTTCTCGAAACTTCGTGTAAATATCAAGGACAACAACAACTCGCCACATGGCAAGTTTCATCGATTTTTATTTCCATTTCCTAACAAATTTCCAGACCTAAACTTCGCCCCATATGTTCTCTATATTTACCCTTGTTATGAAACCCGTACGTGATACAAACAGTGAGAGCAAATTAATACAAAAACTTCGTTCCCGAGGTTCTCTGCTACCCGCCCTCTCTCTCTCGCTCCGTGGGGCGGACAGGAGAGTACCCTCGGAACGAGGTTGCAATACAAAAGTATGTACGGATGGAAAAACTTGAAGAAAATTAAAACGGATTAAAATCATTTTGGGGTTTATGAAACCTTGTTAGCCTTTTAATAGTTCATTTTTGTTGTTTGTACAGCTTGATATGACGTTTGGGAAGGACACTTGTTGGTCAAGAAGCTGTGATTTTAACGTTTACTTGAAATTTCTTCGTTAACGTAACGTTCCATAGCGCATGAGAAAGTGTAATTGTAGCCCGCGGGCAAGCTCTCCGGGCGCCGCTCTGGCGGTGGGACGGGAAAAGGAAGGAGAGCTTGCAACTTCGTCTCTGGAATTTGAATATCTGCATCAAAAAAGTCGATGCGAAATGCTGATTGGTGGAGATGACATTAGTAATGACACGTGTTTTTCAATGTTTGTCTACATTCGCGCTCGTTTCGTTTCCGTTTCCCCATGATTGGCGGAAATCTGACAGCTCAGTCGACGGGGAGCCACAGGAGAATTGGAAGTGGAATTCAAATTTCAGAGGATTAGTTGCAAGTGCTTTCTACTTTTCCCATCCTCGGAGACCCAGGGGCAGTCAGTCGGGTCGGGAGAAGAGGCGTGACGAAAGTTTTCAGGTACGGGCGAAAGAGCCCCTGGGTACCGACTCTCACCGAGCTATTTCCAAAACTTCAAGCGGATGCCGGCTCCTCATTGGGCACAGAAAATGCTTTGTAATATTGTGCTTAATCGGCGAACAGTTAATTTCTCCTTTTTTTGTTTTAGGTATCGAAATACTAGCACTTGCAATAATACAAAATCCTAAAATCGAAGGCATCGCAGTGGGTTCCCGTGAAATAAAAATAACGCAGTATGCGGATGACACAACGGTTTTTCTGAGGAACCAAGAATCGATGAACGTATTGTTGCAGCTTCTGGAAAAGTTTGAAAGATGTTCAGGGCTTAAAATTAACCCCACGAAGTCAGAAGCTATATGGCTCGGAAAATGGAAGAATAGAGAAGATACCCCTTTCAACTTCAAGTGGCCAAAGGAATCTGTCTTTGTATTAGGAGTACATTTTTCGAACTGCAAGAGAACAAGTGATAAATTAAATTTTTATGACAAATTAGATGCTTTGGAAAACACACTGAATAACTGGAAGAGACGAAAATTAACTCTACTTGGAAAAATAAATATCGTAAAATCTCTAGGCCTCTCAAAACTCATTTTCATTGCATCTGTTCTTCCAGTCCCTGAAAAATTCTGTGACCAGGTAAACAAGATCACCTTTAACTTTATCTGGGACAACAAAATAGCCAAAATAAAGAGGAACACGATTATTGGTGAACGCGAGAAGGGGGGATTGAACATGATTGATTTTTCCTTAATGAACAAAGCCTTAAAATGCATTTGGATAAAGCGTTTTAGACTGAATGAGAATTCAGCATGGACGGTTATTCCTAATGAAGCCACTTCACACTTGGGAGGTTTTTCCTTCCTCTCTAAGTGCTACTGCAGCAGCAAGGATATCAGCATTAAGGAGTTACCGCTCTCTTATACAAGAACACTGCAATACTGGTTTGAGTTTAAGGATATGCAAGATACTACTAAACCAGATATAAAAAACATGATCATATGGAACAACAGAGATATCAAAATCGATAAGAATACAATCTTCTTTCGAACCTGGTTTAGTAGAGGAGTTTCCACTATAGAAAACCTTCTAGATCATAATCTTGATTTCATTACTTACAAAGAATTTAAAACCCGCTACCAAATAAATACAAATTTTTTGACGTATTACGGAGTAATAAACGCTATTCCAAATGAATATAAAAAATCTATCAAACAAACGAACGCACAACAAGAACAACCTTCACAGCAAGGTCAGAGCTTGAAGGCATTAACAACTAAGGCTATACGTAGGATTTTTGTTAATCACATATTTGAGGTACCTACAGCCACACAACGCCTTATTGATTATGGGTTACCACCAGACCGCATAAATGATTACTTTAATTTGGCTTTCTCTAGCACGAAAGAAACAAAGTTAATTATGTTCCAATACAAGATTTTACACGACATAGTTTTCACCAAGGAAAAATTGTTCAGAGCTAAGATCGCCAATAGCGATCTCTGTTATCTCTGCTTGGAGACAAAACAAGATCTTAAACACATGCTTGTAACGTCTCAATTTGTCTCAGAGTTCTGGGAAGCTTTCCTGTATTGGTACAAGTCTCACATTTCAGTAGGGCTAGAATTATCCACCATCAATATCTTGTACGGTATTATTGGCAATAATCACCTCAATAAGTTAGCTAATCATCTCTTATTACTTGCGAAATATTATATCTACTGCTGCAGTATCACAGAAGAGCCTTTGTTATTAAGTGTTTATCTAACTATAGTGGTAAACAAAGCTGAGATAGAAAAACAAATTGCAGTAAGCGGTAATTCACCTGAATATTATTATAATAAATGGAAGCCTTTAATTGAGAAGAAGTTTGTAGGCTAGCTATATCTATATTTAACCAGTAAGTAGCAACCCTGTAATACGTAACAAATGACTGTAATTCATTGTAAAGTGTTCTTGTAATTTTATTTTGTTACTATTACTATTATTTCTTTCTTTTTTTTTTTTTTTTTTTTTTTTGGTTTTGTTTGTGTAAGTGTTCATAGAGATTAAAATAAAAAAATAAAAAAATAAAAAATAAAAATAAAAAATAAAAAAAATTTCTCCTGAGTTCTTTTCGTGAGTTCCTACACGACGGCTACTGGCTTGCCACACTTGAACGGTTCGTTCACCAAGCCTGTGCGAGCAAGGGAAATTTTTATTTTATACTTTCCTAACCAGAAACGAAGGAACTACCGATGAGTAGAGAGTATTTTTTGTGCCCAATCAGGAGCCTGGTATTCGCTTGAATTTTTGGAAATAGTTCAGTGAGAGTCGGTATCCAGGGGCTCTTTCGACTGTACTTGAAAACTTTCGTCGCGCCCCTTTCTCCCGACACGACTGAGAGAACCTGGGAACGAGGTTGCTGACTGCCCCTGGGTCTACGAGAATGTCCTTTTCCCGTCCGCCGCCAGAACGCCCCGAAGAGCTTGCTCGCAGGCTAGCACTATGAACAAAATGAACCAGACAGCCGTGACACAGCACCTTTAAGAATAAAACTCAACTCTACACACCAACAGTAAATTTTTGCATACACACACAACGACATAATTGCATTCCAGTGACGCTAATTAGAGGCGGATATGTATCTATCCGCGTTTGATCATATTTGAATAAAAAAAGCGCATTATAAATTTCTGTGAGGTTCAGGTTTGTCTTGCCCCAGAGCGTTTCTTGTTCCCAGCAGACCGCTTCTTAACCACGTGTCTGACCAGTCGCAAAGGTACTATTGTTGTTGTTAATCAGTTCGGGAGTAGAGATCCAAATGTGGAAGAAGAGGAGGTCTGTTTAAGAACAAGAATAATCCTTGTATTTTATTATATTATTTTGAAGTTGTTGTTAACCGGCGGATGCGGAGACTGGAGCGATTGGAGCGCATGCAGTGCATCATGTGGGCCTGGGAACAGCATCAGGACCCGGCGTTGCGACAGTCCTCCCCCGGGGTCCCGAGAGAAACCCTTGTTTGGGACTTCCATTGGAGAACAAACATAATGATTGTAATTTGAGACCATGTCCTACAGGTAAATATACAGAACAAGACAAGCACATGTCAAGAGAGAATGAGCACATGTATAAATGCGACAAAACGAAGGCGGAAATAAACGTACGTAATCAAGATCAATTGAGGTTTCTGCGTAGCTGCCCACCTACCCCTCCCCTAAATCACAATTCTACCCCAAGCGAGAAGTTAGTGTTAATGTTGACTTAGGGGAGGGGTAAAGGATCAGTTACCCAGAATCCTCAATTGATCCAAAGCAAGAGCCGATACAGTCAACTCTTGCCTTGCGGAAACCTCGCTATGACGGACACCCCGATAATACGGAAAGCAGCTAAATCCCTGGCAAAAATATATGAGGTGTGTGTGGTTCTTGAAACAAGATTCTTCCGTTTCACTCGTCACACATTTTAATAACCACCACCCAAACATCCTCTGCAGCACCCAACTTAGGGTCCAAACAGGGTAGCTAGGTTACGAAGTAAACGTTAATCAAGTACATTATTGAACCGCCGACTGGAAGTCAATCTAATGTGTACCGTTGCACACAAGACCCTGGTTGGTCCTGGTTGTTCAAACGTTGGATGGCGCTATCCACCGGATAAATCACTATCCAGCGGATACGTATTAGGGAAACCAATTGTGTTATCCACTGAATGGATTTTTATCCGGTGGATAGTGCTATCCAGCCTTTGAACAACCAGGGCCAGACTTCTAAGCGATGGGCCCGGGTTCCAGTCCCTTTCGGACCCCCCACCCTCGGGGTCTTAAAAAAACCTGAGAACGAGTGTGCTGCCTTTGTTTCAAATCCCGTTTCACAGCACTTTCACTGGTATGACGTAAAAGAATTTAGTAAAATCCAACTAGTGGTCTATTATCAATGCTGCGTTCTGATTGGTTGAGCTACTACTAGGCTATATGTTATAGCCCACTAGTAGCGAAAAGCGCGGGCTTTTTGGCGGCAAAAAAGGACTAAAGTCTAGCTTTAACTACCAACTAGTTGGATTTTACTAAAACAATTATTCCTCTCGCCCTCATGGCCTCTGAGTCAATAGCCCTATTGACTCAGAGCCCATTCGGACTCGAGGAATAATTGTTAAATACACCGCTGTTCGTAAAGAGAAGGGGACCTAAAACCCAGTGAAGCGGTCAACATCTCATGGCTGGGTGGGTAATGAAGAGTTTGATAGAGCGATTTTCGTATGACCTTGAAAAAAGGTTTCGGTAAGTGTTCGTTCTTTGTTTCATCAGCCAATGGATGAAAACATCAAAACATGGACTCTTCGTTTTCCCGCCAAAGAAACCCTAATATGGAAAAGGCATTGTTCGATTGGCCAATCGTGTTGTAGTATGACGTCAAAGCGAAGTATCGGTTGATTTCTAGAAAGTTCTCGGGCATGAAGTTTTTTCACCTGACCGTTCGCTTAACCAATGAAAAGCCAGGCGCGTTTGTCTGTCTGTTCGATAAACCAATCAAATCGCTCTATTTCCGTTCGTTTGTCGTTTCTGTTTTGTTCGCGCGCTTTCATTTCAAGGTCATACGAAAATCGCTCTATCAGTTGGGAGGCAAGTACTTTACATTTGTAGAGAGACAATAAAAACTATCGTTTGAAACGGGATCTTCACCCGGATATGGAAATATTTTTTTGTACAAACAATTGTTGCGTTCTGAGGTCTATATTTGTTCAGGGAGCAGGCAAAAGACTCACAGAACTGCCAGACTCCGACAGGTCATTTCCGACTCCAGGGAAAACCCAGGACACTAATGTTTCAAAATATATGATTTGTTTGATCCCGACAAATATCTAATAATGATTAAAAATTAATTGTTGCAATGACAGAAATGTCCAAAAAACAAACAATTCTTTAAGTGGTGTAGGAAAGAAAGAGCTTTGAACCAATTGAACATATATTCATCTCCCTCATATTAAAAACAAAGAGGGTTTTCCACCGAAACCTTGATAAAAAATGATTCCTTGTCTGGTTCTAACACTTTTGCTCACCATCGCTTTGCCGCATTTCTGCGAAGGGGGAAGCATCGACGCCAACTATGCTGAAAGCTCCTCGCAGTCATTCAAAACATCTTGTTGGTTGTGTGAAGTACCAAAGTGTAAAGAATGTCTAACAAGCCAGTGGAAACAATGGAGTTCATGCTCGTCTCCTTGCGGGAAAAATGGATACCAGTCGAGAACTAGGCTCGTCCATCATCCGTCATCTTGTCCAAATGGATCGTGCACACATGTGTTATCGAAGGAATGGCGGCCATGCAACAGGTTTTGTAACAATGGCGGGACACCGAATCGATGGTTTTGCTCCTGTCTGTTAACGCACACCGGCGATTGCTGCGAAACAGGTTTGTTCGTTTGTGTTAAGAAGTGACATCGATAGGTATTCGGCTTCAATCAGTAGAATTTCAAATATCAAATCCAGTTAAATTGATTTCAATTTTCTTTACAAGTCCGCAAATTTTTAGTACAAATGGTGAAAGCAAATTGAGTGTCACACGAAAAAAAATAATAATAAAACAAGCGATGGAGGTGAAGAGAATATATTTTAGTTTAACCTCAAGTTACATAAGGCGTGGTGAATCACCAAAGCTACAATCTTGGATAAAATAAATGGAAAACCTTGACCTCCCCTCCCCCCCAAATCAAAGATGGGAAACTGGCGCGTTTTTGCGCTTCGCGCGGCTTCATCCTTGATTTGGGGGAATGGGGGTTTGCTGTTCCATTTTATTTTGTCCAAGATTGCAGTTGGTTGCCATCAGATCGACTGTTAAGACAAGGGAGTAACTCAGGATATTACTCTTTCAAGCCCTTCTAGGTGATTCAGAAGAACTTACTTTATCGACCATATTTTTGTGTTTGACCACACAAACATGACCATACATGACCCTACCCTTTACAAACAGCTTTTTACCCTGCAAAATAATAATGATACATAAAAACGTATCAAGTGAGTCCTTTCAAAGATTGGAGTTTTCATTTAAATGTCGCTTCATAGGGTTTAGAGTCAAAAATTGTCTAAAACAGGTCAATATTGATATTTAACCATGACCTATATCATTAAATTGTCAGGTTGTCAACTTCACCGTCTGACTTCCTACAAAGTAATAACCTTAGGATGGAATATTCTATTGGCGATAAGAAAAAAGTGGAATGCAGATGTTCTTTAAATGTTTTCAAGTCACAAAAAGTGAATTCATGGGCAGCGCGATATGCCACATCTGATATCATTTAAGTTGGAAAAAGGACGATCCTTTTACAATACTTGTCATGCATAAAGGTTAATCTATCGAATTAGTGTAAACCATTCCCTTGTAGAATTTTTCGGGTGGAGCAGTTGGGGAGACTGGGGCAAATGCAGCAAGTCGTGCGGTTCCGGTGTACAAGAGCGCATGCGCATGTGTATTAGGCCAAAACAGTCCAACGCTTCTGTATGTGGTGGAGCGTGCCTGGGCCGAGTGTGGAGACTAGAGCTTGCAACACGAAAGACTGTCCAGGTATTCAGCTTGTCTATTCTTGTTATGTCGTTAAAATGTTCTGCGCAAGCGAAGACGTACACTTTAAATTCTATTACTCTACTTTCTTTTTTAACATCTCTGACTCACTAGTTTTTTTCACTTGCACGTGAAAGCGAAGGCCTTTATCTTGTTTGTGGTCCCCAAAAGAGATTTGGGAATGAGGTTACAGGGAAGTCTAAAGTAAAATTCACGTTATGATACAAACCAAGTCTAATTTAGAACAAAATACAACTAAATGCACCCTAATAGTGAGAAAGGCTAATGTATCACAGAAGCGGGTTGTAAGAGGAACGCTACAGACGGGAATACGTTATGAAAAAACAGCTGACCTTTCAAAAGTCAAATCAAATGAGGAATCTCCCACACGAATGTCGAGCAAATCACGTAGCGAATGTCACTCTTTGATTGTGATTTTCTAATGAGGTGTTAAACCCAAGTGAAAAATAGGAGTGTCCCGTCACCCGTTTTTTTCCCTCCCCCCCCCCCCCCCCCCGCCACACACACACACACACACACACACACTACTTTCTTTCCTTTTTTATCATTTTCAGTTCAGTTCGAGTCGCTTGGATGCTTCAAAGACAGCAGGCCTCGCTCTCTTCCTTTGCTCATTGAAAACCTTCGAAAATACATCAACTGGAACGACATGACTAAAACAGTGAGAGCATGCGCAGAACTAGTCCAGAGGCGTGGTCTTGCCATATTTGGTATCCAGTTTTATGGGGAATGTTGGAGTGGAGTGGACGCCTGGAAGACATACGATAAATATGGACCTTCGAAGGACTGCTGGAGTGGGGTTGGAAGGGAGGGAAGCTACTTCGTTTATAAGCTAACAGAGTAAAAGCATAAATTTAGAATCTCCAGCTGATAAAGGTTGTACAATTTCAATGAAAGTCTAAATAAATAATAAAAGAAACAATGTAGAATCCGTTTGAAATTTTTGAAAGGGGAGAACTGGATCAGATATATGTTGTTGTCAAAAAATATACCGCAGAATCCAAAATCCAACGATAATAGAAGACACCATTGTTTTGGTTAACAAAGCAAAAGATAACAACCATTTTTCTCATAATATCGAGATCACCCTCTTCAGTAGCAACATTGTCGCGCGAAGCGTTTGTTGCTTCAGTCCTCTGAAGAGTGAAGCAAGAGTGGCAGGCATCACGCGAGGCAAACCGCTCCATGGGTAAAATGAAAGAGAGCCCGAGAACAAAAACGTATTTAGATTTTCACTGCCGCCTGGTTAGCTCAATTGGGAGAGCGCCGGTCTTCTGAGCGGGAGGTCGCGGGTACAAACCCCGGCCGGGGTCTTTAAAATAACTGAGGAGAAAGTTCAACCTTGCAATGACATCTGCCAACGGTTAGAATTTCTAGTCTTCTCGGATAAGGACGAAAAACCGTAGGTCCCGTCTCACGGCACTTTCACTTACCTGGTTCTTGTGGGACGTAAAAGAACCCACACCACTGTTCGAAAAGAACAGGAGACGTAGACCCCGGTGGTGTGGCCAACCTCTCCTGGGCTGGGTGGGTTATCTGCAAGGACTCACTTTAATTGGAGCCTCGCTTTGTTGTGTGTTCCGCACCATATGGTGGAAGTGATTAAATAAACTTTACTCGAAAAGGCGCTTTCATCAAATAAGCATCGCACCAAGCACTGAAAATTTAGATTAAAATTAATTAAAATTGAGAGAGCCCTCAATGCGCTTAAGCATTGAGAACGTGGCTCTCTCAATTTTAAAGGTGGTAAGTACCTAAGCATCACGTTAAAACCGCCTTCGAAAACCATTAACCAACTCTCACTCAAAAATGGTACTTCTCTTTGGCTTTTTCGTAGCTGCGCGGTCGCGAGAATCAAAGTGGCGGTAAATAAATATTTCGGCAAATCTCATCAGTTGTTTTACCGGGTGGCCGATGACAGTGCTGGCAAACAAAATGCTAACCACTGCTTAAGTAAATACTTCCACACGGAAGAGCTCGTAAAAATTCCCGCGCCTCAACAAAAAGAGGGTCAAAGCATCATCTTTTTAAGGCTGCCTAACATCGATAGTACGCGCTGCTCGCAAAAAACGCTGCATCGAAAGGATAAAAGGGTTATAAGCGCAGTGATATTTTTTTTGACACCGCACCCCCCCCCCCCCCCCCCCCTTCTCTGAAGGTCTGGATCCGCCACTGTAGTAAATGCGTATACGGCTATTTTGAGAAAGGTTGTCAAAAGAAATGTGCACGCGACAATCCCGAAAGGTAATATGGGATATAATCAATACACTGTTCCTGACACTGCAGCTTTCGAACCTACTTTTTTTTTTTGCTTTCCTTTGTAGTCGCAAACAAACGTCCATGGCCTCTCGTGCAATTCTTTAAAATTTCTTTGAAGAATAGTGAACTCAAAACCACCCACAATACCTTTCGGGGTTGTCGCGTGCACTTTTTCCGAACAACCTTTTCTCGAAATAGCTGTATATGGTGGGTTACACTGCGAGACTGAACGACCTAATGGCTGCATAATGGAGCAACTATAAACGAATAAAACAAGCCTATAACTGGGCAAAATTTACATCATATTTTGAATTTATTTCTTATTTACTGGACATACTTAGAATCTCAGACATTGAAAAAAATCTATGGAAAATATGTTTGAAATTTATGGACTAATCTTTTAAAATTACTAAAATTAATCAGATAAGATAAGATATTTCTGTTCATTTTTTCTTTTCAATAACTAATTCTGATTTCTATTTTGGTTCGTCATACTTCAAGGAATTTAACATCACTTTATTAAATAAAAGAACAAATTTTTGACAACACAAGAATACAATCAGATTAACTCGAACATTCTAGGGAAATCGAAAAAGGTTCGAGTTAGGGGAGGTCGAAGCAAATAACCGGAAATAAGAAAATGGGATGAGGAATGAATGCAAGTAACATGAACACTTCAAAACTTGATTAATACACAGTGCTGAACACTGTCTTTAAACTGGACTGACAAAAAGGTAAAGACAAAAAATACATGGTTGTTAAAATAATTTGAATGTTTCGGACTGCAGCATACTTTTTTCGACTTGTAAGGCGTTAAAGTATGTTTCGAGTTATCGAGGGTAAAGTTATATAGAAATGGTCTGAAGGGAAGCAAAAATTACTTCTTCGTTTTAGCAGGAGGTTCGAGTTATCGAAGATTCGAGTACCGAGGGTAAGATTACAGAAAATGTAAAAAGGAAATCCAGTCGAAATCGAGTTGGCGAGGGTTCGAGTTATCGGAAGTTAACTGTATTGTCACTAAAATCTAAATCTGATTAATTCCACTAATAATTAATATAATATTATATACCTTATAAATGTTTTTCTATTACGATTGAATATAGGTACATCATAAGTACTCTATAATACCAAAACTATTTGCAACGTCTATCACCACTGTATATAAGATGTAAGTGTATCTGTATTCAACGTGTGATTTTCCTCATAACAAGTGAAGAATGTTATAACTGACATAGTACCAGATAACACCGCTCGACAAATAAGCAAGAGAGGTGACAGGTTCGAAATCACTTTAAGCGTCCATGCTTGGCCGATGCCCTAGTGACGAACTCGGTGACTGCATTTCGTGGTCCCGGGACGAGTGAAAGAATTTGTGGATACGTTCCTCCATTTGGAATCCCATGAGATCTTTGCGCGTTATTATTCCCCTAACCCTGTAGTAAAGGAATAATTTATCAAGACCTTATGTATTTTTCAAACACAGCAATTTTCACAAAAGCTCAGAAACTCAAGAGAGGTGGATCACGCCGACGATTATTCTTCCTCGTTTTGAAGTTGGAGCGATCTCTTACTATGCAATTTCAGCGAAATTCGCCTACTTTGACAAACTGAGCGAGTTCAAAAGGGGATTTACGAAGAAGTCCAAAGGGGCATAAATTCGCTTTACTATTCTCATTCGCCTAAAAGCCGCCGCATGGAGATTTAATCAACTAGATAACAGCGTGCTCCCTTGAAAGGCAGTCTATTGGCCCTCTACGGTCCCCAGGGAAATTGCCTTGGCCTTTTATACGCTCTAGTAAACAAATTCGCCGTCTTCTCGCAAGTCTACTGTACAACGGGCAAGCAAGTTTCCCCACCCTCCCCCCCCCCCCCCCCTTCAGCGGCGCTGGCAAATTTTCTCTATCAGCTCTCCCTATGCCTTATGCAAAATGTTTCACCCATAACTTATCTATCGAGAGGCATAGGGTGGCTTTTGTGCGAATGTGAATTAGTTACTAGTGACACTGTTACTGCTGTTGTCGTCACGATAGTTTTATCCCATGAGCGAGCAGCGACTTTTTTTAATTAAAGCAAACAAGCATGACGGAAGAAAGCCATAAAAGAAACTACAACATACCTGTTTCTCTCGTCAACGACCGTTAAATGCCTGTCGGTAAAAGAAGGTTGAAAAAAAGGGGTCACACCCGTCTCTGTTTTCACTGGCTCAAGTAGACTGTTCACAGTCCCCTATTTTTTCGTAAGATCGTCAAGATCGAGCGCTTACCGGTCCGGCGGCCATCTTGGTTTTATATGTACCAACGGGGCGGGGGTCGGGGTTTAAAGAGGTGGCGGTCCCACGCCCCCTAAGTATATTTGACACTCATTCAAGACGGCCGCCAGTAACGCAAAGCGCTCGATCTCCGACGATCTCAAAAAGGACCGTGAATAGTCTATGGCACAACTGATGGTCAACGACAGCTTATCTATCCCCGCAGTGTTCTTGCCGAGAGGCGTGGTCATCAACAGAATTTAGTTTACATTGAACGAAATTTATTACTAAAGGAGAAAACATTGTTAAAAAATAACTTACCTAAATCTTTGTGAGTATACGATTATTGGTATATATGTTAAATATCTTGTTTCCTCTCTTGTTTGGGTATCATATTAATTATTTTCACAGTCCCGCCCTCCAGTCCCACCCTTATACCAATTTTCCTGGCCACGATGACAAATATACGATAATAGCTCTGTATCCGAAGGTATCGTCCTTAAAATTCGCGCATGTCATTATCAGTGTTAGTATCATCAGTAGACAGACATACCGCAAGCCCAGTGTCCTGAATATGATGTAGGTTCTGTGAAGAGAGAACGTCTCTTGTACCGTGGGAGCGGAATGATTCACATAAGGTGACTGCAAACAATACAAAGAGTAACATACAAGTCAATTTGAATTCTTGTACTACTACATAAGAAATTTCTGCAATTTAATTGGCTTAGAGCAGAAGTATTTCAGCTCAATTTGAAATACCTACATGTGAAAATTACAAACTTTTGCGGGTAGTAGTATAACAAATAAAAACATAATTTGAGAGTGAAGAATGATCGTCGCAGTGAATTTTCCAAAGCAAGAAAGAAGAAGCCTGAAAAAATCAGGGCTTCAACGGGATTCGAACCCGTGACCTCCGCGTTGCCGGTGCGTTGCTCTACCAACTGAGCTATGAAGCCACACATTGGAAGCGAGGTCAATTTATTGAGTTCATATCTCCCGTGAGGAGTGAAATGATGTGAAATATATGAAATAATTCATTTTGAACTGCGGTTATAGATGAAAGTGAAGAATGATCGTAGCTCAGTTGGTAGAGCAACGCACCGGCAACGCGGAGGTCACGGGTTCAAATCCCGTTGAAGCCCTGATTTTTTCAGGCTTCTTCTTTCCAATTGCTTAAATTGGAAAATTCACTGCGACGATCATTCTTCACTTTCATCTATAACCGCAGTTCAAAATGAATTATTTCATATATTTCAAATCAAAAACATAATTTGTACGCAATATTTGGCATGAATACAGCTCGTGATTTTTTAAAATTGTCTCAAATTTACGTACAACAATTTCGAAATATCACTCGTGGTATTTATGCCAAATATCACTACAACTCATGCTATTACCTATACTTATACTACTACATGAGAAATGCCTGCAATTTGATTGGCTTAGAGCAATGGTATTTCAGCTTAATTTGAAATACCTACATGTGAAAACTACAAAACCTTTGCAGGTAGTAGTATAAACAAATAATAGCATGATTTGTACGTGATTTTTGGCATTAATACCACTCGTGACATTTCAAAATTGTCTCAAATTTCACTCGCCTGGCGCTCGTGAAATTACGTATAACAAATTTGAAATATCACTCGTGGTATTTATGCCAAATATCACTACAAATCATACTATTACCTATACAAATCAGAAAAAGGAATTACACCATAAATCTACAGCACCAGGTCTGCTCTTTGTTTGTCGATTAATCGAATCTCGTAACAGACCTCTCTTTAGCTTATAACTTGTTTTCCCAATGAAGCTCCCTGGGGAATTTGTTCCTTTGTCTTTTAATAAATTATGGGTACATATGCACTTTCAAATTTGACAATTTTGTTAATTTTAAGAAGCTCTTTCCTGTGGTGTCAACGGATTTTCTCCAACTGGTCTGTGTAAAAAGTTTAAAAAAAAAAAACCTGGAAGGGTCTATTGATTAAGTACAAGTGTGTAAATACACGAAAATCAAGGGCATCGATTCGAGAGAAATTACATCATTGCCAAAGAGCAGAAACGTGATGAACATATACATGTCAACTATTACAAGTGTACTAGTTGTATGCAGATGAGTCCCGTGACGAGCATGCGGTTTATTTTCGGGGATGATTGAAATGAAGCACCATGTTCGTCACGTTTTTGCTCTCTGGCAATGATTTAATTTCTCTCGAATTATTTTCGTGTATTTATACACGTGTATAAATCGTCGAATGAGATATAAAAAGTAAATATCCTGAAGAATACTCGACCGTCGATGAAGTAAGAAGTGAAAACCTTTAAGCGAGGAAATCCTGTTTCGTACAGAATAAATCGCCTCCACATTTCGCATCGAATGTCCAAGCAAGCGAGACTTGCCGCTTTCACGAGCGTCCTTGTTTTGACTTGCTTGAACTTTCCTTTCCTGTGTGACCTCAATATGAGATAGCTGTAAACCCGATGCTGACTCACCCCTCCCCAACTTTTGATATTGCTACATGGGGAAAATACTGCATATTTTTTTCCAGTGTCGCTTCTTACCAGATCGATGAATAAATTCTCGTAACGCGGATTTTCTGCATAACGATCTAACTGAGTGTTCAATCGATCAGCATCCTTGTGGTATCCTTGGTGCATCTACAAAAAGAAAAGAGAAAACTCAGTGTTTTGGCGTACAACAGCATACATATAACAAGTACGAATTCTTTTTTTAACAGGCAACTAATAACCAACCATGCAGAAGCAGAGTTCAATACTTAGTCAATAGGATTTCGCTCACATTATCACTAAACCACCATATGCAAAGAAATAAACACTATTGTTGGTTTTCACATGACGTTACTAAAATTCAAACTAAAAAACTATCGATCCTACCGAGATTTTACGTTCACGATGCATTAGCGCAGCTGAAAACTAATTTTCATACAAATTTTCGCTTCAAAAGGATTCTTGGTTTTGTGATAGGGTACGATTGAATTTCTAAGCTTTTGCGTGACGCGGCATTTACATGACGGCCAAGCTAGCTGTCATGTAGGTTAAAAAAATGACTTATTTTAGGTAATTTTGCTATCTAAACAGTTCATGTATTAGAAAATGTATTACTTTAATATTTATGAGTTTCTCGAAGAACAAATTCACGCTTTTGTAGCAAAACTCGATAACAGATGTTTCTGTTGGTTTCCGTCCGCCATGTTGGAGCTCATCCGGGTGAGCTCCAGCATGGCGTCTCCATACAAAGCTCTATAAATTTGGGTAAAACATTTCTTCGGATATCTCGTATACGAATTATTCCTTCGACCCAAGTCTTGGCGAGGGTCTTTGTATATTTACCTCCTTTCATTTCCAAGATTCTGGACTTTATCTGTCGAATGGTTTTGATTTTTATTTTAATCTATTTTGAATGGCGTCACACTGAAAACCAGCAATAGACTTTCATACAGACTAAGGGGACAGCAAATAGACAGGAGTTCACACAAAATTTCAGTGAGAATTTCACTCAGGGTAAAGTTTTTCCAAGTGCAGTCACCTATAATCCTGAGCTGACAACGAAGAAAGCATATGAGTTGTCAAGGTAACAGACTACGAGTAGTCCCCCGTTTTTCCTCAGGGATAGTAGAGCGAGCGAAACGCGAGCGCGCGTGAAAATCACCCCACGCGAAAAAAGGCGACACGCGGCGGAAAAGAAAGAAAAATGAAGGGTCAAAAGCTTGCGCTTTGTCTGTAGTCCCTCATTTTTCTCTCTCCCCACCGCGTGTCGCCTTTTCTCGCGTGGGGTGATTTTCACGCGCGCTGGCGTTTCGCTCGCTCTACTATCCCTGCGTTTTACCAGCCACGTTCAAACCTGTCTTACAACAAATCAGGCTGTCGCAAGTTACGTGAATACTGACTACTGATTGGACAAAATTACGCGGGAGTCAGGACTGAGTCACTCGCTGCAAAACAAGTTTGCCTTGGCCGGTAAAACGCGCGACTTGTAAAGGTCTTGTCGTAAAAAGTAGAACTACTATCTGCTTTCTTTAACAACTTTTTTCCCAACCTGCAACCTGCAACAACCTTATTGCTGCAAGACAGGTTTGATTAGTGGGTGGTAAAACGCGTAACATCGCTTTTTCAACTCGTTTTGCAGCCAAGTTGCACGTTTTTGGTGCCCGTTTTTCGGTACTTTAACCCTAGATATACATGCACAGGCGAAATCGTGTCAGGCAAAGTTTAGAAGACGAGCAGGAGAACTCTGTCATTAGTCACAAATTTTACTCAACTGATGCCGTGTGATTTTCCTAATTTCAGATTAAAAAGATAAACCCCACGCTAAAAAGGGTGGATCAACCTTTGGGTTTTCAGTCTAAGGGCCTGTTTACATGGAGGTGGGGGACCCCGGGTAGGTGAGGCAATGCACTTAGGTGGGGTAACCATCCAGTCCGTATAATCTTTCGTATGGTCACCCCACCTCTCACGTAAACGTGAGCAGATTAAAATGAGAGATTATATGGACAGGCGGGTTACCCCATCTAAACGGGTTACCTCACCTACCTGGGGTCCCCCACCTCCATGTAAACAGGCCCTAGAACATTAATGAGCATCCACTGTGCAGACTACAGTTTCGTAAAAACTTCGCCTTTTCACCTCAAACAACGACAGCAACAAATTATTAAACAGCCGCACTCACTTGATAGTAGTCAAGTCTGTTTATGTCCAACTCCTCTTCGTACAGCAATAGATTCTCGCGAGAGGAAAATATATCTTCGCGAGACAGAAGAACCGTGATGTCGTTTCTAAAAGATTAAGGCAACAGCAGAAGTGGACATTGGCAATATTAATCCACCATAGAAACGAAATAAATTTTGTGATACATAAAGCGACTATAAATAACTATAGGGTATGAATGTTGAAAGTCAAAACCACATTTAGATTAACGTTTTTGTCGTAATTTTATTATCAGCTTTCTTTGTCTCCTTTTCATTATTTGCAAAAATTTGGGTTAGGAAACAAAAAAAATAGAAAATCACCCTAGGTTAAAATTTTTTCACTTGAATTATATTTTTGACCTACAAAATACATATGCACCCCTCAAAGGAAGGAGGTAAAACCTCTTATTTGCGGTAGCAGACATGTACCGCGCTGTGCCTATAAGTGCATTATTTGCAAGCACAGGTTACCCAGATTTGTGTACAGTCCAATCAGTCCCTCTCACCCATAGTTACAGAAAAAAAAGCAGCTCACGACAAGGCTATAGTCCTCCGAGGAAAGCCGGCATGCAGCGCTCGCGGAGAGAGAGATGTCGGTACGTAACAGAGTGAGGAGGGAGTAGTGAGAAGGGAGAATTTGGGCAGGTGGGGAGGTTAGAGGAAATAACTGGGAAGGAGTACTGGAAAAGGAAACACTTACCGAGATATTAAACCTGAGAACACTTCATCTTCTCTGTCGGTTTTCACCACCACAGGGTACCCACCGTGAGGGGTATCTTGCAAAAGATGAGTAAGTCGAGACACTGTCTCGATTTTGTGAACAACCTGAAAGATGAAAATTCAAACTTCAAGGAGTTAGTACCTGAGTGTGCGAGGAATTAAATCCTTCAGGTATGCACCAAAGAAGAGGACCCTGTACGTCTATACTTCCAAAAGTCTCCTCGAGGTTCTTAAACACTATGAAAAAAGCAATTAAGTGATTCACTCCCAACTATCCCGGACAAAAACTGGCAACAACAGTTAACAAAACCTGCACCCTACCCGCCTGTGCCACTATTGGATGGTCTCTGGGTAAGTACATCACTTCAGAAAGCCGTTTACCTTTGGTAAATAAATGCAAAGGAAGTCTTACAACCACTGTGAACCTTGATTTTCTGCATCACTTTCTGGTTTATATTTAACCTTTTCTGAGGTTGTAGGTACATTACGTTTTCACAGCAATTTAAAGTTTTAAATAATTAAAGTGTATGAGTTGCTTTTGCTAAACTTACAATGGCCGGCGACGACATTGCATCTCCAGCTTTAAACAACTCCAAATTAATCCTAAAGAGCAAAGAAAGTTGCTTAACCCTTTAAGCCCCAGTATCCACATACAAATTCTCCAAACTGATCTCCATACATTTCCTTAAAGAATTAGTTGAGAGAATTTGTTCAAAGATCAAAGTATTTTCTCTTGGGTGATCATTTTATTGATTCTCATAACTTATCTCTTTACAGTGTATGGATAATTGTAGGGAGAAAATTGATCTTGGACACTATTGGGACTTAAAGGGTTAAGGTTCACTAATAGAGAGCTTAAGCAACTACGACAGCGACGTCAGCGAGAACGGCAAAAAAAAAGCATAGGTTTAGATTAGCAAAACAACAACTTTGCACGAGCATCACACCTTTTTGTATATTTCTTTGCTGTCATTGCACAACTATAAACGCCTAGTTTCAGGTTTTGTGGAGGACGTGAACACAAGACAACGACTTTCTTTTTCTTTTCCCGAACTTTGATACAGTCTTTTAGAATTCAACTCCAAAAAAAATTGCCAACATTTGACGAATTGAATGAGATGGAATAAGCGCGATAAACTTGAAGCATTACGACTTCACTTTTAAGTGACGTTTTCGTAGCCGTCTCTGTCGTTTTTGCTTAAGCTGCCTATTAACAAAGGAGAACTCCGCGGCGGGAAAGGACACACTGAAAAAGTAATAGATGAGTATGTGACATTTTCTCTTAGTGTTACCCTCATAGCCAGTTAGTTTAAAAACTCGTTAAATGTCTAAATCTAAAACCAATTCCCTAAAAACCAATCTAAAATTGAATTCACGACTCCGACTAGGTACAGCAAACTCAAAAAATTCAAGGAACCAATCGGAACTTAAAGTAATGTATGTCGTCATAGCTACGCGCGGGAAAGCCCCTGTCGATACTAAGGGACCTCGGCACTACATTGCGTCGTTTAAAGGGGGAAGGTCACCAATAGGCATCTTAAGCAAAGGCGTTCCTGAGCCACGTACATCAATCGGAAATGACGCCTTTTCCCTTTTAATATGCCTTGACGCTACCTAACTTGTATAGCTAACTTTCTGTATTCTTATAGAGACGACTGGTCCGAAATATTGGGCAAAACTACTGCTCATGAATGCAAAAAGTCCATTTCCGGTGACGTGCGTTGTTTAAAACGCCTTTACTTAAGCTCACTAATGAAAACCAGCCAATGCGTGGGAGGAAAAAGAATTAGGACAATCCGACAGAGCCATTTGACTTATAAGATGCTGCACTTACGTTTGATTAATGAATTATAACGACTTACGCTTGTGATCCCTCGTGGAGAATAACAGGTTCAGAATCAAGGAAGGGAATGCACTTCAATTCCAGCAATGCATGATAAAGAGGATGAGTGGCAAAGTCACCGACCCACTTCGCTACCATAATGGCGACCATGATCGGTAACAAGAACTGGATGTCATTTGTGATCTCCATCTGAAAGTCCAATGAATATATAGGAAATACAATTCGACTGTTGATTCAGACGCCGAACTCAATTAGTCAGACTCAATTCATTTTCACGATATACAATGGTCTAAAATGCTTATCAGTGAAAATAAATTTTAGTAATTTATGCATTAGCTTCGGCATATGAGAAAATCGACGTTTGAAACAAAATCACTCCACAGTCGAAATTCCCATGTGGGCCACTCGATCTTAATTCATGGGTCGACCCAAATTCAGGATATGTCGGAATTAATTGATTCAAAAGACGATCTCTTCACGTTCTAAATTGAAGGGATTAGGTTCAGTACATGAAAAGATCGACGTTTGAACTGGGCCTAAGTTAACGCAACCTCCTGTCCTGTCTTGTTGATGTCATTTTCCTGGATATCGCCAACTCTTCCAAATTCGGTCAACGCCACCTGGTCATAAAGAATTTGCAGGGGGATTCGAGCCAATCAGAAACGGAGGAATATATTAAATGAATAATGATGAAAGATAACGAATCGCTCATTAAAACTCGGTTGTTTTCAGTTTTGACTGTTCTACTTCTTTTAAACCGTCCTTGTTGATATTTTGACCTACCATAATCACTGTTAACGACATGGTTAGTCTTGACACTCCACCAAAAAATGATGCTGCACCGATAAGCGCAAAGGCCCCTGGATCCATCCACGCCCAGTAACCTGATGTAACAATACAAAGCCAGGCGAAACATATGATTACTTTCAAATCTACTGCTTTAGGGGTCGCACAGGGCACTCCTTGTAAGTGCAAACTGCTGTCCCGAAGGTCATAGTCAACGAATGGAATGTCATGTTAATTTACAAAAGTACGATTTTTGTTTCCCTAGCGCGTTCATGAATAGTTTCATCCGCCATAAAAGTACCCCCGGTGGGTCTACGCCTTGCCAGCAGGGCAGAAAAAGACAAAGGGTGGCTCTGGTAGCAGGATGATTTATCTATTATTTTAGATGCATTAAGAGTGATCAGCATCAAATTTCTCCTTGCAATATCAATACTTTGAAAAACAGAGGGGTCAAGAGAATTACGGACAGGATCACACAAGATGAATTTGCTTGATATTTTATCAACGTCTCCCCACCACTTCTGTAGGAAATGAATAGGGGCAACAAAAGAGAATTCAAATTTTGATCTTAAGGTTTAAAGGGTTAAAAATCACTGCAACGGGATGAGAGGCGGCTGTGTTCGCAGGCTATATCTTTTCTTGTTTTCTCAAGTTGGCGCGAACAAGCACACTCGTTTGAAAGCCACACACCTGTTGAGTAAAAACCGAACATATCAACCATAGCTCTTCCAATAATCCGTCCATACGTGCCACCTATAAATCTAAAAAGATTAGATCTCTACTTGAATTGGTGACACGATAAAGTACTAGAATACTAATAACTAAGTCTGGCAGAATCAAAGCAAGTTCACAGACAACCTGACCAATCAAAACAGCTGCAAACGGTCCCGTTAACCAATCAGAACTCAAAGAAAAGTACATTTAGCTGCGGATCAATGCCAAGCGCGGGAAAATAAGTGTACGCAATCAACGAATTCTTCAAGTTGGTCTTAAGGCGCAACAAAGCGTCGCAACATTGTTGTGACATTGTTTCGAATGGTTACAACATTGTTACAGCATTGCAACAATGTGTTGCGCTAAAAATCGTCGTTGCGAATCGTACTCGTGTAACATCGCCTTTAGGCTTGATTAGTAAGATAACACAGCTAGCAACTAAAGCCCTACTCACACCAACAAAACATGCTTAGTTAACCCACTTCAGTTTAACAAAATGAATATCACGAAAAGAAAAGAACGACTGCCTTTTTCATAGATTTGAAGAAAGTTTTGACTTATGCTTCCAGCCTTTCAATTGTGCCAAATTTGTAGCTGACAAAAATCATTAGGAAGTTTCTATGAAGGAAAAAATTAAACCGTGTTGAACAAAACAGCTTTTACACATGTTTAATGATGTGATTGGGACATATATAAGAATTCAAAGCAAAATACACATGACCAAGAATTCGATGCACAAGAAGTAGTTCCACTTTTTACTTTTGAAAACTTGTTCACGAGTTTCTTTAAACAACTGCATTATCGTACATGTAGGCTACAGGCTACCCTCCCTGACCATAGCACAGGTTTCCCAAACCTCCTAAACGCACAGAGATTGTACTTACAACATAGGCACCACCAAACCGCTAGAGATAGCAGTTCCAGCTGACCAACATGCAAGCAGAAAGTAGATTACTAAAACTGTAAACAGCGACCTGAAAAAAAAAGACAAAATCCACTTACGACGTTCGGCGCCATATTTGCTTATTATTAAAGCCTTCAATCACAGAATTAATGATCAAGATATGTCATATAAATATACCTTTTTAGTAAGTGACAAAAAAAAACATGGTGTCGAATGAGACTATGCAAATGAAACCTCTTTACTAGTACCAGTACTTTAACATGATGCCATTTGTTTTACAGTTTTTTAAAAAAACAAATAATATGAGATTTGTCTTCCTTTCATTGGACACAATAGTAAAGTCCAGTCTCAGGAAAACCAGTTATTACTAAATGTTCAATAGCACATTCCAAATTTAATCTCGAGAAATATTTGGAACTTTACAATGATAGTAGTTTAACCGCTTGAAAAGAAAAACAGCTGTGATGTTACTTATAATAACGGGAGAACATATTTTCAAAAGCTTTTCAAGTTTTCGAAAAAAACAACAACTACAAAATGAGAAAAAAGAGAAGAGCTTATGTTCAGCTATAGCTAAAGAGATAATTGTTCTATAAAGCTTAAAGATTAGGAAAATTATTTTTTTGCAAAATCTTACAAGTTTGAGAGTTTGGAGGCCACTTATAATTGTCTTCTCTTAGGTTGCGTAAAGACAAATTATCATTGCTACATACGCGTATCCCAGCTCATAAGGTGTATCCCTGGAAAACAGGTGATGAATGGCTTTTTCTCCAGTTACAAATAACAACGTGGCAACTAAAGGAAAAGAAAAGAAAGACATCCCACAATGATTAGAAACTACGATAGACGTCCACGAACTACCACTAGTAACTAGGGGAGTGGGGTGGGAAATGAAAAAGTGGCATCAATGTCTAAGAGTTACCGTTCCTTTTTGCACTTGGTCTTTTTCCCAGTCCGATTCCTTTTTTAGATTCTCCAACGCAAATGTACCGCTTATTTTTCCCAAAAACGATTTTAACAGAACCTCGGTACGTACATTTAACGTAAAAAGTTTTAAGGCAGGGTCCCGTTGCACATAAACTTTTTATCAGATGCAACTTTTAACGTCTGGAGCCGTCGCGTTAAAATAGGGAGCTATAGCAACGATGGCGACGGCGGCGACGGCAACGAGAACGTCAAGGGCTCGTGTGATCATATTGCGACCCTCTTCTTATCATTTTAAAGACTGTGCCCAAAAAATTTCACTCATAGCGAAATTTATTACCCCCCACCCCACTCCTCACTTTCGTCAGACCCCACCCCCAACCCCTACCCCCGGTTACCTTCATTAAAGGAAGAGTTGGTAAACTCTGTTCCATTGATGACACTTGTGATTCCTACTGGACAGGTGTAGTTCTTGACGTCTCTCTCGGTGTGCAAAGGATGCTGACTGGTTGTCAAACACTTTTCACTAGGATAGAACCTCATATTCCTTAGACAATATTATTTACAAGTGATAGGGCATTCGCAACAGGCTTGTAAGGGTGCACATTTGCCTAAATTATTTAGCCCAGGTCAATGGTGATAAGTGATGGATTTGAAAATGCATGATCTTTTTCTAGTCAGTTACACAGACGAATTTGAACAATATCGGAGTTACACAAAAACTCCTTGCCTCATTTTGGCATAAAACTTTGGAATAAGATACCTTGTCATATTAAAGATTTTCCTAAAAAGGAATTTGCGAAAGTACTTCACGGATTGCTTTCCGATATCTTAAAGAGAGAAAAGGACTATATTAAGTTGTCATTGATAATTTAAAAAGTTGGAATAACAGTTAAGTCATTGATGAGTAATTTCGTAGATATCGATTTTGTTATAAAACTTAACGATAAAAAGTCACGACGTTTCGACCTCTCCGAGGCCATTTTCAAGTGCGAGAAAAATATGAAATTAGCATAAATATATTAAAATGGTAAAAACGGTAAAAACAGGAAAAATTGTCAGGAACGCTAAAATGCGATAAAATATGTAAATAAGTAAAAATAAGTAACAAAACATTCTACGGAAACAATTAAAAAGTAATTAAAACCGACCTAAACAAATAATTTTGCGCGGATGGAATCGCATTGTTTGTTTAGAGTTGGTTTCAAGAGTTGGTTTCAAAGTGCCAGAGCAAGTTTGATTGTCTTATTTTTGAAATGTTTTTTATCAAAGAACTGAAACCAACTCTAAACAAACAATGCGATTCGATCCGCGCAAAATTATTTGTTTAGGTCGGTTTTAATTACTTTTTAATTGTTTCCGTAGAATGTTTTGTTACTTATTTTTACTTATTTACATATTTTATCGCATTTTAGCGTTCCTGACAATTTTTCCTGTTTTTACCGTTTTTACCATTTTAATATATTTATGCTAATTTCATATTTTTCTCGCACTTGAAAATGGCCTCGGAGAGGTCGAAACGTCGTGACTTTTTATCGTTAAGTTTTATAACAAAATAGTTAAGTCATTTCTGTATAAAATGATATACTTTCCGCTCTCCGACAATTCTATTTTGTTTTCCTTAGATGTAATGGTAAATTAAAATAAATTAAACTATGATAGAAATAAGAATTATTGTAACTTCAAACATTTTCCTTCCTTTCCCTTCAATTTATTTTTCCTTTTATCCTTTCATTTTATTTTCCCTTTTAACTGGTCTGCCAAGATTAGCAATTGATATATTGCGGCCAGTCTATTGTAATACCATTTTTGATAAATAACGCTGAAGTTGAAGTTGAGTTCTCCCAGTTAGCACGAGAGAAAGCAATTCACTCCATTTTAACAATTTTCTTTACAAACTGTCGTCTTAAACCAGTGAGAAACAACAGCAGAATGCCAGTCTGACAAAAATCCACTGAACAACTGAAGTGTGACAAACTATGAGAGAGATTTTGATCACACGTGGTTAACGTTTCACACAAAAAAAGTGTGTCATATGGAGTCGAATCCTTGATAACCTCCTGGTTTCTAGCCTAGATGCTCTATTACTGAGCTATAAGAGACTTGTGGCAGCCCCGGTTCCTGTTTCAAACATTCTGCATACTGTTAGTATTGGGATGTAAAAAGGTGGCAAACTCACAATGATATGAATATGAAGATGAATTTTAAACCTGGTGACTAGCCTGAGAAAACACTCGACATTCGCGATGCCAGTACTGGTTTCCCCACGAAATAATCTCTGAGAGAGCAGTGCAGAAATTCCATACCGGAGATCTGGGTAGTGCTTCGCATTGGCTGAAGCAAATTTCCCACGCAGGCATGGCCAATCAAAAGCACTACCCAGATCTGGGTAGTCCTTCTCATTGGCTGAAGCAAATTTCCCACGCAGGCATGGCCAATCAAAAGCACTACCCAGATCTGGGTAGTCCTTCTCATTGGCTGAAGCAAATTTCCCACGCAGGCATGGCCAATCAAAAGCACTACCCAGATCTGGGTAGTGACGTGTCATCAGCACACAATTTCTGCACTTGTTTCTCTCAGACGTCATTTCACGGGGAAACCAGAGGTGACGTTGTGAAATGTCGGCCTGGCCCCAGTTGTTCAAAGGTGGATAGCTCTATCCACCGTATAAATCACTATCCAGTGGATAGCGCAATCGGTTTCCCTAACAATTATCCACTGGACAGAGATTTATCTGGTGGATAGTGCTATCCAGCTTTTGAACAACTGGGGCCTGGTGAATAAAATTAAAGAGAACGATGTTTCATCAGTCAGTGACAAATAGAGAGAGTTAATAGCAGCCTGGTGCTGACTCTTTAACCAAGCACTTCATTTGTTTCTTTTAGCACCTTACTTTTGTTACCAACAAGCAGAGAGAATAGGGACAAAAATCTTATAAAAAGTCCCTCCAAGAAAATTTGAGGCAGAATGTTTGCAGACCCCTATTTTCCCATGTGACTGTTGAAGGCGATCATTAACTTCAACAGGTCGCCAATGCAAATTGCTGGTTAGAAAGAGGGCTGGGGTGTTAGAAATTCAGAGAAATCCGTTATAAAGGAGCAATCTATCATGTCAAACTCATGGAACAGGAGTTTGTTGACAGTCTGGATTTAAGGTCACATGCAAAAATCCACACAAAATTCCTGGTAATCTTATTTAAATTGTTGAGATCTAGAATGCACTGACTCTATGAGGACAAATTAAGGCAGTACCATTACCTGAACCCTTCAGATGTAAAACTGCACTGAAACAAGGTACAGGGGAATGCAGCAGGCAAAAATACAGAGGCTGTACCGGTTATAATCTGCAGTACAATAAACAATCTGGGATTACTTAAGTTTATCCACACTTAATGCACGTAGAGATGTGGAGCCCACAGTACTAGCAGTTACAGCTAACACTGGGGGATTGTCTAGTACAAACATAAAACTCAGAAACCCTTTTCTCTAGCCTGCACTAATCTGCTTCTTATTTGAACCTGAAAAAGATTGCTTTCTATGCTGATACAATGCACAATTTTCACTAGAGAGAATACTTAGAAATTCTCCAATGCATTTGGTGTAGCACCTAAGAGATTTTTTCAGATGCCTCCCATTCTTCTTTACGCGTGACACCCATAGAAAGAAAGAAGAGAAGCCGCAAACTCTTCAGATTGAAGTGCTGATTAAAAGTTTATATATTTTAGTATAAATTATTTCAATGCAGGACTTATATTAGGCACATACCATAATAAGAACTGGTTCAGATATCTTGGCTATGTTCTTCCATTGCTTGGATTTTATTTTGCCAATTTGAGATCGTCTAAACCTTGCAATCTTCAAGAACAATCAACACAATGAACTCGTGTGGGCAAACTGAACTGTTAAAAACCAACAACTGAAAATGAAGGCATTGTCAACCACTGTAAACTTCAAGAGTGTTATATACACCTGATTGGAGAAACATTGTCACTTTAAAAGATATAGCATTGCAAATTTAAAGTTGCATTCCAGAATAGTTTACATTTTTCATGACAATGCATTCCAAAAAGATCAAATGGTTTCCAGTTTACTTGGCAATAAGCTGACAACTTCACCTGTGCAGGGCACATCAGAGATCTCTACAGTTTAAGGGTGCAGCCATATCATTAACGCACACTTTAAAATCATAAGACAGGACCTAAAAGCTTAGTTAGAAGACATTAAAAGACAACGGCATGTCTTAAAGAAAGTACTCTAAGGATTTGCATCAGCACGAGCATCTCGTGACAATGTAAACTTTTGTTGAAAGAACTTTATATTGTATTTGCCAAGTGCTAATGAATGTATGCCTTGAAGCTTTGGTTGGTTGATACTTTCAACGCAACAACGTGTTTCTCAATCAGATAAAATATGTTGTGGTTCAATTTTATCCTTGGTATAAAATTTATTTCTTTTGTTTCAACTCATTATCATGTCATTTTCAAACACTACCACACCCCAAAACAAAAGACACCAAAATTTAAACCAATGATAAAATTGAACCACAACGTATCCGTTCATTATCATACGTACATATTGTACCTTTAAATTAATAAATGTAAACACAGCACCCAACAGTCCACCAATAATGCCAAGAATAACTGTAGGTATGAATGCCAGAATATTTAAACCAATGCCATGACTAATCTGTAACGAAACAAAATAATACACAGGGTGCAAAGAAAATCATTTTTACAGTTCCCATTTGGGCAGGCTGAAGCTAGGATAGCCTAGATGTCATTTCAACTAGCCCCCAAAACTTCTTGACTAGCAGAATTGATTTCACAGTTCTTCTGTTATTCAAATTCCTCAAAAAACATTACTTGCCTGTCAGGCAAGTTAAAAACAGAATTCACGAGCCTGATAGCAAAATCCACTAGCCCCAGGCTATCAGGTACTACTTTCTTTGCATGCTGAATATTATCAGCTTGGGGCGCACTAAACTGGAGACCATTAGAGGGATGTGGATGTGTTAGGCCCAGTTCAGACACCACTCCACTCAAGTGCCACCGCTCTTTTGTACAGCAAAAGAGCAGTGTCTGAGTCAATTTGGTACGGCAGTTTTAGTTTGGTGTGGCAAAAGCGTTAAATTTGACAGAGTCTGTTGAACTTTTGTTGAACTTAACTTAGGCTAGACACACGGTGCGCTGCCTGGATTAGATGTCACGTCAATGTCACTCCAAAGTTGAACTTATTCAATTAGGTTTGGCACATGAAAAGTATGGCATTTAAACCAGGCCTTAAAATACAGATCACGCAGCAAATTCTGCCTCAGATTCAGATGCAAACAAAAGGCACATCATCACCAATAAATTTGCTGTGGGCCTTGTTTTTGTGTTTTCTAGTTTTCCCTATGCTGGACTTTTACTATTTATTATCTTTTTTTATGTAAATGCACCACTATAATTGCGGACTGTCACCTTCCACACTAGGACCTAAAATCCTAGTACTAAGCTGGGGGTCCAGGGGGGTGCGGGAGGGGCAAGCACCAGATGAGGTTGTTCTCTATGAACAGGTAAAAATAGTAAATTCCAACTCAGTTTGAGAAGCAGGCACAAGACATGTCATTTATTGCACAGCCCTTGTTTTTTTTGTTTCTTAGATTTACCTATGCCAAACTAAAAGATGAATCTGTTAATGTGCATACATGGAATTCTGCAGATAAGCCCCGGGCTTATATTTTTCAAGGCCCACTTAGGGCTTATACAAGTCAAAGGGGCTTATTATGGGAGGTTTTTTTTGCTTGAATTTTTAAATTTAAATTTAAATTTAAAGGGGCCAACATTCACACTCAAATTTTGGATTTTAAACACATCTTCCATATTTTAAAAATAAGAACTAGTACTAAAAAAATCAAACTAGCACTGAACATCCTAACAATATAAAGGTAGTATACAGTGGAGGGTGGAATTTAAATTAACTTGAAATCGAAGGGTTTTTTTATCAAGTTTTGAATTAAATTAAATACTAAATGAGACGAAAAATGTGCTCCTGTTTGAACTTATACATCAAAATACACTACACTAATACAGCCACGTTATGGCTATAATAAATGTTTGAAAAAAAAAATACTTTAAGGAGATACTTGCCTGAAATAAAATATTTTTTTCAGCTTTGAACAACCCAAAGTCTCCTTGATACTTGAATCCGTCAAAAGCTGAATTAAACAAATCCTACGTAAAAGCAAAATTAAATAAGACATTTAATTAAATATCTCACTCTTTCAAAGTCATGATCACCAACAATGAACATATTTAAAGGCAGTTTTTTATTTTTACTTAATAAAGTCTGCTTCGCACTGTGTCTCCTTATCTTTGAGCATAAAATTATGAACGCTACAGTAAATTAACTAGTATTAATACACCATCTCAAATATTCAAAAAATAGCAAAAAATAGTCCTCTGAGAGGACACGGGCTTAGCTTACTGGCGATGAATAGTCTGTACTCCAGTAACAATGAAAAAGAAGAAAAAAAGGGATCTATAAAATTTGTGGAAAAAAATACGGCCGTTGGCGGGTTTCAAACCCAGTACCACTACTCCAAACACTAATGCCGTGTACTACAGGGGCATATTTTCCAAAGGGAGGATTAAAATTATTTAATAGTAATGTTTGTTTTACTCAGTGTACCTTGTTTCTTCAATACGTTTGTTTTCTATTCCCTATATTTATATCTTTCTAAAAATAGTGTTTTGATAACAAAAAACAAATCTTGAGAGGGCATGTTACTACAGTTTCTATATATATTTGCCAAGCGTTATCTGTGGTGGAAAATGTTTGTAACGAGATCATGACACATTGCGACACGTGATCTGCGTCCTCCACAGGTTTTCCCACAGGCTTGTATGGGAACTGAAACAGGGATTTGTGGAGGCGGCCGTAACTGGAGCCGTCCACTTACAAGACTGTCCTTAGGAGAGCTTCCTGGGTGTCTATTATACATCATTTACAGTAAACCTAAGCTTGCTATAAGCAACTTTTCCTACCAACAGGATGACAAGCAACTATGTGTTCTGCTGCCTTCTAAATGTATGAAAGAAAATTATAACATTTTTGTAAATTTATTACACTTACTGTAGTGAATGTTGACACCATGCAGGCAAAGAATGTTTGCCAGGATAATTTCATGTTCCAAAAAGAAGACACCTCTTCCATAGAAAAGAGCAAACCACCGACAGGAGCGCCAAACGCTGAGGCCACACCCGCTGCTGCACCAGCAGAAATAAAGTTACGCCTGGTGAAAGAGATTTTATACACTTAAAACATCACTAAAGCTTACTTTCAGCCACAACCTTTAAGTGTCATTATTCTCTTGTACAAAATCTTGAAGAAAGAAAAATTAATTGAACTTGGTTGATCACAAAATATCCTGATGTATCAGTGGCTAGCAGATGAATAATTATTATTTGCCAAAGATGAAGACTGAGGCAAATAATTGATCTGTGAGCCACTGACACATCAGGACATTTTGTGATACCCAAGTTCAATAATTGTTTTATCATTTGATCACTGAGGTTTTTTTCATCAAAATCTATTTGGGAAGCAAACTGATCTGCCATTTTTCACACAAGAGTGATCCCAAGAAGGAGATAAACATGGTTTCATTTACACATGAGCAGAGTATCATTTGAAGCCACACACAGTTGGACGATATTGCACATAAGCAGACTGTTATTTGTAGGCAGTTATTTGCAGGTCACATGGTGGGCTCTTGGCCAATAAAGAGGAAGAAAAATTTGCATTGAATGACAAAATTTAATAATTACTCAAAGATGTGCAGTTAAGCTCCTTACCTATCTTCTGTGTTCCGAAATCTTTCAAAGAATGGCAACTGAAATTTAAGGGTGTGTGATTTGAACTGGCTCAGGCCTGCACCAACCAAACTCCTGCAAACAAACATAAACTGTAAGTGAGTCAACACATACCCATATGACAATGCCAAATGTGTCGGATGGTTTAAATAAAAGAACATATCTCAACGCAATGGGTTACACATTACATGTATGTATACATGTAATTATTGTCAATGAAAACAGATTTTGAGAAAGGATACAGGTCCAGTGTGGGAACAACTTATACATGTGCCTCTACATTTGCTTCCATTTAAAACAGTGGGGTGTTAAGGTTTGATAGAAAATAACAAGGAGTTTCCAAGTTCAGGGATGGCAAATGGTAAAATCTAAAGTTCCCACAGATGCTGAGACCTTATCATTTGAAAATCCAAGACCATACAGCAAAACATCATTAACTCTGGGATAAAAAGAAATATACAATACAGAGACACACACTGTCAGAGACATGCAAGACTCAATTTTATTAGCTGTACCATTCAATATCTCTATAACTATATTAATTAGTTATTGTAACTGGTTGAACTTGTGGAATATTAATTTTTGGATTATGCAAAATGTAGCTATCCTAGATTTCTTTGATTTACGTACCCCAAATGAATCATAGGGCCTTCTGGACCAATAGGAAGGCCCGCACCAACTGCACATACACAAGAGAAGAACTTGACAAGCATTGTCTTGAAGTTGAAAATATGTCTCACCACTGTACCATTTAAGAACCCAATTAATTCAGGTATGCCTGACCCCCCAGCGGAAGGACGAAAATACTAAAAAAAATGACAATTAATAAAAAAACATGATATGTTACTTTTTTGTTACCAACGGTAATTTGAAGAGAACATAGCAAGAACCGCAAGAAGACAACTCGAAGGGCAACATCTGCTATTTCAAGAATATTTGTGGAGGTAAGCATGTTTTAGCATGTTTTTAAACTAGGAATATTTTGAATGAATAATAAAACAATAATTGTCTTATCATTCATTCAAAATAATTCCTATTTTGAATTCAGCTTTCATATCATCTGAAGAATTATGACGATCTTGTAAAAGGGGGGTTATCCGTCTTGGCCTCGATCTCCATAATTCTTCAAATGATACCCAGCCTCATTCAATAATTACTATTAGTATAATTACATCGATGACTATCGAAAATAGAGCGCTGTGATTGGCTAGGATCTTCGCACTATCCCGCTATAATCACCGCGTGGTGATTATAGCATTGAAGGCTTGCAGTTTTCAAAATGGCAGCCAGATTTTTTGATGTTTCGGGGTCGGAAATTGATCAATAATTTTATTTTCTCGAATAATCATCAATGTCATTATACTAAAACAATTAGTCGCCTCAGGCGACGTGAATATTGGTGAATAGTCAACTCGACTTCGTCTCGGTGACTATTCGCCGATATTCACGTCGCCTTCGGCAACTAATTGTTAATTGGTATATACACACTCAGTGATCTTGGTAATTCAAGCAATCTGATTGATTAGCTATCTCGGACTATGACGTTATATTCACCGCGCTAGGCAGTGAATATAAAGCCGAACAAAATCGCTGTCGTGAACTGGGTGTTTTGCCAAAGTTTCAAAGTAAAACCTTTTGAAAATACACGAATATCCAAGTGCTGATGACTTTGAAGGCAAGAAAAGACTTCATGGTGTTTAAACAGCGCGATTTATTGTGGAGTGGTTTACTTTAGCTGACTTTTTGTACGCTCGAGGCTATGTTTACCACTGCAGAGGAAAACGAGGTCGCTTTGTCACTGTTTTGTGATTTCGGGATTTTCTCACAAGACCAATTTTGCCTATAAATAGAAGTTAATTTATGGAGAAGAGAGGAAGGCAAAAATTTTCGAAAATTGTACGTGCCAGCAAATTAACAAGGCCAAGAACTTTGGAGATAAACAACGCTCACCTTGATCGCAGCCGCTGTTGACAGCATTTGCAAGAAGCGACAAAGAAAACTTTCTCATTCACGGTGAGTTGACAGAAACAAGCTCTAGATACTTTTCTTCTCAGAATTGGGTAGTAATTTAAATTTTCGGCGTTTTCTTTTAAACCGTTGATGCTAAAGCTTACAAAACTCAATACAAAAGCATTAAAACTACCATTTGCCATGTTTGAAGATACTGTAAAGATCTAACTTTTGCACATCCACTGTTTACGGCTTCATGTTCACGCATGAATTTTCACCCGTCAATCAAACTAATCATTTTTTAATGGTTTCATTTCTGATTCGGTTGAGATCACTTCGTGTGAATATACTAAAACAATTATTCACCTCAGGCTCAATTAATATTGTTGAATAATCCCCTCGACTTCATCTCGGGGATTATTCAACAATATTAACTTCGCCTTCGGCAAATAATTGTTAATTATTGTTTAGTATTTAATGTACTGTTACTCTGAAAAAAAAGTTCCAAAATGAAGCATTTTCATTGGATCGGAGCTGAGAAATGAGGGCCAAAGTTGGTACTAAGAGTGCTATTTTGGAAATGTTAATAATCACTGGGCTGAAATCCTACACGATACTTTCCATTGTTGACAGAAATGTTGCAATTTTCACCACTCGACACGCAATATTGCGTTATGAGTTTCAAGGGCAAATTATAGCAAAATTCACTTACATTCTGCTTCCCCAAATTAAGTATGATTGTTTTGATCTTTCGTAATCATTTCTATGACTGAAAAAAGCCTTCTAAAGACAGACTGAGTACAAGATCCTTGCAAGATCGATGACAGATAAATAGCGACAGTTAAATGACCTATTATGCAAATTACCACATTGCTAAGGCTAAAACATTGTTTACGACACCATATTGGGAACAAATTGCGAAACGAGTTCAAACAAAGTTTTTCACATTTTCTCACCACGTTCCAGGCTACAATTGGGTCAGTGTCACAGCAAACATTAAGAACAGTGGTGTACTTGTAAGAATTCAAGATAGAGATGAAGAAAACAGCATGGTGCACAAAAATTAAGGGCAAATTAAGGGCTAGTTTGTGGCTGTGTTGGACTGCAGTCTGCAATAACAAATTGATGCCAAAAGATGAGGATTTATGATACTGCACTGGAAGTAATGCCAGGTTTACTCACATAATGTTAAAGGGAAAGCCACCTACTGAAGTTAAAGGGCACTACAAGACAATTCCACCCCCATACAGGTGTATGTCGAGGAAAAATTGATGAACAACGCCGTAGATTTAAAAGTAAATTAACAATCTAAGTATAAGTCAGTTCCAATTTATTTTTTAATAGCGGGAAAGCAATAAATATGCAATTCTGGATTTTTTGAGCCTGTGATATAAATCAGAAATCACACCTTGGACGTAAAAATGGACACCTTGGATATCAATTACTTTCTGAAAGCTCAGGTCTCGATTGATAGATAGACCAGGTTATCTGTGACGTCATTGCGGGGGCCTGGGGAAAGAAATTTTAATGCCGTATCCCATAAACCAATGCGCGCACCAATTCAATTCAATTCAATCTGTTCCCGTCAGCTTTGGTTTATGGGATACGGCATTAAAATTTCTTTCCCCAGGCCCCCGCAGTGATGTCACAGATCACCTGGACTTCTCTAATTTTTATTTTGGGAAATTCTTTATTACCTGAGACATAAAGTTTTGAAACAAACGGATTTATAGCAGATGTATACTATTTTAATTGATAACATTATTTAAATAAAATTTATCTGACCATAACTCATGAAATAACATTTGTGTTGTCATGCATCAGTCTTCCACTTGTACTGATTTTAAGAATTATATGATCTGAATTAAGTGATCATTCAGAGGTTTTTAAAAATCTTCTTATTGTGCAATTTGTTAAATGGGGTCAAAATTAGAAACTTAGACAAACAAACTTACCACAACTGGAATGGAACTTGCCACGACAAAAAGAACACTATATCCAATGACCCACACCCAAGCCAAGCCAAAGTCCCTATCCTAAAAAAAGACAAACTACTGAAATTAAGAATAGAATAGGAATGTAAAGCAATGCTCCAGATTGACTATGGCTTGGGGATTGTTGTTAAATCCAGGTGTCTGATTCAGAAAATTTGATTGTATTCACTCCTTTGGTCAACACAAAACTTTACTCCACTTCAAGATAGACCATGCGGCACAAAATGTTTGTGCGAGTTTAATTTTGCAGATTGGCATTTTTTTTGTGTTTTGAGGGAACCAATTTTTGCGATTAGGACAGAGTGGTTTTTCTTGCTGGAAATTAATTCTTGTGATTTTCACAAAGTACCCAGTACCCAGCACTGACAATATTTTCATTTTTATTGAGTGTCCTGCAACCAATAGAAACACATAAGAAACACAATAAACCAGTATTTCATTGTATATCATTTTGTTTCTGAATAAAAGAGACACGTTGTAATTGAACAGACATGATTTCTTAGCACTGTATTTTTGTGTAGCAAATTTAAGTTCGAGAATATTCAATTTTAATCTGGAGTAAATTTTTGCAGGAAAAATGTTTGCGGTAATTTTTATTTGCGAGAACTTATTTTTGCGGATTGCTGGAAAAATCGCAAAAATTAGAACCCGCAAACTAAAGGTCATGGTTCTGCCTCACAGTTCAGCTAGCTGTAGGGAACCTCACACTAGCACCACTATTTAGGTGGGTGTAGAAGTAGCTGGTACTTAAAAAGAATTCAAGGGCATTGTTCAACCTACACGCAGTAAGATAGTTGAAGTTGCCTAGTACAGGAAAAGCTGTACGTGTTTATGCTTTTGTGTTCTTTCTGTTTCTTTGTGATATAGGATAGCATCTAGTTAGTGGATCCCTTTGTTCTGCTAGTGTTACATTCCACCACAATCTGCGGAGTATGGCAAAACTCGATGAGATGTCACGCATGCAAGGCCATTTTTAGACCCTTGTTGCTTATATATTTTTGGAAAAACTTGCATGTGCACCTGCCATACTCTGCAGACTGGCATTCCACCTGCCAACCACCTCCTCCACTACAACAAATGCCACCACCTTGTGCCAATTAATAGGTAACCTACTATGTGCTCTTCACCCATCCCAAAGACAGCTAGATGTCAGTTATTTATTACGAAAAATATTATACACAAGCTAGTTCTTAATGGTACCTTTATAAACTCAGAAGCCCGATCCCACTTCACCCTGTCGAAAAAGGAACAAATTTATGTTTCTGCACTAACTGAATAAAACAATATTTGTTTTTAATTGCAGGGTTAGTATACTCTAGCAGTACCCAGCAGGCTTTAGTGCCTAATTACTGTTGCTCTTGGGTCTGGGTGACAAGCTTTTTCAGAAAATCATATGCTGGGCACCCTGGATTTCACAGTTTCAGAGCCCGGGCCATGGGCTCCCTTCAATTTTTCTTAGAGCATAGCTTTGAACCTGTATAGAACACATGGAAAGAATAATAATGATCTGGGTCCTGCTTCTCAATAGACCTGATAATTTTTCAGACTTGAAGCCATAATCTAAAATCAAGACCTCAAGAAAATTAGTTCAAGGGTCCTATTATAGCTTACAAACCATTCCGTTTTGTTTTATTGTTAATAGTTCTATTGTATTTGCTTTTAAAACTTCTACAACTTCAATAATTTATTGACCTTAAATGTAAACAGCAAAAACAATTGCCAGTAATGGTTTCTTGGTCCTCAGATTATACAATCCTGTGCCAGATTCTCATGGGGGTAGGCCACGGATGGACTCCCACAGAAAAGTGGCAGGGATGCTCGTTGTCTTTTTTAGGGATGTAAATTGCAGATTTTAGTCTCACTTATTAGGGTGTTTGGGATAGAAAGTCACTATATTTTTCCACTTGAGCATTGCTTAGTGTTGTGTATAAAGAAAAAGTGTTGTCACACTGACCACACAGAAATCTTAAATTTGAAAAAGAACACAAAAAGTCCCTCTTATTTTCTTCTTTTCTTAGCTTGAACACCCACACTGGTCTCCCTTTTAGGGGTTCCCAACAAGCATCCCAGTCACTTTTATATGGAAGTCTCCCCCTGGAAAGCTAATGTGCTGATAAGAAAGGTGAGTTGTTAAGAGAAGGAACTAAGATTGAGACAAATTTAAGTAAACTGTAATGTAAAAAAATCTGTATAGTGTTCTTACTCTGATATGACATCAATCAGTTGATGCATGAGAAACCCAATGAATCCAACAGAGAAGCCAATCATTCCCATCATAACCCAGCGATCCCAGTCCAGCCGTGATGGCTGCTGTTTTAGCCAGTTCTAAAATGCAGTAATAAAAATGTTACTGCAAGTTGTAAATGTGTGGAATTACATCTAATACTTTTGGATACTAATTAGATAAAATGGTAAATGCTTTGTGCTCGTAACAACTGTAGCCCCAAGCTTTATAATATAATACAGATTCTGTAATTTTGTAGTGACACAACCATGGTTAAATAAAAGAAAAAAGGACAGAAAGTTGATTTTGATATTTTGGCTTCAAGATTACATAGTTTTTAATTCAAATGAATGAAACTGTAACAGCTTAAGTTAACAGGGAATCAGAAGGTATCTTTTATAGTATAAAATTAAATATGTGTGTGCGTAATGGAGTTATATATAAACATCTTGATGAAAGTTGTGTTGACCGCTATCGTCACCACTATTGTCAGTAAATCTGCATCTTAAACATCTGACTGCATGATGTCCTCAAGTGGGTCACTCCTTAGTGACTGTAGATGTTATGCTATGTTCATTGAAGATCTACAATGTGTCTAAGCTACTACATGTATATACCCAGGACATTACATGTCACTCGAAATTGATCATCAGAAAGCTAGTCGATAAGTTGGTGGTGCGTGATATTTGTCAACAGTTGTCGAATGATTAGTTAAAATATATTTGCTGATAAAAGTCAATAATCACAATGATTTAAGAGCAGGTAATCAATTCTGATATACTTCTGGGACTTTTCTAAGAATATCTGTTGAGGATTTACACGAACTTTATACAAATGCTGCATAAGGAGAAGGATTAGACACCCAAATTTGGACATTGCAATTCTTAGAACACACGAATAATGCTCATTTTTAAATAGATATAAAGACTGTTCAAACATTGTCAGTTGCAAAAGCTCAACTAGACTTTCAAAACAGTCCTTTGTCAGATTTCATATGGCGCAAAACTTTCCAAACGGATGTTAATTATTTGCTAATGGATATTGAAACTGTTTCCTCTGATCCTTTTTATCTACCAATAGTTTTCCAGATAAAAATTGAACTCTAATACCAATTTTGATTAAAATCGATAATCACACAAAATGATCGATATGACCGACTTTTATGGATTTCCAATATCTGTCGATTGATTAGGATTGACATTTATCTATATTAATCGACTATCAAAATTATCGACATGTAACGTCCTGGTATACCATATACCAGTTGGGAGGCTTGGGGCGGCTGATGGGGACTACATGCTACGGTACTTGATGGGAAGTGCCTATTTAATTTTTCATCCTAACCAGAAACACAAATTTGAAGAGGGCACTTATTTGAAGGGGCTGCCAATTTGAGCATTTGCGGCTTCCTGTTAACTATATATTTTCTCATCCCTGTCATTACCGCTTCCCACCCACCCAAATAATATTGTTTCTAACTGAATGGTACCTGTTTTGTAATGGTACAGATAGAGTTTCACAAGAAAAGGTTGCTTAAGTGAGCAAAGCAAATAAATGGTATCCCACAACCGGGATATAATCTCAAGTTTAAGCATCACTCATAATGACACTCCTGGGTTAATTAATATAATTAAATCTCAGCATAAATTAATTATTGCAAGTTATCCAGCTAGGACCTTAGGTCCGTGGGTGCAGCAATATTTTACTTTATAGATAGTCGACAGACCTTGTAAACAGCACTGTGAGGTGGCAGATAGTCCACACTCTCGAACGTTCCAAGCTTTTCTCTTTCCTCTTCCGTGTAATGATGATTTACATAGCGACTTTCGAATTCACGGCCCTTTTGAAAGAAGCTCGTTTGGGTTTCTGTAGGCAGGGTATCTTCATCAGCATGGGTCGATGAGACGCCGTATTTACTTGCATTCCTCCTCAAGGACATGTTGTTTTGCAAGGATGAGAGGTTCACAAGCTTAAAAAATTAGGCTAATTGAAGCAGGACCGCTAATCAAACGCGTTCATCTCCAACCTTAATGTACCATGCTTCACTAAGCTGTCATTCGAGGTGTTATTACCCGAGGAATGATCGATTACCCGACGAAGACCGATTATTTACGGCTAGGTCACGAGGGCGCCAAAAATCGAAGACTCTATGCTCGGAGTAGTCAATCGATAAAAGATCATAAAAATCGGTGTCAATAAAAATCGATAGCAATCGAGGGATTTTTATCGATTGATAACGCAAATCGGTGAAAATCGATAAACTAAATTGCTGTGTCAAATCTATATTATCGATTTTTCATGATTTTAACGATTTATAATGGTAAGTCCGACATTGTTGTTTTTTGGCATCTGAGTTAAATAGTACAACTGAGAAAACACATCCACGAGTAACAACTGATCAAAAACATGAAAATAAGAAATGTGGAAACTATTACAGACACAAGATTCTCTCTAAAACCGTGACCCTTTTGTACATAATAACAGAAACGGTTCGGTTTAATTATATTCTCAGACATCCTCTAGAGCTCGAGTCAAAGAGATGCCCGAAATTCAGACTAGCAGATTTCTCTGGATAGCCTTTCACCGTTTTCCGTTATCAATCGATAAAATCACTTGATCGGAAACGATTTTTATCGATTTCGATTTTTATCTATTGGTTACTCCGGGATGGTAAACACGCGGAACTGAGGTTATTTTGAAAGGGCAGCAGATCTAAATGGTGAAAACCTGGGAAAAGTAAAAACGCTGGCCAATATCGGTCATGCGAAGAAGACTTTAAAGCGGGCAGGAGGGAGGAGGCGTCTCTATTGTTTTCAGGTATTTGTCTGTGAACGAGTCATCATGACAGTGTGACGTCACATAGCAACGAGTCAGAGCTTCGCGTAGCTTGATCAGTTTAGCGTGGAGAAGCCATCAAAGTTAAAGGGTTCCTCTCAACCAGTGTGCTTTGCGGGCGTGCACCCGGCTGGCGGCCATTTTTGCTTTGGTCGTGGCTAGATGGCATTCCTCAGAAGGAGGTGATCGAGGAGGACTAGAAACGAGAGTTACTTCGGTAATCTTCGGCTTGTGAGACAAGATGGCGCATCTCGCGATCAAACTTTCGTGGTTGGACTAGCAGAATGTACAAATAATGAACTTCGAACGGCATGGGAAGTGTATATGAGACTGTTCCAAACTCCTCTGTTACTCAAAAATGAAGAATCTCTCGACAATAAGAGCATTAAAGGGAGCAAACACCTCAGAATTGCTATGGAATCCCTCAGGAGGTTGGCATCCCTCAGAAGGTGTTAATTTTTAACTTGTAAATGGAATCCCTCAGAGGGAGAGTGGCATCCCTCAGAAGGAGGTACACTTTATTTATGACTAACGTGTAAAATAATGTAATCCGTCAAAAGGAGTTTGGCATCCCAAAGAGGGAGCTTACTTTACTTACGTATAACTTGTAATGGAATCCCTCATGAGGAGTTTGGCATCTCTCAGAAGGAGGTATACTTTGTTTATGTATAACTTGTTATGCCCTCAGAGAACAATGAACATTCCAATTATTTCCTGTCAGAAGCAAGATTATGTGCTTCAGATCCTGTACCATGCTTTATTCAAGACTGGGTCAAACGTGGATCCCTGTGTAAGCCTGCTAATGGTCACCACTGGCTGAGACTTGTTTCCAGCAGTGTTCAATCTAGAAATTTGTCAAAGTGGGTCATATGTCCCACTTGGCATTTTAAATTGGGTCATTTCAAGAATGGTCAAGGGCAAACTATGATATTGAAACTTTGAACAACTTCACCTTTCCTATCCAGCCCATCTTCATGCTTTTCATGTTCAACTGCTATTCTGTTTCACATAAGAAAATGAACTTAGCTTTTGATATTGTTTCCTCATAAATAAATAAAAAAATAAGTTAAACAAACAAAGCTTAAATTGATCAGCAAGAGAACGTATACAGAGTGTCGAAATGTACACTCCAGTCTCTCTCTGTACAGCGTGATGGGCCTGACACAAAAGCTACTCACAAGAATGAATCTCAAATGACAGTCTTTTTGCATGCTTATTTCAGGCTAGTAAGCACACCTTTTTCTATTTTTAACATTGACTGCTGCTTTGGAAGTACTTGTATACATGAGGTAACCTTTGTTGCATCAGTATGACTCCATGATAATTTGAATTTGCATCACAACGGAATATTCCGTGTCAATGGTGCAAAAATGCAGCCTACATTAAACACTGGTTCAGTACTGGACATCAAAACCCCCCATACTGTGGCAAAAGTGACAGTCTAAAACGTTGAAATTTCCCACATGCCCTGCATTCCCTGGGTATGAGTGCGAGG
>JBBMOI010000003.1:21312500-21510000 GCA_038088405.1 Porites divaricata
CAAACTCCTCTGTTACTCAAAAATGAGAAACGTATCAATAATCAGAGTAAAAGGGAGCAAAAACCTAAGAATTGCTATTACGGAATCCCTCATATGGAGGTTGGCATCCCCCAGAAGGAGGTGTTAGTTTTTAACTTGTAATTATAACAGAATCCCTCAAAAGGAGTTTGGGATCCCTCAGAAGGAGGTAGAACTTTATTTATGTATTAACTTGTAAATGGAATCCCTCAAAAGGAGTTTGACATCCCTTAGAGGGAGGTGTTTGTGTTTAAATTGTAAATGGAGTCCCCCTGAATGAGCACAGCCTTGTATTTAAGCAATAGAAAACGTGTAGCCTGATGTAAACGCGAGAGGGGTTGGGAGAATTCGAGACAGTCATGCAAACCCGAGACGAAGTCTACAAAATGTACTTACCATAAATCCTCTAATGAGCCCCCCCCCCTTTTTCAGAGGAGGAAAGTTAATAAGCTACCCCTCTCTATTAAGCCCCCCCCCCCCCCCCCTCCATTCTTCACAAACAATTAACATGGACTGATCAGTTGTGGTTTATTCAGGTTGGAAATTCATATTGTTTTGGTCTTCAGTTGCATGACCTCCAACCTCATGTGCTTAACTTTTCCAACTTTACACCCTATTTCTCTGCGGAGAATTGTTACCATTTGCTTTTTGTTAGAAAAAGCAGTATGATGCCCGGGAACCACAAGTCCATCCTCGAGAAACCTTGCTCCCATTGATGCATTTCGCTAAATTAAATAAGCCCCCCCCCCACTTAAAAGTGCTTGGAAAAAAGAAGCCCCCCCAGGGGGGCTTAATAGAGGATTTAGGGTACAAGCAGCTGTAAAACCATGCAGACAATAAATAGTGGAAATAGAAATCATTATGATTCACTTCAGTTCGGTGGAAATAGACATTAATTTTTTACTCGTATTTTCCTTGCTTGGAAGCTGGTTGTTTATTACTTGGGGGAAGGGGGCATTTTGCTGGGAGATCATAAAAGTCATCATTGGTGTTAGGGGATCATTTTCGGAAAAGGGATCATTACCTGTGGGGGGGGGGGGGGGCAGTTTAATAAATCTTATGAAAGTAGTACAGAGTAATAATAATTGAATGTGGCAGATATGAATAGTAAACAATACGACTGTGGATAAAGTATGTGGTGAAGTTTGATGTGAAGCTATAATATTCCAACTGTCCACAGCAATAAGGTGGAGCGGGGGGGAGGGTCACTTGCACGATAATAATGTAAAAATTATGGGAGACATTTCTAACAAACTATGATTAAGTGGGGGATGCAAAAATCCTTGTGCACTTAAGTCTGCGGAGTGGAAAGCCCCTCACACTGGTACCCAAGGAATGCAGGGCATAAGTGGGAAATTTCAACGTTTTAGACTGTCACTTTTGCCACAGTATGGGGGGTTTTTGATGTCCAGAACTGGCCCAGTGTTTAATGTAGGCTGCATTTTTGCACCATTGACACGGAATATTCCGTTCTGATGCAAAATCAAATTTATTATCATGGAGTCATACTGATGGAACAAAGGTTACCTCATATATAAAAGTACTTCCAAAGCAGCAGTCAATGTTGAACTTGTTTTTTTTTTCATTATTTATTATGAAACAATAACAAAAGCTAAGTTCATTTTCTTATGCAAAACAGAATAGCAGTTGAACATAAAAAGCATGAAGATGGGCTGGATAAGAAAGGTGAAGTTGTTCAAAGTTTCAATATCATAGTTTGCCCCAGACCATTCTTGAAATGATCCAATTTAAAATGCCAAGTGGGAATATGTCCCACTTTGACTAATTTACTAGTGGTGACCATTTTTAGCAGGCTTACACAGGGATTCACCTTTGACATAACCTTGAATAAAGCATGGTACAGGATCTGAAGCACATAATCTTGCTTCTGACAGGAAATAACTGGAACATTGTTCTCTGTCACACACTGTGGGCATATAAGCTTGAGGGCTCATGTAAACATAATCGATTGGAGAAGTTTGGAATGCCAAATCTGCAACTCAAGGTTAATTACTTTACAATTTTGGTTGTGTGAGAAATGGGCAGAGTTACTGAGTTTGATGTTCGAGATTGCTCTGCATAGCAATTTATTTGCTTCCTCTAGAAGGCAGGCCTGGTCTAATAACCAGTGATTACCGTTGTACGGGGTGCACCGGCTTTCTCCTGACTAGTTATATATGGGGGATTCCATTAACAAGTTATCACATAATAAACTCCTTCTAAGGGATGCCAAAATCCTTTTGAGGGATTTTTTTTACAAGTTATACATAAACAAAGTGTACCCCTTTCTGAGAGAAGGCAAACTCTTTTTGAAGAATTCTATAAAGCCTATACATAAATAAAGTGAACCTCCTTCTGAGAAATGCCAAACTCCTCATGAGGGATTCCACTTACAAGTTATACATAAATAAATAGAGTGTACCTCTTTCTGAAGGATGCCAAACTCTTTTTGAGGGATTCTATTAACAAGTTATACATAAATAAAGTGTACCTCCTTCTGAGAGATGCCAAACTCCTCATGAGGGATTCCATTACAAGTTATACATAAATACAGTGTACCTCCTTCTGAGGGATGCCACTCTCCCTCTGAGGGATCCCATTTACAAGTTTAAAATTAACACCTCCTTCTGAGGGATGCCAACCTCCTTCTGAGGGATTCCATAGCAATTCTGAGGTGTTTGCTCCCTTTAATGCTCTTATTGTCTTGAGATTCTTCATTTTTGAGTAACAGAGGAGTTTGAAACAGTCTCATATACATTTCCCATGCCGTTCGAAGTTCATTATTTGCACATTCTGCCAGTCCGACCACGAAAGTTGATCGCGAGATGCGCCATCTTGTCTCACAAGCCGAAGATTACCGAAGCAACTCTCGTTTCTAGTCCTCCTCGATCACCTCCTTCTGAGGGATTCCATCTAGCCACGACCTTCTGCTTTTATCGAAAATGGCGTCGTCTATAGGTTTGCCGCCAAAGCGTGGCAGACCTCGTAGAGACGAAAAAAATAAAGCCATTCTATTAAAAGAAACGACATTCGTTATTTGGAACGAGGTAAAAACGGAACTGGGTTTCAAATCAAAAAGCAACAACGAATTTGCTGCGTTTCTGTTGGCCAAATGCGGAGATGACGATAAGATTAGTGATACAAGCTCTGAGTCTGATGCCAAGAGGAAAAAACCTGCAGGGAAAGGTGAGCGTTTGTTTTAATATTGAGATAAAAAGTAGGATTTACATCCCCTTCTAAGTTTTTGTTTATTTCATTTGCATGACTTTTTCAAATAAGCAGTGTTAATAATTTTAGGCAAGAGGTCATTAATTTTCCATTCAACGCCAACTTCAAAACCAGTAAGATCTGAGACCGTCGAAATGGGGATGTCTGGGCTGTCCGTGTCTCCTATTGCTACTGAAAGGTATAAGGCTATATACATGTGGTGAATAGTATATAAATGGTAGTCAACATGTACATGTACACAGTCACTCATATATGAAGTTTATCTCTCAACAAAATTTAAGCTTATCCTCATGTAGATGAAACCTGAATTACACCTGCATTGGACAACTGCAGGACTACCTAGCTTAGCTTATGCGCATCTAGCTTAAACCTGAAGTACACCTGCATTGGACAACAGCAGGACTATTTAGTGGGCTGTGTATTCTGCAGTCTAGCATTTTTCATTATAATCTGTAAATTGGCTTTTAAATTCTAGGAATGTATCTTTGGTGACACAAAGTGAGGATGCACCAAATATTGAAGATCAGCTTAATGAGTCCACTTTATTAAAAGCTGTGAGTAAAGTGAACCCACTATATGCTACTGTGTTGGGTAATCCATTTGAATGTCAGGAAATGGATGAAAGCTCTGATAGGTAAGTTTGCAATATTTATTGTTTTATGTTGCTTTGCAGGCAGCTAATGTATGATAAAGGAAAAGAAGGGCTGCACCCACACTTAGAAAAGAGCATTGCAGTTCCTACACTGCATTCCTTGTCTCTTAACATATGAATATTCTCCCATTGTTATTATTAGTAGTATTATTTAACAATTAGTCGCCGAAGGCGACGTGAATATCGGCGAATAGTCACCGAAACGAAGTCGAGGTGACTATTCGCCAATATTCACGTCGCCTGAGGCGACTAATTGTTTTAGTATAATTACAGTGATGATTATTCGAGAAAATAAAATTATTGATCAATTTCCGACCCCGAAACATCAAAAAATCTTGCTGCCATTTTGAAAACTGCTAGCTTTCAATGCTATAATCACCGCGCGGTGATTATAGCGGGATAAAGCGAAGCTCCTAGCCAATCACAGCGCTCTATTTTCGATAATCATCAATGTAATTATACTAATAACCATTATTGTCATTGTTATTACACAGTTTTGATATTATCTGACTGTTCACTATTTGAAAGCAGGCTATATCCTATAGCTTAAGACTTCAAATGTTATCATAAGGATTTTTTCGTTGCCAAGCGATGAAACTTGCTGTAGTCTATATAACTTGTTGTCATTGTCCAAACTGTGTTTTGTTTTTGTAACATTAATTGTACAGTATCATCAAAAGGAAAGAAAGGTGTTACGAAAAACTCTGTTGCGTGACTAGCGTGACTTTCTAGAAGCTTCGCGAAAGTTCGTAATTTGTTCATTTTAGGATATTATGTAAGTGTTTCTAAAACGGTACATTTTGTAATCTTTTTGTAATCTTTCTATAATTAGACTATTTAGAAACTTCTAGATTATTATTGTAAACGTATATTAGTAAGCGAGTTAGAGTGAAGTTTCAACTAGTTTACCACAAGCGAAGAGAGTTTGACGATCAGCCGTGTGTAGTCAAGTGTGACTGAAGCAGTGTTTATCAAGTTGGCAGAGGCCGTGTGAATTTATTGAAGTTGACGGAGGCCGTGTAAGTTTATCGAGTTAAGTGCTGTTGTGGAGTTTTACTTCGTGGAAACTACGTTCATTTTCGGAATAAATCTTCTTGTTGCTGTTCCGACAACCCTGCGTTCAGTTTAGTTTGCAAGCTACTCGTCCTCTAAAAGATTACCCGTGTAACATTGGGGGCCTGTCCGGGAGAGGAATTCAACTGTTTGCTGACTACAGTAACCAGGAAAGGACAGTTCAAGGAGAAGGAGTTATAGCGAAAGTAAGAAGAACTGTTACGAAGAAGAAGATATTGAGTGTTTGCTGTGAACTACCGCTATGGAAATGGAAAAGCTTTTGCAGATAGGGAAAGAGTTTGGATTGGAAGGAGAAAAGTTGCTCGAGTTTGTAGAAAAACAACAAAAGTTAGAAGAACAAAGAAGAAGGGAAGAGGAAGAGAGAGAAGAAAAACGTAGACAACTAGAAGAAGAACGAAGGAGGGAAGAGGAGGAAAAAGAAGAAAAGCGGCGGCAGTTAGAAGAAGAAAAGGAAGAGAGACGTCGAATACTTGAGGAAGACAGACGGAAGGAAGATGAAGCGAGAGAAAATAGGCGGCAAGAGCGCGAACTAAGAAAATTAGAGATGGAAGCAGAACTATTGAAGCAGAAAGAAGCTATTGAAGCCGCTAAGAGAGAACATGAATTAGAGCTCGCTCGTCTAGCACAAGGCCGTAACGTCGCCGAACGTGCCGAATTAAGAGAGGAAAGGGCCAAGGCACCCAAGCTCCCCTCATTTGTGGATGGTAAGGACGACTTGGATGCTTACCTACAAAGATTCGAGAGGTTCGCAACTACAGCTAAGTGGGAGAAAATAGGATGGGCTTCGAAACTTAGTGCTCTTTTGTCTGGACGTGCCCTAGAAGTTTATTCGCGGTTATCCGATGAAGCAGCCCAAGATTATGATCGAGTGAAGTTAGCTTTGATGAAGAGATATGACCTTACAGAGGACGGCTATCGTCGTAAATTTAGAGCATCAAAGCCGGAAGTTGACGAAAGTCCTGAACAGTTTATAGTAAGACTGGATAGATACTTGTTGCGTTGGTTAGAGCTGTCGAACACTGAGCGTTCTTTTGAAGGCCTGAAAGATCTAATTGTGAAAGAGCAGTTTATTGACTCTTGTCCAAAAGAGTTGGCTATACACCTTCGTGAAAGAGCCCCGGAAACGCTTGTCCAGATAGCCAAGATTGCCGATCAGTACTTAGAAGCACACGGAAAACATTTGTTCAGTCCCGCGAGTAGGAAGCCTGTGGTACTACCTGAGAAGGAAGAAACAAAGAATCAGCAGAATGATTCAACGATAGCAGTGTGTTTCAAGTGTAACGCTCGTGGTCACAAGGCTGTTAACTGCCCATCTCTGATCAAGAAATGTTTCATGTGTGGCAAGCAAGGACATGAAGCTAGAAACTGCCGCTCAGGTAGACAGAGGTCAGGAGGACAAAATAGAAATGGTCCCCCTGTGCAGCGTGGGCAAGTGAGTGCCGGCTGTTTAGTTCAGCCACCCGAGGTTAAACCTACAGAAGAAGAAGTTAGAGCCTGTATCAAGGATGATAAACTGTTGTTAGCCAGTGGTAAGAAGATCCCAATAGTGAGCAATGCCTGCCTTGAACCTCTAGCTGGCGATCGTTTGAAAATGCCTGTTGTAAAAGGAAGAGTGGGTGAGAAAACTGTGGATGTCTTGAGAGACACCGGCTGTAGTAGTATAGTGGTTAAGAAGAATCTTGTGTTCGAGGATCAGTTTACTGGTGATTTTAACGTTATGCTGCTCATTGACAATACAGCGAGGAAGGTACCCATCGCAAGAATTACTGTCGATACACCTTATCTCAAGGGGCAAGTGGAAGCGCAGTGTCTCCCAGATGCTATTTACGACCTCATAATAGGTAACGTTCCTGGAGCTAGACCCGCTGATGAACCAGACCCAACTTGGCAAGAAGTATGTGCTGTAACCACGAGAAGTCAAGCTAAGAAAGACGGTGTAGTTACCCCTTTAAAAGTACCAAGTTACCAAGAGAGCCCTATTGTAGATAAACAGAATCTTAAACAGATGCAGAGTGAAGATGAGAGTTTGCAGAAGTACTGGGACCGAGATGAAGCTACAACAGAAGGAGCAGTAGCGGTGGTAAAAGCAGATAATCATTCTGTGGAAGATACGCACTGTGAAGTTAAAGAATGTGAAGTAAAGGATGCGGAGGATGATGATAATGTTGATTTCCTAGAGATCGGTCGATATGATGCTAAGGAATCGGTTGCAGATGTGGCCACCGGGTCAAATCTTACTGACGAACAGCGTTCTGAGTTTTTGGGCCTAGCAAATCAGTTTGCAAGTCTATTTACCGAGGCACCAGGTACTACGGACCTCGCCCAGCATCACATCAAACTCACCTCAGATGAGCCTGTTCGGTCAAGACCATATCCAGTTCCTTACAGCATGAGGGAGTCGTTGAAGAAAGATATCGCCGACATGATTAAAATGAGAGTTATCAGGGAGTCTGATTCACCCTATGCGTCGCCGGTTGTCGTAGTAAAGAAGAAAGACAACACCAATCGAGTCTGTGTTGACTATCGGAAGCTAAATAAGCTGACTGTTATTGACCCTGAACCCATGCCGACCGCGGAACACCTGTTCCAGAAGCTAAGTGGTGATAAGTTTTTCACAAAGATTGACCTTAGTAAAGGCTATTGGCAAATCACCATACCTGAGGAGGATATTCCGAAGACCGCGTTTGTAACACCCGACGGTTCCTACGAATTCTTAAAGATGCCGTTCGGAATGATTAACTCTGCAGCAACCCTGAAGAGAGCTATGAAAAAATTAATTGCGGATTTAGACAACGTCGATTTTTACTGGGATGATATATTGGTTCATACACGCACCTGGGAAGAGCATATTAAAGCCCTCCGAGAGTTGTTTGCACGTTTAATGAGAGCTGGGATGACTATTAGACCAACTAAATGTATTTTCGGAGCTAGCTGCGTTGATTTCTTGGGTCATCGCCTAGAACAAGGAGTGCTTGGTCTACACGAGGAGAATGTTGAGAAGATTAAGGATGCACCACGGCCAGGTACTAAGAAGCAAGTTCGTTCGTTTGTTGGTTTGGCCGGATATTACAGAGACTTTATCCCGAACTTTGCAGCCATTGCAGCCCCTCTATCGGATCTGACACGCAAAGGTCAACCATCTAGGGTCGAGTGGGGACAAGCACAAGAGAAGGCCTACCAGACTATCAAGTCTCATTTGACAAATGAGCCAATTCTCCGTCTTCCGGACCCAGCGAAAACTTACTATTTGCAAACGGATGCATCAAATACTGGAATTGGTGCAGTGTTAATGCAGAAGCATGATGAGAAGCTGTTCCCCGTTTGCTACGCAAGCAAGAAATTGTCAAGCGCTGAGAGGAACTATTCCACAATTGAGAAAGAGTGCCTAGCAGTAGTCTGGGGTATCGAGATTTCATCTCTACTTGTACGGAGTTCCCTTTGTTCTGCAGACGGATCACGAACCCTTAAAGTATATGAACAGTGCTAAGTTTGCGAACGGACGTCTTATGCGTTGGGCTATGTTTTTGCAAAGTTATACATTCAGAGTTGAAGCCATTAAAGGCTCAGAGAACGTTGGAGCGGATTACTTGAGTCGAGCGGACGTATAAGTTTATTGACATTGAACTGCCCTCATTTAGCAATTTTTCGTGTTTAGGAGAAATTTAGGAAATTTCTACTGAAAGGGGGTTATGTTACGAAAAACTCTGTTGCGTGACTAGCGTGACTTTCTAGAAGCTTCGCGAAAGTTCGTAATTTGTTCATTTTAGGGTATTATGTAAGTGTTTCTAAAACGGTACATTTTGTAATCTTTTTGTAATCTTTCTATAATTAGACTATTTAGAAACTTCTAGATTATTATTGTAAACGTATATTAGTAAGCGAGTTAGAGTGAAGTTTCAACTAGTTTACCACAAGCGAAGAGAGTTTGACGATCAGCCGTGTGTAGTCAAGTGTGACTGAAGCAGTGTTTATCAAGTTGGCAGAGGCCGTGTGAATTTATTGAAGTTGGCGGAGGCCGTGTAAGTTTATCGAGTTAAGTGCTGTTGTGGAGTTTTACTTCGTGGAAACTACGTTCATTTTCGGAATAAATCTTCTTGTTGCTGTTCCGACAACCCTGCGTTCAGTTTAGTTTGCAAGCTACTCGTCCTCTAAAAGATTACCCGTGTAACAAAAGGCTTGGCCCTATTATGTCTACTTATATGTATATAAAGAAAAAAGTTATTTATTTGTCACAGTGTACATACATTTTTTCAACACCCAAAAACAAAGGGAAGTAGATTTAAATCAAGGATACATATAGCATTAAGCAAGAACATTTTTTGTGGGTACTGTTTGCAGTTCCAGTGACGGTTTTGATGAGAGTTCTGAAGAAAGTACCGAGTATAGAAGTGATGAAGAAACAATGTCTCTGTGAGTGAGCTTTCCTCCTTTTTTTACTTCTTTACATCTTACCCTGTGTTAAGAGTTTGCAGGTGATGAATCCACAAACTTTCGCAGAATTACAAGTGGCTAACATTTCCTATTTGGTTTTCGCAATTATACATGTACATGGCAGTTAAAAAAATAATTATGATTCATGAGAAGCAGCATTTGCATGACACTACTATTAATTATATTACATTGCTTAGTTGTGGGGGTTTTCAGCTGAGCTGGGAATTTTTCTTCTGACATTTTGCTGCCAATGTAAGTAGAAACAAAGGAAAAGCCTGTGTTTCCTGTGAATTAATTTCATGGAATATATAAAATTAGATTTAAAAGTTTTTTTTTATCCAGCAACCTAGGAATGCTTTAGTAGCAGTATAAATACCAAGAAAAGAATATTCAAGTTCACAACAAACTAAGACCTAACTGTGAGATTTAGGAGGATCCTTTCTTGAGGCCCTCCAAGGGGGGTACCCGTGTCGCTATGTTGCCCCTTTTTTGATACCTATGTTGCCTAACCAACAGCTGCTAATGTCGCTGTCGTTTTTATTGTTTTATGTAAATGTCACGGTCATTTTAGGGTTTCTTAACATGCTTCTAAAGTCTTTGAAATGACTGTCTTGTTTTAACGTTTGAATTGTCACTGTCACATTTTAGTTGCTCATTACAGTTGCTTGTCGCTGTTAAAATAGTCCCATGTAGCCGGTTTTCAGGCTAATGTCGCCTGTCGCTTTTACCCCTTGGAGGTCCTCTTTCTTGGGAATCTCATGAAAATTTCTGGTCATGCAAGTATAGGTACAAGTCTTGCATATAATGTACATCAAAGTGTTGAGACCCTGCATGCACATTTCTTGCAGATATGGTGACAGCAGCACAAAAACTGCGTTTGAAACATTTTTAGAGTTTGCTGACAACAGCAGTTTAGAAAATAGTCAGACAGCTCATTCTTCAGTGACAGTGCCCAGAGAACAGCTGGTGGAAGGTGGTAATGGAGAGCTGAGCGGACAGCCACAAGAAAAGGTAACAAAGAAGGCAAATGAACAACTGATAGAGGGTAGTAGTGGAGAGCCGGGTGAACAACCACAGGAAGAGGCAGCCGAGGAGCCAAATGATGAAGATGCCCGTGTTAAGTTAAAAGAAAAACTGTCAGAGGTTTTTGAAGAGCTGGTTAATTATGATGATGAGTTGGCCAACTATGTTGGAATGGCAAATAAGGAAAGAGTAATTGTGGAAATGAACAAAGTTCTTGACCTCCTTCAGGGGAAGTGCCAAGCAGAGGGATGCTCAGGTGAAAGGAAAGTTATTCGGCGTAATGTTGAAGGAGGGCTGCTCTCTGTTGTTTATGGATGTTCAAAGGGACATACTGGTGTTTGGCATTCTTCGTCAGTTCTCACAGAAAAGAGAGGACAAAAGGTGTTTCTGACAACTGTATTGTTGTCAGCAGCAATCCCTCTTACTGGGAATAATTTTGATAAAGTGGAGTTGATGGCCAAAATGTTGAGATTGGCTTTCGTGTCAAGTGCAACATTTAACCGTATTCAAACATTGCATGCTGTACCCGTTGTGAAAGAACTCTGGAAAAAAATGAAGGATAGAATATGGCAGACTATCAAAGATGAAAATCTTGTACTGTGTGGAGATGCACGAATGGATTCACCAGGGTTCTCAGACAAGTACTGTGCTTATATATTAATGGACCATTACCTGAGTATCATCACTGATTTGGAGGTTGTGGACAAACGTGAGGCTGGGGGTACCTCAACAGTCATGGAAAAGATGGCTCTAAAGCGGCTGTTGGAAAGAACTATTGAGAATTTGAAACTCATGGAATTAGTTACAGATGCATCTAGTTCAATAATAAAGTTGGTGAGAGATACAAAGGGTTAGTTTCAGAAGCACTTTAATGTACATGTAATAATCTCTATTCAGTGAGTTAAAATTTTTATTAATGGACGGAAAATATATTTGTGTGATCCTTTTTAGAGCAGAATGCAGAAACCATGGCAAATTTTTTTCACTCGCTGGACATTTGGCATAAGTCATGTAAACTCACAGCCAAGTTAAGCTCAGTAAGAACATACAGTACTTATTATTCTATTTATAAATTATTTTCAAAAAGTTTTAATCTACAGGTATTGAATTTTCACATATATTGCTGAAAGATTTGTTTAATTGCTTGTCTCCGCATAAAATCACAAATTGCAAGTCACATTCTACTTTCATGCTGTTTGCGTGTGTTTTTTGGTGTATTCTAAAGTGGTGTTTCTTTCTTTCTTTCTTTCTTTCTTTCTTTGTTTATTGCAGACTGCTAAGACAAGAGGATGTGAGGGGATAAAGCAGTGGATTGAGCCAGTGAGAAATCATTTTTGGCATTGTGCCGAAAATTGCGATGGAGATGAGAAAGCTCTAAAGGTAGGGGTTAGTCTAATGTATGTGTTACAGGTCAAATTTGATTTCAGGTTAATTTTGATTTAACTTAGGTTGATTTTTTTAACCTAGGTTGTTTATAAAGTATTGTTATATAGTTATGCAGTAAGCCATATTAATGGTACCTTATGTGTTTGTGTGATTGCTTTCTCTGCTACCTCAAATATGAGATTCCCAAGCAATGTAGTATGCGTATACGGTGGAAGGCACTGACACTTGCTCTTTTTTACCAGGCCAAAGGCTACAATTACCCCTAAGATCATATCTCATTTTTTCTATTGCTGTGTATAGGATTTTTTATTGCTATCTCCATTTTTCATAGATAGCTGTTGTTATTATTATTATTATTATCATCATTACTATTATTATTAATGATCATTCTAGCTATTGTTGTTATTATGAGATGAATGATTACTTTGGTGTATTCCTTTATATCAGGACATGTGGCTAGGAGTCATGCACCATGTATGCAATGAGCATGAGTGGTCAGATGGACAGTGCAGCCATGGGCCCTTGACATCATTAGAAGAAGGAAAAGAGTATTTGGCTAAAGAATCAAAAGCTGCACAAGCCATGAGAGATGTTATTTATGACTCTCAGTGGCTCAACTCATTGAAATTTTATGTCTTTTTTAGGTAGAAGCAAGCTTTTGTTCAATTCTTATGTATTTGATCAGTTTTCCTCCTCTAATGATGCTAACGACTGATAAAAATTAGGTTCTTCATATAGCAGAAGTCTCCTACTATGGTGATTATTCAATTATTATTTCTATGATCAGATCCAGTACAAATATTATGCATAGTCTCTGGCTAGTATTAAATTCTACCATGTTTATCCATTGTGGCGGATAAATTAAGTGAAGGATCAATTCAAATTTCTAGTACCTTTGTCCAACTCACCTTCCCACCAACCACCACTACCAAATTTGTGATTCTGAAGGTTGCAAACATTAAAATGTCTGCAGTGGTACAGCTGTATGCAAGCATTAGGCTATAACAGGTGTTTGATTTTTATTTATTTCAGACATACAAGCAAGTTAGAAAGCTTCAATTCTATGGTGCTGAAGTATGCTCCAAAACGAATAGGTTTTGCGTAAGTGCAAGAATAATACTAAACCATATATTATCCATGCACTTGCTGATACAAACACAGGTTTTGACAGGGTTTTTATATTTACATAGACTACTAAAACTAGTAGTTTCAGAATTTGTGAGTCGTGGTGGCATCTTTTGTGTCATACCGTTGTTGTTGCAGTGAGTGTAGGCATCACTAACTTTTTTCTCTTGTGTTATTTTGTTTTGTTTTGTTATAGAGAATATTTTGACAAAATTCAAATGGTTATGTTACTTGAAATGTGGCTACCAAAATAAATATATTTTTGAAAAAAATACTCAAAAATAGTTTCTTTTGTTTACAACAATGAGTGAGGTGCACTTAAATAGGAAATCATAGTACTTTCATTGTTTTTTTTTTCTGTAGATATGAAATTTTCCTTGCAAGAATCCTTCTTGCAATCTTGGACCACAACTTCCATGCTTTTCGTGAACTGGTTGAGGGGCGATTCAAGAAAGTATACAGCAAATGCTCAAAGAACTGGCATGTTCTTCCAGTGAAAGTGGAGAAACAATACAAATACTGGGACATTCTCCTCTCTAACATACTCAAGAGGCGTGCAGATGATGACAAGTGTATAGCCCGTCATGTGGAAGTCTCGGCCACCAATCCACAGAACATGGCTCCTACAATAGCTATGCGTGAACCCCCTGCAACAAAAGATTTGGTTGAGGCCAAGCTTTCCAGATTCAAATCTAAGAAATGACTTTATTGTATTTTAGACTTTCACTGAAAATCTTGACTTCAATCTGTTAAGACACTTAGCATAGAAACTGAACTAGGAGGGTAAGTTCATTATGAACAGAAGAAAAACGAGGGGTAGTGGTTGAAAGGTACATCAGACCCTTGTGGTTCGACCTCCTCATAGTGTCTTCCTACTTATATGAATGGTTATTAAATTTACCTGGCTTTTTGCTAAATATTTCTGTGAGAATAAAATAAGACAACTCGTACACATTTAGCGCGGAATATGTTTTGTACAACCTATATGTTTATTTTGTTGTTGTTGTTTTTATTTTTTCGTTTGTTTTTTTTTTTTTGGCCAAAGAATGATGTGTTCAATGCGAATAGAAATTGATGTGGTTATTTTGTGTTTTGCTGTGTTGTCAAGAGTCTCCTTTCTATTGAAAGGTAACACAAAGGCAGACTGATTGCAATAGGCGTTATTTCATTCATTTTTAAGTGGCAAACATGTACAAAGCACCATTATTGTTTAAAGTTGAATATGCATAACTTTGGTGACAGTTTATTGGAAAATCTTAAGAAATTAAGTTTATAGTACATTTGAGGAACATAAAACTATTGATATTAATTTCTTAAGCATTTTAAATTTCACTATGATCTTCGGAATCCTAAATACTGTCCATCCAAAGATGGATATGCCTCTCTTATGACCCTTACAACACAAGCTGGACAAACTTTTCTGTTTCCCCGACCTAGTTTACCAAAACGCCATAGAATATACTGTCGGTAAGCAGCCTTTCGAAAGCTATTAGATGCATAATCAGGCTCTTCTACCCTTATATCGCATCTTGCGCGGATCGCCACGGTCAACACCTCCCTGTCAATGCAAATGTTCTGAAATAGTTCATATGACGTAACACAGAGACGTTTACGACAACATTTGTTTTCTTCTGGTGTTGTCATTGGTCTGCACACCCCACATATACACCATTCTGGTTGTCCAGTATTAGGTGGAACTTCAGGATTTGGATCACTTGAACTTCCTTGCAGCAAATTCTTGGCATAATCCAGACTTCCTCTCCCATTACTTAGCAACTCAAGGAGCAAGCGATCCCTTTCCTCTGGAGCGATTGTTTGAATAAAGGCCTACAAGAATTGAAAATGGGTACCTTCGTTTCAGAGAAAATTTTGTGAGGCTAAATCATTACTGAAGAGAGTCAGATATTAGCAAGTATCTGTTTATTGTGAACTACTGAAGCTAGCATTAAGGCCTAAATAATTGCTAAAAAGTGAATCAGCTGCCAGTATCTATTTCTTGTTGGGTCCTAGATAACTCATGAAGTGAATCAGCGATCAGTAAGTATCTATACTTATTTCGTGTGAAACTGAAGCGAATCGACTAACATGATCAATTTTTTAAATGATTAAGATCAAGTTTAAGCAATTTCTTTGTAATCAAGAGCAACCAGTAATGCATCCGTAGGTTACCTTACCCCAATTTCGTCCCTGGACTTTGCTGCTGCTTCTTGGTGTCTATCAAATGCACTGGCAGGAAGTCGGGCAATATCTGCTGGAGTATTTGAACAGGTCTCTTTTCTGTTGGAGCAAGGTTTTCCCACTGGACCACAATCACAGCTGACAGAACAAGGTAAGCCACTGTCACGGCAAGTACAACCTCTTGTCCTTCCAGATTTTCGTCTGCAAGTATTTTTGCAGCGACACGTCTACATAAGATCAAACAATTTACAAGCTTTAATACCATGCGAAGAGAGCACGTGCTTTGGATTAGCGCACCGACACACTGGCATAGTCACGCTCGAAGCAGCTGACAGCAATTCTTTTTTTTGTCAGGATTATGTGGCAATATTTTAATAAACTAAAACTATCGGCAATATTGTTATCCGCATGTAGTGCGTTAGTACTGAGGAACATAAGACAAACGAGTTTTTACTTACTATGCCATTCTCGACGGCATCTCTTGGTACAGCCAGATCATCTAGTGATGGCATCTCCTCTTCTTGTAAGTTTGATTCCTCTGCCACAAAAGAGCCATATGCATTAACTGCTCTTCTCTGGACTTCTTGAGATGAAGGCATGTTGTATTTTCAACCGAGAACCTCTATTACTAAACTTTTCTCGTATCCATCCGAACGATATAAATCGCGGCGCGATATGCTTTATATAAAAACCATTTTAGCCTCGCACCAACTGGGGTAATCCCGGATGTAAACAAAAACAAACGCGCGCAAAGCACACTGGTTGAGAGGGACCCTTTAAGGTGGCTGAGACAGAGCGCAAAAACCGCTGATTGGCTAGTGGATAATGACGCAATTTGGCCGGTTTAGCGTAACTGCGCCTGCGCAAACCCGTGAAAATTGATTGATCGAAGCATGGCGGCTGAGCGTGAGGGAGGGATGCTAAACGGGTGTCTGTAAAACGCGGACCGGATACCTGCGGATGGCGGATGCGGATGGGAAAATGCGGATAGAAAAATGCGGATAACAAAAAAGTAAGAGGAAAAAAACGAGAAACGCGGATGGCAAAAAAAGAAAAAAAATAAACTAACAAACAATTAAGGAAAGAAATCTTTCTTTCAAGTCGCTGTCACATGGTTGGACCCTTCACATACATACAGAACGTGATGTCAATAGTTGGCACAGTGTTGTGCCCTGCAATTCCTGTCATTAATGTCACAGAAATAAGGACACACCGTTCCTCCTTCTTAAATGCACACATACTAAGGCTTGCACGCAACAGCTCAAAAAATCGGCTGGCAAAGGTTCGCTTATTTTGCACTGGCGTCTTTTAATATTCTTCCCTTTATCCAATAAGGAGCCAGTGGTCCCTGCAATCACGGTTCAGATTGCACAATATTACTTGACCAGCATCCTAAAGCGGTTTAATTCACGAAACAGTCTGTCTTTACTTACGGGAGTGATCGCTATTTTATTAAACATTACTTTATTCGGAATTTCATGGTTATCACGCTAAGAGGGGGAGGCATGGGTGTTAGTACTTGCAAAACAAACGACAAACAATTTTTAATAAATGTACTCAACTTACAGAGAGAATATTCTCAGGGTAATCAAATCAAGACCTATTTGTTTGAGCGGCTCAAGACAGAAAACATTGCAGCGTGCATCAACCAGACAAAAGGCCGAACTTTCAGGTTTGGCAGATGTCAATCAACTCCGCCTATCATGTGGATTTATCTTTTACAAGTTCTACCCTTTGGGAATTTGTAAATGCGCGGATTTTTAAAATTTGCAAAATATACTGCAGATTGAAAAGAAAAAACGGACTTCTTGGTCAATCGCAAAAGTTATCTCCTGAAAAGGTGTAAAAAAAATCACCTAATTTGCAAAATTAAACTCCCGCAAAAAAGGAGAAGTGTCACTTGTGAACGCATTAATGAAGGCTACTTTCTGTTTCATTTGTTTTTGTTTGTAATTTTTCTGCAAGCAAAATAGTTTCCAAAACATATCCTCAGTGAGTTTTTAGAACGTCTGTATCGAGCAACTTAAAACTCAGAATTCGGAATCGAAAATAATTTAATATATAATATTCAAATTATTTGGCCAGCTCCCGTATATCTGCGAAGCAGCAACCAAACATACTTTTCTACACGGAAAGATGTTTAATTATTACAAATCAGAAAAAAAAAAAAAAATGACTAAGCTGCTTCTCTGCTGAGGGTGCGGCACATTGCCTGACAATGAATTTCTGTAAAAAAAACCCTCATTAAACAAGACCGATTCGCACAAAACCGAGAGGAAAATTTGTAGCTTATTTAGTTTTTGGCCTAAAAAACGGGCTTCTGCAGGTGTCTGCAGTTCACAATCACTCTCTGAACTGTCTGCTGTGGCAGAGTCGACCAGAGTCAAGGCAGAGCGAAAGTTGATTTGTATTATGAGCCCTTTTGAAGATCAGGCTCCTTTGTGAGGAAACAAGCCGATTTAGCGGAGGCGAGCGTGAAATAGGCGAAGCTAAGCACGCCGATGTTTTCGCGTAGTTCACCCCATTTTTTGGTTTAGTTTGTTTTCCCTAGTTTTCTTTTAATTTGAGGAAATTTAGTCCTTAGTTTGTTGTTGTTGTCCGAACAACGTTATACACGTGTTTTGTTAAGAAATGTTTCAGTGACACAATTTAATTTATATATCCAAATTTTTGTTGTTTTTTTTTTTTGTTTTTGTTATTCAAAATTTTTTCTATCCTCATTTTCCCATCTGCATCCGCCATCCGCAGGTATCCGGTCCTCGTTTTGCAGACACTTCCTTTGCTAGCCGATTTTAAATCCTTAGGCTAAACACTCAAAGGAGAAGTGCACCAAGTATGTGTGCATTTAAGGAGGAGGAACGGAGCGTCCTTATTTCTGTGACATTAATGAAGGAATTACAGGGTACAAAATTGTGCCAACTATTGGCATCACTATCTGTATGTAAGTGAAGGGTCCAACCATGTGACAGCGACTTGAAAGAAAGATTTCTTTCCTTAATTGTGTGTTTGTTTATTTTAATGTTTTTTTGCCATCCGCATTTCTCGTTTTTTTCCTCTTACTTTTTTTGTTATCCGCATTTTTTCCATCCGCATTTTTCTATCCGCATTTTCCCATCCGCATCCGCCATCCGCAGGTATCCGGTCCGCGTTTTACAGACACCCATGCTAAACTACAAGGACCTACAAGACTGTTGTTCGTAGAAAAAGAAATAATCAAATTTAGCAAGAAACCTTAAATGAAACTTATGAAACCTACTGTTTAATTGCCTTCAAAACTCTGTGCGTGAAGTTACTGAAAGCGCCGTTTGCGATGTCCACAGTATGTAAACATCGAGTGTTTATATTACAAATCCTTCGAGCATATTTCAGCTTTCAGCAAACTGACATCGGATTACGGTCAGTATAAAACATGGACTGCGGACTGCGGACTACGGACTGCGGACTGGGTATAAAATACGGACTAGGTATAAAACGCGGACTGGAAAATACGGACTGGGTATAAAACACGGACTAGGTATAAAACGCGGACTGCAGACTGCGGACTGGGTATAAAATAGAAATTCTTGGTGGAGGTTCCTTGAATCAAGAGCCTGACAAAAACGCTATTTTCTTCACCCATTTTAGACAAAGTCTCGGTTTCTAACAACTATGAAAGGGGTCAGGACCCGGGGGGTACTCTCTTATATAAGCCATATACGTATTTACCGCTCTAAAGGATAGGGTATATGGGCCGTTTTGGTGGTCTGAAAACACTTTGCCTACTTTGATTTGGAATCGGGTATGGTTTTCGAGGAAACTACGGGAGCGTACATGTTCGAATGTATTTATCGTTAACGTTTTCAATTCTAGATTTAAGAATTTTTTGTTTGCGCTGTAGAGAGAATGATCTACTGTTGCGCTCTAATCTATAAATTTATAACGACGACATAATTTCTGCCTAATTAGGCCTAGCCTTTTCCAGGCTCCGAGATAGTTGGTTCCGCTAAATTGAGAAAGTGCGAAAATACAACAAGAGGAAACTGGGTAGCCTCCTCTTTATTTGAGAGCCTGGAACAGGCTAAATTAGGCCTGCAAATGAGTATGGATTTTAGAGATCAGGTCTGAAAATGGGTGTGAAAAATGACATTTTTTTCTTCTGAAATAGGGTAAGGATTTAGAGAACCAGGAAGCAGAACCCCACCAAAAAATTCCTAGGAGTACCCCCTTCCGGAGTCCAGGAGGAGGGTATAAATCATGTCATCATAATCATCGCGTAGAATATAACGTTGGGTTGGATGATTCAAATTTCGGTTATTATTCAAGTATAGTTGAGTAATCCCTCCCCACTAAATACTGCTTTTTTACTTCACGGAATGCCCCTATACTGACCTTCTCGTCTGAGTTCTTCATTTCTTCATATTCCCAAGGCTTTATTTGAAACGGAATAGAGGCATCTTTAAGAATTTTACTCTGACTCGGCTAACACCAATACTATTGATTCTTTTTATTCGGTGCTTCTTTGATCGGTTCTCTTCTAACTCCTTCTTTTAATAAAATTCAGGTTAATTTCAGTTGCCTTGAGTAGCGGCGTAACATTCCTTGTCTGTGCAGTTTCCTTTCCTTCTCCACATGAGAAGAATATAGACAGCTGCGCGTGACCGGCTTAGGGAATGTTTTTGTGTGACGCAAGGAGCTGGAACTACTGTTTTATGCAAGCTGCTTTCCGTTTCTCTCAGTTTTACCTTTTTACATAGCTCGTAGTCCGTGTTTTATACTCAGTCCGTAGTCCACATTTTATACCTAGTCCGTGTTTTATACTCAGTCCGCAGTCCGTATTTTATACCTAGTCCGTGTTTTATACCCAGTCCGCAGTCCGTGGTCCGCAGTCCGCAGTCCGTGTTTTATACTGACCGCATCGGATTACTCCTTTGCTCACGGGAACAGCTACAGAAGGGAACTTGCTATTGATTATACCCAAAGGCTTTCAGCTTTGATCGTCCATACTTTGAAAATGCGTTTGGCTCGCCAGAATCGTCTTGTTTCATGAATGAACTTCGTGTGGTCGAACAGCTTTCATAGCTTTGATTTCAAATTAAAGCGTCCCACTTTGCCTCCTTTTGAATTCGGATTCACATTCGAGTTGTAGAGATCCAAAAGTTTCATATCGAGGTCATCGTCCTCGTCGTACACGGGCAAACAGGTGAGAAATCCAAACTCTTGAAGTTATTGTTTGTCATGATGATAACCTGCTATCAGGTGTTTGTTAGACATTTTACAGCATGCTACAAATAATGTTTTAGCATGTGGATGATTGTTTACATGCATGAAGCTCATTTCTTTTGCTGTTTATTAATTGTAGTTACTAATTTTTATTTGTTCTGTCCCTGTAGATTTTTCTTTTTCTTTTCTTCAAAGTATAATAAATAATAAGATAATTTCTCATAAACCAAACTGTACATCTACCATAATCATTTTATTACTTCTTTTGTTGTCGGAAACCGAAACCATAAAAAGAGATGAGGTTGTATAGAAGGGCCACTACCCTAATTCTCTTCAGATTAGATTTCTTGATTGATGAAAATTATTTTTCATTGCTGTAAATGGAATGGAACAGTATATCTTCATTCACGCCAGGATCGTGCTTATTGCAGAGTTGCTCTATTTCATTGGGATAAAATTAATACTTTTCTCCTTTTGTGTAATCATGGACCAATGAATTGTATTATTGAGATGTACAAGAGTGCTGAATATTGCCTACGTTTACACTGAGATAATTGCTTGTCATGATGATAACCTGCTATCAGGTGTTTGGTTGTGTACTGGACAGTCTGTCTGCCAATCAAACATCACCCAGGGATGTGTATGATACTTACTTATCACATAATTATAAGTGTTGCTTTCAAGTTTGTTTATCGAAGTATGCTACAGTAACTAAATGTGCTCCTTTGTCTCAAACAGATATGACAAAATGAAAACACACTCATAAAATGAACATGAAATTTAAATACCGTAGATCCTCTTTTAATCCCCCCCTCAAATAAGTTCCCCTTCCCCTTTATATTCTTCACTAATAAATAAATGATAGACTGTATTAATCAATCACAACTGTAAAACTTTGTGTGGACCAATCCAGGATGGTCCATTCACCAACTGGAAGTTCAGATTTGTTATTGATCCTCAGCTTTTCCACTTTGTATGCTAGTTTTTTATGGAGAAGTGAGACCATCGTCTCTGCTAAATTAATAAGCTCCCTCTCTCAAATAAGCCCCCCCCCCCCCCCCCCCCCCAAGTGTGTTTGAAATAAATAAGCCCCCCTGGGGGCTTAATAAAGGATTTCAATAAACAAAACTGTTTGCCTCTCAATAAGTTAAATATTAATGATGTTACAAAGAACAACCTAAGATTTTGAACAAAAATTTTCTTCCTGGAAAGAGTTTCAATACCTTCTGCCTGAAGCTATATTTGACATATATGTTGCGGTAAATTTTTTATCTCGGGCAATTTTTACCTTTTCTTTTGTTTCAACTTTATTAGCATACATTACCTGAGATAAAAAAATTAACTACAACAAATACAAGCTTCAAGTTTATTAACATGACATTGGCTTTCAGTCCAAGCCAAAGAATATTTTGGTCAAGCATGCAGTAAATGCCTGCATTAGTGCACACGGGGTACTCAAACTCATTTGCTTTTATACAGGATTTACAATGCATTTTCTTGTAAAGCATGTTTTCATCTCTTAATTTTTTCATTAATTTGCGTATTGCTGATTTTAGTTCTCCACCAAAAGCTTCTTATGCTGTATGACTTTGTTGGTTACCTGCCTGAGCTTATCTCTATTATCCCACATGGAGCATCATCTCTTTGAAGTTATTGTCGTCAACTCATGGTCGGGTGCAGGTCGTACTGTACACTATTCTGAAAGATGGTGAACGGTGCAACTCCATGAGAAATTCATTGGTTTAGTTATTGTTTGTCATGGGTCAATACAATAAAACTTTCACAAGCGACAACATCTACCAGTGAAGTTATTATTTGGGGCTCTGAAAACAGTAGCCACACTTGTGTATTTTTTTCACACTTTTTAATGAATTTATCACTGGTTGCATTCCCTAAGTAATAGGAAAACAACAAGTTTGGGATGCCAGTTACTGTAACCAACCCATCACAACATTTAATGCTTAACTATAAACCCATTCCCCTTGAAATCTTGTTCTACTACTTGCTTACACTTCCTTCTATCTAATCCTATCATCCAACAAGCTTTAATTCCTAAAACATTTCCTATCAATGGGAGGAGAGGAAGTGCAAAATAAACGTCAAGACTGCTGTGTCACTTTTAAACCTAAAAACTAGCTTGAAATTTTACTTTCCAAGCATGGGACAGAAGGCTCTGGGAAGTGCTTAACTCACGAACAGCATTTTGGCTTGTTGTAGCGAGGCAGTGACCAGAAAACAGCTTGATTAGCTTCAAAAAAACAATTTTCTGCAAAATTCCCAGGAGTAAATGAGTTAAAAATAATGACTGAGCATGCAACATATCTTGAGAAGGCTGATCACTGCACCTTTCCATTGTTTGAGAAACAGCAGATCATTATTGTGGCCAGTGAAATGGAAAAGGTTATTTAATATATGTATTAATGACTTCCTGTTCCACCTCAGTGGCTTAATCTTCCATTAAACTTTGGTTGAAAAAGTGAACTTTTATTTGGAGGAAGGGAGGAGGGTGGATGATGAAATGTGTTTTAAAAGAAAGTCTGGATCACAATAATAAAGTTAAAACTAGAAGCACCCACCTTCAAGTTTCTTGTGGACTTTTTATTTTGATTTTTTCCAATCTTTTTAAAATTTTTTTTGGAAGGACCCCCCCTGCTTCCTTTCATCCCCCCCCCCCCCCTACAATTTTAAGTTGTCATAATAATTTAAATTTTTCGATACATTTTATTTGTAACAGAAGTACAGATTTACATGGCATTTTTGTAGAACTCAAAAAAAATTCCCAAGCCCCCATCCCCCAAAACTCCAATACTCCCTAAATCTTCACCGGCTCCTTAGTTCTCTTGGCCCCTTTTAAACATAGAACATTTCACGAGAAAAATGCCTTTGCTGCTGTTTGAAACTAAAAGAATGCCTTTTCCAGCTGCACTGTAGCCGTGATCTGTCACCAAGGTGTTTTTATATTTAGCGCCTCAAAAAACACAATTAATGTACATCGACCGAACTTTACTACTTAAAAAAAATCTGTAGATAACCACTTTGACAGGTGAGATTACAAAGTTCTAGATTTCAATTTTCGTGAAAACCAGTTGCATATCGAATTCCTTACACTGTCAGTAGAAACAAAAATTACGAAGCAACGCGGTAAATGACGTAAATATACTTGTAGTTCTTCCAACTTCGCATTGAACAAGCCTTCCTTGTCATTCTTAAGTCATGAAACAATAGTCCACTTTTAAAGAGCTATAAAAAATTTTCATAGAAACGAAAAAAAAGTCATATTTGATATGTTTTACAAAAACTATTTACCTCCAACATTTCTCTTTCCTGACCTTAAAGAGTAAGCGACCACCTTAAGAAACGTAAAAAACCTGCCCTCCTTCGAAAGAACAAGCTTCAAAATAGGCTCCGAAGCTGGTCACAAACATCGCTGCTTTAGAGAGCCTGTTTAAGTCCGATCTTTTCGCTAGCGTCGCCAAGACATGGCTGAATGCTGACAGATTCCGTTTAACGATGTTGAAAAATTGTCAGAGTGAGGACAGAGGCTTGGCAGCGTCCGCAGTGACGTGTTAGATTCTGATTAGTCCTCCGCCATTTTGAAAATCGAAAGGCGGGAATACCAATCTCGACCCAGAGCTCTTCTGCGCATGTAGAGGAGAGAGATCAAGAGCTCTGGGGAACCCTGGAGCAAGGATTGTCTCTAATTGGTTTCAGCAAAAAACAATAAAAGTGTTTCTGATTGGTCTATTCAAGTTTGAGCGAGAGCGGTTGAACGTGCGGCGTGTCTGGCGTGTGAGCGGGTTTTTCCCTAGACATGTTGAAGTAAACACGGCCGGCCGATTCTTGATATCAGGATTCCAAAACAACATTTGAACGACTAATTAGGCAGAATTACTGGATTTTCCAATTTTCAAATAAAATAGCTTAGCTACATATCGAAAATTGAACCGTGAACCAGAAAAAGATTTGAATGCGAAAAAATAAAATAAGAATATAATAATGCGACTAGATATTTATAGTTCTCTTCTTTTCCCACGATATCACATTTCAAAGCAGCTTCGCTGAAGTGTTAATGTTCATGAACAAACATAGGTTGCATTCCTTTTAGCCAATCTAAATCCGGATTTTGCGATCGAGAATTCGACTTTTTGTTCCTTTAAGGACTAAACCAATCTAAGATTGCAATCCGAACGATCTACCTCTGAACGTGGATCGTTCAGATTGGTATCTCAATCTGGTTTCAGATCTATCGTAAAAACGTGCTGTTCGTCAATAAACACAGCAGGTCAAGGTTAGTTCAGGCAAAAGTTATTTTCTACTCATTCGTTGTTCTATGCCGCTAAAGGATTGTAGTATACTAAACTCAAGTTCCACTGTCACTATAGATCCGTTAGGAAGTGAAAACGCTTAGATTTTCTCACCGAAAAAACTATACTGGCCAATGTCTGTGTGTCAATTAAGAGCGTGCTTCTCAGCGCTTGAGAATTCGTAATTGTCTTCTTAAATGTTCTTGAATCAAATTCCAGATAATTTTAAGTTGACGCCGGAGTCCCAGCATGAAACACCACTAGTTAAAGAGCAATTTTTTCCCTTTTTCCACGAGAAGATGCTTAATTTAGCAGGAAGACGTAAAAAACGATGCGTTAAAATTGAGAAGAAGATCGGAGCGGCAGGCAGCTTCTGTATGGATCAATCTTATTTCAGATTTTTGTTCCGGCTAGCACGAAAATGCAAACAATCTGGATTGTCCAAATCCGAAAAAAGTTTGGCTAAAAGGAATGCAACCATAAATAAAAGGACGCTAAATTCATATTTTGGAAAGTTTTATTGGAATTTCGATACGTTTATTTTAACAAGCCATTCGGGTTTCACTTACCGCCTCGTGAAGTAGTCCACAGAAATATTAATCAACTGCCAAGCATACCAGGGGCACCCAACGACAATTTCTGGGAAATATCTGTTCGGAAGACGATTTGAAATCTAGAATTTTCGGAACATTTGTTGTTAAATTTCTTACTTGCCTGCCTCTCCTAGGATTTTCGAACCCCTCAAAAATGGTATAACTGCCCATTTTTAACGGATATTTACCCTAAAAAGGTCACCTAGAATTTTCGGGAGCCTTTTTTCTGGCTGAAATTTTCGAAAAGATAAGTTTTGATCCCTATAATTTTCGGATCACTAGACTTTTAGCTAGGAAATCCGAACAGATGAAAAATTTTTAGGGGATAAAAATATGCCTATATCTACCGTTTAAATACTAAAATACGTTCAACAATGCTATGTTTAAGTGGTTTTGAACTATATTCTCGTTGGGTGCCCCTGGCATACGCAAACTTCAAGTCTCAAATCTGTGATTGGGAACGTTTAACGGTAATTTCTCAGCAGCTACTACGAGAGCCTTGGATACCTGAAAATTCTTCACGGCCGTTAACTGAATTTCTTCAGTTCTAATACCGAAGCAACAAAACACTTAGCGATGAAGCAGATATAAGCAAACCGTTTGGGTTGGATCAAAGAGCATGCGCTGTGAGGCCCAAATAGCCAGATTTTGGCTACTCCGGCGCAGAGTTTCCCAGAGCTTACGGGCGCATTCCCAAACCCGTAAGCACTGGGGTCGAGAATGCGGGAATACAAGAAACAGAGGCGAGAGCTCTAGTGCGCATGTCCAGCGGTTTTTGCGCTCTGTCGGTGGCTGAACAGTGGCTGAACACAGTTTTGCAGGCGGTCAGCGGTAACTCGCGTGACGGTGCGTGTTTTAAATTATACAGGGGGGGGGGTGGTGAACTTGGTAGTTTGTTTGTCCTGACGATCTTGGCCATCGTGACGTCACGAAGAGAGAAGCGCGCAACTTCGAGGAGTTTTCGAAAATGGCGCCGTTGCTATTTCCAAATGCTACTTTTAAAGTTGGTTTTCCTGGATATTGACGCTCCAAAATGGTTTTTGTCATGATAGGATAGTGCAGTTCCAACATCTCTTTCCGAGAAGGTGAGTGAAATGTGCATTAATCCGAAAAATAACGCGTATGAGAGCTGTAAACAGTTTCGGTCAATTTCCTCGAGTGGAATAATGTGCCGCAAAAGTTTGCATGTTCGCACAGTAATACCGTCGATTGCATCTACCCGTGAACGCACGCGCTCAAAACATGTTTTCACGTGACGTCAAACTTTTGAGTTTCAGGGGTCAAACTTTGAAGTTTTCCCGCCCAAGAGAACAGAGTGAACCACGAGAACACCGACTCTACCGACTTTACCGTGGGAACTTCACATTTGGGCGGGAAAACTTCAAAGTTTGACGCCTGAAACTCAGAAGTTTGACGTCACGTGAAAACATGTTTTGAGCGCGTGCGTTCACGGGTAGATGCAATCGACGGTATCGTGTTTTCTCGAAATCGGTGAGGTGTTGAACATCAAAACTTGGCATGAGGGTAGGTTACTTCTATTGGAAAGCATTGTCTCTGAAGTTTATTGACATAAAGTAGCAGAAAAAATGATCAGTCCATTCGAGTGTACCATCAGTTCTCGGACTACCTTAGCGGCTACGCTGCAATTGAGTCTCACGATTTTTTAACTTTTCTTGCGGCCTAACAACAAGACTCCCAATCTCATGGTTTTCTGGGAAATATCATTCTAAAACGAAATATTACCTCGTTGAATAAAAACGGAAATTTTGTGGGTAAATTCTTGTGCCCGGAGGAGCTTTGACTACTTTACCCATGAAGTTGTCTTAGCCCAAAGAAATGACTCAGTCTGCTGTATGTTTCGTCCCATCGGCCAGTGATGACCTATTTTCTGGCCTCTTAAAGTCATCAAAGAAAAAGCGGCATCTAATTTGTTACAAGAGGGACCACACTAAAGCAAGGTGATATAAAAAAAACAGTTAATTCCCCTAATCATAATGGAAAAAGGGTTCGTTTAATTTTGATCGGGAAAAAATAGAATCTCACTATTTTTTGTAGAATTTTTTTCATGCATGAGTCTCCAGATTTCCTCCAGATTTGGCAGGTCTGTATGAGGAGCTAAATACCATTCAAATAAAAGGTGGAAACATTTGGAATACTCCCAGAGATATGATGATAATTGATATACATTTGCATTAATATCTTTATTTGTGTGGAGCAATATATTAAACCTAGATTTTACCTCAAATTTTAAAAGATCAAACGAGTAAAACTAGCTTTATACAAACAAAAATGAAATGAGAAAGTACTGTAACTCATAATTTACAGAAGTCCCCTTTTGATACCAGCCAAGTGCTGGTAATGCCATCCTGCTGAATATAAGATTTGACTTGACTTGAATAGAAAGTTAAATGAAACAAAATTAATATTTATGTCAGTGAAATTTGGGCCAGCTGTGGTACCACAGTTTGAAACGTGCAGAAAGAGAGTCAAAACAAAATCATCCACCGCTAACCGTTATGTTTTCTGTTTTATCAACGCGCACTCTGTCGGTTGTTTTTGAAATCCGAATTTTCCTCCGGACCAAGTTTAATTAGCTTTCCCTTTTCAGCGCTTACTCTCTTTCCAGGTCTGTTCACTGTGCCCCTGATGAGAATGACAGACCTTCTGAGCAGACTAGAACTTCTTAGTTAACATCAATCTATGTTCCTGTTTATATTAGTGAGCTCACTAAAACTTGATAGCAATGTACCATAGCTATTTGTAAATTTAGTTCTTGTATCGTTGCTAAATGAGTATTTATCTCTTACCTAATGCTACACATTCTAATTTAAAAAGTATCTAACAAAATTGTGGCTATTTTTTCCGCAGCTACGTGTAATCTACGCTCAATGAACTAATGTGTGGTCATTGAACTACTGGTGTGGTTTTTGAACTGTTGGGTGATTATTGAACTGTTGTGTGGTTATTGAACTAACAAAAAGGAAAAACCAATCTGAAGCAAAAAAGAAAAAAGAAATCAAGGAGAAAGAACATGAGTTGAGGGAAAAAGAAGAAGAACTGAAGCAAAAAGAAAGAAAGAAAGACATCCAAGAAAAAGAAAAAGAATTGAAAGAACGAGAAGAAAAATTAAAACAAAAAGCGAAAGACAATAAAACTGCCACAGTGAAAGCCAAATGGGTGGCTGCCCAACTCCTACTCATGGCTGGGCAGTTGGACCATTTGGCAAATCACATTCTTACTGAGATAATGAATGAATAACTAATACCATCCAAAAAAAATTTTATTAAAAAATTATTTCACTGTAATATAAGTTTTATACATCTGTTTATACCGATGTCATCCTCCACTTCCCTCTTCACTCCTTTCTTTAATCTATCACTCCTGTCTTTATCTATCTTTATCCATCACTCATATCTGAGTCCTTATGGTAGCCCTTTCCAAAACAGTAATCCTACATCATGCACTGTGTGTGTTCTAATAACATCTTTCTAGTGCCCCATCCTCTGTGATAGTAGCTGAATTAAAATCAATAAAAATGGCAATTAAATTTTGGCCTGTTTCCCCTAAATCTCATAATATAAAAATATAAATTTAAAAATTACCACCCCGTCCCATACCCCCAATAACAGAATTGTAACAACCACGAGATCTAAATATAACAAACTCCATACAACCAGGTGAGCAGACTAAGATCAGCTTTACAGCAACTGTGTTTGCCCAACGTATAATCAAATAGCAATGAAAATCATAAGACAATGGAAGTTGGTGACTGCCACGCCCCTGCTGAGAAAATGCCTGAAGACTGCACAAGCATGATGTCGGAACAATACAAGCGGGCCCCACAAAGGAAGTCGAACTGAACTGAACTGTTCATTGATACCGTTAGTATTAAAAAAAATAGCATTGTCACTGTGTTGCTGCTGCTGTTATTGTTAGCAAAAAAAGAAATAAAATAATAATTATAAATTGATAATTAAATCAATTATTGTTGTTTGTAACATAAGCTTCTGCATAATTTCTTTCCTTGGCTATGCGCAAAATGAATCCAAATAAAGATACTTTCATGACATTTTCTGAACTCTTGCAGTTATTAATGAACTTAAATATCCTTAATGAACTATGGTGTCCTTATTGAACTACCATGTCTTTATTGAACTTTGAAAATAAGAAAAACTGAACGAGAGCCCTATCAATTAACACAGTGATTGACTGTATTACAAATGGTTAGCTAATGCTAGGTAGAGGATGGGCTGGCTACTTTATTATTTGGGAATGACCTGTAGCTCTGTAAATTATCTGTCAAGAGTGCAAACCAAACCAGTAATTATTGCACTTATTGCAGTAATAACTGGTTTGACTGTTTAGTTATCTGACCTTGATGTCATTTCCATTTGGAGTAGGCAGTCTTAAGTTTTTTTTACAGCTAAACACATTTCCTTTTTCAATGTCTTCAATTTCTTCCAAAGAATGACTTGCATGTTTGCCTACAACAAAACGAAGCAAGAAAAAATGTGACAGAAAAAACTCTCTTTTTATATTGCAAAAGTGTGAGGAGGGTGATGATATTCATCGCATGAAAATCCTGCAATGTTTTATATCCTTAGCAATCCTTAGCAAATTTTTTTAAAGATGCGGACGCCCAAGGAAACACATTTTCGATAATATACCATCGAAACGCTTACTAATGTCCGTTTTCTTGGCTTTTTCTAGTTTTTTTTTTTTCTATTATCTCTGTAAAGCGATTAAGGCAAAGCTACATACCCATCCTTTGTAACAATCCTCCTTCCCGATTCTCCGCATAATGCCCTAAAAATGTTAATGTTTATCAAAAACTTTAGCTCACGGCACATTAACCTGGTGATAGATTCTGACTATTTACAGTATAAAAACCATGTTTTCCTTTGTTTCTGGTACGAAGAAGGAAAGAGAAAGGCAATGTGAACTTATCTCCATCATGAGTAATGAATGTTTTGACAAATTATCGTAATTTATAGTGAAAAGTAGCAATATAATTAAACTATAATAATATCGCGCGACGATTTTATTTAATACGCTTTATTAACTTTTTGATACGTTTAACTCAAACAGGAAATCCTTTCAAAACCCTTGAAGGTTATAAACCATATTCTATAAAAAAAACACTTGCTTCTTACATTTGTTTAGTTTTAATAAATTGTTTAAACAATATGATAGTCTAGTATGAACATCATGACGCTATGTTTCGTGACCTGTCCACGCCATTTTCGCAGTTTTTGTAAACATCCCTGAGGTTTGCAACTTTTATCCCACTGATCATTTTTTTTAACTTATTAGATGATTCACTTCTATCACCAATTGACAGACGTATACCATATTAATGTCATTTGTTTTTCTCGGGACTAAATTCTGCTGGGCTTTTTAGTTATGCGTCTCCAAAGACGCGCCGGTATGAGTTGTATCATCTCGTCGATCTCGGGAAGTTCTTGATTTTTTTCGATGGAGATGCTCTTTCCTAGAATAAATTGCAATTTTGCTATATAGAATTAATAGATAAACACATACCTTCAGTCCTTTCATCGCAACGTCTCCACTTTTACCCTTTAACACCACGAAACAATTTCGCGCGATGAAACCATTTAAAGTTCCCGGGATAAATTTCTCGTGACGATGAAATTATACAAACAAACATGGCGGCGAAAAAGGCAATGGTACACAGAGGGGCACACAGAAGACAATTTCTCAAAATCTACTCATTAAAATTTTGTGATATTCGGCAGATTTTTTACTTTTATCGTACTTTCAATAATAAGAACTTTAAAGTGGATGTTGAACAGACGAATTTTGTGGCACATTTAATAATTACAGTACAATCATATTACTGATTACCTAAAAACCCGTCTGTTAAAATTTGGTCAAATAAGTTTCAAATGGTAATGATTAATTATTGTAAGCTGTGTGCAAGTTTATAGGAAAATCTAATGAGCGAATTTTATGTAAACTGAACAAAAGTGAAATTTTAAGGTTGTATTCAATCGTTCACGTTGCCATGGAAACTACGAAAACGTCACATTTTACCTGTCACTCAAAATCTTTCATCAGTATATTTTTCACTTGCCAAGTTTCAGCTTGTGAGCTGCAACCTTTCTCTTGCCATGATTTGGCAAATGACATATATCACAAACTGCCAAAACTGTGTTCAGCCACCTTAAACAAAGAAAGGGCTAATACAGGCTTTTGTTCAGCGTTGGTAAAACAATTTGTCGTAAGTGTGCAAGCTTTGTTGCTTATATTGTTTGTGTGTAAAAGCTGTGTTTGTTTTGTCCGCACGTTTGTGTTAAATTCTACTCCAATCCACTTCGGGTCAGTGGCGTGGGCGCCATTTTGAACTCGGAACTAGATAAGTCCACCCTAAACGTCAGCCGTTTTCTCTTTAAATTGCCAACCAAATCTCCTCAGAAAAGGAGGTTTAATTCATCAATAACAGAAGTTTGATACGATAGTTGATTTGTGTTGATGTAACGAGCCATTTCGCTCATCAATCCTTTTGAATGCGAAGATACTGTTTTGAATCGCGTGTGGTTTCTTGGCTTCTTGACTGTCTGGGGTAAATTTTGCAGACTTTAATGCTGTTACTACTTGTGTCTAAGGTTTGCTGGTTAATCTGGTGCCCCTCTGTTTTGATCAAGGTAATTGCTGGCCTTTACTGCTTTCAAAATTTACTGCTGTTGGTTGTTTTATTCTGTTTTGTTATTGTTGGTAAAATTTTTGCATTTGTCTGCAGTTTTTTGTTGGCTTTTTCCCCTTATTTTACTAGCCTGTGTCTTTTTGTCTTAAATTTTTGCTGGTAATTGTTGTTGTTGCTTGTTAGCAGTGTTGTTGGCTTCTGTATTTGCCTTTTAAAAAGATTATTCTATTAAAAAGGAAAAATTAATTTAGTGAGAAAATTAATAAAGTAAGATCATATTTATACAATATATATCTATATAATTATTTACTTTAAAAGAAGAAAACATCATGATGAATAAAAATATTTTATTGTGTATATATTTGACAATGGGCTTCTTGTTGTATGATTTATATTTTGACATTGCTTGGCTTTTTAGTCCTCACAATCATAAGATTGTGTATCTTGTGATGGCTGTTCTGCGTGTCCATATTGTTTTTGCAGTGATTTCAATATCTTTCCCAGGCCTTTCAAACCTTCCATGTGCCCTCTGCATCCCTTCAAAGCCCCCATCTTTTTTGGAAACACAAATCCCTAACTCCTTTGAGTTACAAAGTAAAACTTTGCATGTAGTAAAAATGTTGGTCTCCTCTGTTTTGTCCTTTTTTATTATCCACTTCAAAGTGAGGGTAATTCAAAACTCCAACCTCTCAAACTTCCTTGTAACCGCCATTATTTTTACATTGACTTTTCTGTTTTACAGGAAAGTATTGTGCATGGTTTCTTTAAGATTAAGATCAACTTTAAATTGTTTGTTAGAAATGCTTCTATTCCCTGCTGTTATTACCTTGAAATTATTTCTATCTTTGCTTGATCCAGTTTACAAAATTTTGTAACATGTAAAGCCTCAATTCAACTTTTCACTGGTACAATATTTTTGGAGATTAAAATCACACCTTTTTTTCTCCTGTCTAATGACCGTCTGCCTTTTTGTTTCTCATGGCTTTTTTACTGAACCTTGGCATTACAAAAAATTGTTCTTTAAAATGTGAACTTCAATATCCTGTTCACTTGGCAACTGCTGCTTTTTTGCTGATAATTTCTGCACTCCCATTTTCATTCTTTGTGGGTTTATATGTTGTGACTATTATTATATTTGGGGAGACCTTTGATGCCAGTTCCAGATCCTGTACAGAAATGCCACTCCTTTTTCCAATTTTATATCTCTCATTTGGTGTACTTTTAAGTTATCCCTGTGCCACACTGCTTGAATTACACCACCCTGGTTTCCTTTTTAGCATGTTGATAAGATCTAAAAGGTTGATGACAACAATTCAAATTGTTGATATAACAGGCCAACCACACACCCTCACTTTTGCACCATATGCCACAATATAAGATCTAAGATCTCAAATAAATACTAAATTCAGAATAACGAGTGATTTGTACTGCTTGTCATGCTGTGGAAAGCCTTTATTTGATTTTTTACTTTTGGAAGAAATAAGAGGAACAGTTTTTATGCATGGGCGATTGATGGGAAGGGATGTGAGAATGAGGCAGGATCAAGAAAGTTTGATAGTATGGTTGGGCGGTATGAACTGAAATGTGCCCCTGATAATGTTACACATGAAAATCTCAAAGATCTTAGGGTATGTGATAAACATTACGGCAGTTTATCAGCAAGAGGGCATAAACCTCTTAGGGGGAAATTAAAAGCTCCACTAGATCATGCAGCGATGCCCAGCTGGGCATCCTGAAAGTTACACCATGTATAGTGACTTGTTCACAATGTGGCAACAAGGTTTGCCTGAGTATAGTGATGTTCCCTGCAAGAAACACCACATAAAATTAATATTTTTAAAAATACGTTTTCAGTGGGATGCAATTTTTTGGATGAAAGAACTGGCAATAAGACTGATTTACATAATGACTTGTATAGTGTAGATCCTTGTGATGGAACTTTTCCAGACTACATATGAATGTCATGTCAGCCTTTCTATTTAAAATCCATTAAATTAAAATAGAGCATGAGTACAAAGAAGCTCAAAACATCTTCCACCAAAAACAAGGTTGTTCAATTTCCATAATAACAACAGATAATGACAGTAACAAGCATGGGTTTTTTGAAGAAACAACTATTTATCCAACTAAAGGACAAGCCAATGTGCTATCAGAAAAAATGGTCTTGGATAGAGAATTTGCTGTGTCTGATGCTTTAAACTTTAAAGCAGATATTTTTACAGATGTGTTGAATGAAATAATGATACAAACTGCTCCAAGAGAACCAGTAGATGCAGGAAATGATAGTGAAGTACAGTCATCACCTCTGCCAGTTTATACAGTTTTTCAAACAGTTATAACAACAGATAATGACAGTAACAAGCATGGGTTTTACTCAGCACACTACAGATAATACCATGAAGGTTACTTTTCCTCTTCCAAATATCAGAAAAGGTGGTGTAATAACCAAGTGGAAGGAGTTAACCCTTTTTCTTCCTTCCGAAATAAAAACATTTCCTTCAAAGGATTTTAGTCCATTTAAAGTAGAAGAAAATTGACCATGGGGAACTCCCACACAATATTTTCAAGAAAACAAATTAAACTCTGCTTTGGGTATCATGCTTAAAACTATTGAAAACTTACCGGTTTGTCCAGGTATATATGATCCAGCCCTTGTTGATATGGCTGAACTAAGAAAAAGGGAAACAATTTACACTTTTTGGATGCAAAAGGAGGAAATGTAGATGGAGAGATTGTCAAGTGCATTAGGAGCTTAAATTGCACCTACAAACTGCCTGTCCATTCAAAAACCAGATGCAACAAATGTCAAGATATTTTACGATCTTGCTTTCGTTGAAAAACAAAACCTTCATCCACAGCCTATGATTCACACACTAAACTCAGTACTCTTTCACGTGCTGAACTCATAGCCAGAGCAAAAAATCTACATAAAGTGGTTGCCCAAAGCAAAAAAAAAGCAAAACGATATTACAGTTTGTACCTAAAAGAGAAACAAAAAAATGTGAAAGCACCAAACAATTTTCAACCCAAATCATCTGACCTTGCTAAGCTAATGGATATTGCAATTGAAAATCATTGGTTTGTTGAATGCTCTACTTACTGACACTTTAACCTCACTGAAGAAACAGGAGGAGGAATTTGCAAAGCAAGGAAAACTTACCAAAAATATGAATAAAACAACAATCTCCACAAAAGATGCATCAAATAAACTATTTCTGTTTGTATACAAAAACTTGAACACTATCATAATTATAGTGTTCTTAAATTAAAAATAATTAGTATTAATTTGTTGATTTTAATATTTTGTATTCTGACAACAGAGATTCCTTGCACCCCTGATCAAAAATTATTTAATGGAATATTGTAGTTAATATTGTACAATGCAATTGCACATAGATTCTAGCCTAGCAGTGTTATCCCTCTAGCATTAATATTTGGAGAGCCGTTTGTAGAGCCTGAACATTAATTTTATAACCTGCATGTATTTCAGGAGCTATCTATTTGCCACTCAAAAAATTACGTTTTCCTGATGTTGATTCATGCACAAAACATGCATATAAGTCTCCTGTTGTTAGAAGTAAACGAGGAAATTTCAAAACTTACCACTGATCTCTACTGCCAACCTGTTGCAGCAGGTTCGTCTCCACATCTTTTCATTCCATCGACTTTAAAGGGATTGATGAGAAGAACTACGCACTTTGGGTCGCTGAAAATCGGCGTACATTAAGCTCAATGTATCATATACCAATCCTCCTATTCTGAGATCAGGATATTGCCACACCACCTCGCACGTTGCCCGAAAGCGATAAACGATCATACAAATTGTGCCAATTTATAGACACTTCGCGGTAGCTTTCTTTGCCTCGTGTGATGCTTTTGAAACTTTTTCCGACTGAACCTTATCGCGAATATTTCCATGTTATCTTTCAAAAGCTCCGCCTTATTGAAGAAGGCAAAAGATGAATCCAAACATTCGGAAAACTGACATCCTTTGCAACGTAACGAACAAGAAATTTGCCCGCCATTTTTAAAACCACCGATGTATGACGTGACGTCACACTGGCAGTGATCAGTGAACCAATGTTTACCCTAGAGATGCCCCCTCCCTCCTGGATGGAAACGATGGAAACAAGATCCCTGGTCAATTGTTCGCTATCATGAAGCAATACTTTTACGGCCTTACTTGTGGTATACTGCCAGCTGTTATAACAGCCCTTGTTACTTTCATGACTATAAAGTTCGTGGGCTTATTCTACAGAGATAAAGCCACTTCCTTACGTCGCTGGATCGTAACAAATGCTTTCTCTGCTGTCATCACAAAGAAAAACGACAATGGACAGACGACATGGTTTTTCAGAGACATAAATCTTACGAATTCAGAGGAGCTGTTGGGTAAAGTTCTTGACATTCTGTTCAAAGTTTTCTTCTTGCTTTTCTACGTGGCTTCGTCTTTATTCTGGATGACACTTCTGCTTGACATCACCACCAGCTGCAAACCGAATGACCATTCCATCGAGTGTTTCAAGTACGATGTGAAGGAAACTCTCAACTTTTGGAAGGCTTTTTCGAGACTAAGCGATGATCCCATTGACTGTAATAGCGCTGAATTTCAGAATGGATCAACCGACGTGGTTTGTTACCAAATCGTCTTCAACATTGGTGCTGCATGCGGTGCAAGTTACGGAGGATTCAAGCTCGCCTTGATCGTTGTGAATGCTGCTACCAGCTTGATGCTACTGCATCAGGGATCTCAAACCATAAAACGAACAAGAATTATCTTTAAACTTTTGCTCATTGCCATTTTTGTGGCTATAATTGTTTTTGGAGTCGTGCAAAGTTATAAGGGTTCCGCAATCGTCAAACCCGATTCCGAAGGTCTTGCACTTTTGCTGCAAATTTGCATGTTTTGTGCGGCGGGTTATATATTTGTGTTTTGGTTACCTTGGAATGAGTTACTTGCCTCTCGAGATAACTTTCGTCTTTACGAACCCCTTGTTTAGAAATTTTGCAAGCTTATTTTCTAAACCGAGATTTTAGTTGGAGTGCGTGAAGCGAGAAGAGCCTATCTTCCGGAAACTTGACAAGAAAGAGCGCGATGCAAGAGCTGTTTTGTAGGGAGACAAGAAAGGGGAGAGGAAGGACACTGTCAGTGGATATTCGTTCTCATCGCCACCCTTCAGTAATGCAGCTTGACACAAAATCTGAAAAATTCGTGGACAAAACAGCTCGAAATTTTTTGTGCCGTAGCGGCTCTGCAGTGGGCGTAATTAGGCGGAAAATCCAGGGCGGATATCTCCCCATCACTCCTCGCTCGCGCCCTGCGTTCGTTCCCATCACCCGCCACTGGCACTTCTCGCTTCACCAGCACCCCGCTTTAAAAGTCTGTACTCTTCAGGTAGGTCACTATCAAACTGTAGCCCTCATTCCGATGTAGTCAAATGTAGCCAGTAAGAACGCCACATGTAAGGTAATAAGCTCCTGCGAGTGTCCAGTGGCTGTTCTTATAACAAAACACCTTCTCCCGAGATGGGTAAGACCATTAGAAAACAGGATTTTAGAGCATATTTAAAGAGAAATATATCGGTGCACATTCGAAGAGATAGATAGATAGAGAATAGATGGATGCTTGGATGGATGCATAGATAGATACTCTATTGAAATAAGTCGCAGCCTTATCTGCCTAAATTGTGTATTACATATAAATTTACAATGTATTAAAATCTAAATATATATATATATACTATAATGAAGGTAAAGAGTTCCCCACCAGATTCTTGATTTGTAGACCTAGATTCTTAGCGAACTGTGAACTCTGAACTATGACAGTATAGTTTGTTAAGTTAAAAATGCTGTCGCCTTTGCAAAACGTTTGTTTCTGTTGGACTTTGATTCCGGTCAGTAGTCATAGTTTCATGGACACTGATTAGTTGAAGCTTATTTTATTTCTTTCCATATAATTCTAGAGAGTTACCCACTAGGGGGAAAGAGATGTAATGTTCATGTAAACCGGAAGTTATTGATACCAGGTGTTCGCTAGGAACTATGGGACACAGGCACCAGAACGATCATGGCGTCCACCGATGTTGTAACACGTCTTCTCTCAACTGCTCATTAAATCGTTATTAATCGTTTGCATCCTGTTTTGAGATCCATTCAAAACATCACAGTCTGTAAGGTCTGTAAGGTCTGTAAGTAATTCATGTCAACCTCAAGAGAGCAGAGCACCTCAAGTAAGCAAATGTCGGTTATATATATAAGGAGACTATATGTTGGCTTGAAATGAGTTACTTAACTACTAGTCAGGTCTCTTAGCATCAAGATCGTTACAGAGTTGACAAAAGCACCAAACTTTGCACAGTTATAGCTTATAGCATTACTATAAATATTAGAGGGGGTGCCCATCGCAGATATGCCTATGACGATAAATATAGGGGATTAAAGTTTTGAAAATTTCACTTGCTGGGTGTCCTGTGGTTTCCGTACTGAAAATTCCTATTTAATGCCATACATCACTAAGAATACCGTTCTCATGTTGTACACAACGATTTTAGTTGTATATCTATCAATCCTATCCGCAACTAAGTTATATTTTTCAAATAAGCTATTTTTGGATATTAATCTATGATGCTGGTACCCAGTCCCCCTCTTCTATAAGTCATTTCCAAGATGGCAGCGTCCATGCTTATCTGCAGAATCTGTAAGTATCCCACTTTTGATATGCTATTCTTTCTTTTTAAAATATAGTTTTTCTGTCGAGAAACTTTCGTTTTATAGTTAAAGATTACTTTTAAGTGTTTGAGTACTAGATTTGCCTTTAGAAAGCATTTTTTGTGATCGTTTGGCCATGGATAATAGAAAGACTGGATAGGAAACCGGCTGACGCGATCGGTTCCAACATAGTGGAAAAATGTGACGTCACATTATCGAGAGCCATTCAACCTCTTACATCCGACGTTTTGCGCGTCTTACTTTTCATTGCATATTTCATATCTTTGTCTTCGACTATACAGATTTCTCATGTTTTGAAGTAAAGGATGAAGAGGACTTGCTCTTGGAGAAAACAGTTAGATGGTACATAACCGGTAGAGGCAAAAGACAGAGTAAATGACTATGAAACTTGTGAGAGCGAAGAATGACTCCAGCGCCCGATAATTTTATGCACCAAACGGCCGCGAAGCCTAACTACATAAAAACTATACGAAAACTTATATGTATACAGCTACAAAACACCTAAAAAAATGCACAGCCTCATTATCACGGTTTTGACGATTTCTTTTCTGCTTTTATCGACAAGCTTAGCGAGTGTCGAATTTTATAAGTTAACAACCCTTGACAAAATGATTTTATTAGCGGTAAAAGCACTCAGCTCAAACAAACGTTTAATTTTCCCTTCAATTTTATTTATGGACAACCAGTGACAAGAAGCCATATTTGAGAAATGTAAAAAAGCGGGGAAAAGCTCACAGCAGCGAAAGGAAATTTGCTTGCAGACCACCGTGGAAACGCCGTTTCTAACTTTTTCAAATCAATTTTTTAATTCATAGTGAAGCAAGTTGTTTTGTTATTTTCAGGTATAAAATGTACAATGACCGAAGGTACTTTTCAGTCAGCAGTCAGGTCTTTGAGAAAGCAAACTGCAACGCTTTTAAAAATGTTATGTAAAAGGGTTAATTGTTAACTACTAGAATACAACTGAGAAGCAAACTCTCCTGGTTATCTGGTTAATAGTAGAACCTTCACTTCCTTTTCATGAGGAAACACTTATATTCCATAAGCCTTATTAAAACTTAGAAGTATACCGGGGGTATTATCTTTGAAATACTAGGATGAAACAAAGTTTAAGTTTTTGTGTAGTGTCAATAATATGGATAGGGAATACTGTAAATCACCTCTGTAAATCACCTCACATAAACACTGTCTCCAAAGAAATATAGAAGCTACTTGTATATATAAAAAACAGGGGTTAAGGGATTTTTGTTTAGTCTGAGGTAAGTGGATGAGGGATTGAAAAAATATGACTGTCTGGTCACATTGTCATGTTGTTGAAAACAAAATTCATACCCTAAACAAGTATCTATAGGTATTATGTTTTATTAATGCGATTTAGAATATATCTTGGTAAGGTTTATCATCTACAGGTACATTGTTGCTTTAGATATCTAAAAAACCGAATACAATAATACATGTAGTGCTAATCAAGTCCATCTCAGAGAAGAACACTAACCAACTTAAACACATGACTGTAGCTAATACAACCATTGACCCTCAAACACAGTTAATTTGTCCCACTCACAAAGAAGTAATAAATACACTTCAGAAGTGATACATAAACCTTCTAATCATAATAATTTAGATGCAACCTTCTGGCTCTCATGCATGACAAAAGCAAATTTGTTGCTGTTTAATACAGAAGATTGATTCATTTGATTTGTGCCCTCTCAGAAGAGTACTTGACGACAATTTTACTGTCTTCATTGGCTGTGTGTTCAGCAAATCCTACAATAAAGACAAACAAAAGGAAAACTAAAACACTGTTTAAAAAATAACAACAAAACTTAGGAGCCTAAACGGAGGACAAAAAATGTCAGTAGGTGTTTTCCAATTGATGCAACAATTATTTATAGTTTATGTAAGGGAAAAGTACAAAAATTATTCGAGTCTCTTCAGTGCCTTCGAATACAAGCTGCGAGGAGCGACGTGAGGCGATTGTATTCACTAGATATGTAATTTAGTAGTTTAATTTCAACATTAAAAGATGAGCCAAATTAAATACTTCTTTACGAACAATCACAGGGTTAATCTAGAATATTACTTGAACGAAACAGTTCTCAACACAAACTAGTCTGCCGATTGGAACTTTACACACCGTGTGCGTACACTTGCTCAGCGCCAGCTCCCAATGTAGTTAGTTTCAGCCATTTTCAAGTCAAAATTTATGGCTGAAAAATACCAGTATTCAGTCTGTAACTATGCCTATGCCACAATTCCATCCTTAAAACATCTGTCAATCGTAGTTAAGAATAGAAACAAGAAGAAACCTTCATAACAAAGGCGTCCCAAAACAGTCGCCAAGTGTACTAAATATGGCTCTGCTAAAGTCAATTTTTGGGACGCAGTTTTCTCAAAGACAAGGACAAATAACACAAAACAACAACACGAAGTGCTTACCTCGAAGGTTCAAGTGTGGCTTTGAAGGATCGCCATCGCCGTAAGACAACAAACCAAGGGAATAACACACACCAAAAATTAAAGTACCACTACAAAATCCGAAAAAGAACAACATGCGGCAAAGAAACCCTACATTTCGACTGGTTTGCGCCACATTTTCGCCATCGTTTCGTCACAAATTTCCACTAGGGACCTTAAGCACCAGACAAATCTATGACGCGGACGTATACCGGAAGTGCAAGTCTGCATAATTAACTTTGGTTGCCCCTGGTTACCGTTCTGGCCTCTCGTCTTGTTGACGTTCCCGACGACAAACTGCGGCAAGTCCCGTTTCGTGGAAACGACAGTCTATTTTTCGATAGTAAGTTTTCTTAAGGTAAGAAAAAACTGAAGAGAACCCATGATTAATACTAACGAATGTTGATTTATCAACATAAATCTATGTAACTCAATTATTGCGTTGAAAACGGACCCTCACTGTTTGTTTACTTTATAGCCGTGCCGAAAATTATGGCGGAGAATTCATCCGTGAAAAGCACTTCTTGTCCTCCAAGGTTTGCTTAATTTTTCCTATGTTTAGGCATCGCCAAAATGTCTAGTTAGCATTTAGTGTTTTAATGGTTGTCTTAGTTTAAACAGACGATATGTAGTTTTGAAAGGAGAAAGAAACCATTGTAAATTATTGTAACTGGCGCCTTTCGAATTTTCTTGCTCATCTATACGAAACTTCCGAGTTATGTAATTCGCAAAATAACCTGTCGTGTATTTATTGTTTTTCGGCTGGCTTTCAGTTAATTTAAAGTGTTGTTCCCGTTTAATGATTTCGCATTACGTTCGTAGTTGGGGAATCGCTAGCTGTTTCTTGCAACCGCACGAATAGATTATAATTTACACAAATTACATTTTTTACAACTGTTGTAAACTACTCAGTGTATATGAATGTAATGCATACCTTTATGTGTGTAAGCATTATGACTTTCGTTTCTTTTCTAGTGTATTCATTTTAGGTTACGTTACAGTGCAATAACAAACCACTGGATTAATTGCATTGCAATCGGGCATTTGATTTTTGTCGAGGCATTAATTTGCAGTGTTATGATTAACAGAAAAGGAAACTTACAAATTCAGTGCTATTTTACATATGCCGTTTTTTTTTTTTTGACCCGGCTAGCCAGACTATGATTATCTGCATAGAATAAAACTTTTGTTTGCTTTTTCGTTTTAGCGTCAAAAGAAACATGGTGTGGACAGAAAAGCATGATATGTTGTTATGCAGAGAAATTATAACAACTGACCCATTTACCGATGTAAAAAAGGGAACCACTCAGAGGAGTGCTAAGTGGGCAGCAATTGCTGAAGCCCTTGTTGCTGTAAAGGATATCGATGTCCCATTTAGAGTAGACAAAAGGGCGGTAAGAGACAGGTAGGATCACACATTATTTAAAGGTCGAAATGACCTCTATATCGTGCTCAAAAGTGAACAAAACAAAAACAAATGAAAACGCAATTAATATAATGAAATATACTTTTAGACTTTAAATGCCCTAGGTGCGCCACACAAACCACTTTGCATAGAGAGATTGTTTCTAGCTAACCTGTGAGAGGAATTTTTTGTGAAACTGAAAAAATCCTTTACTTCTTGTTACAGATATAACCTCCTTGCAGAAAGGATGAGAATAAAAATAAATAATGAAGAAAAGGCAAGTGGCATTTCGCCCACAAGATCAGAAGTAGAAGAGGCACTTGAATATCTCATTGAGAAAGAGGATGCTTCTGACGAAATCCACAAAAACAACATGAATAGGAAAGATGACATGGCAGAGAGGGAAAAGGCAGAAGAGGTAAGGAAGGTGGCCATGGAGAGTCTGGGGACCACAAAGAGAAGGAAAGAGGATGAAAAAGAAAATTCTGTGGACTGCAAACAACCCAAAAGAAGACGCTGTGCTGGAAGTGAGACCGTGGCCTACCTGCGGGAAAAGAGCGAAAAAGAAAGACAGGGGAGGGTAGAAGAGATTGAGCTAAGGAAGGCTCAGTTGGAGCTTGAACAAAAAAGACACAATGATGTTTTCCAAGTGTTGCAACAGCAACAACAGCAGCAACAACAACAACAACAACAACAACAAATGCAAGCTTTTGCAATGCTGTTCTAGCAACAACAGCAACAGCAACAACAGCAGGCAGAACTTTTCCTGAAACTTTTCGAGAAACTAGAAAAAAAGTAATTTTTTATCTTTCTGAGCTGATGAAGAACTTGTCATTTAATTCTTCCTAACAACCATGAAAAACAAAATATTGTATTGTTATGTCAGTGTAATCTAGTTGTTGTCTTGTTGTGAGATATTTTTATGCCTGTGATAAATTCTTTTGGATGGCAATAAAATTATATTATTAATTATTGTGCTTGAGTGAACTGCCTATGTTATTTCCTGAAAGCTTATTTGATAAAAACTTATCGTGTTCAGATATATGGCAAAAAAGACACAAACTCCATTAGGCCAGGCTAGCTAGAATCACCTCATATTCAATAATGTTAATGATGGTCTAATAAAATTTATTACAAAAAAGACCACAGAAATGAATCAAAGTTTCTTTCTTATTGATGTCTTTTAGACCTTATTCAGTTTATGTAGTAGTCTTCCATAGTTAGCGTAAGTAGTCTTCCAAAACTGGTGGCTGAACATCAGAATATTCAGCTGTTAGGTTACCATATAAGCATGTCAGACAGTTCCGTAATATGGCACCTACAATGTACATTTCTCCTACAGCACTCAAACCAATCTTTAAGTTTTCTTGAAGTCAAGAAATTTAAAATCATTTATGACGTCCCCAAAAATCCACTCCACTGACATTCGCACTTTACTCATTGACTTGTTGAACAACTCCATTTGTTGAGTGAGCCTTGCTGTGTTTCTGAATGGGGCTTGCAAATGTATCCTTAATGGATATGCTGGATCACCATATATGCAGAGGGGTACACCCACTGGTGAAAATGCATACATGTTTAAATCATGCAGAAAACCTGACTCTGCCAACATACCTGCATCATGCATCTTCCCCTCTGAAAAGAAAAAAATCATGCAATGATGAATATATGTCACACAGGTCACATGCTCTAAAACACAAGACCTGATAATCATAGTTACCTTGAAAGGACCCTAATGGGATACTTTCTCTGAGGGTACATGTACACTCAATCATGACAGGTGGTCAATTTTTTCTTCATATACTTTTATCTTTCAGTTAGCTTCAAGACTTTATGCTTCCCAAGAAATGCCTTTCTTTTTTGTTAAAAACTCATCTTTGCCAACAGTTATAATTAATTTAAAAAAATATTAAAATCACTGGTGTTTACAAAGGGGAGTAATGTAGCAACATTAGTTAGCTGAGGTATGTAGAAGAAATTCACTCCTACCTACTGGGCCAAAAAGATTGGCAATGATTCCATTTGGCAGACTCACAGACTGAAACTTAAGGGCATGCACCCTTTTATGTCCGTTGTAAACAAGCCTTTGGTCTTTTCCTGGACGAGTGATTGCACGCACAGTTCCGTCTATGAATCCGAAACAATTATTAAGAGCAGCGCCAGCACGGTGAATTGCATTTGCGTACTCTTGCAGAGAGGCAGGGCTTAAAAGGAATTGATTCCACTGGGTTAGTCTCTGTTGGTGATTGTTGTAAATAAAATTCATAACTTCTTTGGTGATCATGCTCATAACGGGAACAGGACGTCCAAATCGTGCAATCATATCACTGAGGCGGCAGGGATAAGCAAAACGTCGCAGAAGCATACACAGTCCTTCAGTACCATCACATATACTCCTTTGCTGGCACTTAATGACCGGAGGGATACCCAAAGCATCAGCCAACCTTGGAATATCTTGTTTTTCGACAGGAAAGTCAGCTACGCACTCGACCGGGTCCAAGGCATCGAAGTTAAAGAGTTCGTAGTTTTCGTGTGGAAACTCGGGATTTTTTGACTGATTAATGTCGTAGAGGAGCATAAAATCGTCTTCGTCTATAATTTCATCAACATAACATTCCAAAACTAAGTTTCTAGTCTCTTTAAACGACGCCATTTAATAAACACACATGTCACTTACTACTTAATTTGCTACTTTTGTCCGCGTATTCATTTTAGTGACGTTGCTTAATGTTTACAAGTGGCGTGACCGACGACGTTCTCGTTCCCAGTTTTTTTCGGTAATGGTGCACGTCCGCGTCATAGATTTGTCCGGTGCTTAAGGTCCCTACTATGATGGAACCATCCAACGCCATCTTGGAGCACGAACCAACCAATCGGCGATAAGAAATCAGCCCACGTGACATAAGTTTCCTATCCAGTCTTTCTATTATCCATGGTTTGGCCAACACGATTCAGGTTCAGATTCAGATTTAGATTTTTTGTTTTCCAAGAACAGACAGCAAAGTAGCTCAGGCGTTAGAGTTGGTCACTGTCGTATGCATTTAAGAGGAGTAAATGTGTGCATATATATTTTTTTTCAAGTAAGGGGAAAAAGTGTAAAATCTTACGTACTTTTCTTAGATTAAAACAATAACAGGTGATACATAATTGTAATAATACACACTTAAAATTTCAGAAACAATGGCATTCTCTTGGAATCGATGTATTATATGTCAGAAAACGACAAAAGAAGAGCTAAGGTGTCCATTAAGAGCTAGTGGAGATAGAGCAGATCCTAAGCTTGTTTATGGTTCATTTATCCAGAATGTCTCGGAGTTTAAAGCATTAAATACCCTTCCAGTCCCTCTTTCCCTGCCTCTCGACATAGATGCCGATAATTTGTTCGAGAAAGAAGCTTCATGGCATAAGTCGTGTCATACACTATTCAGTACGTCTAAGCTTAACAAAGCAAGAGAAAGACTATCACGTAAACCAAACAAAGAACAATTCCTGCCATATGATGATGAGGCCCCAGCTTGCAAAACACGAAGGCTGTCTTCTTACAGAAAAGACGACTGTATATTGTGTGGTCAGGGTGGCCATCTGCATGAAGTTTCTACATTCGCCACTGATGAGAAGCTCCGCCGAATGATAACAAAGCTCCAGGACAGTACGCTTCTGCCTAGAATTTGTGGAGTTGATCTCGTGGCAGCTGATGCAAAATACCACCTCAAATGTATGACAGACCTGCGAAATCGCTACAGGCAACAGATATCTAGAAAACGGCAAGAATCGTGTGAAATGGACGAAGAGAGAATAAAGGAGTCTCAGGCCTTTATCGAGCTGATTGAATACATAGAGACTTCCGTTGAAAATGACAAGTTGATGTTTTTACTGTCTGAGCTTCATTCTTTATATGTAAGGCGGCTTGAAACCTTAGGCGTTCAAAAAAATGTAAACAAAACTAGACTTAAAACTTCGTTACTGGAAAACTTCCCAGACGCTCAAGAGCAAAATGATGGCAGAAATGTTGTCATAATATTCCCGCAAGCGATTCAGAGCATGGTCAAAGAAGCAATGCAGCAAAGAGACTTCTCAGAGGATGCTGTGATTTTAGCTAAAGCTTCAGCAATTGTGCGCAAAGACATTTTTAGTCACAAAGGCTTTCAATTTTCTGGAAATTTTACCGAAGACTGCCAAGAATGTTCAGACGTCCCTGCTAGTCTAAAGTCTTTGGTGTCGATGATATTAACTGGCATAAACATTGAGAATACCGAAGTGCAAGAATCACAGGCATGTTTAACAGTGTGCCAGACAATATTTTTCAATGCTAAAGAGCGGCCAACCACAAAGTCAAAAACTGGACAGACACGGCATACTAAATCTCGGGAACCACCTCTTCCTTTGTACATTGGGTTCAATGTGTATGCAATGACGAGGAGCAAGAAGCTAATAGCAAAGCTGTATCAGATGGGGCTCTCGGTGTCTTACCAAAGGATCATAGAATTGGAGGACATGCCTTGCTACCTCTATTAGTGAGCGCTTTGAAATGGATGGCTGTGTGGTACCTGCTTGCCTGAGAAAGGGAATTTTTACTGTAGGAGCTCTTGACAACATAGATCACAATCCATCTTCTACGACGGCAGCTTCTTCGTTCCATGGCACCGGTATTAGCGTGTTTCAGTTACCAGCAACCATAAATCCTGGCGAGGAAAGACTACCAGTAACTTTACCACCTCAAGGGACAGGACACGTGCTTCCGAAGGAATACGCTACGGTTCACCCAGTAGAGCTAGATTCTAGTAAAGCAGTTGTCCCAGTGTGTGTAATGACGGAATCAGTAAGTTGTATGGCTGCAGAGAAACAAACGGAAGTAACTTGGGTGGAGCATTCTCTAGGAAACTTGGAGGAAGTATCCATTTCTTCTAGTGATACAGTGACTTGGGCTGCATATCACGCCTCAACCCAGACTGAAGAGCACCCACCTGCCTTGACCGCGCTACTTCCCCTGTTCTATGAGAAGGCAGCTACCCCAGCGATGGTGAAGCATGGTATGGATGTCTTACGGCAAGCTATAACCTTTCTCAACCCAAATCAGGTTCTTGTCATCACCGTTGACCAGCCCCTTTTTGCTTTGGCGAAGTTGGTTCAGTGGAAGTGGCCCGTCTCCCATGGAGAGCAAGCGTATGTCATCATGCTAGGTGGTCTGCACATTGAAATGGCACTATGGAGTACGCTTGGTGATTTGCTGGATAAATCAGGCTGGACTACCGCCCTTAGTGAAGCTGAAGTCGCCTCATCTGGTGTGGCGGATTCCTTCCTTAAAGCAACGCATTTAACAAGAACAAGGTAGGGCGAAGTGAGAACAATAATAGTGACTGTGAACACTCACCGGGTGGTCATAAGAATGAGTGATATCAGTAAAGCTTAATTATTAAGCTATTATTTAATTTTTCTGCGAGTGCAAAGTTTAGTGGAGTCTGATGTTTTGTACCAAACGAAACTTGTTTTTAATTGTGCCTAAAATTAGAGAGTTGCTGAGAAAAACCCCTTTGTTTTGGTCACAATTACAGCTATTTGGGAACGGCAATATGATTACTTTTCAGGCATGCCCATCAAGTTACCGCTCTGGCTCTGAACAAACTAAAGAGAGAGGCATTTTCCCAGTGCTTAGATGAGACATCAATGTCTTCATGGGAGGAAGTGAGGAAGAGGAGAAGCCCGACGTTTCTTTTCTGGGACTCCATCATAGAGTACGAGACACTTGTGTTACTAGTTGTACGTGCACAGCGTCAGCATAACTTCAATTTGTATGTCGAGGCCCTGGAAGATCTAGTAGCTTTATTCTTTGCTCTTGATCATGTAAACTATGCACGTTGGACACCTATCCATATACGTGATATGAAGTCTCTTCCACTGAGCATTGCAGGGGAGTTCCAGACGCAAGGCCACTGGGTTTTGTCTAAGACAGGGAACAGATTTTCCGCTATCCCCTTTGATCAGGCCCATGAGCAGGAGAACAAGGTGATCAAGAGTGCAGGTGGTGCAGTTGGTCTTACAGAGAACCCTGTAGCCTTTAGGTGAATATAGAAATCTAATAATGAAAATTATACACCTCATACTGTATTACCAAAAATGTTTAAAAAAAGGTCTTTACATAAAAAAAAATCATCGAAGAGTTATATTTACGGATTGCAGTATAAATACAGCTGAAAAAAATGTATGGAAACACACCACGGTAAAATGAGAGACCATTTATAAAGAAGACTGGTAATACTGAATTAAGTTTTATTTTGTTCCTTTTCCAGACGATGGATGCTTTCAGGCCCTGAGACAACAAGAATTTTGCATCAATTCGAGGAGCAATATCTATTAAACAGTGAGGAGTCTACTGACCGTACAAATCATGAAATGGGACTAAGTGCACAAAAGACGTTTAAGCAACAAGTGAACAATTTGGCAGATGTGATAAAGAGAATGGGGAATCCTTCCTTGATGACTTTCCAGAGCTTGTTACTAAGGATAGCAGAGATTGCATGGACGATGCTGTTGCCGAGTCAGTGATTAACCTTAGGCAGCTCGGTAAAACACAGTACCAGGAGTATGTGAAGGCAGTCATCAAGGATAGGACGATCTCAATTAGCAGTTCTATCAAGAAAAACAAATTTCCCCTTTTCAGCAAACAACCTTCGCGTACCAAATCGAAGCAGTCGAAGACAATCAAAGCGCTGCAGAACAACGTCTCCCTATTTGCTCAACTGTACATTGCTATGCAGAACCGCGATGCAGACCTTGGAGAATTCTTTTGCCACGAGGTACAGTCATTTCCTCCATCATTGTCTGAATTTGGAAATCTTCGTCTCCCAAGTAACAAGTCCGAGCTAGTTAAGTGCATCGTGCAGCCTCGACAGGCCGAGCCTCCAACAGAGTTCGACTGCAAGATATGTGACGGTGCTGTCATTGTTCATTGTCTTCCTGTGACAGGGGTCATCACCTTCGATGACTATGCAGAGAACGTCTTTATCCCTCACATCTGCAATCAGAGTAGCAGAAGAGTGGATGTTGTTTGGGACACCTATGTATGTGATAGCTTGAAAGATTCGACACGTGAAAAGAGGGGAAAGGGCATTCGCCGTAAGGTTTCTGGTGGCACTAAGGTCCCTCCAAACTGGATGCAGTTCCTGCGTGACTCAGTAAACAAAGAAGAATTGTTTACGTTTCTGACGAATAAGGTTGCTGAATGCAACTGGCCGGAAAACAAGACGGTCTACATTACTTCAGGTTTTCAGAATTTTGATATTAACATTTAATTTTTATATAGGATTAATATCATCTTTATTTGAAATGATTTACTACCATTTTCATTTTGTCCTTTAGGGGTTTCTGTGATCTCCATTGGCTCAGACAGATCCATGCCTGAATGCAACCATGAGGAGGCAGACACAAGGATCGTCGTCCATATTCTTCATACTATTCAATATAACAAGGCGAAATCAGTACTTGTCAGAGCCGTTGATACGGACGTCCTTGTTATTTTGATAGGAAAGTTTCATCATCTCAGAGCAATCCAGCCTGACCTGGACCTGTGGGTGGGGTTTGGAACAGGACGCAATTTCTCATTCATCAGCATCAACACTATCTGTGCTGCACTAGGGGAAACCCGCTCAAGATCTTTACCTGTCTTCCACGCGTTGACTGGCAGTGACACCACCTCCACTTTCTGTGGAAAGGGCAAGAGGTCCGCCTGGCGGGCGGGGGAAATGTATCCTGGCATAACACAGACCTTCGAGTTCCTTGCCAATAACTCATTCCACAAGCTAACAGTTGATTCTGATCATTTCCAGCGCATTGAAAGGTTTATAGTCATCCTGTTTGACAAGTTGAGCCCTTTAAATTCCATAAACAAGACAAGAATGGAACTCTTCTGTAAGAACAACAGAGACATGGACAGGCTTCCACCAACGCAGGTTTACATGACAGTTTCTTTGTAGAGTTTCCGTTTTGGTTTTCATCTTTGAATTTTTATCATTTTTAAAACAAAACATTTTTATCCTATTATTCTCGAAAGGATGCCCTTCTTCAACATGTCAACCGCTCAATCTACCAAGCTGGAATCTGGACAACCAGTGTTGACTCACAGCAGATAGTACCATCCCCTGAAGAGTTCTCCTCGAAAAAAGAGGACGGTACATGGGTTCCGAAGTGGATAAGCATCCCTGAAGTATCAAAAGCATGCAGAGAGCTCATTCGGTGTACTTGCAAAGGAGTATGCAAGAGATGCAAGTGTTCCAAAGCGTCGTTGGAGTCCACACCACTTTGTAATTGTAAATGTGTCAACACTGTAGATAACTCCTGAACAGTCGTTTATTATTAGCAGAACAGTTAAACAATGCAAAAAATTAAGATATCATTTTGATTGTGCAAAGCTGGCACTTTGTCCATTAAGGCTCATGTCACATTTTCGCACTCCTTGGAAATCAGCAATGTGTACTTGGAAGATGACCGAGTGGAGATTGGGTTCTATTGTTTAGGATGTGATTCCGTTGAGACCTAAATGTTAGATTATAACGATCACAATTTTGAAAGATGACTTTAAGATCTAACTTTTAAATGGATATGTAACAGGAAGCGGCCTGTATGTAATTATCATTGGCCAGTCTTGGCAATGACAATAAACGTGGCCGCACTTACAGAGAGGAGACTGGGCACCAGATAGTTTGTTCGTTAAACTAACGTAAATAGCTTAGTAATTACTTAAAATCACCAATTTCTCTTTAAAAAATCCATTCTCATGTTTGTTCAAGCCCAAATTACATGAAAAGAACACCTGCCACATCCTTCCACAGGAAGCCCAATTGGCTATCACAGGTAAAATTTAAACACCCGATTTATCCTTAACTAGAACCTTTTGCAATGGGCACCCCCTCCAGTATTGATCAGTAAGTGCTAAAAAAGCTCTGAGCCAAATTTGGTGCTTTTGTCACTTCTGTAACGATCCGGACCTTTTTTTGCACTAAGAGACCTGACTATACTGGGCTTGACTTGGCTCCTTTGTGGGGAGGAGCGTTGCGTGACGAGCCTACAAACGGCTGCGAAGGAGACTCTCGCGACCCATTTTAATATAGTTTGAATTTAGAAGCAAGCCTTCAGTCATTACTGTCATTTGCATGGACCCTCAATCGCCCAACAAATTAATTGCGGCAAAATATTGTTATAACATAGCGCGCGTGCTTGCCCTATATAAGTCCTATTCAGCCGCTATGGACAAATCTTTTTATAACATAGCCCCCGTGCTTGCCCTATATAAGTCCTATTGAGCCGCTATGAACAAAATCTTTATTTACGCACGGGCGTGCGTAAATAAAGAATTTGTTCATAGATGACGTAAGCATTTGTTTTTTAACCTGGCTGCAAAGTTGTCGTCTTTTAAGCTGCAGTGCAGTTTTCCTTCTCTTTAAAATATGGAAGAAACCCGAGAAGAACTGCCTAATTTTTCAATCAGCATTGTCCTTTTACGTCCTGATCCAAGAGCGGCTGCAAAAATAAAGCCGAATTAAAAAAACTCGCAAGTTGTGCGTTTCGCAAATTTGTCGGAAGACCATCTACAGCAGATTTTGGCCGGGAGACATTCACTGGGGACAGAAAAGAGAGCAATTGGTCATTAACAACAATTAAAGGTAAAATTTACGTTTTTATTGATGTTTTAAAATTTGTTATGCACTTTTGTTATCGCCAAACAATCCGACTAAATCAGGAAAATTTCTCTTGCAATAACAAGACAAATTACACTAGAAGACATAGTAAATTTTTTGCTCATAAAAGAAGCTAGAGTTGCACTCGTATCGCCTCGTGCAACTCTTACGCATCTTTCGTGCTCTCCAAACTTCCCGCGTGCATCCATAACTCGATATACGCACAGCTAAAAGCATGAGCAAATTCTTTTATAACATAGCTGACAAAAATGCTTGCTCTTTGATTAACTGTAAAATTCTTGTAACGCGCGCCACAGAAAAACAAACGCTTCTACTGGCTGGTTACAAACACGCCACAATCGCCTAGTTTGAAAGAAAATTCTTTCTGTAAAACTGAGAACGAAAATTTGCTTATTTATTCGTTACCCCAGTAAAAGTAAAATATATGGAAACTCGTTATAGCGAACAAATTTTGCCACTCTCTTGGTTCTTCGTTATATCGAGGTTCCGCTGTACCAAAATGAGCAATTTTTGTCTTTAACTTTTGGAGGTCTTGAACGGCACACCTCCACCGAAACTTCCCTTGAGTGCCCCCCCGGGATCGTTTGAAATTCAAGATTCCGAGGTTTCCGCGAAACCAGATGGAAAGCGGGTTTTAAAGAGATAATAAGATTTTTTTACACTTTTTTTTTAAAAAAAGTGTTAATAAATTGTTTGATCTTTCGACTCTCAATTGCAACTCAATTTTCAACAAATTCACTGTTTGCATGAAATCGGTTTTCATTTTTTGGATGAAAAGAAGAACAGATGTATCTTCCGATAAAAATCGATGGAATCGGTAAAACCTAGATAAATCAATGAACGAAACGAGTGTGTCATCGATTTCTACCGATTAATCGATACAATCGATATCAATCAAATCAGATTTACCAATTTTTATCGATTTATCGATTGATAAATCGATACCGATTTTTATCGATTGACTACTCCGGGTTATGTGGCCTATACTGAGGCGGTTGTGCAAACAGGGTATTTAACTTCGTGTGAGTCTGTCCTAAATAGGGTATGCAATTTCACAAGAGTCAACAGGGTATTGCCTGCACGATTGATTTAATTGCAACGTTTGGACACAAGAAGTCCAAAGACTACTGCAAAGCTGATTTAAGACAACGTATATTAATTGTTTTTTATAACAATATTTCGGCTGGCCATACCCGAAGAAGGCTGCATGGTATGGCCAGCCGAAATATTGTTATAAAAACAATTAATATACGTTGTTTTAAATCAGCTTTGCAGTAGTCTTTGGACTTCTTGTGTTTTTGCTCTTTATATTTTGGCTGATTTGATCTCTTTTCTAGAGATGCAACGTTTACAACTAGCAGGATCTTCGTCCACGGTTTTTGCAGCTAATTTAATCCTTAAAACAAGACGGCGTTTATTTTGTCTTTGTCCTAAACAGGGTAATAATTTAGAGGGTGTTGTCCTGAACAGGGTAATATATTCCCGACTGTAAAATCAGCCTTGCTTTTTTGTCTTTTATCTATTTTAGGAATTTTCTGTCATCCTAAACAGGGTCAGGTTTTCAAACTCTCAGCGATCCACCCCACCCCCCCCCCCCCCGGGTGAAGGGGTGAAGTTCTTTCAACAGGAAAGAAACAAGTTTCTATTCCCTGTCGTCATAAGCCTAGTTAATTAAAGTGGAATGGATGGAAAACCCTTTGTTATAGGTTTTTGTTAGCTTTTTTGGACCTGACGGTGCATAACCTTCAATATATACCATTCCTGTCATTTTGAACTTACTGACCAATAGAAACATTGCATTAATTCATTCAGTCATTTATTCAGTCACAATTTGCGAACAAAACACAAAGGACTGTGTACGGTCAGGGAGCTTCCAACATATCAACTTTGATGTTTGCCGGCTTAACTAACCAGTCTCCTGCACTAAATATGTGATAAGGGAGCTTTAGCAACGACAAGGCCAAAAAGGTAAGGAAAACAACAATTTGGCACGTGTATCACGCATTTTTTTACATTTCTTTGCCGTCGCCGATTGCACGACTACGACGTGAATATGCCTAATTTCACGTTTTAAGGAGGACGTAAACAAGCAACGATGGAATTTTCCTTTCTCTTTCTTAATTTGAGAGCGGTCTCCATGAAATCAGCTCCAGGGAAATCCAGCTACATTTGACAATTTCAGCGAATTGGAAAAAAAAAGCAAAGTTTGACTAGAAACGCGAATTCATCATTTTAAAAGTGACCTTTTTTTCTCCCGTCGCCGTCGTCGATGCTAACTGCACCGGGCGTCTAGCCTGCGCGGAAGTTGCTCAAAGTGGATGGAGGGGGGGGGGGGGAGAGAAAGCGGAAGCGAACGTGAATCTCAATTCCAATCTTATCTCGCTCCTCTCCCCTTTTCCCTTCCTTATCATTAGGGAGCTTTAGAAACGACGACGGCGACGGCAGCCAGAACGTCAAAAAAGCAATAGGTTTATTAAGCAAAACAACAACTTTGCACGTGCATCACGCTTTTTTTGTACATTTCTCTACCGCCTCCGCAAGACTACAACGTGAAAATGCCTAATTTCACGTTTTATGGAAGATCATTATAAACAAGCGACGACGAATTTTTCTTTCTCTTTCTAAACTTAAGGGCAGTCACAAAGAAATCAACTCCAGGGAAATTCGCCCAGTTTTGACATTTCAAGCGAATTGGAATAAACGAGGAAAAGTTTGAGAAAACGAGAACTCATTTTTGAATTAAGTGACGTTTTCGCTGCCGCTGCCGTCGTCGGTGCTAAAGCTCCCTATTCTCTATCCATCTCGACGCCGCCACGCTGACTACCAGCGTCTGTACTTTTTATTTTTATTGTGTACAAGTCTGTTTTATGATACGATGTTCATACTTTGTAATTGTCAGTGAAAGTACAACAATAAAAAATCTCACAGTCGCTGTGAAAGAAAAGAAAACTAGAAAAACAAAAACAATATAAGCAACCCTGTTAAACTCTCCGACTACGTACCCAATTAAAAACCCCTAGCCTGTCAGTCAGTGCCCATTCGATCCTGCTTGGACTGCTTCACTCAGCTCTTGTTTCATTTTCTCTAGCTCAAACCTGCCCCACGAGGACCGCGAAATTAAACAGGTGACAGAAGCGTGCGAAAAACAAATAAACACCAGAACACATTGCTGGTCCACCTTGTCCACCGTCCTGTCCACACTGAATTCTTCAGTATTCTTTTAATTCGAATCTTTTTCTTTGTTGTCGAGTTTGCCTTCCGTCCACACGTGGTCTCCCACGCAGGCTGTTATTAGGGAGCTTAAGCAACTACGACGACGACCACAACGACGACTTCAAAAAACAATAGGTTTAATGATCAAAACAACAGCTTAGCACATGCATCATGCTGTTTAGTACATTTCTTTGACGTCCTCTGCACGACTACGACGTGAAAACTCCTAATTTGCCGTTTTGTGGAGGACGTGGACATGCCACGACGAATTTTCCTTCCTCTTTTTGAACTTGAATAAAATTCTTAAGAATTCAACTCCAGGAAAAGTCGCCTGCATTTGACAAATTGAGAGGGTCCAAATAGACGCGATTATGTTTGAAAGAACGCAAATTCATTTTTATAGCGACGTTTTAACTGCCGTCGTCGTCGTCCTTGCTTAAGGTCCCTATTATAAGAATCTTAACCTACGTTTCGGCAATGCTGCCTTCTTCAGGGTCTTGTATACCCTGAAGAAGGCAGCATTGCCGAAACGTCGGTTAAGATTCTTATATAATAACAGCGTCAGTTTGACGATTTTTAAATTTACATTTTCAAGTAATAAAACGGTCACCGAATCAGCATTTTGAATAAAGGACCCGGTTGAAGTAGCCTCTCTGCTCTCGGCGGATAAGAATGTTTAATTCGCTGCCGCCTTTCCTTTTATAACAAGAGAGAATAAGCTCATCTCTCACTTGTTTTGTAAGTTTTGAAGCAAATCTTGTTTCAGGTAAAGTGATCAAACATCTTTTTTCTGAGAAATCGAAACATCTTGTAAAAGAGCAAGAATCATTCTTTGGTACCTCACCAGCTCGTGCATGTTGCTAAAACTATAGAATGGTCTAAAATTTTCATGAACAGGAGCCAGGCGGCTGCAGTAATAACTTTTCTTCAAATGAAAAATGAAAAGTCGTATCAAGTCAAGAGAGTGTTTAAGTTCAAGTAGGAAGAAAAGGGATTCTTTGTTTCTCTGAAAAAAACTATGCCAATAAAGGAAGTAAAGAATGTGTCTGTACAGTATTAAAATTATAAATAACTCTGGCCACGCATGCCAAGAGAACACAAGATCTTCGAGATTCTTCATGATCATCAGGAGGCCCCGTTTAATATTATGGGGTAAAATTCCGACAACCGACATGACAAATGGATAGTTTAAGGGTTTCAAATTGGCTCAATAGAGAGGGAATGGTCTTTGTGGTTCAACATATCGTTTATACGATTTTTGTTTTCTTTCTACTTCAGTTGAATCATGGGGCGTGGCCCTATCGCCGTGGTAATTTCCAAAAGTTCTCGCAGGTGGTCACAAACAATTGTCATTTGTTTAATTCTTAATAGGGACTTTAAGATCCAACGACTCGACGGCAACGAGAACGTCGCTTTAAAAAAGGAAGTTGCCTTCTTTCAGTCTTTATCGCGATTATTCCTACCCACTTACTTTGTCAGATGTACGCGAACCCTCCTGAAATTGAATTCCAGGTGACAATATCCAAGTTCAGAAAGAGAAATATAATTTCGTCGTTGCTTGTTTACGTACTCTATAAAATGCGAAATTAGGCATTTTCACGTCGTAGTCGTGAAACAACAGGTAGAGAAATGTACAAAAAGCGTGATGCACGTGCAAAGTTGTTGTTTTGCTTATAAAACCTTTTTGACGTTCTTGTTGCCGTCGGCGTCGTTGGATCTTAAAAGTCCCTATTATTGCAAGATCGAAAACATGATGACCGTCTCCGGCCGGGATGAAGGTAACCTCTCTTTTGAGAAATAAAATCATAAGATTGTCTTCGGTCGAAGTCAAGCGTCGTTTTCCGGAAGAAAAATGAAGCCTCAGATCATTAATTTAAGTGTTGGTTACCCAATTGCCACCCTGCATTAGAGTCAGTGAGGCCAAATTATTATAAATCGCCCAATGCTGCCCAAAATCCTTGCCCAACGCAGAAAAACTCGATTTTATTTTTATGCTACTCAGTTTCATTTGTATAACGGCACGACACTATTAAACTCATTTTAATTCAACCCACTTCAGTTGGTCAAGGCGTGCCGAGGCTTTGAAAGTAAATGGTAAACATTTTCAGTGGTATCAAACAGTATCCGGTCAAAAGGATTTGGCAAGTGGTCAAAACTTCTATTTTTCAACTGGTTCTAGAACAACAACTGCGTATGAGCAATTTGTCATGCTCTCTGAAGCACCATGTCACGTCAACAATAATGAACCGCAAGCTTTCTAGCCCCAAAACTATACGAACTTGGTCTCTCATCGTATTATGATTGACTAAAGGACGATTACTGAGTTTACTTTTTGCTGTTTTTACACGGGGAAAGACTACCGGTGGACAGCAAGAGGGCTCCTGCGTGCATAGATCGCCTCTATTGACTGCCTGGTGTAAAATACTTAAGCTTGACCAAGTATTGCAAAACAAAATCGTAAAAAAGGACTTTAATTTCTAGAAGTCTTGCTTCCACCGCCAGGATAGCTGATATTATTTCATTACCTGAGTCCTTTCTTATCCTAGATTGTCGCCTCTTCATTGTAGACAGATATTTAACCAAAACAAAAAGATTAGGAAGGAAGAGTGAAGTGTTTTGGAGAAAAGAGCCATCACTCTCGATAGCTTTTTGACTGACAAAAAATGCTCTTCTCTTAATCCACCCACCCTTGACCTTACTAACAAAAGGAAATCTAAAACTCATTTTCCTGTTCTGCTTGAAACCACGTAATTGTGGCCTAGATCGATGGAGCTAGGGCTTTTGATTGGATGGGTCGTTGGCGACAGGGTAGGAATTCCGGTTTGTAGCTACATTGTAGCCAAGAGTCGAGCGGGAAACCAGATCGAAATCACGTATGGACACTGAAAGGGTCATACTGAAAGTGGCTGTATTAACAGCGTTATAAAGTCAAAAATACACCTTTTGCTTGAAAAGAAAAAGGTACAAAAATTAAACAGAACATTCGCATCGTGTAATCAACCATCTCCAACCTTCACACGGCAATTAGCCGTCATTCTGCGCGGGACTATGTCCAAGGAAACTCTCAAAAGTGGCCCATCTACAATTTACCTTAATCACATTTGGTTGAAGGAGAATTCTAAGACCAAAAAGCTCAGAAAAAATTCGGAGCTCGTTTTCTGCATCACTTGTTTGATGCCAAGTAGTCTATTTGACGTCTACAATTCATCCTATTACTGTGGCGTGGGGAACTTCTAAATGGACGGTCCGGCTCCTGAAGGTTTTTCGTTGACCTTCTTAAAGGAAAAGCTTACCGCTGCACATAGTTAACAATGAAGAATCCGCATAAGTAAGGTCAACTTTCTGTGAGAATCTGTTGATTAGACAACGAAACTGATTGTCCGTTGTCCTCATTTACCGGTGTCCGTACTTAGAGAATATCGTGTGTAAGGGCTTTCCGGAAGGACAAAGAAAACTAGAAGTAATATTAAGCGTGTCCGTAAAGCAGGCAGTTTGACAGTATTTTTGACTTAAATGCAAAGCTCTTGATTGGAGTGGTTGCTGACAAAATCCGGTTTTTCTGCCCTCTGTCTTGGATCGACCGCCCCCATTTGATATCAATTTTCTCCATTTTAGTCTGCTTCCCCGAGAGTTGAGAAGTGCCTCATTAATCTCGTAGTGCCTCATTTCAGCTTCAGGACGAGAAATTACGTTGCACGAGACAAAAATAAATGATCTTGTTTAGTTTCGAGCTGGTTTAAAACGCGCTAAGGCCTGTCGCGAGTGAATCATCTTTCCCTGGCGGCGCGAATTGCGGATACAACTTCGAACCTTACCCTGCGCTCTGCCCTTAGCAAGGCGTGGCCTTCGCATGGGGCTGCGGGCCAAGCAAGGCAGTAGCCTGGATGATGGGGACGGCGCAAAGAGAAGTGAGCAGGAGAAACAGCGAGGGGTGGTATCTGAACTCCCGTATCTGAACGCCTGAAACAGGCCAGAGCTACAGTCGCTTGACCGACATATAGGCATAAATAACAAAACAGTAAAGAGAAAAGCTACTTGAGGCTTCCCGATATTTCGGACGGACAAGCCGTCCTTCTTCAGGGGATTTCAAGGAAATCACTGGGAACATATTTCTTCTCGTCTCCTAATTCACAAGCTGAATGATTGCATTGATTCAGCAGTTTAGTTAAGTTATGACAGTTATCGAGTTTCTGCAGCCAAAATGAACCACGTGAAACCTTTTAACCTCTTCCTCAAGAGAAAAAAAGAGCTTCCTGTTTTCAACATGCGAGGATACATGCGTACGCCAGACAATCGCTTGCCGTGATCAAGATTTTTATCGTACAAGATATCATATGAAATAATAAGCGAGTTGAACAGTAACAATATGAGTGACTTATCATTCTCCAATATTGGCTCTTGCAATCTACCTCATAACATAATTTTAAAAAAACTTGTCTACATCCAAGGAGACTAACCATAAGAAATTAAGTTCGTTTTACGGCTTCCTTTCTTTTTGGAACGCGCTAGAACTGGAAGACCAACAGTATTTTTGTGCAGGAGTTCATCCCTTTAAAACCTACTTCCCTTGTTCTTCCCTTGTACAACTTGTTTTTCCTGTTCAAGAAGCGTTCATTCGACTATTATTGGCTCAGTTGCCTCATTTACATAAAAGGCGCGCGAAAAGATGACAGGTTCTTTTGTTCTTGTATCACGAACAGTAGTTGATAACTAATCAATACTTGAACGCCATTGGGCTAGTGGCACGTGACGTCACCCATAAGCCCCACCAAGGAACAACCACTATCACTCACGGTCGTATCAGGAGTGCGTCATCGAAACAGTGTTTTGAAATTTAGTAAGGATTTGAAAGCTCGTATACTCCTGCAGACATGTTAGAATTACCTACGAGGCATGCTAAATCATAGTTTATTTAGTGGAGAGGTCACCTGAGGGCTGAAGTTTTGCAGTGGGAGCGCTGCTCTTAAGATTAGAATACTTATAAACATGTGTACGGTCGAGCAGTGTTGTCGCTCCACAACGTGGTCTTACTTGGTTGCCGTTTTGGTATTTTCCTCTGTTTTAGACTTAACTTCTGCACAGTTGTACTTGTTTCTGTCAAAGGAGGATGCGAGGAATTACCTGAGTGAGTATTTCTCTTTCGAGAAAGGGGAAAAGTCTGTAAAAATATCGCGCACCATGTGGACAAGAAGGAATCAATCAAGATTTGTTGTTCTATTGCAGAAATGGACTTCCAAGAGAAATTGTATCTCATTCAAGCCGGATTACCGGCAACGATGCTAAAAAATCCTACAGCATTTCACGATTTTATGGCTCCGATAGAGCCGTCAACCTCAGAACTACGAATTAGCTGGTTTTCTTTGCCCCAGGTGAGTGAGACGTGACTACAGCGATGATGAATATTATAGATTCAATGGCGGAGTGTTTTGATTTCTACTCGTGCTGAACAAAGTCCGCTACCGCTGCTGGAACGAGTTATTTGGCGATTTCTTTTCGCGATTCAGTCATAGTTTTCATTTTTGTTTAAATTTTATTCTATTTCAGGGAGAAAAAATGTTCGTGTGCCTAGTATCTTTCTGTAGTAGAACAAACACAATGCAATACTAGCTAGGTTTACGCAATGTCCTGCGATGGGTTTGTCGTATTCATGTGACCTTTTAATCACTTCTATATTCTTTCTGTACAGCTTAAGTAGATTCTAGAACGCCAGTCTGTTTTCAAAAGGTGTCTCAAAAGATGTAAGCGAAATTTAACGGCCCCAATATCGTAAAAAAGAAACAGGGGCACTTATTTTTCTACTTATTATCATTCACGGTTTGCATCGGGGAGTGCATTCTTTCAATCGCTGTTGTTTGCTTAGCAATGAATGTAAAGAGTCCTAGTTCTGCGATTTCTGCTTCAATTTCTGTTCGCTCGGTTTGATTTCGTTAGCCTTTTGAGGGAGCTTTGTTAATCGTTATATACTACGATCCGACAATTCTTTCCTGTAAGGTGTATGCGCATACTTGTGATGTATTTATTATTGTTTTCAAATAGTGTGGTTGCATTATGTCTTACAATGAATGGAAATCTACTACACCTTGTTAGAAAAGTTTCTTCTTCGCGGTGTTCGTTATAACAAAATACTAACGAACGAGGCTTTATGTCTAGTACTTTGGCGACGAAGCCATTATCTGGCAAAATGGAAAACGCTTGGCGAATTGTATGCCTGTTTTCGAATGAATATTCATAAGTGGAATATTATCCTTCTGGAATGCGATCGCCAAAAATTAGTTTTCCAATAGAAATATCATCAAACATCGCAAGGAGGAATGTTTTTTTTTAAAGAAAATTGCTTCTCCAACGTTTTCTTTCGTCCTTTATGAGTGCATGATCAAATCCTGTTACTGCTATTTTCACGTATCATGCTGTGGTGCTTAAGTTGTGGAATAATTCGAATGGTTTTGTTCTTCCGTTGGTTTGAGTCATTTCCTGTTATTCAAGTCGAAACTTTTGTGAGACACGAAAAGTCTTGTTTCGCTAAGCAACGAAAGATCTTAGATAGGCAATGAAACGACAGACAATTTCAACATATTAAGAACTTGGCTTGTTGCAACACAGTTTAAAGTACAACGTTGGCATCTTGACTGTATTTGTTAGGAATTTTAGGGGCCAATACAAAAACAGCCTCCAAACAATAAATTATACACGCTCAGTACTTGCGATCTTGGCCTTTTCTAATATATTAATTTTGAGAATTTTATTTTTCAGTTTTATGTCAGATTGTGCCAGGGAACTATTTTTGTTTATTCAACAATATTAATACAGCTTAGTCGAGTAAAACTAAAGCTTTTTCTTCCACTTCGAGCATTATATTGAACATTTTGAGGATAATTTTCAAGTGGTCATAAATATTCATTTGTGATATAAAGACAGGTAGAATAAAAACATTACTATTAGTATAGTTACATATACAACTAGGCAATTTTTGTTCTGTGAGCAGAAGCCTTTAGATCTTCCTGAGTAACACATTGTAAGAAAAACTTAAGTGCATTGTAGACCACACAATTACAACTAGGGTGTTTTACATTTCAAAGCATCATAGAATTTGGGTTAAAAATATAGTTGGATGGTCAGGATAAGTGGAAAATTTGTAAGAAAAAAGGTAGAGTGATCTGCTTATCTGAGTGGTCTGTGGATCTTTGATGAGCTTCATATATTCTTGTTTCAGCAAGCATGCTCAGATGTCATAGGCTGGGGAAGTGTTTGTTAATCGGGGAAGTTGGTTGGAAAGCACAGAGATTTTAAGACTCTAGAATGTAGCCTTAATATGAATTTAGCTTAAGGTCACAATATAAAATGTGTGGATTGTTTTGTCAAAGTGTTGAAGCTTTTCTCTAAAGCAGCTTAGTGACAAGTTTCTTAAGTTATGTAACTTGTTTGTGGCATGTGTATACCATACATGCTTGTGTATTGTATGTTTTTGTAGTTTAAAGTTCTCACCCTTTTAAATAAACTGGGCAAAAGATACTTGATGCCACTGACATGATTTCAACAAAGCAATAATATTATTTATCGTGCATGTAAAAAAATGAGCAATGACCTCCAAACTTTAGCAAATCAGGTGCAAAATGGATGGGAAACTGGTTTCTTTTTTGTGGTGATAGGTCTTAGATGAACATACAGTACCGCTCAAAACTAAGTTGACAGTCTTTGAAGAAATTCATCAGGCTAGTCAAGTTAATCTGTATTTAAATGTTCTCAAAACATAGCCAACTGAAGAAAAGTCTTAGAGACATTGACAGTTTCTATGACTGTGAGCCATCTTTATCATCAAAGGTGTCAGAAGCAATAGGCTTCTGAAGGTGTTAATTATTTTGATAAGGGTGCAAAGTCACTCTGTAGAGGCTCTCCCTACTGGTTTACAGGAAAACCACACACACAAACCAGTACCTGTCGTTTCAATTGCATCGTCCGCATCAGCACAAACTTGCTGTCATACGGATGCGATTGGAAAGGAAAGAACATTTAAATACAAGTTGACAGTCACTAGTGTCTCGATTCTCGAAACTTTTTGAGGATCGAGTCTTGTGTCTAGAGGGTCGAGTTTCAGTGAACGAGGATCAATTTTTTAATTTCAAGTCGAGAAAGCCCTCTCTTTAAAAGTGTACACTTACTCTTCATTCTAAAAATCAAAAATCTGTGGCAAGCTTAATTCACAGAATGACTGGCTGAGCGGCACCGTTCATCTGTGAAAATCTCGAAACATGGCGAGCAATGGCTACATACACTGTACATGCAGGATATTAATCTTTGAAACTGAAAATATTGATTTACGTTGCATTCGAGCTTCGAGTGTCAACTTCCTTTTGAGCAATACTGTAGAAGTGATATTTTTTTGTTTGTCCATTAAGATTTTGAAATGTTAGTGGTAATTATAAAATTAACTGTTATTCAGGGTGTGATTAATTATTAATTTTAAGAATGTAAGATATGGATTTTCGGGGCAGGGTTGTTCTAAAACTTGAGGAAATTAAGCACAAGCAGCGCTGTAAGTAGCAGCTTTCAAATGTGTAAAATCTTTTGCCAGGAAATGCCTTGAGAGAGCTCTGCCTTAACACTTCTTCTTTTGATCCCTCAACGATTGAAAAATAATAATATTAAACTTTAAACTCTCTCTTACCACAGTGGGCAATATATGTTTCAAACTGTCACAGCTTTGCCTGTCATCAGGCAAAAAGTTTGTTTTGTGGTGACAGTTTTGAGTCAGCATGCAAAGTTGCTACGACTTGTATTCTCACCACAATGTCAACTCTCCTTGTGGTCATTTTTCTATAAAAATGTAACCAGTTTGTTTTAAGTTGTAATTACAAAACACAACATGTTGTTTTAAAGGTGAACTCACTTGCTCACATCCCTGATTGTTTGTGTAGAGTCAGACAATGGCATTCTCTGTCAACCGACAAAGACCAACTTTTATTTAAAGAAAGTCAGTGATGAAAGTTCTTCCTGTTGCAGTGTACTAGTGCTTTAAAAACTATAATGCACAAACTGTTAAATTAGAAATAAGATGTACAATGTAATGTGACCTCAGTTGTTAAGTTATGTCTTGCACCAAAATCAACTGACCCATGTATCCTTGAAGTAATTCTCAAAGGTCAAAGTAATTTTTCTCCTTGTTTCTGTAATACTATATTTACTCTGGTACCCTGTTTCATTTTTTACAGGCTTCCCATTACAGCATGAGCTTTAAATCAAGTGATCGAAGCATCATGTGGGATCCAGTGCCATCAATTCCACTTCAGGGCATTATAGGGCAGGCCACTCACAGTAAGAATTTCTCTCATTAACTCTTTAATCCCTAATATCCACTAGCAAATTCTCAGACTGATCTCCATACATTTCCTGAAAGGATAAGTTGAGAGAATTTGATAAAAAGATCAAAGCATTTTACCTTTATTGATAACTTCTTGTAATCCTTTGTTTTCAATTTATGTGGATTGCTCTTGGGATTTAAAGGGGTAACCTTTTCTTAAAAAAAAGATAGGCTGTTACCATGACTCATCAGCACTTATGTTGACTGTTATTTCTTTTTTACCTGCATGTCTGCATGGTTTATCCATAAAACAATTTGTATTCTATTTTCATTTTTTAGTGTTTTCAATTCGCTTTATATGTACTGGTAAAACGACTGGTCAAGTTGACATGACTTTAAATCTCAACTACACAAAAGTTACAGCAGCATCAGTTGATGTAGAGGATTTCAAGTCATTCTCAATTACAGCAAGAAGGAAATGCTTAAAAACAGGTATCTCTTTATTTTTCTTCACTGCCTTTTCTATTGACTCAGGAAAAAAGCATTAAAAGTACTTATTTCCAAGGAATGTTTACTTGCAAGTCAGCTTGTAATTCAGCTATTTTGCAATTACCTGGGCCACACTTTATAATGACTTTTTATTGAGACTCATTGCAGCAATATGCAGAATGGCTGAATTACAGAGCTATTTAAAAAATCATAATACTAAAATATAATACAATAAATACTAGAAAATATAGTTGTACAAGCCACTAGGTATACTTATACATGAGTGCGCTTGGTCCTACAGGTCAGATGTGTGGAGTGGCTAATGCTAGATCTAAGATTATAATTATGCACAACCTCCTCCTGTTTGGGGAGCATAAAATGTAAGGGGTGATTCTCATTCCGGAGTCTATCAATATTAACCTGGCATAGATGGGCGCGTCTGTCACTTAGAGTTGTTAAATTAAGGGCATTTAATGCCTCATTGTAATTCATTAAAGGAAAAATGATGCGCATAGCTCTTTTCTGAATGCTCTCAATCTTATAAGATAGAAAACCTGGTATATTTTGCCAGACAGGGGCAGCATATTCTATAACAGGACTTAAACATTGGACTTAAAAGATAGGGGTGTGGTTTATTATGAAACAGGACTGTGCTATTGCAGAGCCCAGTGGCCCCTGGTACCTAACTTCTAGAAAATCTGAGATTTTTCATACAAATCATATGTTGGGCACCCTAGATTTTAATTTTTCAGAGCACTGGGTTCCCTTAAATTTTCCTCACAGCACAGTCTTGTACTGTATCTTGTATCTGGCCTTCAGAATCTTCACTATTCGTACTTACAAACATTACCAACTCAGCGTGACTGCATAGTCTTTAACAGTTTCTATGAAAACTGTAAAGACCAAAAAGCACTTGGTTTAGGCCACCTTTTGTAATACTATATTTTTATTTTTCTTACAGATGGGGATGATTATAGCACAGAAATTGTTAAGCCTGCAGCAGCCACTCCATCAATTTGGTCACAGGGACTGATCATTGGACTCTGTGCGGGCCTGACTGTTGTCTTCTTATTAATAGCTGGACTGTTAATATTATGCCGTTATGTCTTGAGACAGAGGAAGCTAAAAATAAATTTTGAGAATGAACTGGAAATGGGCGACAGCAGGTAATGGAACCGTTGTTCTGTGACTTGTTTGTGTCTAAGTTTTACTGGCAACGATCAAACATTGTTTTTGTTGTTGTTGTTGTTTATTGAAGGAAGGTGTAATAGAGTATGTTAGTTTGTTGAATGTCAGGCAGATTGTTGCTGACATCATTGTTTACATTTTTGCTCATTTGCATGCAAACTAACCCATAGAAGGTATCTCCGTACGTACAAATTAAATTCAGTAGTTAAAAGAGTTAGTTAATTTGAGCAATTTTCAGCTCTTTGTAAGCAGGAAATAGTGGCCATCAAAAACTGCAAAATTTCTGAGTGGCAAAAACATTAATGAGCCCATACATTCTTCGAGTGTTATTCTGGTCAGGATAGGAATGTCATCCCTGATGTGAACTAAGGGCGCTTTCCATCTGTGAGAACTAAGCGGCCACAGCCCATTCCCATCGTAATGAGAATTTCACTTTTTATCAAGATTAGCCATCCAGATCAGTCAAATCCTAAATATTATACACAAAGGAGATGGTTTTTCAGCAAAACCTCTTGGTAAAAGCCTATTTCATTGCCAAAATATCTGGTCTTGCCATGGTCCGACTGGCCAGTTCTGACTTTTGGATTTCGCCCTAAGTCAACCTGTCACAATGGGTCTATTTAGGATTACACTCATATTCTACCCATTGATAACAATAATAAATTATACTATTTCTTAGGGTGAATTCTAAGTCAGTTCAAAGTAGTCTGTGAATAGCCCTCCATCTCTGAAGAAAAAACAAAAGAATAAAAAATACCAGTAACTTTGCCTGAAGGGCTTGATGTTGGTTCAGTTTAGTAACTTAGAGTCATCAGAAGCACCCTTGTGAATTTGTTTGCCACTGAGTAGCCTGTGATGAAAACTCACTAATATCGCACCAAGGGTGTTCTTCTTAACCTGGAATTCAAGTGGCCAAGTGAAAATTCAAGACAAATCCCTGAATACTAGCCCTTTAGGGTGCTTTTTGAAATGATTGATGAGGAGGTTTCATGGAAATGATCATATCAGAGGATTTTGTCTCCATGTAAGAAAGGCAGAGCTAAATTAATCATTCAGTTGACATCTGTCTCGGGAAATTAAGGCAGAAGATAGTTTTCTTGCTGACTAAATTTGTTTCTTAAATTCCTTCCTTCTAAGTGTCTATCTCAATATTGTATTTCAGGCCTCAAAAGGTTTACACAAACTCAAAAAGTGAAGTAAAAGTTGAAGACGATGAACTGGATGATCCCGTAACTGTTTCTAAAACAGGAGTTTTCTACAGCCCACCAAAACCAAAGTTTTTACCAGCTGAGGGGCGTGGCCGCATAAACTCCTCCGGTAGCGACACTTCAATATCTCAACTTATAATTCCAGAAGAAGACAGTGATTCACACATTCCAGAACAGCCAGAGGGAAAATACAGCAACAAGGATGCCAGACATAGTTCAAGACATAAACACAGAAGACATGAAAAATCCAGGAAAGGAGGTGAGATTTATAATAAAGTGAGCATGAATTCTTTGCAAGGTTTTACCCTAGTTAAATTGTAGGAAGCCCAGTGTATCAAAAATTATGAATCTTTGGTGCCCAGTCTATTAAATCCTGAGCGAAAGCTACAACCAGTTGCAAAAATGTAGAGACACTCCAATGAAAAACTGGCTTTTCTTACTTCAAATCGCTGCTAGTCACACAACTGTGAGATATAATACTCACCCCCTTCCCTCCATTCAAAGTTGTTCCTCAAGAGTTCTGAGCATGATTTTGTCTTACAAGACAACTGTAAATCAATGTGTAAGTAACCAGTTTGTGATTTGGAAATCTTTAAAAGCAAAAACTTGACCAGCCAATTAAGAAAGACCCTGCAGAGATTACAAGCAATCTTGGCTTAAATGATGACTTGTGTGCTTTTGTCAAGACACCTTTCAGTATTATTGGTTCCTTCAAGGGAGTACCCCATGCAAGATGAACACAACATCAAGACATGTTTTGTTTTCCTCTGCAGTTCCAAAGTATAGTTGGATTTACGAGAGACCATCATCATCATCATCCTTGTCATCCCACGAGACAGAATCTTTATTAGAGAGGCGTAACAGTGAGTTAGATTTTGTTTTATTTGTCTGGTTTGGAGGTATTTTACTGTAGGAGGGTTACGAATATTATGTGGATTATAGATTCTATGTTTTAGGCAAAATTTGTCAGCCGTTACATTTTTTATTTGTATATTTTGACAATATTTCTTTTACAATAAGAGTTTTCAGAAAACCTTGATGTATTTGAACTGGTTCATCTTATCTTCAGTAATAATACCTGGTGCTTCAAGCTCAACATTTTTCAAGGTCATCTGAAATGATAGAATGGTTGGCAGACTTCACATGTATTAGAAAGTGACACTTTGTGTGATAATGCATGAATTGTTTAAGAGTTTCCAAACTATTGCAGTTGAATTTGGAGGTCCATGTAATATCTCTACATTTTTTGCATGAACAACCAGGTTAAAGAGAATAGCCTGAATACTCTGGCATTTTGTCAAGATAAAAGGTTAATGTGACTGTTTTAATGTTTTACAGCTCCTGATGAAATACAGAACATAGAAGGTTTATTCACTTCCCTAAATGAATTTTGGGCAGCAGAGTTTACTGATTTACTACTGTCACGAGACCAGGTGTCTGTTGGAGAACCCTTGATTAGAGGTAAAGTGAAAAATTCTTGCTTTACTCCACCCACAACCAAATATAAAAATTCCATTTTCAACGTGATATTAACATTTCAGCAATATTTTAGATTTATCCACCTGCAGGGATAATGTTATTGTCTTTAGAAAAGATCATTACGGTTATGCTGATTGTTAAAATTTATTGTACTGCAGGAACTTTTGGGTGTTTATACAAAGGTACTGTGCGTGGGCTTTTTGACAAACAGCCTCGCAAGAAGATTGATGTTTCCATCAAGGCTCTTCGAGGTATGCAAGTGTTGCTTTTGTTGGTATTAAATGAGAGAATGAATGCACACTTCAGCTTTTGAAGTGAGGAGAAAGTGTATTGTAAGTCTAAAATGGTCTGTTTTTTCTTTGCAGATGAAGCTGATGTGGATACAATCACATCTTTCATTCAGGAAGCGGTAGTCATTAAGGATCTGAAACATCCCAACATTGTTGAACTTGTGGGCATAGTTCTCCAGCATGCAGCGGCCCCTTATATCGTCACGCCTTTAACTAGAAATGGAGATTTAGGTCACTTTTTGAAGATTTCAAGGGCAACATCTGCTCGAGTACAGGTAAAATCATCAACCCTCGAGTAAGGGGTCTCAAAAATAATTGAAGTAGCCAGCAGGTTTAAATAGAGTAACCAACTTTATCAACAAGAGGCCATTGGTCCCCTTCTTCTAGGGGAGATATGGGGGTGTGCTGCCTCAGAAAATTTTGGAATTTCAAAGCCCTGAAATGCAATTTCTAGTGTTCCAGGGGCTAAATTAAGAAGAGAAGAGTGTATTTTTCATTCAAGAAAATATGGCTCTCATTCAGTTTTCATAGCCACACAATTTATATTCAAAATTAAGTACATTTGCACATAAACAAATTCTGCGTAAACCTACAAAGAAACGGGGGAAAAATTGGCTGAAATACAGCGTTTGTGTAACCAGAAGTGCGTCTAGTGTAACTAAAGCATAACATACCAGTGGACCTTGAAAGCACATCATAATTAACTTACATTTTAATTTAGATTTAATGATAAATTTTTTGTTTGACATTTTTAAAACTACAATTTTGCTTCTTTTTCGGGGAAAAAAGTAGCTGACTTGTTTCGTCGGTCGTTGAAACCCCTGATTTGGGCATTCAGCAAATGATGAGATTCAAACATATGCTGTAAACTGGCCCTTTTCAAAATTCAGTTAATTCTGAGCATTTAATGTTTTTCCCAGCTAGCCATCCCGTTTCTAAACTTGTCAATACCATGGGATTAATACTTCAAGGGTTACAAATTAATAATATTGTCATTTTTTGTTGCCATTGAAACATGTGTTCTGTCTCTTAACAGACGATAACATCACGACAGCTGATAGAGTTTGGAATTGAAATCTGCAGTGGAATGGATTACATAAGTCGAAAACAAATAGTACACAGGAATCTTGCAGCTAAAAATTGCATGTAAGATTGAATTTTATGGATTTTTTTTTTGCCTTTTTTGTTCCGTGAAGGGGTTTGATAATAATAATGTATGTGCAGCTTACGCAATTATTGTTAAAAGAAGATGAATAAATAATTCTTAAATAAAGCTTCAATGGAATCAGAACCCTAACATTTATGTTATTTCCCTACTGAACTGTGGAAACACACTGGGATTGGAAACTGGGGAATTAAATGGGCTCCATGTTGCTGTGAAAGGATTAAGCATTTGTTTTTGTGCCTAATATAGGGGTGCTAATTAAGGCCATTTTGGGGATTCCAATAGTATTGCAATGGTGGCATAATTATTGCATTGTAGCTGTTATTCCACTAGTAATCAGAAGATGTAATCAGTGGTAAAATTCCACCATCAGAACTATCGTTATTGGAACATTTTTTGCAATCAGTGATCTTTACATTTCTGATCTCTTTCAGTGTTGGTGATGACCTGAGCATCAGGATAAGAGATTTCAGTCTTGCTAAAGATGTAAACTCCACCAACTTAAATGACAAAGGAATTCAGTCCAGGCTGCTGGTGAAATGGTCTGCTCCTGAGAGTCTCCAAGAAGGAGGACAATTCTCAGAGAAAAGTGATGTGGTATGTTTAGTTCCTTACCAGTTTTGATGATTATACTGATATTCAATCTGTCACTGTTGGAGAAATAATGTTGATCAGAAGTTAAATTTGAAGGTGGGAAAAGGGGGACGACACTGATCAAGGAAAAAAATAAGGGAAGCTGTTTTCATTTCATCCACATGGCAGACCTTATTTTCCTCTGTTTATTGCCTCTTCCATAAAATTACTTTGACCCTTTGCTTGTCTCTCACAATACACCGTGTTTGCCCCCCAATCCTGTTCCCTACCCTCCAAATGTATTGTGGGGGATGTGCAAATGGCTACTAATTGTTATCATCATAACCAAGGTTTTCAACACATTTTCCACAGTTTTTTTAGTACTGTGACAGTTAAGAATAATCTAAATCAACATGCTTTAAATGCAGTGTTGTGCATTTCAGAGCTTAAATTTATATTCCTTTGAAGTGGAATGACACTGGCTGACAAATATTTTTAGTTTTGATTGGATCTGTATTATTTACAACCTATACAAGTTGTCAGAAATTTGTTTAAAAAAAAAACGTCCAAAAAACCTTCAAACCTGTAACGTTTTCATCTCTGCAGCGCAAATAAGGCATACCGGTAGTCATATTTATAGAACTTTTAATCAAATAAGTGGTGTTTTGGCTTGTGATCATAGACAAGGGCTGCATTTTTTTCCTGTGCCCTTATTGAGGTTTCAATGGTGTTCAAGCCATAATGAACAGTTTCTTACAACTGTTTGCTTTCTTTGTAGTGGTCATTTGGTGTAGTTTTATGGGAGCTTGTCACTTTAGCAAAAGCACCATATCAAGCCATCGACAACTCAAAAATGGAGCAACATTTACAAGCAGGACAGAGACTTCCTCAACCAAGCAACTGTCCTCAAGACCTGTGAGTTTTACTAGCTTATGAATACTTTAAACCGTCACCTATAAGCCGTCAGCCCACCTTATTGGTTCGTATTCCTGTAAACAAAAATACATAGAGGATATTACACGGTGGCGCGAAGATATGAATTTTATTTTCGAGTGGCAAAACAATATTTTACGAACGAGCGCAGCGAGTGAGTAAAATATTGTTTTTGCCACGAGAAAATAAAATTCATATCTTCAAGCCGCCGTCTAATGTTCTTTTTATTATATAGACAAAAAGACATTGATAAAGTAATAGAGGGAAATGACCGAAATTACGTCATCGATAAACTCACTAGTGAGATTATGGAAAATAAACCACTCGGGTCCCGGATGTAGCGTTTATGAATTTTACGAGTGGTATATTTCCCAGTAAAACACTCGTGTCTATATAATAAATCTGATTATAAGCCCCCCTATAGCTTTCCGTTTCTTGAATTCAATATATTATGATGATTTGAAGCTTATTTAAAAATCAGTAAATGCAAAACGTTTTGATCATCGCTGCTAGGATTATATCCCTTTTGAAGCTCTTTTTCTGTTCCAGTTAAAAGTGCCATCAAATAATATCATAAGCCTTTCCATTTAAAAGCCCTCTTAAAACCGCTTTCAAAGTTGTATAAGCTTGGGGCTTCTAAGCAGCAGTTTTTTTATCAGGGTCTGGCTCTTAAAGTTTTCTCATAAACAAACTAAACAATGATAATTATGTTGGTTTATTTTTTGTAGATATTTGTTGATGAAGAATTGCTGGAAGTCTAGTCCTACATCAAGACCAACATTCAACTTGTTACTGAAGCAGTTGGAACATTTTGTGACAAGACTCGCACAGAATGGTGTCAAGTTTGAATATCTACCAGAATCCAACTGTTAATGATAACAGTTTGTTATTAAAAGAAAGGCCAAACTGTTGTTAAAGGAAAAAATACTGTTGTAGTAATTAATTAATTTTATATTATTGTACCATAAGATCCTGTTAAATTTTGTATATTGTACAAAGTCAAATTATACTTTGCTGAGAAATTTAATCTTTTGTTGTTGCAGAGGTTCTCGTTCGGTGCCTCGCGAAATATTTGAAAAACGTTTGTAGCTTCTTTGTTAAATGTTGTATAGATCACTTTAATTATGAGCCTGCATTCTCATCAGTCAAAAAATTCCTCTTTCTAGCCTTTGTATTCAAATTTTGAGATCACACATTAACCTTGAAATCTTAATCTATGATTTTATCACTTTTGTATCTGTAACCCACAAAACTTTCTGCATGTTGTAACATTTGCCAGCTCATGTTATTAAAGACTTTCTACTCTTAAACCTCACTGTTACAAAATGTAGACCCAGACTTAGAATATTAGTTGTCAGTTATCAATTGAATTGTGAGTAGCACTGTTTCCTTAAATTTACTTACTAAATGAGAAATCCACAGTTATGTTTCAGTTTTGTTCTAATATTCTCATGGTAGATCACTCAATTTCATCATCTCAGGAGGAAATTATTGATCCATACCAAAGCTGAGTACATCCCAAATTATATTTGTAGTAAAGAGAAGTATTTTTCTACAGAACAGATCACATCCTCAAGCAGACGGTATAGACAGTCATTAATGTCCTACTTATGATGAATGTTTTTGAAAGTACTGTTGTCTTAATGCTGATAACTGCAAATGAATGTTTGCAAATTTGGGCAGATTTTCATTCAAATCTGTCATGCAGGGCCATGTGTAGCCCAAAATATTTTTTTCAGTTCAAAAGCATGCCAGGCTCAGTTTCATTGTTTTGACCACAGAGATAATAATTTATTATTGAATGTAAATAGCTGTAGACTTAGTCAATTTCAGCCTTGTGAAAGGTAATATTGCAATGCATTTTGCCCCCACCTAGTTGGTGATATCGTAGATGTTCTTCCAGTTATTCAGCAACAGTGGTTAACCCTTTAAACCCTAAGATCAACATTAGAATTCTCATTTGTTGCCCCCATTTATTTCCTACAGAAGTAGTGGGGAGAAGTTGATAAAATATCAAGCAAATTCATCTTGTGATCATGTCCGTAATTCTCATGACCGCTCTGTTTTACAAAGCATTGATATTACAAGGAGAAATTTGATGTTGATCACTATTAGGGCTTAAAGGGTTAAATAGATTAATTTGGTAAAATGTGTTAAGGTGAGATGTTACTTGTGGTAAGTTAATACTATTTGCTGTCAATCTGTAAATAGAAAATAATTTAAAAACGTTATATTCCAAGTACCATTATGTTTGATATAATTATTATTGAGACCCTTTCAGCGTTTACACAGCACCAGCCATTTAACAACCCCTTCACTCCCAAAGGTCAAATGAAATGTTTAAAAAATGCGAACTTTAAAGAATCATTGGCAAGTACAGAGGTCTTCAGAGGTCTGAATGGCCACAGCTGGTGATTTTGGGAATGGAGGTGTTCATAGGTTTTGGACATTGATTTGGTCAAAATTCCATAATATGGACACCAGTGTGACAGATCAAAGACTGTCCACAGCACAGAGGTGTCCCGATTATAAAGGTGGGATTGCATAAAAATTGGTGCCTCCTGGACCAGTCCAACTGTCCATTATATAGGCGTCTTTTTTGAAGAGGTATTGGTGGTTTACATATTGGCAGTATTAAATATGTTTTCATATAGCCCATTTTTGAGATTTCATAAAGAGCACATTCTGTATTTGTTTTCACATTACTTCTCACCTTTGTCATGGTGATGTTCAGGTTTTTTTATGAGAACATCGTTCAGAGAAAATTTGAGGCATTAATTTGCTTAAAACGTTGTTAATAACTGACATCTGTAAATAGTTGAATATATGTTTTGTAATCCTGATTTGGATGAAAGAATTAGCAGATAATTAAAAGAATATTTTGAATGTACATAGAGATTTTAGGGTAACAGTCATTGGATAGAAGATCCCTTGTTGACTTTACAGGTCAACAGATATAAGGTACAATGTAGAAAAACTTTAGCAATCCACACTATGGAATTATCTTTCTTACCTAAAATTTGCAACCTAGAATGTACACTGTACTGGCTCATGGAAAGATCAGTTACCCAAGTTAATGTTCTCTTGTGATCATTCTGAAAAGTGTGTACTTTTTGAAAACTTTAATGAGTTGAGGTTTAAGGATAGTGATTTTGCATGGCCCTTAAAACAAGTGAAAAATGCAGCGATATTTCACACATCGTCAGCTTACCTATGAAACATCTCTGTAGGAGTGGTTTTACTTCACCCCGGAAGTAGAAGTTATCCGGGGTAATTTGTCCCATGGACCTCATTCATATTGGCAGGCTATTAATATAATTATTCTTTTCTATGTGTGACAATTAGCCTTTCTGACCTTGTTTGAAAGCAAAAATTCTTTCGTATTTTGCACATGCTAACAAGGTCTTAAAGGCTAATTATCATACTTACAAAGAATATATTAATAGACGGCCATTATGAATGAGGTCTATTACATTGCTAACTTCTGTGTCACGACAGCCTCGTATGGTTACATATTATGATAATGTATATCAAGCTCAATACATGTTCAAACTCAAGCAGCCAGGTTTAGACTTGAACAACAACAACTCAAAGTTAACTATACAACTTTAGTAAAATCCAACTAGTGGTCTATTATCAATGCTGCGTTCTGATTGGTTGAGCTACTACTAGGCTAGATGTTATAGCCCACTAGTAGCAAAAAGCACGGGCTTTTTGGCGGCAAAAAAGGATTAAAGTCTAGCTTTAACTAGCTAAAGTTTTTTATTCTCTATATTTTTTGACCAACTAATTGGATTTTACTAAAACAATAATTATTCCTCTCACCCTCATGGCTTCTGAGTCAATAGCCCATTCGGCCTTCGGCCTCATGGGCTATTGACTCAGAGCCCATTCAGACTCAAGGAATAATTGTTAATTAAACTCTGCTGTAAATTTGTTCATCCTTCCTCTCGCAGTTCTGATATGATATTCGTTATTTCTTCCAGAAATTTGTTAAAGGCTTTTGAACTATTTTGCTTTGAAAGTTGAACTATAACCTTGGGGGTTATCTTATTTGATTCCAAATTACACTATTTTTTGTTGATAATCATTGATAAGTTTTACTTTTTTCATGGGTCAAGTAAATCTCTCTAGTTCATAATAATTGTTAATCTGTTTCTATTATTTCCAACAAAGGGTAATTCTCTATTGTCAATGTTAGCGGGGCATTCATGATTGTAAATAGGCCTGTTACACAATAAAGGATTAGAGGATATTAAATGGTACCCTGAATTGTTAGCATGCGTGCTAAGCTCTTTGCGTAGCAGGCACGGGTAATTGCCTTATCACAGGCCATGCAACAGGAACATGCCAAGGAGACAGGAGGCCTCCTCTCCTTTTCTGCCCTTGCACACCCTCAAGATTCCTTCCCCCCAAAAAAACTGGCACCTGCTACCCAGGCTAGCTGCTCAAATGGGCTACTTCATTCTGCTAGGACTAAAATTCAGCCACATCTCTGTGACCAGTGTTTTCTTGAAAATAGGGGGAAACAACCTTGTTTTGCCAGGGATGGAAAATGAGGTATGCCAATGTGGGTGCCTAAAAATGCCTTTTTATGGTTGCTATGGAGGAGCTTGTGAAGAGAAAAGAGTTACCGGGAAAGTTTTTGACATATATGACTAAATTGCCAGGGAGTAAAGTGAATTGCCACAGCTTTGGCCCTGCAGACAGTCCATGCATTCCCTTGTGTGTGTTTACCTCTCTAATATGCCACTGCTGTTCTATGAAAATGGTTACCTTAGAGTGTTTGTTCTAGTTTTGATATGTTGTTTATTTATATGCTACAATCAGCATTATTAATTTAAACTAAACTTCAAATTCTCCCCTTCATCCAAACAAAGGCTCCATCTTTTAAGAGCCTGACCCTCAATAACTGCCACTGACATCACCATGAATGTTTCAATTAAATTGCTACATTTTGTTATCCCCAAAAGGTTGCTTAGTTGGAGATGGACTGTTTACAGTCCCCTTTTTTGGTCACCATTTAGTTCAATTGCTGAGTTAAAAGAGGACCATATTTTCTTTTTGTGATGAGTGAAAACTGGGTGAAGGGCTAATTCCCATGGGAGGTACTTCCATAATAAAGAAACAAGAATAGGGATGTTCATCAGGGAGAAACGATGCAAGAAAAGTTTTCAAGCACAGTGAAGACTTTTGTCACAAAGTTTGAACTGACTAACTGGTCCTGGCTCTCTGAGAAAGGGGCTTTTTCTGACCCCGAAAGGAGATGATACACCTGTACTATCACTACGATGGCATTTGCTTTTTTATGTATAAATGTTATTTTCTCTGCACACAACCCTATGCGATACTTAAATGGGTTAAAATATAGGCTTTCCATCTTGAAAACCCTGAGTGAGACCAAAATCTGCCATTTCTAACCCTAAGCGAGACAACAAACACCCTTGTCACTTTCTAATGGGAGTCCTCTCAATGGAAATTACCCAAGAGGATGGGGATAGGAGGTTATATGGTTGGGGGTGTCCCCATCCCCCGTGGGATATTTTGACTCTTTCCACTTTTTGATTGTGGCCAATCAAATCACCCATAGTGCTGAACATCACATGGAAAATTAGAAGACAGAAGCGGATTGTAAACTTCGATGCCAGGGTACCTTGACCACTGTCTTATAACATTTACCAATTCCAAATGTGGCATTTTTCTAAAGTGATGATTTTGTGTTTGGGCAATCAACAACACCCTCTTTTAACAGTTCTTGAATTTCAGCTTGTGAATAGCCAGCTTCCAGTAAGATCTCTTTTGTGTGTTGCCCAATAGATATCGAAGGTGTTCGTTCACAGTTTCCAGGAGTTCTTGATAGCTTGGGCGCTGGGGTTGGCTCATACAACCCCTCATTTAAGACAAATGTTTCTCTGTCTTTGTTATGGGGGTGGATTACTGCTTCATCCACTGTCAACACTGGTTCAACACAAGCATCAAGATCTTTGAAGGTTTCACACCACTCTGCTTGAGTCCTTGATGCAAATGCCTTCCCAAGTTGTTCTTTCATTTTAGGCCACTGATCCATATCCATCTGATGTGGAATTTGTCCTTCCAGTTGAAGCCCTGAAAACACAACAAATAAATTCATGAGTACAGTATACACTCAAATATCAAAGGTTCCTATTGCTCTACATTAACAGAAGATTGGAATATAAGCTATTAATGATGAGTGATTGGGCCTGGTTAATCCTGCCTGTACGAGATTTGGGCCAGTTCTGGTAAATTTTAACTATGTGTTGGTTGCTTTGACAACAACCACAGGGAACCCAAACTCACTACGTGGAGAAGGGTGTCTGGAGTTGAGAAGGAACAAAAAGTGGAATCAATATGAAGCCAAAACTGCTAACAATGATATTTCACTGTACCAAACAAAAATACGAAACAACTGTGCGAGTTGGCTTATTCAAGTTTTATAACAAATGTTCAAATTTGTCTTGTTAAGGCTTGTAAATCAGAATATATTATTTCCCTTATAATAAATGTCTTGATGCCAGAGGTCAATTTCCACCCTCTGCAGCACATGTAAGAATATGTTACACCCTTCCTAGCATGTAAGTTGGGCTGCCTGTGCAACATCAGCATACCCTTTAAAAGTCTGTCATAAAACTTGGGTTCAAGAGCACCAACAGCCATGTATTTTCCATCTGCTGTCTGATAGGTGTCATAAAATGGTGCCCCAGAATCCAGCAGGTTGGAACCGGGCTCAGTTTTGTTTGGCCATAAAAATTCTGAATTAAGGTTCTTGTAAATGAATGATCCAGTATAAGCTGTGCCTTCAACCTTTGAGAAAAATTAAGTGAAAAAACAAAACAGTTCAGTGTGGTTCAGATAAATATGACTGCCTACTGTTTCATATAACTTAACGTAAATCCATAGATCATTACCATGACAACTCATACGCTCCATTTGTAATTAACACAGGGTTAGCCATATTTGTCCTGTGTGGGTACCGTAAAATTCCGAAAATAAGCCCCGGGGCTTATATTTTTCAAAGGCCCTTTTTGAGGGGCTTATTTTTGGAGGGGCTTATTTACGGAGGAGAATTTGCGTTTCAAAATCGTTTGGGGTAGCATTATGGAAGGAAGTGAATTTAACGTTTTTGCCTTGTTTTATATTTGGAGGGGTGATTTAGCGGAGGGTTTCTTGCGTTAACGGTTTGGCGGGCTTATACATGGAGGGCATTTTTTTCAGAATTTTATGGTATGTGCCACTAAACAGGGTTTAGTTCTTGAGTCTGAAAAAAGCATATAGGATTGAATGGGGTGTCTCTTAAGTTAATTGGCGACTGGAATCCTTTTACAAGGGTGTGAAAGTTGGCAACCCATTGTGCCAGCAATCTTTTTTCAAGAGGAAACTAATTCCAAGACATTAGTTTGAAAAATTACTTAACTCTGCATGCGAAATGAAATGAATTGGGTCATAACAAAAGTTCTCAGTCTCGCATTTTGAAACTGGGGTCTCACAGTCTCACAAAGTCTCAAATTTACCATTCTATACTCCTTCTATTAAGGTCCATACCATTGATGAATCAATGACTTGACCTTTTCCTGATCTGTTTCTCTCAATCAAGGCCAGTAATATTCCAAGGGCACAAGTCATACCTCCACCAGCAAAATCTGCCAAGAGATTTATAGGTGGATATGGTTTTTTATCCTTGCATTGCAGCATGGACAGTAAGCCACTAAGGGCAACATAGTTGATATCATGACCTGCTCTTTTAGCATAGCTCCCTGTTTGACCATAACCTGCAAACAAAGATTGCAAAGTAGTACAATTAACCCTCTGAACAAGAGGAAGCCCTTAATTGTAGCTGATGGGATTAGTGGGTGAGTGCTGTAGTTTTTTGGTGGTGGAGCCACGTGAAGATTGGAAAAGTACCACAGGGCAGAACAATTCCGCCAGCTAAACAAGCTAGGTGGACATTAGTGTTTAGTAGACACCATTTTAAGACAGTCCTTCATTGGTGAGCTGTCCAGATTGAAACTGTTTTGCCTTGCTCTCTCTCTCTCTCATCACAGCAAAGTCTTCAATCTCCCCTGCCTTTTTTCCTCCCCCAGGCCACACTCACCTGACTTTGCTTGCTGATTTTCTTTTTCGTCCCACTCCACTTGGGAGCCTGTTCACTGGAAAAGCTCGAGCACATGAGGTTGGAGGTCAAGGAGCGGAAGATCAAAACCAGATCCGAAACTTCCAGTATGTGAATTAGCCACACTGGATCAATCCACATAAAGTGTTACAGTCGCGATTATTCATACATTTCATTATTTAAGAATAGGGGACGTGGGGTTTACGGTAAAACTGGGAAAACCAAGAACTGCAGAAATTAAGCAGAACTTAAGCCAACTAGGCGTCAGAAAAATAGAAAAAAATTATATAAAACGGCAAACTGATCCTTACGGCAAGGCGATGAAGAAATAGACAAAAGGATAAAATGAAACATTATTATTATATATTTAAACAAATTGCCCAATATTTTGGTTTGAAGACAAACCTTCTTCAGGGGCTGAAAAAATAGAAAAAAAAATAAAAGTTTGTTACAAATAAGAATTTGAAAATGTGACAGGTGGTATCATGTATCAGTGAGCTTCGTCACGCCTGTTTATTCCTAGGGGATCTGTTCCCTTTGTGTATCAAATGAGCTTCTCAAGCCTTTCTCACTGCATCACGGTTGCTGTCAGAAAAATAAACTGCAACCAAGAACGTTTATTATTTGGGTGCCACCCAAATAGAGTAATCACTTGTTATGATTCAAAGACGCAATAGGCACACAATACGTGTAAACATAAACAAGCCAAGGTAAAAAGCTCTCCAGAAAGAAAGTTCTGCTAACAGGATACTTGATCCCACTCATTTACAATGTCAAAAACCTTGCAACAAAGAAACTCAATTCCCAACAGCGCATGTACGAAGGAATTAAAAGCAATGAACACGTTAAAGCAACACAGGGTTAATTTTCAATTTGGTGGAAGAGATAACATCAGAGGCTTACTGCATTTTCAGAAATTTGGAAGTATTGAATCCAGGGATTAAATCTGTCAAAAATATTTGGTATTTAGGTAAAATGGGTTTGGATCATACCCAAGAGTTTGAGTGATTTTCGATATTTACAGGGATACCAACTGTTTTAGGGTTAGGGTTATGGTAGTGTCACCCCTAGCCCTGATCCTAAAACAGCCATTCTTTAAAAAAAAGATAGACCCAGACCCAAGACCCTGACCTCGTCACCAGCCCTGACCCCGCGTTTTACTGACACCCATTAAAACTACGCTATTCCTTCATAACCAAATTAGCACTCCCACAACTACCTCGCTGCAACACCTAAAATCACTTTTACCTTCCAGAAAAGATTTTTGTTACTTCATATCAAATTCTGTGAGAAACCAGTTTCACTGATTAACAAACTATAGCCATTACCTTACCAATCCACTTCCAATATATATAACTCCATGCCTTCCACTTCACACATCTGAACCAATCCTTAATAAAATACACAACCCTACTGCACTTCTCATACATCCCTAATAAACTTAAAAAATTCACAAACGCCTAGTACACTACAACGATCCCCAAATATACGCTTCCACAGCTTGTTAGTTTGTGGTTTTGTGGCTAGTTCACAGGTCCTGATCTTTGCTGTGATTGGTCAAAACACAATAAATATTCCAGGAAGAATTTCAAGTGTTCACGGGTTTCGCCAGTTTGACCGTAAAAGAGATCGGAGGGGAGGATAAACAACTTTTGTCCCTTGAAAAGTGGGTGGGGGCTCATTAGAGACGGGGGATTATTTGAGGGGGGGGGGGGGGGCTTAATGGAGGATTTTATACAGTAAATATAATTTCACTCCTTCCGTTGCCCCATCCAATTCAAACGCGAGACGGTATCTGCTGTTTATTGTAAACAATGCAAACGACTGGACAAACCAGTATTACTGTGTAAGCCATTAAAGATTTATTTATTTATTTATGTATTTGGTGATCATTATGTCCTTTGAATTTATACCTACCTGTTAATCGAGCGTATATCAATCTAGGATTTTCTTTTAATAGTATCTCCGGTCCTAGGCCGAGTTTCTCCATCACTCCGGGCCTGAAGGGCTCAATCAACACGTCGGCCATCAAGCATAACTTTTTTGCCACTTCTTTTCCACGGAAATCTTGCAAGTCGATGGCAACGGACCTTTTTCCCCGAGCTAGACGATCTGCAACCAAAGCTACTTTTACTCTGTCTATGCGAGTTACAACGGCTCCAAAATCTGCAAGTATCATTCCAGCAAATGGCACTGGAGCAAGGCCCGCAAACTCAATTACTCGAAGGCCTGCTAAAGCCGCCATCTTGGATATTAAATCAGTCCAGAAGTGTTGTGCACAGGCAGCCCAATAATCAGCCCTGCTCCAATTTAATCAAAAAAGCTAAAAATCACCTTTTACCAACTTTTTCGCCTGATTTTACATTAAATAGACAGATTTCGTTGTTTTATGCTGAAAAGTGGATTTTTCTCAAAAACCTTGGTACTCTGCTTAACCCATTGGCTCCTGGAGATTTTGCCGAAAAACACGTTTTGAAGCTAGTCGAGTGGTTTTCTTCTGGTCACTGTCATGCTATAAAGAGCTAAAACTTACCACAAACCCGTTTACCGGTCGTACACTTTACGGCCTTCTGATCCAGATGCAAAATATCAGCTTGCGAAGTTCGGGCATGCGCAGAAAGCAAAATTTCCACATACTCTCCTCCCCTCTTTTTTCGCTTTTCTTGCTCATTTTTTTTTCTCTTGCTGGGCATTTAGTAGGCTTCATTTTGATGGGAAGAGTTTTTAGGAAAGCTTTTAGGATCTTAGGATTAGGTGAAAGGAAAGGTGGGTGGGTAATGGAACAAGATTTTCATGGAGATTTACAGGTCAACCTTGCATGGTTTTTTGCCGTTTTCTCCGGTGTCCTTGACTGAATTGTGCTCATTCTGGTATGGTTTGAAAGATCTCTTCACTCTGCACAAGTTAGCGGACAAAGTTGGCCTTGACCGTTAAAACTGATGACGTCACGAGGGTTAGAAAGGACGTGGATCCGCACGGGCGGTTACGGGCGGTTCAGGGGCGAATGGGTTAATATACGTGTACGAGGAGTGGTTTCTCATGGTGAAAGGGCCGGGGGCAGTAACAGGTGAAAAGACCCGACGAAAGTTTTGAAGCATGGGCGAAAGAGCCCCTTGAAAACTTTCGTCTCTTTTTTTCTCCCGTGACTACCCCTGGGACTTCGAGGATGTGCTTGATAGAGAGAAACCGCTGCTCGCAGTGTACGGTCCACTCAACGCATAAATAAAATCGACTGGCTCCTTCTTGTCGGATCTCTAATGTAGAATGCTAGAGCCAGACGTCACTTGAAGTGGAAAATGAAACAAAACTGAATACAAGGATGGTAAGAGCCCAGTAGTTGTTTATTTCAGTGTAACGCTGGCACCGGGGCAAGGCTAATTTTGTTAGCCAAAATATTGGCTTCAAATAAACCAGTCTTTTGCCGTATTGCCAGCCTTGCATTCAGTTTTATTTTGATTTCCAACCCTAACTGTCATTTGATCAAGGCCTTAAATGCGTAAAGAGGTTCTGTTCTTGTAGAGAAGGGCGGAGAAGCTGAACAGCGGATCCAAATACAGCGAATGAATTTCGGCTTTTGGTTAACAATAAATTTTTGGCCATTTTGAGTTCATTTTGTGTTTTTGTTTTTCGACAGCAGTATTAAGGAGGTATGTCTAAAAGAATTTAACTGTTTGCGGCAGGCAGCTCAGTCGGGCGCTTCACTGCTTAGTGGGAGGTCGCGGGTTCGATTCCCAGGGCCGGACCAATAAAAAAAATAACTGAGAAATGAAGGTACATCCTACTCCCGTTGCACTCAGTGAAGCGGAGCGACCTTCGCGTGGCTCGGATGACCACGTAAAATGGCGGTCCCTTCTCCAGTGAAGACGTAAAAATAGTGTTCCCCTGGTGTCCGCAATTATTACTTTCGTGCTAAAACCAAATAAACGCTAAAATAGAGTCTGCATTTTTTTCGTTTACCGTCACCAAACTCAACACACACACTAAGCGGCCTCTCGAATCAATTCACTGTAAAGTCTCTGTTGTTTGCTCAGGTCTGAAATAAATGAGCATTTTTGTCATAACATAATCACTAAACTCTAGCAAGTAATGTAGCCTGAAATTCATCCGATTGCTTCGAGTCGTTTTACTGAGGGAGTAATAAGTAATCGGATGAAATTCAGGCTTGCAAGTAATGCAGCTACTGAAAAATATGGCTTGGAGCTGTAGTTACTTCTAAAAACCATATTCCAAACTTGTTTTTCTTTTCAAGAGATATCGAGACCTTGGATAGCTACCAGACTTAAGCGAGATAGTCTATTAAAGCTTAATTAAACAACCATCCAGACCGTTTTTAGAATAATTTTTGATTACATAAAGACATCAGTAAGACCAGTTTATTGAATTTTTCTCTGTCAAATTCATTTTTTTTAATTTTCCTGTTTATTTAGCTTTTTTATTTTTTATTACTTACTTCGGTGAGCTCAAGGTTGTCTTTATGGCATGGACGCTCATTGGAGTGTGAAAGAGCCGACCACTGAACCGTGAACATAAAGTTTTTCTGTCGTTTCTTTTGTTATGTTGAACCGGTGAAACCATAGCCTTATCCAATCACAGCACGCGAAATGATTTATTTATATCTTGCTTAATTTGAGTGGAGACAAGAAAACCACGCAAGTAAAAGAGCAGCTTAACAGATTTTATAATCACAACCTTCGTTAAAAAATGAGAAAATTTAAGCCGAGTGCAGGATAGCTCAAAAAGGTTTCCGCGGTTACAGTAACGGAGCTCAAATATTCCGAGTACACTGGATATATTTCTGCACGTGTGTTTTGTGACGTAGAGTAATCGCAAACATGGCCGACGATGCGAGGATAATTGTTCCTAGAATCTTTCCACAATACCGAAATTCAACTGCTTTTTGTTCTCCTAAATAGCGTGGAGAAGCCTTCATTGAAGGATATTTTCCGTGGCTTTAATTCTGAATCAACATGAAACCAAGGCACATGAGTATTCGCGGGGTTGTAACGATGTTCGGCGGTTTGATTTTTGGCTTCACTGTGGCTCTGTTCCTGCGGCAAAATCTCTTGCCTGTTGAGACCCGGCGTTGCCGGGTGAACTTCGTTAGGGACCTCCGCCCGAGAACAATGGCCAAAGAGCTTGATTCAAGAAATCTCATTTTCATTGGGGTTATGACTGCGGAGAAATTCCTCGACTCCCGAGCGAAGGCAGTGTTTGAGACTTGGGGTAGAACCGTTCATGGAAGGTTAGAGTTCTTCTCAAGCGGCACGTCCCATAGTAAGATGGAGTTGCCCGTAGTGAGCTTACCCGGGGTAGACGATTCCTATCCTCCACAAAGAAAATCCATGATGATGTTAAAATACATGCACGATAACTATATCGATAATTTCGAGTGGTTCATGCGCTCTGATGACGATGTTTATATAAGGACCGAGAAACTCGCGAGTTTTCTTCACTCGCTGAACAGCTCCCAAGATGTCTACCTCGGACAAGCGGGCACTGGAGCGAAGGACGAAAAAGGATTATTAGGCCTAGGTTACGGAGATAATTTCTGCATGGGTGGACCTGGTGTTATCATGAGTCGTTCTGTTTTAAAGAAAGTTGTTCCGCATATAGAATATTGCCTGAAACATTTATTAACTTCTCACGAAGATGTGGAAGTTGGGCGGTGTATAAAGCGTTTTGTGGGAATCCCCTGCACTTGGTCTTTTGAGGTAAGATTGAAAAGTTAATTCAATAAATAATTTAATTTACATTTTTAAAAAGAATTAAAAACTGAATATTTCTGGGTAATTGATATTGTAAATTGATATTGATTTTACAGCTTGATGGACTGGTATACAGGTTATTGCACTGATATTATTTCAGCAGAATAGTCCTATGTCAGTGGCACCCAACGACAGCTTCCTCCTTAATAAGAGTACTTTTAGATATCTAGAAGTGCATTCTAAGCGGAGCTATAAAATTTTTATCTGTTCGAGATTACAAGGGCTTCAGTATTATTTTCCTGAAAATTTTAGATGCAATTTAACATTTTACAAAAGTGAGAATTTTTCTGATTCCTCTCTCCATCACATTTTTTAATCCAATAATTTTAGCTTTCCTTTTTCTACACAAATAGCCTAAGGCCCGGTTCAGACGCCGATCTTTTCATGAGCCGAACCTAATTCGAATTAAGGCCGACCCAAATTATTTAGATCAGCTGAATTGATTCAGACGCCGGTCTTAATTGCAGCTGAACTAAGTTCAAAAGTCAAAAAAATGCTCATTTTGGTCAAACTGCTTACAAAATACGTTTATATAATTTTATATAATTTATGCGTTAGGGTCGGTACATGAAAAGTTCAGCGTCTGAATCAAAGCCATTCCAAAGTCACTCCACAGGCGAAATTCTCGGCCAGGCTAGGCGAAAAGAACGGCTGAGCCGTTCCAAATTGAAACAAGCGTTCCTAATTGATTCAGACGCCAAACTTTTCATGTACTTAATTCAATGTATTAGGTTCGGCTCATGAAAAGTTCGGCGTCTGAACCGGACCTAACCTGAGTAGTGAAATGTGAAAAATTAAACTTCAGAAAATCACAGGGAGTTTATTAGATAAGCTTCGAAAGTTGTTCATGAATGGAATGGCAATCTAGAAATGTTTAGCTGTCTTCACGTAACAGAAAATTCTACGCAATATTTGCTTCTCCAAAAAGATATTTTACCAAAAACAGTCGTTGGGTGCCCCTGCTGGAGAACTGGCTAGAAAATCTTGAGATTATTTCAGCTCCAGGCCTTATTAAGTACAAATAAATACATTTTTTTTTTCTTTCTTTAATGTATGTAATTATAAGTACAAAGCAAATAAAGGTATTGTTTGTTTGTTTGTTTTTTGCTATGTAGGGCGACCCTATAACATGGAACGATGGAATCTCCCCAAATCCTAAAATCACTCTGTGTTATAGGGTCGCCCATTATGTAAGAACACTTAACAAGAAATTGTTATTGAAAAGAATAGGACTGTTCTAGATCAACAATATGCTCCATTGCATTTTGGAGCTATTTAGCAAGTAAAATTTTTTTCAAGTGATACAAGTCCAAATCCAAACAAGACACAGACTCAACCAGACAGCACAGAATCAACTCAACAACACTTTCATTGTTAAGGGGATCTTGCTTTGTGCTGAGTACCTTGTGAGCAAAGTTTTCTCTCTTGCATGGCTTTTAGGGTTTACGAAGTAGTTCACATTGCTTGTCATTTGCAAAGTGTAAACAAACCATGCAACTACAGACAAGTCACATGAGCCATGCAAGAGAGAAACCTCTGCTTGCAAGGTAAATGCTGATTGAATATTAACAACAGTTTGGTTGCCATGGCTACAAAATACAAAAAAGAGAGAGTATAATCAGTGTAACACTCATTTGTCAAAGAAAATGAAGGGCAATGCTGCTTATACTCGTGTTTATATTTCAGGCTTATATGCATATTACTATGCAAAATATTGTTATGAAGATGCTCAATTCAGTACTGCTAAGAGACCCTTACATGAGTTTTTCATATTAATTCTCCATTTTTTAATTTCTTGTTTGTGTTTTAACTACTCATGCTATTTCCCTTACAAGGGGGTAAAATTATTTAAAAGTTCATCATATCTTTACACGGATGCATTGCCCTACCAAATTTGATTATCCTTCTTACATTGTTAGACTCTGTAATCAGTTTTTGTTGGGATGATAAGTTATTATTGTAACAACACTAAACAAACTAGAACCACAAAGCAGTCACAGTGAGCTGTCTTTTGTTTCTCACACTTTAGAGGTCTTACCACTTAATTTCAGCTTCTATGGCATCCCACACAGATGTTATTAGGGCTTCATCATGCACTCTTTGTGGATTGTGGGAGCTACAGCTTCTACTACCAATAATCAAATGGATGTTTAGTTCATCAATTTTTATAGGCCTTAAGACGGGCCATTACAGAAATATATTAAGTTACTTCATATACATAATTGCACAATCTAATGAACTGTAGTCTTTGCCATTACAAAGAAATTATGAGCACAAAGTAACCCCTTATAACAGATTTAGGAAAAATAATATTGTGAGCAAAGGTACAAAAGGCTGCAAAAAAATTAGTGGTTGGCACTGGCAGAGCATAAAGCTAATCATTTGGCTCCTCGTTATCTCCAACTTGTATGTCCTTTAACAGCAGGTAAGTTCCTTCCAAATCAACCACTTTTTCCCTTCGGAGGCTTTAATACCAATGGAAATTTATGCTCTGACTCTCAGACAGTGGGAAAAAGTTTTTTTGGAGATGTGTCAAGCAGGTGCTCATTTGCTTCTTGCATTTGCACTCCTCTCATTCCAGCCCATGTTATTTGTGGCTGTGGAGTATGTGGTAGTTTGGAAAGAAAGACTGGGAAGAGACAAGATGTATCACCAAAATAGAGAAAAGACTAAAAAACCAAACATGAAACCTGAGCAAATTATATACTTGCACACACCTCCCCCAGCCTGATGTTGAATGATGCAGAGTCTTTTTTGGCAATGTTCTTGGGAGCTTTCAGATGAGTGCAAATTAGGCCTTTTGAGATTAAAATAAGCCAGGTCAACCACACAAGTGCTTTTGCTTTTGCCTATTTAATTTCAAATCCAAATGATTTCCTTCACGATTACTTAATTCATTGCTGCTGCCAAGATGGTTATAATAGCTTTTTTTTCCCCTTTTTTTGTCTTGATATATGTTTATATCAATTGCAGTTGTAGTGAATTAGTAAACTAATGGTAGAATGATATTCATCTTTGTTGATAAGTTGCTTAATTCTCAAAATTATTTGATTGATTAACCTAACATATCACAAGGAGAAATTTGACTCTGATCACTGTTAAGGCTTACAGGTTTCACCTGTTCAGTTCTTAAGTTACTTATGCAGTCATGTTATGTTATGAAGTGAAACGAAATCCTCTGATATAAAGATTCAAGTGAAACCTCTTTAGTAGGAATTTTGTGTAGCACTAAAATGGTCTTTTCCTTTTTTGTAAAATTAATATATTGGAGATGTTTGGATTTCTGTATAATGAAAGTGTTGACTGAGTAAGCTGCAAATCCCTCAGCTGTTTAATATCCATTGTCATTCTGTTGAATGGTGACAAACAAGAGACTTTTAAAAAACTAAACGTAGCCTCAGTACAAAACATTGTATTTTTTAAATTGTTTTCTCAGCTGTCTTGCATCCCTTTTTTGAGGCAGTGATATTTGTTATTCATTAATGGAACAAAATCCACTTGTTTTGCATCCGTGGGAATAAGGTTTTTCAGCCGCCTTTGTTGTTTACTTACCTTTTTTTTATGGAAAAGCTTGTAATTCTTAAAAAAAAAAGGAAGAGACAAAAATGCTTTTGATTGTCGCAACTTTTTTTATTTAGCTGAAGAAAGCATTAAACTTTAATTCACCATTTTCAATTCTTTTAAGTTTACTTCACGTTGTCATTCTAGAACAAACAATAAAAGATCCTGAAAAGTTTTCCTGTCAAATTATCACAATTGTCATCAATTCTACACTATGTAAAAATTTTCCCTTATGGATAAAGGAATAAAGGCCTCGGTGCAAGAACGTCATATTGAAAATCTGTTAATTGTGGAAAGTGATGCAAAGTCACACAATTGTTGCTTTCTCCATTTGTACAGAAACATTGTTGCAAACATTTCCTCTGCAGGTTTATGCCCCATTTTCCACAAATTACGTTTGCAAAAACACAGGCAATGACGATCTCGCTCCCCCATTCCCAAGGAAGAAAGCAGCCCCCTGGCCCCTCTCACCCAGACAATGTTGTTTTTTGTTGATTGAGGTCAAATTTGATAATTTTGGATAGAGTTCGTTTTAGAAATATAATTTGGCGAGATGTGCATGTTATTCATCAAACAAAGTGTTTAGCTTGAATTAGGCTTCACTTCAACAAAAATCTGCGCGTATTCTTCAACATGGGAGGAAGGGTACCTGGCTAGCCTCCAGGTTAGTGCAAAGAAAGGGATGCAATGAAGTGGATGTCTAGAAACGACTAAACTCGATACCCTGATCGACTAATCCATGATAAAAAGTGGTGCTTCGAGAAAATTTACTTTCCGATTTATAAGCAGTTGAGAACGTTGTCTGGAAATTTCAGTTGGAAAGAGAATTACTAAGGCAATTTTTAGACAACTGTCTAGCTCTGAGCTGCATGTAGCCACAGATATGACCAGATAGTGGTTGAAAAGCTTCACTGTTTGGTGTGCCACGTATGCTCTGAATTCCGTAGTAGGTACAGCGAATATTGGCCTTATATAATGGAAATGAAATGTCGTAAGGAAAAGTCGTTGTCGTATCAGTGTTTCGCTATTTCACATTATCCAATACCCCAGACGGGAACAGGCCGTATGAATGTTTTCAGCTATCACAGCATTAAAAGGTAGTTGTTAATTCACCCGCTTAGAAGAGGAGGTCGCACATGGAGGTTCCAAAGAATTAGACTTTATTTATGCTTTACGTTTGCTGCTAGTGTAAGACACTAATAATGACATTACTGCCCTTTTGTTTCCTCGCAGATGCAAGCTCTATTTTACCACAATCAAAGCAAATCACAGGCATTCCACGGTAATCTGGACACCAAGTCCGTCCGCAAAGCCATCACTCTACACCCTGTGAAACAGCCTTCATATATGTACCGTCTACAGTCACACTTCATGACCATGCGCATTCAAGACCTTCAGCACCAGGCTATCCTGCTGCAGAGAGTTCTCAAGAACATGGATCGCTTGCTAAGAACTAGCGCGCGCTTTCTTTCTACTCAAGAGAAAACTACCCTTCAAAGCGCGAAAGATTTCTATCAGCAGCTGAGCACCAAGTATTCTGAATCGTGGGACATGTTTACTGCGCAGAAGTACTACTCGGAAGCCACGCTTCAGCCACCTGAAACAGGCATGCGAGACCCGTGGAAAGACGGGCTAAATCACGTGCTAGGGCAAACGATGGGGCTGATAAATGAGGAAGCCAAGCGAGTTCTTCATCGCAGCCTCGAATTCAAGAAACTCAACCATGGTTACATGCGCGTGCATCCCTTATTTGGCGCTCAGTACGTCATGGACATGCTCATGAAGTATCACCGGCACATTGGACACAACAGACGGCGCATGACTGTGCACGTGCGTCATCACGCCTTTTTACAGCTGCCTTTTGGAAACATGGTGTACCGAGCTGAGCCCCCGCCAAAAGCGGTCCCAACCGTTCATTTTATCCTTCCGTTGACAGGCCGCATCGAGACATTTCGGCGTTTTATGAAGAATTACGAGGACGTTTGCCTCAAACAACGTGAAAGTGTCAAACTTCTCGTAGTATATTTCCCATCGGTGTCCCCTCCTCATGAACATAAGAAAATTATGAAAGACTATCAAACTAGGTACCCCAGGGCAGATATGCTGTGGTTAGAAGCCATAGGGGACTTTTCCCGCGGCTTGGCCCTCTCTTTGGGTGCAAACCAATTCGACAGGACAGCCTTGCTCTTCTTTTGCGACGTTGATTTGGTGTTTAATGCGGAATTCCTTTACCGTGCCCGTATGAACACTGCTCTCGGTCAGCAAGTCTATTACCCAATGGTCTTCAGTCAATTCGATTCTGACATTACATACCCCAACCATACAGCACCTCAGACTTACTTTACAATAGACATGGATACAGGATTCTGGAGGGCTTACGCCTTCGGCATCGTTGCCGCTTACAATCACGACCTTCGTGCTGTTGGAGGATTTGATACAACGATTCAAGGCTGGGGGCTGGAAGATGTGGACCTTTACGATAAGTTTGTCAAACACGAAGAGATTCGAGTGTTCCGTGCAGCCGATCCTGGTCTCGTTCATGTGTACCATCCTGTAATCTGTGATCCTAAGCTTGTCGATCGGCAATATGCCATGTGCCAGGGATCGAAAGCTTCGGGTTACGGCTCACAGAAGTCTTTAGTTAGAGATATGTTGTCTAAAGGGCATTTAAAAGGGTTCTAGATTGATTGTCTGTACCCGTATTTAATAGTTGTAGTTTTTAAGACTGATAATTTTAGGTCAAATACTGTTATAGTGGTCAAATTCTTGAGACACTTCAAGTACGTATAATGTATTTTTAAATGCCTTACCACAGAATTTTCTTTTGTACGTCAGAACTATTACTTTTAGACCAACAATTGTTATGCTTGATTCTGAGGAGCTTTTTTGAAAATTCAACCATTAAATTTTAGTTTTTATTAAATAACAGACGAAGGTAAAAAGTTGCGCTGTGGGAACGAGCAAAAGATTCCACGCCCAGGGGAGTGGGTGGGGGGGGGGTGGACCACATAAAAGTGACGGGGATGCTCATCGTCTCGCTTTGGGCTGTAAATTGCAGACTTTGGTCTGACTTAGGGTGTTTGGGATGGAAAGTTACTATATTTTCCCATTCAAGTGTTTCTTAGTACTTAGTATCTCTTAGGGGTCAGTTTAAGCTTGAGCCACACCCACATTGGTCTCTCTTAGGGGTTTAATTTTAATTTTCCAACAAGCATCCCCCTCACTTTTATATGGGAGTTCCCCCCGGGATTCCGTGTGCCCCAGAGTGCTGTAAGTCCTTTGAGCAACGTCTGCAGTTTTAGATTAACAATTTGGATTACGTGCTCGTGGCATTATAGTCTGCTACACAGCCGTTTTTAGTGTCGTAAACGCAACGCTCCGTTGGGTGATGACACTCAAAACGGCTGTGTAGCAGTCTAGTTACATTAAGACTATTTATTGTTTGTCAGTACAAAATGCCTAGATTACTATGGTGAGAAAATACTCTTTTTTAAAAGAAATATTTATGAAATAGTTGAAATGGTTTTAGTGTGCCCTTTTATCCGCCTTAGTCTAGCGCGAATGAGTTTATTTTCTAAATAACGGTCAGTAGAAAATGTTCCAAATGGTTGAATCCTAGTATGAAAATTTCATCTATTGGAGTGAGCAACGCTTTACTTCTGAGAGTCTAGATCCCTTGTTTTGAAGGAGATCGAGGTGGTAGTAGAGGCTGATATTTGATTGTAGCTTATTAGTAGCTTACTGTTCTAAAGTAAGCCGATTATGCGTATTTAAATGCAGACAATAAATTTATATCTTTGAGAACTTTACTTCTTCAGTTTCTATCACCAGATGGACTCCACGCTAAAAAGAGAATCCCTTTTTTTGTTTGTTTGCTGGTATTTTTTCTTCTACCTTGCATAGGAATAGAGAGAGACAGCCTATTTTTCCTTTTTAAATTGTTACGCCCCCCCCCCCCCCCCCGTCCCCTAGCTCAAGAGGTCAATTCATAGATAACCTACAATCATGAAATAAACCGCGTCCACTTAAACCTCAGGTGATCTGTGACGTCATTGCGGGGGCCTGGGGAAAGAAATTTTAATGCCGTATCCCATAAACCAACGCGCGCACCAATTCAATTCAATTCAATCTGTTCCCGTCAGCTTTGGTTTATGGGATACCGCATTAAAATTTCTTTCCCCAGGCCACGAGGGACTGCACTGGACCGCAAACGAATATGCCGAAGAACGTAGGATTTTTTTATTTTCTCTGCGAGACATCAACTTGACACTTGGACTCTTGCCCCCCAGAAAGCACGTGGTATGGCGTGATTCTGTGGGTGTTGAGGGTTCTGGGTCAGGGCTTAAAATCATAGTGCGCGGTTATTTTGCATCAGAGTTTTCTCTGTTACGCCATACTGAAGAGCCCCAAAAAGGGCGAAACAGCTGTCTATGGCTACAAACCCGCTATGTTTTGAGTTCTTTCGGTGTCTTGTTGATGTCTTGCAGAGTTAAATTTCACGTAGTACGATCAGCATTGCAGTATTCTGCTTGCAGAATTATAATGTCTTTCCCCAGGCCCCCGCAATGACGTCACAGATCACCTGGAAGGGGCTGTGTCACGGCAGTCCAGTTCATTTTGTTTAATTTTGCCAATTACTTGCCCTCAATCGCAATGGAACTTTAACTAAGCAAAGAAATTACATGTAAATGACAAAATCAGAGATCCGAGACAAACAAATATGTCTCCTGAGCATTATTTTTGGAGTTGCAAGCAGCAAGGATCAACTTTGAAAAACTGTTAGGCTGAACAGTTTTCAAAAATCTCAATTTCAATCCGTTTCAATCTCCTTCAGTTTTGCCCATCCGTGGCATCTGTTGTTTCTGTTATGTTATTTTGACCTTCCTTTGAAGTTTTAGGCGGTTATTTTTATGTTTCTCTTAATTTAACAGGCATTTTTGTAGTTTCCTAATTTGGCTGAATTTCGTGACACAGCTTCTTTAATTGAATAGAATTTGTCCACGGCTTTATAAAACTGCTCCCCTAAAAAAGCATGGAAATGAGACACCAGAGGGTCTCCCCAATCACCGCCTCGCCTTTACTCCAGTTGTTGCGCTCAGTCTCACATGATTTTTTGAAAAGAAGGCTCTGGTACTAGCGATACCTTGACCCAAAGAGTTTCAATCGAATTTCCTAGCAGTCCTGTATTTTACCTTTTAAACTATACAATTTGAATTTGAAACACTAAACTCCCGGCATTAAAACGAGAAAACAGTACCTTTTCGTTCTTTGCTCATCTCTCATTAGTCGTTTTTCGTCCCTAGTCCATTGCTTGTTTAATATCCGACCCAGTATAGTCCAAGTTTTGTCTAATATTCGATTAATATCGGCTGTCGGTGTCTTTTATCTTCTGAGTTTTCCGATGAAGTTCGCTTTTTTGCAAAAACCGGGTAGCATTATAAGTACCGTTTTTGTGCAAACGTAACGGTGGAATATATCTTCATGTTCCCTAGTTTTATACAGTATTGCTAAGGTAACAAGAGGATAGGCTGATCTATGGGAAAAGCTTGAATTCCTCTGTTCGCTATCATGAAGCGATATGTGTATGCTTTTTTAATACATGTGCTGCACTGCCAGCTCTTGTAACATGCCTCGTTCTTTTCACCACTATAGTGTTCACGAGTGTATTCTGCACAGATAAGGCCACTTGCTTACTTCGCTGGATCGTAACAAACACTTTCCTCGGTGTTCTTGCACTACGAAGAAAAACGACAATCGACTGACGAGATGGTTTTTCAGAGACAGAGATCTTACAACTTCAGAGGAGCTGTTGACTAAAGTTCTTTTCAGTCTGGTCGGGTTGTTTGTCATGCTTTTCTTCGTGGCTTCGACTTTATTCTGGTTTACACTTCTGCTGGACATCACCACCAGCTGCAAGACGCATGACCAAACCATCGAGTGTTTTAAGGACGATGTGAAGGAAAATGTCAAGTTTTGGAAGACTTTTTCGAGTAAGTGATAATCCCATCGACTGTAACAGCGCTGAGTTTCAGAATGGATCTGCAGACGTGATTTGTTACCAAATCGTCTTCAATATTGGAACAGCATGCGGTGCAGGTTACGAAGGATTCAGGCTCGCTGTGATCGTCCTGAATGCTGCTACCACCATGATGATGCTACATCAGGGATCTCGAAGCGTAAAACGAACAAGAATTATCACTGGACTATTACTCAGCTGATTACTCATTGCCATATTTGTGGCTTGCGTGGTTTCTGGAGTCGCGGAAAGTAAGAGGGGTTCCGCAATCGTCAAACACGATTCTCAAGGTGTTGTTTTTGCTCTGCAACTTTTAATGTAGTTTTCTTTGGGAATTATATTTGTGTTTTTTGTTTCTTGGAAGGAAATAGTTACCTTTCGAAATAACGTGCATCTTTACGAACCCGGATTGTTTAGAAAATGCGTGACGCGAAAATTAAGTGCGTACTTCCGGCCACTTGACAAGAAAGAGCGCCTCCCGGGATATAAGCCCCTCCCTTAATAAGCCCTCTTAAAACTCATTATAAATTTGTAATAGCCCAGGGCCTATAAGCGGAAGATTACGGTAGGACAAGTACACTGGTAGTAGATATTCGCTCTCGTCACCACTCTTTCATTACACTGGAAGTTCCTGAAAAATCGTCAAGTCGCTAAGCGATCGGTCTTTATTTATCGCCTGGGGGGGATGGGGCGGAGGATCTTTGGGGATCACTTGATTTTTAGGAGAACAAAAGGGGGGATCAGTCGTAACTGAGAACCCAAAAGGGGGGGATCACTGAAAACTTTGGAAGGAATCAGAGGGGGGACCACTCAAATTTGCTTGGAAAATGAAGACATGGTCGGGGGGGGGGGATTGGCTAAATTTCACCTTGTTTAGCCCTAAATCCTCCGCCCCCCCCTCCCAGGCGATAAATAGTTACCGGTCCTTAAAATGTTTTGTGTCTCCTCACAGGTACAGGAGGGGAATCTCCACCGCCTAGCCTTGCCTTCAGACGTATTTTATGTTCACTCGCGGCGTTAGCCGCTATCATTTTAAGCCCTCACTCACCCACGGGGGTGGGGGGTACTCAACAAAGTTTACGTTTTACGCGGAGATGCTCCGTCCCGAGGTCCAACCCCTTTATTCTTTTGTATAACATTTTCCAAAGAAAAGGAACCCTTTTCGTATACCCTCTATTGACAAATGGTACCAGGCTCCTGATGGTACTCATTTCACACACCTGGTCAAGAACTTTACATCCCTTTTTACTACTTTAAATGCACTGTATGAATAAATCACAATGCCAGGACGTTTTCTTGACCCACAGCCATAAAATGCGTCTGTTAGCCTTTTTACCAACCGAAATTACAGAGTTCCCTACCCTTTCTTGTACTTCAGCTAATATACCTGAAGCCTGAAAAAGATACCCCTTCCAGGCGGAACCTCCCCGTATAGGCCAATATAGGGATTATCTTCCTCCCTTGGGCCCCCACTTTGATGTAGTAAAATGAAGTGTGCCAGATAATATGCTCACGTTGGCTTGCGCATGTCTAGCGTGCTCCACGAAATAATGTGCAGAAATTAAGACGGAACTCGTGAAAATTGATGCGAAAAACGCGCGGTGAGGCTTCAAGAGATACAAATGATCCTACATTAAGCGGTCATCCATGGGGAATGGCAAAATGTCAACCTGTATTTACTAGCCAGCGAGTAAGCTCCCCCTTTGGGGGAGTCGCGAGAAGTCACGCGAGAGCAGCACGCGAAAGGAGACTCGAGTAGCTTGGCCGCTCACTCGCGCGTTCTCTCGCCCGCCACCCGAAATGGAGAACTTGCTCGTAGGCAAGTTTAACCACAACACGAAAAGGTAACTCTAAAGTGCCTCTATTTTTTCTTGTGCTATACAGTGTAGTAATGTACAGGAATCAAGAAAACTTGAAAACTGATGCCCCCACATCACGCGCGTGTCATTTCGCTTGGCTTGTCATCCCCACTGTCTAAGAACCGAATACAGGCGAGCGCTAGTCTAATATTTGTAGGGTTCTGTTCATGGCCTTCACCCGAGATAGGTAATATCAAAACAAAAAGAATAATTGAAGAGAAATAGATCAGGGGTCAATTTCATAACACTTTTACAAGTGTAATTTACAAGAGTAGCTATTGTTTTCAGACTCCAAAACAATGGCTACACTTGTTAATTACATTTGTAATAGTTTTGTTAAATTGACCCCAGAATACATTTGAAATACTCAAGGCTACAGTTGTTCAAAAGGTGGATAGCACTCTTCACTGGATAAATCACTATCCAGAGGATAACGCAATTGGTTTTCGTAATACTTATTCGCTGGATAGTGATTTATCCAGTGGATAGCGCTATCCAACTTTGAACAACCGGGGCCAGTCTGAAAAAAGGAGAGAATTATAAGGGTAATTGAGGAAATTAAAAAAGCTTGTTTCTTGGACACAGACCTCAGACCCTGCACTACTCTTAAAACAGTTTTCCAAAACTTCCAGACGATCTACATTGAATTGTTTTATTACGATTGTTATTCCTTTTTTTTTACAAAATGTTATAAATTAAAATTTTAGGTTATAAAAACAATAAAGTAATAATTCCCATAATATTACATGTATGTCTCTAAAAGTGCAGTAACTTCTTTAAAATACACTTATCGTCATTCACCATAGCCTGCACAGCCTCCAACGCAGACTTTCGGTTCTTAGGCAGGTGCTAAAAGGGAAGTGGGAAAGTGGAGTTCGGGCACTCCCCTCTTTGTGCACCCCTGGACCCTGGACCCAAAATGAAATTTCCCCTTCCTCTTTCCCTTTCCCATTAACACAGTCAAACCTCCTGTGCTGTCAAAAACAATCAAAAACCAATCTTGCTTACTTTCCCTTTGATAGATTCATTTGGTATCTCTTTTAGAGTTCCGAGTATGAGAAACAATGATTGAGCCTTACAACACTTCAGTGCCCAACAAAACCAATAATTCTTTCACATTTCTAGAAAATCTGCGGAATGATTTTAAATGCTGAGAGCATGCATAACAAAATAAATGATACTAGAAAATTGTTGGAATCAGCACTTCAAGCAATCTCAGCATCATCGTCATTAGCTAGCAATCCATATTTCTGTCTCATTGCATCTGTTCTCACTTTTCGCTCCGCCCTTCTCTCAGCATGTCGCTGCTTTATTTCCTCGCGTCTTCTCTGCATTTTTCTGTCTTCTCTTTCATAGCTTTTCCGTTTGCGGTTTCGGCAGCAGAGACAGTACACACCACACCCGATAATAACCAGAACAACAAAACTCACACTGGGAATTACGTAGATAAGGATGTTACCTATGACAACAAAAGCGAGGAATGAGGAGGTTAGAGAGGTGGTGTTTTGAGTGCTAGCCACTTGCAGGAGCAAATCTAGGTGATCAATTGAGGTTTCTTGATAACTGACCACCTACCCCTCCCCTAAGTCACAATTTTTCCCTAAGCGAGAACTAAGTGTTAATGTTGACTTAGGGGAAGGGTAGGTCACTGGTTAAATTGATCATATCTAGGGATAGGCGTCAGGGGACCAAGACAAGGTCCTTTGGATACAGTAAGCATTCCATCCACATCATGGTTGGATTTAATTTTGATTGAATTCTATTTGTTTGACAACAACAGTCCTATTCAGGACTACATTCACCCAGATGATCAAACTCAACCTACTTTTGAAATGACTCCTGGGTTCAAACCTTTCACAGTTTGACAGAAATGTGTTGGGATCTGGCATTCTTGAAGACAGCAGTCTCTGACAATCAAATCAAGCCCTGCATTTCTAAACCATGTCTTGCATCATAAAATTTTCAAAAGGAATGGACTACCAAAACAGTTGAACTGCTGCAGCACTGTTTGCAAGATCAATCACGGACATAATTACTCATTCAAAATATTATTTTTGCTTTTTCTGATTGGCTCCAATTCCTTGGTTAATTTGTCATATAACTGGTGCTTTCCATACTTGGATATGCAAGAAATATACTACAATTGGATGGTATATTTCACTGTTAATCATAACTATAACATAATTGTCAAATCTGATTGGCTATCAACTGCCCTGATTTCAGCCTTAATTGGACAGTTTAATAGGGCAGTACACGTCATGCCTAAGTAATTGGACAGTATGCGCCATCACGTGCGCGCTTAAATGGCTTTTTTTTCACTGCTAGCAAAACAAAATTTCGAATTTCTTGTGTTTTGATTTAAAAAATAGCCTATTATATTACAAATTTTGTTAAAGTTATGATTAATTGGTAACAGAACTTCGTGTCGTCCAATTCGGTCTGTAATCATACGAGTGATTAAACAAATCGGACTCCCGCTACGCGGTCGTCCGATTTTGTTAATCACTCGTATGATTACAGACCGAATTGGACTCCACTCAGTCCTGTTACCATTAGAAATGAGGTTGATCCATTGTATATTTGAAGGGAAAAAAGGCTGCTTGAACAGTAGTCAACTAAAAAATGGTGTTAACAACTATCCAAAAGACAAAATAGCTGAATTCTTGACTGAAATTGAATGTAACAAATGCAAGAATATGCAAAACACGTTGCTCTATGGATGTTATCTACTTCTTGAGGAGTATCTGCTAGATTAGAAATACCTATCTCATAACCCCTTGCAAAGTGAGGAACAAAACTCAGTGTGCCACTAGCTTGCGAGCAAGCTCTCCAAAATGGCAAGCAAAGCAAGCCGCAAGAGAACGTGTGAACGAGCGGTGGAGTTGTGGAAAGGGGGAGGAAATTCTTTTCCTGCCCCAAGCACTCACGTGTCTTTTCTTGTGCGGCTCTTGCAATTGCATGAGTTCTCAAGACTACTCTAAATGAAGAGCTTGCTCACAGGCTAGTGTGCCACTCAATTTAAGCCCTACTGTACAGGGTAGGAAACTAGATTGATGACCAGCCGAGAAAATAGAATATAGAGAATATTTTACTCCTTTCTCTCATGTTTTCTGCTGTTGCTCAGAGATGTTATCTACCTCAGCCATTGGCTTCGGTGGATAACATCTACCTCGATCTGCATAATTCTTCTCATCATTCTCATTCAATAACTGTTAATTACACCATACTTGACTTCACTTACTGACATCATAGATGGAATAATAACATGCCAAACATCTCCAAAATTTGGTAAGAGCCAAATAGCAACTGGTTAGATCTTGCCGGGGGATGAAAGCCAGTCAGAAAAGGAGAAATATTTTATAGTGAATTATAAAGTGCCCTATAAAGTGTCTCATTTCTTGTTTCTTGAGAAACTTTCCCGTTAAACCATATTTACAATCTATATCGCACTGCTATAGTTTTAGCGGAACAATTTCAATTTGAAATCAATGGGTTACCTGCAGCAAAGCATTGCTTCCAATACCAGTCATTGCCATCACAATCGTGGGGAATTATCTTGCTTGCCGGGTACTTTTTACAAGAGTGGTCAGCACTACACCAAAAACATTTTATATCTTTGACACATTCACCGCAAGACGCATTCCTTTGAGTACACGTAAATTGAGGAATAGTGGTCGGAGCTACAGTTGTCGATGTTCCATTAGCGTGTGTCGTCGACGAAGCAACTGTACTTTTCGAAGAAGTTGCGGGTGTCGTTGACAAAAAGGTGCTGTTTTTCGCACTATAAACGTCTCTCCACAAGCAAATCGCTAGCAAAAGAGAAAGAAGCCACTCTTTCATGGTCTGCAGCTGAAGATGTTAACTAAATGGGTATCAACTGAAGGAAAGTAAAGGTTGTTTTTGAAGAACAAAGCGCGTATATTGAGAAACGTTCAATGTCAATTGCGTAAATAATTTATGCAAACAGGAAACAAAGCGTAAGGCCGATCTTTTTGGTCAGCGGTGGAAACAGAAAGAAAAATGGCGGCAAGTTGAGCTGTTGTTAGGCGCCTTTTGTCAATCGTTACTCTCTTGTGGAGTTTAGGCTTTTTATTTTTTGTCTTGGAGTTGGTAACTTAAAATAAAATGGCACAACCTAAGCAAATTACCCAAGACACCTTCGATGCCGTTGTCCGGGAGAATATAGACGAGTTTGAAATGGATTTGGCCGAGGCTGTTAAAGATGCTAAGGATCAGTTTAAAACTCAGGGTGTGGACTTGTCAAACTTGATTACATCATACGTGAAAGATCCGGACACTGGTGAACTAAAACACAGCAATCCAGTCAAAGGTAATTACACGCTTTTAATACGTCTTACAGCTAAGTAATTTGGCTTAAAAGAAGAATCCTTAGGTTAAATTGATTTATCAAAAGAGACAGTGGACGCTTTCCATTCAACAAAAGTTTAAAATTCCGGTGTGAAATTTTTGGACATTCCACGTGCCCAATGGAACGGTGACTTTTTGGTTGCACAGACCTGACCCAAGCCACGGTGCGTTTGGTTGTTGTTCTTGCAAGCAAGATACAAAAGAGCGGTACTGGGGACAACACTTTTGTCAAATGGGAAAGAACATTTTGGTCCGACCGACCAGACCGCTCAACGGTGACCACCTTCAAAGATTGTCCCAAATATTCCGGTCGGACCACACGGAAATGGTCCGTTCCATTTGACGTATCACCCAAAATTTCTGGAATTTTGGGTTTGGAGGGGAGGAGGGGAGTCACAGGTGGTGCCCCTGTGTCTTCAATTATTTAAATACAGTGCACTTGAAGCTGAGGCGAAAGATGAAAATAACATAAAAGTATCTCTAAGATAGACTGCTTAGAGACCAGCACTAAGGGGCTGTTTTCGAAAGCTGAGGTGTCTGCGCTACAGTCCAGTCAAAGAAAAGGAAGGAATAAAAGGAAGCAGTTCCCAACATGTAACATCGGTTCTGTGATGGTTTTAATACTGTATAATCTCCCCTGCTCACTACTTAGGGGTCAAATAAAGTCCTGTCCGGTGGTCCCAGGGTTCACATGGTCATGAAAACTCCTTGAATTTTAGGGGAAGTCCTTGAAAAGTCCTGAATTTTCTTTAACTTTGAATGTAGTGGCCTTGAAAGTGTTTTTTAAATGCTTTTTGGTTGTCCAAGACAAACTATAAATCATAGCGCAGAAAATTTAAAGGTTATTTACATAAAGCACGCTTTTTTTAATGCAATAATTAACTATCAACTAAAGACAAGAGAAGTTAGTGGAGTTACCAGTTCAAGCCTTAAAGTCTTGTTAGAATAGAATGGAAATGTGCATTTTTGTACAATTTGTAACTGAATTCCTGGCAGGTGGTCCTTGAAACCTAAAGTGGACCTTGAAAAGTCCTTGAAAAATGATTCCAATTTTTTGTATGAACCCTGACTCTGGGGCAGCTAGATTTTCTTGCAGGGCAAGTAACTTTCATCCTCAAACAAAATCATTTGCTAAGACAAGCAAGGAGTGGCCATGCGTGAGCAGAATGTGAGAGCTGGAATTCAATATTTTTCTAGCCCAGCTTTTCTAGAGATGTCCCCTTACAAATTATAACAAGTTTGTGAATTTCTTGCTCTCAACGTTTGCCCATATCCAGCATCCACAATGACAGTTGTCAAAATTTTGTGTAATAATGATATGTTTTTTCTACAATTTATTGTAGATGCTTTGGAAAAGATAAAGACATCCTTGCAAGAGGAAGAAGCGAAACCTCTTTTGGAAGGACTTAATAGTCTTTCTCTTGAGTGCAACAAAAATGAAAATAACAGAAAATTCGCAGCAAGCAAAGATGCCTTAAACTTGCTTTACAAATCATGCAATCATGGTTATTTATTGAAGGATAAAAATGTTCTTGGTGCCAGTTTGGATGCCTTGTCATCACTTTTGAATGGTCAAGGAGAGCTGGCAAACTCTAATATGATTGACTTTTTAGGAAACAGTTTGAAAGAACTAAAAGAAGACATTTTATTTGGGAAAATTGTCAAAGCTGTAAGAATAGCCTGTGTCAAGAGTGAATCAAATCGTCAGACATTTGTTGCCAACGGTGTTATACCTTGCCTGGTATCTGCTTTAATGGGACACAAAGAGTCCTTAGAGATCATTGTAGAAATATGTTCTGCTTTGCGTGTTTTCACGTTTGATGATGACATGAGTGTAGCGTTCGGAAAAGCTCATGAGCATGCCAAGTTGATTGTGACAGAGAATGCTTTCTCCATTATCCTGAACATTATGGAAACCTGTGAAGATATCGATGTTGCCAGTGAGTTGTGTGTCACATTAAGTCGTTTGGCTGTACGAAATGAATACTGCAAGGATATAGTTGATCTGGGTGGATTAAAAATGGTGCTGAAGCTATTACAAGAACATACTTCCAATCAGGTTTGTATCATCACAGGTAATCCAAGCTCAAGAGTGATCATTTTTATGTAACAGAAATATTATAAGGGTCTTTCAACTTTTCACTGATACTGGCAGTATCCTCCATCCTGATGAAATACTCCTCTTTCTTAGTTGTCAAGAATATCAAATGTGTATCAAGAATTTGGGGCCAAAAATAGTGGAAATTAAGGGTGCAGAATTACATGTAACGCTCCACTGACATAGTTATTATTAATGGCACAAAAATTGATTTTTGGAAAAATAAATACAACTTAAACTAATGCAAATTTTTGAAATTCGCTTTGATTTCTTGAAGCACTAATTTCCTATAATAAGTAACTGAAAATTGATTGTAATCTTCTTAAAATTCCAGAATATTGCAAAGCAGGTTTGCACACTTTTAAGGGCAATAGCAGGAAATGATGATGTCAAGACTTCCATTGTTGATGCTGGTGGCCTGCCACTTATTGTAGCTGCTATGGCTACCCATGCTAAACAACCAACAGTGGCAGAGCAGGGTTGTGCCGCACTGGGGTCCATTGCTCTGCGCAGTCCCTCAAACTGTACTGCCATTGTTGGTGCTGGGGGAGTTGAGGCCATCTTGAAAGCCATGCAGATTCATCCAGAGAAATCTGGAGTACAGGTATGGTGGGTTAATTCTCTTGGTAGAAGACCCTTTCAACATTGCTGATACAGTTGAACCTCCTTGTGCAACCACCTCTCCTAAGTGATATCCCCCATAAGTGACCACTTATCCAAAACAGCGCTATGCTCAAGCAGATCCCCTGGTGGCTAACTTTTGCTGTTGGGTGATTAGAAAATCTTAGTTTTTTCATACAAATCGCGTATGCTGGGCACCCTAGATTTTACAGCTTCAGGGCGTTGGGCTCCCTTCAATTTTCCTTAGAGCACAGCCTTGCAAAACACCAAACCTTTTTCCAGGCAAACTCTTAAAGTTGGAACCTCTTGCAAATGACCATCTCCTATAAGGAGTTTTCTATTGTTTTTAACCTCTTGTAAGTGGCCTCTTGATGCATGGTCTGATCTCTATGTTCCCTTTATGTACCATGCTACTCAGAGTATGCGAAAAACTTTTAATGACAACATGTAACAACACATTTTGTAACTAAGAAATTTCATGCAATAAATAAACTTCCATAAAGTAGATGAGTCTGCACCTCTTGTCAGAAGAGACCTTTGAATTGTGGTTCGACTCCTGTAAGCAACAACCTCCCGTAAGTGACCGCTAAGTCTTTGCATTTGTGGTGGTCGCTTACAGGAGGAGGTTTGACTATACCTGGATTATGCCATAGTTAGTAGAGGAGACTGGTTAGGAAAGCCGGCAAACATCAAAGTTGAAAACGATGGTGCTGTAGGTTATGTTGGAAGCTCCCTGACCGTGCACAATCCTTTATTTTATGATCACAAATTATGACTGAATAAATTAATGCAATGTTTCTATTGGTCAATAACTTCAAAATGATAGGAATGCTATTGAACGTCTTGCATGGTCAGGTCCAAAAAAGCTAACAAAAACCTATAATAAAGGGTTTCCCACTTTAATTAACTATGATTATGCTGGACCACTGTCATGGACAGTTGAAGCTTGCTAGCTCTTACTGTCCCTGCAGCTCAGTGGCTGAAGTGCCTGTTCAGCACCTTTCTGTATAATCCTGATATACGACACATTTTCAGGTCTTAAAAAATACAATGTAGGGCGAAGGCCAAGTGTCTTATTTCATCTCTCAGTTTGCACATGCTCTGTGATTGGTCAGTTTTAGAGGTACAAAGTAATGTATGCACATGTGTTCTTTTGCGATAATTTAAACTACCCTAAGATATGATACTAGAAAGTACCTTACTGATCTATTATTGTTGTTATGTAGGAATTGTTTACTGTTAGCTTCTGATATGTTATCACTTCTTGTGTTTTTTTTTTCTTTCTTTCTTCCCTTCTGGTCCATGACGAAAAAGCTTGGCTGGTAAATTTCACCCACATCACCTTATAGACGTAGTTTAGCAAGAGGAATTTAGTTATTTATTTACCATTTAGGTCTTTCATTCAATGTTGAGCATTTTAGACTGCTCTAGGAAAAAAACAAACAAAGGAAAACAATAGTGACAGAAATGGCCCTTATGAGCGCAAAGTAATAAAAGTGTCAATAAAATTTGTTTGAAATTGCAGTTTTAAAAGCAGCCAGCGAATTGGACAATGCTACATCCCTTGGACATTTGTTCTATTCTGTACTTGTCCTTGGCTAGAGGGAATACTTGTAGTAATCCCTGATGGCTGTTGGCTGTGTGTAAGAATACTCTATGGAAGGAGTTGAGTACAAATGGCCAGCGGATTGTAGATTGGCATCTTTGTGAGAGACTAGCCTGTGTTGCATTTTATACAGCATAGATAGGCTTGCTATGGTTCGCCTACTTTTTAGTGTAATTATTATACTAACTGTTTATAGTAAAATACTCACAACTGCTTGACCTTTACCAATTATATGTAGTTTTTCATTTTCTGAGAGTACGTTAAAGCTGCTCATGTTTTGATTTGTTTGTTTATTTTTATTTGTAGAAACAAGCCTGTTTAGCCATTCGTAACTTAGTTGCTCGTAACCCAGAGCACCGTGACATCATACTGGAGGCAGGAGGTGAGAGTTTGATCAGAAAAGCCTATACACAGATGCCTGATTGTGAAGATTTAGCCAAAGGTGCATTACGAGATCTTTTGTGTGAAGTGGAGCTGCAGGAACTGTGGACTGGAACTGGGCAAGGCAAAGTCCATCACTGATTATGAATTGAACATTATAATCGTTGTAATATGGTGTGTCAACGAAAGACTTAAAGAAAATTAAAACTATCTTAAATTCCCTTACACAGAATTCATCTGAAAAAAAACTTGTGACTCTTAAAGAAAGAATTCAAAAGCTTTCTTAGTAATGGTAACACTTTTAAATTTCTTCCAAAGATTCCAAAGTAAGAATTTCAAACTTTTGGAGCATAATAAATAGTACTACAGGAAACTGCTCAGTCGCTTTCAGCCAAACAGCCACTCTTCAGACTCTTAAGGGTTTCATTCACAGACCCACTATTTAGGACTCTGAGCTAGAACAGCAGATTGCCACAGGAAGGTTACAGCTAAGTAGCTTTCATTGGGCAGCGTTTTTGGATGCGTTTAGAGAGGGCTGTACTAACGAAATAAGTAGCTGGTTCAAGAACACTTGGCTTTTGTACACACCTGCCAAATTAATGGTTTGTGTGAATATGAAAGAAGTTGGTACAATAAAATCGCCCAGTGTGGGAAACATTTGTAAATAAAGGATTTGAGGTAATGACTAACAAGTCGAGAAAGAAAACATGATCGCCGTAGATAGATAATTGCTATCCCTTTTACTCGCATTCCTGATCTGGGTAACCTGATTTCACGAGGAATAAAGACCAGGCCCGGGTTGTACGAAGCTGGGTTAAGAAAACCCATGATTAGTGCGAAATTTGAACTCAGATATGAGGGCTTAAAAAGCAAATTCAGTTTAATTCTCTTTGCCTACAATTTGATGATTGGATACTGTAAAAAGAAAAGAGACAATTATCCTAGAGAGTGCTTTTGATAAAAAGATAAAGAAACCCGAGTTAAAATTTAACCCCGGGTTAGCGCTTACTGGCGTTCGAACAACTGGGCCCAGATTCGGAAGAGCGGCGGAAATCGAACCTAGAAAAGAACGCACACAAACACATGCACATATTCTGTGAATTACAAAAACATTTTTCCCAGAAAGAAAACCAGACTCAGACTGGACCTAGTTAGTTCCCGCGAGTAAAATACAAAAAATCTCTTGCAAAAATAAACTCCATTACGGTACTACATTTATCAGGACAGTAGAATCAATGTAACAGAACTTTATTGCTTTTATTTCAAGTTGGCTTGCTTAATAGCTAACTGTAGCAGAAAAACATGCAGGCACTAAGCGGTAATGACAATTTTCTTTTCTTTTAATGCATTACTAAGGTTTTGATACCCTTTTTAATGGCCAAATATCGTCTGTTTTTGCATCGTTGATGATGGGGTGTAGGCCATGGAAACAGCAAACTAAAAAATGCATTCAAACCGCGTCTCAATCAGCGTTTGGCTTTAAAAGCGTAATACGAATCTATAAACGGTAGGTTTTATTGCGGGGCTTAAGCGTCCGAGTCATTATCTCCCAAGGAAACCGGGGCCATTCCACAGGTGTAGGTAGACAGAGTACAGGTCCCTGTTGCCATCTGATTGCCTGGGTCCTTCATAGTTTCCACTAATGAGAAGGCAGCAGGCAATGTGCGCAGTTCAGCTCCGCATGACAGCATGGCTGAAAAGCAAAAACGAAGGTAAGAAAAAACTTAACGTCCCCCTTAATCTGTTGCGGGAGTCTTCTTAGTTACACACGATTAAACAGACGTGTGATGCCTTTCCGAAAATTGACTGGGTATGTGGTACTACGTACTTCGTTCCCGCCTGTTTCAGTCAAATTCGGTTACCTTTTAAGACCCCTTTAAATACCCTATACCGGCATTCACAATCAAGCCAAAGTAGTAATGTAGCAGCTCCCCGAACTTCTCAGTGTGGTCCGAAAAGTGACTCATGGCAAATACCCGTGTTTATTTAGAGCCCCTTGTGTTTTTTAACAATTAATATTTGTCACAGTGCATAACAGACCTGAAAGCATTTAATTTGGAAATACATGAATTGAAAAGTCAGCTATGAAAAAAAGCCACCCCCTCTCTTTATTTGCTCCAGTATTGTGTTTACTTAGCCTCTCAGGATAGTTTTTTCGTACCTTTATAATTATCTCTCGGAAGTTTCCCAGCCAGCTGGTGGTTGCCTTCAACTGCCTTTGGAAGCAAAATCTGCGGCGATACAGTGTAGAACGAATTACCTTATTAATTTTAGTGACTGACAACTGACCTTAGAATCAGGGCAACCGAAAATTTGAAAAAGGCTGAAAGAAGACATCTACATTATATATGAGATATTTTGTAGTAATTTCCTTATAGTAATAGACAAAAGTCATTGTTGATTGCAGTTTTGGACACCGAGACAACTTTGAAAGAGGGATGTTTCAGGAGGATTTCACGCTTCATCATGGTGCATATAAGGCAATTTTCATAAGAACTAAGACCACGTCAGCCACCCTGACCGTGCCGCTTGGATTTCTTCACTGTAGTCTCTACATCACATCCTCGACCACGCTTCTAAATAGTCAACTGGTTTGTCTCCGGTCAGTTGGTATTATTGACTTTATAAGCTTATGCTTATTTGATTTATTCTTTCAGGGGCGTAGGTAGGGGAGGTCCTGGGGTGCCCGTGACCCCCCCTTGGTAGGCCTTCTTTTGAGCAAACAACCTACAATATTCAGGTGGCGAAAACGCTATGACAATATCTTGGCCGTAAAAGCCATTGTTGAAAAGCCCACTTTTTTTAAAATTTGTTTTTTTGTGAAGTATTTTCGTCAACGGCTCTTCTAGTCGGCGATCCCCGGATGGTGATCTGGTGAGTAGCCTCTGTGACCCCCCCTTTGAAAAATCCTGGCTACGCCCCTGTCTTTTCAGTTATTTCCTCGGCCCCACTAGCCTTAACGCGATAAATACTTCAGTGATACTTCTGAGAGTAAGGGAGTTTTTGTTACATTATTATGATATTATTGCTCTACCTTTCACAAAAGTCATTATACATGTTATTACTGCTCATTCAGTTAGATCCCTGTCAATGTTTTGTTATAATTCCAATCCAATGCCCTTTTTGAAACATCGCAAACGCTGCAACATTTCACAAGAAATCTCACCTAACTCTGAGCTATTAAAGAACCCATTTTGACTAATTATCGTCTTCAGGTTGGAGAACTAATTGAAAGGAAGTTTTTTCAAGGAATTCTGCTGTGGACAAGTCCCCTAATCAAAAAACAGCAGGAGACTTTTAGTGCATGGCGGCAAACTCTGTAGCTGACACCTTGGTATTAAAAAAAAGTATCATATTCAAACCAACTTGTCCCTTTAAAAACGCATAGAAATCGAAAGGACACATCTCCACGACAGGCTACTGTCACTACCTGAAAACATGGAAGGAAACTTTTTTTTAGGAAACTCTAAAAAGCTTCCGGTATATACATATGTTTCATTTGGCATTCGGCTGTAAGGCATCTCAATGCATCCGAGACCAGACGAGCTTGCTCAGATCACGGGACCCGAAATGCATAGGACACGCGAAAGAACGATCGATTGACTGAATTTCGTTATCTCGGACTGCATGAATCACGTGTCAAAGCAGTTTGTTTTCTCGATTTATTACTTAAAGTTCTCGGTCGTCCTTGAATTATTACTGAAGACAGAAAACCTGTTTAAAACTTTTTTTCCTTTTCCAGAAGGGACGAGATAAGTCATTATATGTGCTGACTTTGTTACGATTCCAAGAAAATGAACACTCCCTAATTATACTTGGAGATTTAAGGTCTGTTTCAAACATGGAACTTCCCTGTGCCAAATCTAATCCAAAGAGAGAGAGAGGGAGAAAAAAAATAGTCAAATTTTCCTCATTAAGTAGTATGATTTTAAAACGAGCCCAAGAATACTTAATATCCGTAGTCAACTTCAAATATAAATGATTTCGGCCTTTCCTGACCGAAGATTCTGTGACGTAAAATAACTCTTCGTTAAATAGACATTTCAACCAACACTGTCAACACTCGGTATAGTGGCACATGGAGCTCTTTATCGGGCAAGGAATTGTTACTAACTGAATATTTGGACGAGCAAACTGATGTCTGTTTTCCACTGCCAGTGAAAGTATAATCTGTGTGGCGTAGAACGGTGTCTGAATTTACTAAGAAAGCACGGCAGCCAAAACCAGTTTAAGCCACTAAAAGAAACCTTCACGGACTAAATATTACATACCTTGCCTGAATCAGACATCGTTGATCGGTTCACCAGGATTAAAACTTCTTTCCAGCGTCAGAGGAGAGTTCAACAAGGTGTGCCTTGGCAAAAACTCTTTCCCAGCATTTAGCTTGCTGATCTGAGCAACTAAATGACAGATGTCAAACTGGGGCGGGTTTACTTTCTCTTAAACTCGACTTTTCCTAGAAAACTCTTGTTACTTTTTAAATTTTTTATTGTTGCTGAAAGTATTTATTCAAAATTAAAGGCAATATTTCACTATTGCTGATAAAACTATCAGAAGAAAGGAAGACAAAACCAACAGTCATCCGATGGTTCTTTTGCTGGGAATAATTTTTAGTTCACAGTGCATTCGACAAAAACATTTAATAAGTTACAATAGACCACTTTCGATATATTAAAATTCAGCTTGGCAGCGAGGCCCACAGGACACAAACAAAGGAAACTGAACGAACATGATTATTCATTTCTTTTGTTTGTGTCCTCTAAGCCTCACCATCAAGCTGAATTTTAATATATCGAAAGTGTCCTATTCTTGGAAAATAAAGACTTCCTGTCGTATGATTCGCTTCGCACAAAAAATGCATGGATATGTAAGAAAATACCCTCTAATTTCTCGGCGGTTAACCATTTCTTTTCGATACACTCATACTAAGAAACTTTCTTCCAAATATAGAATACAAAAATATTTGTTTCTAAGACATTCTCACTAAAATAAATAGTATCGATTTAACTGGCAAGTGTCCTGTCCTCCCTTTCTGAGAAGGCCTGGGTCCACTCCTCGAGCCGATTGAAAAGGATTCGCTTAGTGCGTTGTTTCCAAAAGAAATGTTTTGATAAACAAAAAATGCAGTCATTGAATGTTCCAGAACATTCAGTAGTCAGTCATCTTTTCTATGTAGAGTAACTGACATATGCCAGTTTTGAAGCAGGTTATCATTTGTTAATTAATAGAGCTTTGACCTTTGGTGGCTTTTTTCGCATACCTTTCTGGACAACTGTGCAAGGTCGTGCCGAACTAACAATTCTTTGTAAACATCTAACGTCTTATCTTCCGTGGAAACAAACGTAGAAGGTGAGGTTTTCTTAAAACCACATTAGCTTTTATGCTTACCATTTCAAAATAACACCTTAACGCTTGTATAGTTTTATATGGTAAGAAAGGATTCTTGGAGAATAGTTGTGTTTTTAATGTTTCGTTGAGCCTGTGTTCTGACATGTAGCGATGCATTTGTAGGTCAATTTAAATATTACTTAGCCGGGCGCCCTCGACGACAAACCGTGATTGGCTGCACTTGTTTCCTAATCAGTCTAATCAAGCGAAAGTATCACAAAGAACAGAGACATAGAAGGAAAAGTCCCCGCAGCCAGTGGGAAATAGGGAGCTTAAGCAACTACGACGACGACCACAACGACGACTTCAAAAAAACAATAGGTCTGCACGTGCATCACGCTTTTTAGTACATTTCTTTGACGTCCTCTGCACGACTACGACGTGAAACCTCTTAATTTGACGCTTTATGGAGGACGTGGGCATACGACGACGAATTTCCCTTCATCTTTTTGAGCCTGAATAAAAATCCCTAAGAATTCAACTCCAGGAAAAGTCGCCTGCATTTGACATATTGAGCGGATCCAAACAGACGCGGTTAAGTTTGAAAGAACGGAAATTCATTTTTTTTAACGACGTTTTCACTGCCGTCGTCGTCGTCCTTGCTTAAGGTCCCTAATATCTCATTCAACGTTTCTTAGAGGACTTTTATTAACGTATACATAAGGTCCGCAAGCTTTAATACCGACATTGTGAAAGAAAGCTTCATCATTGGGTTCATTGTAAACCTACATAACACAGATATACAGTTTTAGTATAATGGCAACGTGGTGGCTATCCTAGATATGGTTGCTCAGAACTTAATTGGACCATGCCAGTTTTGAGACAAGTCATTTCCCAAGTTCAATGAGACTTTGAATTCTGTACTACTTTCAGTTATTTATGATGAGACTGGTTTGGTAAACAAAGTTGACAAAGCACAAAGAGTACAATTATAATAAGGACGATTAAACTCGGATCAATATTTCGGTGGCGATCATCAACAGCAATAATCATCTTAGCAACAACCATTAAGGCTGCGAACGAAACTATTACTTTCACGTGGTCACTCCACATTCTATAGCCTCCCTGGTCCATTAGGTCATTGTCAATGGAGCCGACTACTACCATTCTGTTCTGTAATATCCGCTTGCAACTTCCAGACACTGATTCTAACTTCGTCCGCCAATAGGTGCTTAACATGTCGTGGTCTCGTGCACCAGGTGTCTTCAAATTTTTGTTAAGAAAGTTAGCTGAAATTTCATCAATGATATTGCAGAACTCTGTAGCTTTGATCTCTCTTCCACTTACAGAACTAGAAAGGAAGCCCCTCTCGTCAATTATTATAAAAGGAAAAAGTTCTCGAAACTCCTGCCGTGATATATCTTTAAACAACCTACGCTGCTCCTCGTGATAGTTCTTGTTCCTTATTTTATTCTTTTTACGGGTCTGTCTCCTCTGGACTGGGTTTGGGTCTGGAATATCGTCTTCGTATCGCATTGAATGGGGGAAATCGAAACTAGGTCCTCCTTCCCGTTGGCGACCAGCTATGTTCCCTAACATCTTTAATTGCTTTCCCTTTGACTGTTTCGACTCCTCGTAGGCCAAAGGATTCCAACAGTTTGTCAACTTTTGACGAAAGGCATATCTTGAACTCAGCTGGTTCAAATCCGAGTTTCTTGTAACTGAAGCTGTATTTCAGGTGCTTTCTCGGGTCCATTGCTGAAATAAAATTAGCTCAGTCTAAATCTACTGCACAGAGTGTAAGGTTGAGTATGACAAGAGCGCACTCCCGAAAGAGGCGAGAGAGAGACGACTGAAATTCGCAGTCCAGTGAAGCAAATGCATGCTTAGCTATGCTTTGATTTTAAAATAGTAATGTTTATTGTCAAATGTTTAATGAAATGTTTAGCTAACTTAACTATATAATCAACAAAAGTGCAGGTACGACATGAATTAAAAAAAATTATCATTCATTCCAAATATTTCTTCAGCTTATCAAATCTGGAGGAGATTATTATTATTCCGTTCCTGACTTCAGTGACCAACGTCATTGATGGAATACATGTAAATTTTCCACGATGGACATTACACAAGACAGTGGTGGCGCAGTATATCAACTATTTTGGCCGCGCAAAGCTTAAGAAAATTGCTGAAGATTTCACAGCTGTGCAGAGATAAAATTAATGGCTAGAAAAGATAGCAAAAAAACACGATGTCAAGTCAGCATGTCACGTCAGAATGCTACGTGCTTAGAGAATTTTAAATGAATGATGAAAGAATTGTGCAGCTCGGCTAAAAAAGGGCGTAAAAGGTACGATTTTGCTGAAAACAAAAAGGTGCTCCAAAATCGCCGCCTTTTTTGCATGTGGCTGTTATTAAAAAAAAAACAAAAACAAACAGTGTCCTATTGGCTAGGAGGGTGACCAGCCTTCCATCACAAAAGGGTGACCTGGCTTGGTGGGAACCATTAACTTTTTGTTTTTCATGTAAACGCCGTTCGCCAATTTTTTTACAGAAATGTATGAGAAGTTGGCTCGCCCAGGGTAGCTCAGATAGGCGGGTAAGCCTTCTATCCGGGACAACTTTTCTTCATTAAACGGGGCCTTTTAATAGTCGAATGGAATATCAACGAACAGTAGATGCATGCTAAGATCTTTATCGAAGAAACCAGGGTTATAATTTACGGTGAAGGAAGCTAGCGTAAAAAGAAGCTACTCGCGTGATGACTTTTCACCTGGGTGCATTGGATTTCTTTCAGCTTTCGGGGTGAACAAATTAAAAAAGGCAAGGAATAAAAATGGTATGGATGCCGATTTTATAGCCTAACTTACCAGTCTGAATCGTACATATAAGAGTTTTAATTGCCCGCTTATTTGAGGACAATTGCTGTTTCGTGGTCTGATATTCCTCGCAATTGGCGGCATCTGGCGCTTTTTCCGTTTTTTCCAATCGTTTTTATTTTGTTACACTGATAGAAGATACAGGCGATAAAGTGGATCTTACAACACAACACTTTTTACAATGGCCTGGTTGTATGATAAACTGCGGTATTTTTCTAGCTCGTATTTAATTCTATTTGGTGGGTAAAGTCTGAGAGGGTTAGTGCTTTGTTATGAAGTTCACAAAATAAATGTAAAATCTTATAAATAACAGAGAGTGGTTTAATTTGCTGCAAGGCAGCTCTTGCTGGGTAAATTTTCAGAAAACCCAAATAAAGATTCTTTCAATGAAGTAAGTAAGTTAAAGTTATTCTTAGAGTTAAACCACCTAAATGCACTTTCCCTGAAGGACCGTGTGCGCGGTTTTATTTTTGAAACAAAGACATGATATCCTAGCTCCAAACGAAGTTAACGTTTTGAGAAATTGCGGGCCTCAGTTTTGCTAAAAAATACGAATATTATGGGCAAAAATTCGGTGATATCTTTTTAATAAGTTTGTACTTGTTTTCAGCAAAATCGTAACTTACACCCTTTTTAATCTAGCCCTTCACAAAGGAATCAATATTCGAATGTTTTCTGTTCAGTCATCCATCACAGTCATCCGTAGACTAATTCTTATTGACTTTGGGACTAACATTCTCCTCGATCTACATCTTATTCAATTCATATTAAACGCAGTCTCATTTAATAATTGTCAAAAGAGAGAAAGGATGGCCAATACTGATGAATACACTTGGTTGGGCTGATTCAAACATAGATATCAAGTGAAGATAAAACATTCATCTTAGCATTTTGGAAGACAATGGAGCGTTTTAGAGCCGTCAAAACTGAGGTTAAAGCTTAAGTCGAAATTTCTTTAAAGCAAAGAAAATTTCAAAAAATTTGACCAGAAACTTTCCTTGTTGACTTCTTGTTTTACTAATCGTTTCCGCAAAGGTTATCATGATATTAAAAGAAAATACACAATCACGATATTAATGGTGCATGACTGATTGTGAAATGTACACGCTGCTGCGCTTTTACCTGAAGCGGAAGCAAAATGAATATTCCCTATCCAGTTTCATATTAAAGATCATACGCAACTACACTAAATTTTGCATAACCAGCAAGCTAATCGGTGCAATGGGGTTAGCTGCGGCTTTATTGGTTTTCAATACCCACTTTCTCGGCGTAGGGAATTATTATTATCAATTACAATGGTTGACCATCAAGATTCAGCAATTTCTTCGAGATATAAGCTTACTGAAAATCCTATGTGATATAGTTAAATTGCAGCTGCCTGTATAAGCTGCTCTAAAGTGGGATAAATACAACAAAATAGTCGGAATATAAGATAGAACGTCGTTCTGATCATGTGATTGGTTCTATGTATTGTTATATTCGTACAAAACACAACTGTAAACAGTGCAGTCTGGTCTTGGGCCATCTTATCGTAAGCCAGTCTCCTTTGACTTGTTCACTGCCCTTTTGTTAGTAAATGAAATGAATATTGCAGCTTACAAAATGCACCTTTTGTTCAGCTTAGTACATACCTCAAATGTCTTTTAGCGCCTTAAATACACCCTAAATGACTTGAACCAGTAGCCCAGCAAAAAGAGTACTGAGAAACGACTGCGTAAGCGAATTGACCCGCAGGGCAGGGGCGCACTCATTCAAAATGACTCGTGACAGGAGACAGGAGGCTCATGAGTAACGGCAAACGTCAGATTCAAGTTGGGAATTTCTCAGACCAGAAAATAAGCAGATAAAAACTGTCCAGGCCTCAGTTGTTCAAAGGCTGGATAGCGCTATCCAACGTTTCAACAACCAGGGCCAGAACAATTCTCATGGACAAAACTGGCGTGAACTAAAACTTGGTCACATGGTACCATTTCGCGTAAACGTGACTTTTAGTTTCTCCAGGAAGAACTAGCCTGTGCTAGGCTCTCGGTGCGCGCTCAGTGTAGACGAGCGAAAAAAGCGAGCGTGAAGCGAATAAAGCGCGCAAGAAGCGAAAAAGCGAGCGAGCGAGCGAAAAATCCTCTCTCTCCTCTCCTCACGCGGTTTTTTTTTTTTTTTTTTTCGATCCGTTGTCCCCACTGTCCCCGCTATCGTAGCCTGCGTGGCCGGGGTTGAAAGAGGAAGGGGAAGGGGGAATTTGGGCGCGACTGGTCTCGCGCCCTTATTCCCTACCCCTTCCCCTTCGAACGCATGTCACGCAAGCCGACCGCTATCGTGAACTGGACACTGCCTAAACTCTCTCACTCACGATTGCTCAGCGGTCATCCCTGTGTTTTACTTTGCAACCTCCCACAGGCTATAGGAAGCATGCGTTTCGACTAAACTTTATTGCACCTATATAGTATAGGTTAACTTTTTGAGCAATAAAGTTTACTCACATTGAAGTAGCCTTTTGACACTACCCGTATATTTCTTGAAGAAAAACCTGGAAAGGCGATTGAGTTCTGAATCAATACGACGTGTGTTTCCAGGATTTTCTTCAAGAAATATATGGGAAGAACTGACCGGAAACGTCAAAAGACTTCTTCAATGTGAGTATTCAACTTTATTACACAAAACGTTAACCTCAATTTTGTCGAAACCCATGTCCTGATTAAAGCACTTGTAGATGCAATTACGCAAAACTGATCCAGTTTTGGTGAATTTTATTTCGTCATAAAAACCAGCTTAAATATATTTTACAACGTTCCACAAGAGAGCAACCAAAAAATAGATATTAATGTACACGATGTTAGTCTGCATCCTTATACAGAAATGTAGTATGGTATCAATAGAAATATTTTATAAGCATATCAAAGCTCATAACTAGAAGTTAATCTGAACTTAATATACTTATAACAGTGATTAGAAAATGTATTTTCCCTGTTACAAATATAAGCTTTCAATATATTGGTAAAATCGTTAACATTGGTCAGGAATAATTTTCACCAAACAGCTATAAAGGCTGGGTGTGACAAGCAAAAATCATGATGTCAACAATAGCAATTACTAATTTCAATCTGTAAAATATCTCTATTAGGGCCTGTTTACAAGGAGGGTGGGTAACCCTGGTGCTATGGTTACCCTAGCAAGTGGGTTAAAGATAACTCTGGTTTACAAGCAAAATTTTCACGGCGGGGTTACCCTATCAAACCCTTAACAGATCAACTTTTCAAGCTTGACTAATGTGTTTCGTCATGCGTGACCACAAAAGACTAAAACTTTCTTTGCAACGTCCAACATTTGAAAGAAAACTTGAAGCTCTCTATGGAAAACACGTTAATTCACGGAAAAAGGAGAAAATATTGTCATCGTATACAGAAAACACTGTATATTGTTTAGGTGTTTATAATATTCAGCTTAGAGCTTGCCAAGATTACTGGTCACCCATGATGAAGGAAAGTTGTCCCAGGTAGGCGAGTGATCCCTAGCAGAGTGTTTACAAGGCAGGTAGGGTAACCCTTCTGCTAGGGTAGCCCTAGTACCAGAGTTACCCTTTCTCCTTGTAAACAGGGAATTAGAAGAATAAGAAAGGCACCACAGATAACGCCTGGTTTCACACAATAGAGTTTGATTACAGGCCCAAAATAATTACTTTTCTCTGTCCATAATATTAATTGTAGGAGCTGAGGAGGCTTTGTCTATTTGATCCTCTTTGATATGAAGGTAAAAGCTGACCCTCACGTCATTGGTCTAAGAGACACTTCACTGCATGCGGGTTGTACTTGGCTTAAGACCCTTTATGGTCTTAAAAGTCCTGTTGTGTTCTATTTAGACTTTGTTTTCTTTTTTTGGTGGAGAGTTTGCAAACTAGCCAAAAAAGTTAACTAAGTACACCTTCACTCTTTATAAATCACTGGGCATAGTTTTAGGGACACGCACATGAGTGTCTATAGTGCACACATCTATTTCTGTGTTAAATCTCTTTGAAAATGCTTTGTTTCTTTTTTAAAAATTTGTTTTGTTTTTAAGTGTAACATTAAATTAAATTATCCTTTGGCTATTTTAAATTGAATTCTATCATCGATGCTATTGGATATCTGAACATAAGCCAGTAATCCGAGCTTGCACCCTGGAAGAAAACAGAGAACTATTGTTAGCACTTTCAATGCTATATCATCGTTCATCAATTTATTGAATGTTAGTGTTTTATACCACAAAGACCATGGTTGGGCTGGCTTTGGCAGCGGAAATCTGTCAGGTTAAAAGGATAAAGGGCAAAGTGATGTTTTTATAATAAGCCTTTCTGAACTACCAGTATGTGATGACAAATAAGTTTAATTTTTGACTCCTCTCCTCTTCTTGATCAAATAAAAAAAAAATTGGCCAATGGTCGTAATGACTGGGTAGACCAGCTAAGGCTGGTTTTCAACATTTCTGAGTAAGAGATTGAGTAATGCATTGTTAACGCTTGACTGAACTTACCTCATTGGAGTTTTCTTCTCAGCATATACCAACACATATTTGACTCTGACCACTTGGTTATTTGTGACCACATAATATCTCTCAGGAACATCCCCTCCCTCACTGTTTCTTGCTCGGGCCCGTGAATGGTTTCGTCTCTCATTACTATCTTTGATTTGACTGTGCATTTGACGTGATCATCTGGGTGGTCCAAGATCTCACAAACTGCAACACAGCTGATTGACCCTGATTTTGTCTCCAATCACACTGTTCTTCCACCCTTGTCCATAGTTACTATACATCATGCATACAGCAAGGTCACTTGAAGGTGAATTTCCGTGGAGCTGAATACCCAGGTTTAACTTGAAAATAGAAAGGAAATTCGTCGTCGTTCTCCATAAAACTTTGCCAAGAGAGATGACGTTGCATTAGGAAATTTCACGTCGTGGTAAAGTGAAGAGAATCAATGACCAATATTATTGCTGTAAATCCGTGAACTTAATTCAATTTTACATAAGATCCACAAGAGTTTAGGAAATACGTTTTCATTACATGTACCGGCCTTATGGAAGACTTTTGCATAAAGATTAGAAAAATGCTATTAGATTGCGGCTACAAATCGCAAAAATATCCCCTCGTGCGTGCTGTCGATCTGACTCAAAAGCGCAGAGCAGATCATTCCTCTCTCCTCCCCTTTAATTTCCCTTCCCCTCCCCAGCTTCCACCGTATTCGCTCTGCAATAACCGTAACGTGGTAAGAGAAAGGGATGAGAGACTTTTCCAGCCTTATGGATTTTGTGCTTTTATGGCGAATCGCTGCGTTATTTTGTGATACAGGAGCGACTTGTGAGTTGATGTTTGACAACCACCCGTTCCCTGCTAGCAGAGGTCTATTCCACTATTTAACGCCTCTTAGACATAATGTCTTTTTGGCTTGGAAGCTTTTGAAAGAGGTTGGTGATCAACGGTCTATGTGTGTGTGCATGGTACCAACAATTTTTCTTCAAAAAATCTAATTTCATGATGTTAGTTTAAAAAATTACTGAAATTTGTACGCGAAACGAAGTGAATCTGGGTCATGAAATAAGGTCCCTTGAACAGGGTGAGAAAATGAACGCTTTTTGTTTTAAACAAGGCCAGGGTTTGAAGACCTCGGGGGCACACCTTTACCCTCTAACCTTTACCTACACTTCTGTGAGTGCCCCCGCCCGGCCCCCACCCCCGCTCCAGACACAGTACTTCGGAAAACAACCCCGAACAAACAACAAGCCGCAAAACCGTAGAAAACACCCATAAATTGCCCCCAAAGGGACGAGAACAGCAAATACAAGTTCGAGGTAAGTGAAATTTACTCCTACAATCTATAAATCGTTCGTACTATGCAAAACAGGATTAAAACATGGTGTAATTTATGCAGCACCGAGATTAGGCTGTCTGTGAAGGGTAAAAAGTGTACTACCGATCATTTAAGAGTGTGTCCATGAGAGAACCAGGCAGGGGGTGATAATGCTCAAATCACGGATTTCGCTCAAACTTGGCACAATTGATGGGTTTGGTGAGATATTAACTTCGACAAAAAATAACGTCGCAATATTGAATTCCCTGGGATTTACAGGGACCTCCCCTAAAAATCACAAAATTGACTCATTTTTGCATAATTAATTAGCTAACTTTGGTTTGGCTGTTCAACAAGTAGAAAAGACAACTTCAAACCTAATCAACTTTATCATCTTCTATGTTTATCAGACTTAATCCTCAGTAATTTATTTTTACTCTCTAATTCGATCTCTTCCTATTATTTAGCCTAAAGTAAGGTCATCTTCTCACTGTTTTGACCAAACCCTAAATTTAAGGTATTTTAGTCGCTAACATCTCCCATAAGCAACAACCTATGCACTTAATTCTCACATATTCTTTGAAAGACATCTTTAAGATTATCAAATCAATCCTAAAATATTTGGGCAATCTCATACTTTATCAATAATGACGTATTATGTACATTTGACTTGACGCTTATTTGTCATTTGACCAAAATTGGAAGAAACGTAACATTCGTTTTTTTAAACAAAAATAGCACAAAGTTGGCGAGAAGTCACAAATCAGATGCCTCATTATCGATACTAATAGCGGAATTGTTAGAAAGTGTCACCTGAGGCATGTTTTCTGTGTTATTTATGGACGTTTTGATGGATATTTTCTGGAACGCTTGAGTAAACACAAGGAGCAAAAGATTTGGTTCAAAACTTCGATCGGTCCAACTTGTAGGTGCTACAAGACCCAAAAACGATAAAAGATAGTGAATAAATGTTACATACACGTCTGTCAGATGCTTTAGTCCAGGTTGGCTGCTCCAGTTTCGTCTGGTCCTCTGTGGCGTTACTCTGCGTTACTTTGTGACGAGGTAATGAAACATCTTGAAACATTGCAAAATTAAAAGTGTCGGCTTTTCACCGAACATTCGAAGTCTTTGACATAAATTGTAGTCAGAGGCAACAAAATGATTCTCAAAGGACAAGAAGGATCACTAACAATCCGTCTATATCTATGGAAAACAACCACCTGCTCGAACACCCTCCATCTTTGTGACTTTAGACTCTGCCTAAATAATTGAATCTGTTACGCTGGACTACCGGACTACGGAATGCGGAATACACTATCTATTGTTTGTACGCGCCAATATCCTGTTATAACTGTTGTGTTGAAAATAGGTTGTGAAAGTCGTGTAACTTGAAATTTTGAGTTTATTCGATGTTGACGTTAAATACCATGATAATAATCGTCCATAATAGCCCTTTTTATAGTCAGACCGTGCCATGCAATTTTCGACAGTTAATGACTTGCCATTGGGCATACTTACTTACTTACTTATATTTTAATCCTCGTAGTCTTACAACTATACAGGATGGTATCTGTATCTGGGTAAATTATTGACTGCAAAAACATAATAATAACCGTTTAAAAGTGTTGAGGAAAAACTTCTGAGGAATACAAAAGACCCAAAAGGGGGCACTAATACATTGCAAAAAAAGTCGGCTAGACTTCTTTAGCTAGTCAAGGAAGGTGTAAAATTAAGAACAGTTTTTTTAACACAGACTAATACACAATATTCACTTAATTCTCATTTAAGCTGCCATTTGCGGATTCATACAGTATAGAAGTTCTCTTAACGGAAACTCTCGTATATAACGAATAGCTCTACTTATGACCACCATCACAAAACCTCGTTTCAACTCCCACACAAACTCTGGATTTTTACATTCCCGTAGGCGGCCGCGGACACTCAAGGGTTTACCGGTGAATTAGATGTTAGCTTTGATTTAAGGCTCTCGTAAGCAGACACCCGGAAGAAAATCTTATCCGCCTCTGAATGTTGTGCTTTTTTTATATATTATGTCCACAGTCATATCGCTGTTTGTCACTGTTATGAATCATTCTTATATATCCGTTTCAGAGTTACCGTTTTTTTCGCATACACGTCCGGTTACATTTGAAAATACAAACTGAATTGTATGCCTTTACCTTATTGTATGCTTTTACCTAATTTCAATAATGCAATGGTCTGATCTCTGCGTTCCCTGTATGTCCTGCGCTCCTCGGAGTATCAGAGTAACTTTAGAAGCAAAATAGATTTGTCTATAGTATATTGTAACTTAAAAATTGCATCAGTACATTCACTCCAAAAAGTAGATGTTTCCGCACTTTTCCTCGTTAGAGACCTCCTGCAGTTCGACTCTCGTAAAACCCTAATTTTCCAAGAGCAACCCCACGGGCATTATTTACTGGGTGTCTTCCGACCACGCACGGACCGGAACATTAAATGTCTGTAACTTAATTGTTGTGTCTGTCCATAATTCAACATCTGCCTGCCTCAGCATGGTACACTAACCTTGGCACTAAACTGGTTTTGGTGCCCCAAGAGTACGCAAAAAGGCCCTTCCGACGATGTCTAGGATGAGAAAATTGACCTTACCTGGGTAGGGTGAGAAATTTGAAATCTAAGTATCACAGTTGAAGTAGCTCTTGAGGGAATGTGGGAAGGGTGTTAAACATATGGAAGCGGTTGTCTGAGAAAAAGATCTAACGCAGTGTGAAAGTGTGGTGTATTTTGAATCTACTTGGGAACATTACTGTTATAGTTAGGCTTTATAAGACCCCCAAAAGACCGTGCTAGGTAAAAAATTCAGTGTTTATGACAGTCAAATCTGGTGCCAGCAGGGTAGGGCATTTGTACGCAAATTGGCCACTCCCCCGGGGAGTGGGGGCTCCAGTATGAAAACAAAATGGAATTCTTGTCGCAAGCTTTGAGCTGGTCTGCACCAAGATCCGGCTTCACTTCGCTGCTATTTGACATGCGACTAAAATAGACAAAAATATTTCTTTCCAAAACACGAAAGAAAAGCGACTTCTATCTCCGAGTTTGAAAAGAAATGGGATCATTTATAATCACGGTCTGAATAGAGTTGCCAATAGATTTGGAATTCTAAAATCTTTATTAGCATACAATAACAATAAAATTATCTCAGAGAATGTCGGAAAGTCATATTTTTCATATTTTGTTCACTGGAATCTGGCTCCTGGCTCCTGACTCCCGATACAAGGTTTCCGTATGGCGGCCAACCGCTGCTTAAAAATGCGGGCTCCAGTTAATGTCAAAGATGGCGGACGTTTCGTTGTTGTTTGTAACATGTGAATTGAGCTACAACAGTGGCAGAAATAATTCTTTCCATGGATTACAAATCGGCTTTCTACTTTTCGTATTGTTTTCTCCTAAAACAACTTGATTTGGATTTTTGTGCGTAAACTGATGGCTAAGGAATTTTAGTCGTACAGCGAGTCAGGACGCTGAACTACGCTGACCTGGGCATGGGGAACAAATCCAAGCGGGCACAAACTAGCAGTTGAGACATCCAAGAGATACGTATATGGATTTTATTGACCGTTTATATTGTTTTTAGGGCGAAATTATTAAAGTAAGTAAAACTGTGAATTAAATCTTTGTATGTTGTTTTTCCTTGAAAAGATCGCGTATATAGCTATCAAAAATCATCGTTAGAGTTTCTTGCACAATAATTTCAACAATTTTACCCTTATTAATGTTAAATCATTGTCTGATGAGTTTTTTGTTCGATTTCTCCTCATTCAGAGGCAAACGCACGAATATTGTGAGGGCCTGAATTTTGATGAAATATGCAAAAGTCGTTCAGTCACATGAACAGTTTATGTCAACACGTGGAAGAAAGTGAATTACCCAAACTTTTTATGATCTTTTTCTGAACTTAAGTGATGGCCTTAACTACTCATGCTAAAGTTATAAAGATAAGCTGTTGCTCATCAGAGATATTGGGGAATAAAATACCCAAATTTTACGACTTACTCAAAACTTGGAAATGATGACCCAACTTAAGGGGACTAAGAGGGGGGAAATCGAATCGGCGACTTTAAAAAGTTTATTGCGCTTAAAGTCTTATGAACTCAGATCACCTCTCAGTGCATTTAAGTTCCAGGTGGCTTTTCTGTTTGTTGCACTGGCATCTTAAAGTTTGCTAATTAATTATGCATAAAACGGGCAAAATGGCGCTTTTTACAGGGGATACCCGGATCTCCCAGGGAATTTAATATTTTGACCTGAAATTCTGGCACATAAGTTAACTCCTGGTACCTAACATTTGTGCCGAGTTTGAGCGAAATCGGTGATTTGAGCATTATCAGCCCCTGCCTGGTTCTGCCTGGTTTTCTCATGGACACACTCTTAACTTTCAGGTTTTTTCGTAAGATCGTTAGGAGCGAGCGCTAGTGGCACGGGCGGCCGTTAGAGTTTCATATGTACCGAGGGGGGAGGGGGAAGGGGGGGCGTCGCGTAGCGGTGTAGATTTGACACTCAACCAAGATGGCCGTCCGTAACCCAAAGTCTCCAATCTGCGTCTTACGGAGAAAAGGAGACTATGAACAGTCTAACTTTGAGAGGATTGATATGACGAGCCAAACATGGCGAAGAGCCATGTACTCCATATACGCCAAGCCCAGTATACCCCTTCACTTAACCTCCTATTGCCTTGTGTAAATACCAACACTTCGTGGTGTAATGTGCACTGTGGGGGTACAGATTGTGAAGAAGTTAGCCTGTATACAGACGTTGTCTTATTTTTCTTTTCGTTCATTTGGAAAACATCGGGGTTCGCGAGAGTGAGGCGAGCACGCGAGCGAGCACGCGAGCGAGCACCCATTTGCGCTGGCGGTCAATAAATCCCCCGCCTGCCGCGGTTTATTTTTTATCGCGCGCGCTCGACGGACTTTGAAGAGAAAATAGAGGGTCTGTGAACAGGCTATGAAGAAGTAGACAAGCAGAACGTTGGCAGTTGAAATCGGTTTAATCTCTTCTGTGCAGCATTGACAACTTTGTGCAGAGTTAAAACTGAATATATACTAGCTTACAGAGTGCTTCTATTTATACTGAAAAGATAATATAAATTTAATTAAGTTTAAGCGAAATCAATAGCATTTACTGATGATATGCAGAAAGTAGGTGTTAGGAGGTGCTATAATTGATAGAACAGAAGAAACCGAAATTTAGTTGAATTCATCTGCGCGTGGAAAAATTTGCAAAATTGGAAATTTCTCTACAACCAAATTCCTATTCAAGAAACTAAAACGATGGGTTGAAAGGAACCAAATTTTTCTAAGATTCTGTCGAAAGAAATTCCACTTTGAAATTAGGAAAGTAAGTGAAATTTAACTGAAAATGACCCAACTGAGACCAAAGAACTCAAAAGGTGTTAAGTCGCGCGCATGGCACTAGGCTAGATTTACTGACGAGATTCGCAAAGGTTGATTATTATTCAAGTTTGGAAGCAAAAGTGGAACTAATTTCAGTCTTGAACAAACGAACTTCGTTTAAGAAATTGCTCATTTTCCTTTACACAGCTGAAGACACCTACTAAGTAAAGTAATTATTTCTACCTAACGAATTTGCTTTTGTGTTTCTGAAATAAGATTGAAGAGGTGTTTCTTAAAGTTAACTACCCTGCGAGCAGAGTCTACATTTTCGTTGTACATGTGTGAGCTGTAGCACGCCAGCTCACACTGCTCGCAGGGTAAAAGTTAATTGAAACTTAAGCCAAATTTGAGTTAATGTTAAGATCTAATTATAAACCGTACAACTACTATTTTTTAAAATAGCTTGAAACCCATCACCAAAATAGAATAAAACGTCGTACGAAACAATGCCTCCATTTTCATCTTACACGTTTTCCGTCCAAACCGTCCTGCGGAAACGCAACGGAATTTTGGATCATCAGGTTTCCGAAACCTTTCCGAATTGCGGAAACACTTTATTTCACCTTATTTCGTTGTGAAACTCTATGTCTTGGAGTTCCGATCTTTTGGCTGCAATGAGCGCAGCGGAAAATGAACAAAAACATGCCAGCCGTTTGGTCACAATTAGTGGCACGTATGTGATCTTGGCAAAGAGTAATTGTAAATACATTTCTTAACTAACCTGAAAAGTACGAGTAAGGAGGTTTGTATACACTATTTCGAGAAAAGTTGTCGAAAAAGTATGCACGCGACAATCCCGAAAGGTAACACGGGATATCATCAATACACTGTTCCTGACGATTGTAACTGTCGAATTCATTTGCGCATGGTGCTTTCCTTTAGAACTCGCAAACATATGTCCATGGCCTCAAGTAGCATTCTTTCAAATTTCTTTGAAGAAAAGTGAATTCAAAACCACCCAAAATACCTTTTGGGATTGTCGCGTGCACTTTTTCCGACAACCTTTCTCGAAATAGCTGGATATGGATTATATAAGATAATCCCACACAAAAGATATAAGTATTGTTAAAATATGATATGTGAGAGGAGAACCGACAAGAAAGTTTTAAATTGTTTAAATAATTTGTAGCTAATTACGCAACAAAAGGTACGATGTTTTAACTACAGAACCTGGTTTCTATGACTAATTTTCTGTCTTGATTTCTTGTCAGTCCTTTTCTCGAAAATACATACAGAGAGCGAAATACTACTTTAAGCAAGCAAAGCCTAAAATAAAAGATATATACTGAAGTAAATTTAAGTTGAACTAATGAAAAGGCGACAAAAAAGGCCTCCGAATGTGTGCGCTTTAAAGCAAATAAACAAACAAACAACGATTAAAATCGTTGTTTGAACTTCACAGTGTCACATAAATTGCTCCTATTCAATCTGTTGTTTTAGGATTGGTAAGGTCAGTTTACTTTGACTATCGCCTCGAAATAGCTAATGAATGGTTTTAAGAGTAAATATGTTTTTTTCGTGGTTTTTTTTTTTAATTTTTGTACTTATTTTATTTTGTTTTTTAAACCCCTCAAATTTCAACTTGAATAGATATGGCCAATAAATGTGCGGCTTAGTAATAATAATGTAAAGTATAAAATATTTTGGGAAGGAATATTATGTAGAGACAGTTCAATTTTAACTTCTTTTATTTTATGAGGATGAACCGGCACTTCTATCGCATCTCGCTCTCTGACATTTCTGCCAATTAACCTTCGTTCTACCCAACAACCCGCCATCATTTGTGCTTTGAGCACCGGAGAGCTTAGTAAAGAATAAACTTGAAATAAGTACACATTTAAACAGAGGCCAAAATTTTTGAAAAATGTGTGTCTACAGCACTGTGTCTTCGAAAGCCTGCATGGTCGAAAGCTGCACTAGTTGATACGTTTGCTTAACAATTTTTGTTTATCGTTGATAAAATTTCTAGAAAAATTTAACAATCTATTCAAAGGTTTGTTCGAACCAAAAACTGGGTGTTCATACAAATGACAATATCAGAACTGACAAATATAAGTAAACCGCTCGGAATATACATGCAAAATTCTCAATTTTCAACATACAACATTCGGCGCCATTTTGAAAGTCATTGAAGCAAGATGTGACGTCATACTGGCAGGAGGACTGAACCAGTGATTTCCTTGGAGACGTCCCCTCCCTCCTGAATTAATCTATTAACGATTCAATCAATCAAGCTACCCGAGGCAGTTGAGTGTTGCCCAAGTGTAAGAAATCTAACTCATGATTAACATGCAGTTACTTCCCAATATTACCTAAGGTTGGTTTTCATTAGCAACGAAGTTGAAGTCGGATTCGGAGCCACGGCGAATCGTGATCTGAAGCACAGAGCTTACAATCTAGTTAAAAAACAAACCAAGGGAGTCATAAGCAAAGTTTCCTGTCTTGCCCATGACTCCGTCACTAACGATCTTGTAAAAAAACCAGATCGGGTTCGGATTGTTGGAGTCTCAAGCAGAAACGGAAAAATAAAGCCAAGGAACGAACAATGTAGTTGGTTGATTCTTCCGCATTTCCCTTTAACTCCGACAGCTTGGTTTTCACGAGATCCTAAGAGACTGAGAAATACGAGGGAGTTGGAAGAACATGCAATAGTAGTTTACCACTTACAAAAAGCTTCCGGAAAATCCGGTTGGAAAGCATCCTCGGAGACCCAGTGGCAGTTAGTTGGGACGTTAGTCTACGATACCAGTTTCAGCAGCTCGCGGCCGTTTTTCGGTAAGGCCATCCCAATAAAATGTTTCATCAGTTTCCCATCGCCCGACCGACCCATTTTTTTTCGAAAAGTAAAACAAAAAAATTCCAGATAACCTAGTCAAAGAAGCAAGTACTTTAATTTACAAGCACACGATCTTGTTTTACTAACAACAATTGGTATGATGTGATGTCCTTGTCTTTAATTAACATCGATACTACATTTTTTTAACGGCTATCTAGACATTTGATGGTCGAAAAGAACACGTTTTCGAGTTATCTTTGTAACCAGGCCTTCTTACTTAGCAGCTCCGCCTTCTCTAGAACCCAGACCCCTTCAAGTGTTTATTCTTCTCTTTTTTTGCCCGATTGAGCAACCCACCATCTCGAGAGACGGAACGATGGGAAACGAAACATTTTATTGGGATGGCCTACATGTAACTGTGCAAATGGTAAACGCGATTCCTGGACGAAATTTACCATGTAGTCCTGAATTTTGCTTACGATTTTATACCCAATCCATGAACCAACCGGTTTGCCCATGTAAATGGTAAACAACTGCGACTCCCACCTTTTATTTTCAGTAGTTTATAATCACTCTATAGAACGACTTCTATCACGACTCCGACTCCATCGCTACTGAAAAACAGCTGAAAAATCATAAATGTCGGGGGAAACTTTCTCATCAATGAAATAAGTAAAGCAAAATGTTCGAGTTATGGCCAAGTTTGAGAGCGAGATAGTTTCTTCTGTCTAGGGACAAGTTTGTCACACAACATTTTAGTAACAACCATTAAAGCTGAAAATGAAATCATTACCATCACGTGATCTTTCCAAACATCATAATTTCCCGACATGAGGTCATTTTCAATGCCCCAGTCCACCGCGTTTCTGTGGACCAATATTTTCATGCAACTTTTAGACACTGATTGTAACGTCATTTCCCACCGGAGACTAAATACCTCACGGTTACCTGGGCGAAGTTCTCCAAGTTTTTTGAAAAAGAAAACTGAAATTTCGTCGATGACGTTGCAGAACTCTATGCAGTTCAGATGATTCCTGTTTTCACCAACCTGGCGAATAAGATATCCTTTTTGATCAACTTTTATGTCAGGAACGACAATACATAACTCTACCCTTCGCAAAAGATTTTGAAACAATCTGCACTGCTCTTTATGGTAAGTTTCGTTCCATAGTTTATCACGCCTTCGTTCCCCTCGTCGTACTGGCTCGTCCTTGTGGCTCATTGGGGTGTCTCCTTTTCTTCTCAAGATTCCTTCCTCTCTATACTTGTCAACTGCTCGTGGGCTTCGTTGATCTAGACCTGGTTTTGATATATTTTCGCGAATACAAATTATTCTTCGAACATATGTAATTGCATTGCCTTTCAGTGTCTTGATTCTCGTTAAATCGATGCCTTCTAACAGTTTGTCGACTTTTGACGTGAGGCAGTCCTCGAACTCATTTCCTTGAAGTCCGCGTTTCCAAAACTGAAACTTATATCTCAGTTGTGGCTTCGGTGGCTTCGGTGGCTTCGGTGGCTTCGGTGGCTTCGGTGGCTTCGGTGGACACATAATGTAATACAAAAATATTGTCTCAAAAAATATCTGGTGAATAAAAGAGGTACGTTATTTCATTTTCTGACTTTGAAAAGTAACGCGTATTCCCCTGGGATTATAGGCTACAAGTATGAGATTGAGTAAGAGTACGATTTTTCATGCCATGTTCGTTAGTTTCATTTGCCTTACAGATGTAAGTTAGCCTAAACAGGTTCTTACATAAATGGTAATTAGCACAAATATAGGCTATTTAGCTTCTTAAATAGGTTTTCTGAAGAAAAAGTACTTGTAGCTAAGAGTATTTAGTGATATTCAGCTCATTCCTTAGGAAAAACCTGTATACCATTACAATTGCAGTTGGAGAACTAACTAAAGGCACCTCGTCACCAAAGAGGATCCTGAATGTTGACGTATCTTGTTTGCCCAAGTGTTTAGAATTTTTCTATAAACTGTATTTTAGAAAATAAGAAACTTTTTTTAAATTTTAGACTTAACAGATTCTTGAGGCCTAACTGGCCAATTTTAGCCTAATAGGTTCTTTAAAACCATGTTATTAGTCGCAGGTTTTTACTGTAGTCCTTCATTTTCCTCGTGGATGGTCGGGCGAGCGAAAAACCCAAGCGAGTGTGAAAAATGTCCCCCTGCTCACAAAGCATAGTTCAACCTTTTTGGAAGCCATTGAAGCGTTTTAGTTCTGTCGAACGCTGTCATGCGCACAGCAGCGTGACGAGCAGAGCAAAAATTTTGTTAAGAAATTCCTGCTATTACTTAGTGATTGAGTGGTCTCTGGAGATGTTTCAGAGGCTCTCCTCGAGGCGACCGCTGTTAGAGAAATTTCCATGAAAATTCAAGAGAGTGCGCGAAAATAGCAGACGGAAAGATCCCAAGCAAGTAGTTTGGAGGACGTTTAGTTTTTCCGTTTTAACCTACCGAGCCGAGACAACTTGTGATCGACAAGATGATACAATTAAAACGATTCTTAGTTCGCTAAACCGATTTTCAAATGATCTGAATGGTTCTGAGTAAAAAACTGTTCTTGAAAGACAGGATGGGTTTAATTTAACACCAAGGAAGATTTAATTTGTGTTATACCATTGATAGCAGTTACGATGATCGAACTTTTTTTTTTTAATTATTACTTTATTACAAGTAAAACACAAAAAAGAAAAAGAAAATTACACGGAATAAATTGAAAAAAAGAAAAAAAAAATAGATAAACAAATAAATGAATAAAAAGTAGCGAATTTACACATTTACAGGGCAGTACTTACAAATATAAACTAGTGTACAACAGTGCTAATTCCATATAACTTTTAGTGTAGTTTATAATTAATTTTTCATGTCTTTGGTTTCTTTGTGGTGAAAAGTATTTTTTAATAACTATTCTTGATAAAACTACTACATTTTTGGACTTAGGAGACAAGATTCAGCGAGGAAAAGAAAGGTTTCCATTTTTTTATATTGCTTGGTGTCTTATTTTCTAATTGATATAAGTGTCTCAAATGAAGCAAGAAATTGTTCTGATTTGGATAACATTCCTTCCATCTGCATATCCAGATAAAATTCTTAGCTATAAGGCAGCAGAAATTTATATGGAGCTTAAAAGAAGAGCCGTCTGGCGTAAGGCCCAAGGCGGTGGTTATGTCTAAGTAATTGCCTGGTTGGAGGATCTGGCACGACTGGAGCCATATCGAGAAATTATCCCAAAAAGTTTTGGTTTTTTGGCATTTCCAGAATAGATGCATCAAATCCTCTTTCTCGCCATGGCAAAAAGTACATTTTTCGTCCTCTTTAACCCCTATTTTTTGCAGATAGCTGTTGGTTGGCAAAAGCCTATGTAAAAATCTGAAATTAAAATCAATTAGTTTTGAGCTCGTTGTACAAGCGTTTGCCACTTGAAAAACGTTTCTCCAGTTGACAGTTTTATCGGTCGAAGAGCAGATCTCTTTATGCCATTTGTCTGTACAAGATATTGGTTTTTCACTTTTATTTGCTATTAATTGTTTGTAAACAATTCTAGATGGTTTTCGGCTTTTGAGAAATGTATTAAAAGAACTTTCATACCGCTGGTGTGTTCCTGGGATTTGCCGTTGCAAAGATTTCACGGCTGAGACTATTCCGAAAAACATTAACGGTTTTACTCGAATATTATATCTGTTCTGAAAATGCTCGAGGGAAAGGAAGGTGAGGGAATTATCATCCATAAGATGTTTGATTTGTGTTACACCCATTGTAAGCCAATCATTGCAGAAAACTGGTGCGTTATTTATTCTTATTAAAGAATTTTGTAATAGAGGTAGTGATAGAAAATGATCTTTTGATACTATTCTCTTCTCAAAGAAAGAGTCGGACCAAATTTCCACAATTTCTTTGACAAAAGTGTCCTCTATCCTTAGCTTATCAATATCCTTCCTGTTAAGATTTCCTAATTCAAAAAAGGTACTTCCGCCGTATTTTCTCAGCTCCAGGTTAAAGAAGTTTTTCCATTTTCCATGGTTTCCTGAATCTAGATATTTTTTAATCCAGGTAGCCTTGAGTGATTTATTAAAAGAGCTAATGTCGATCATGTTCAGTCCTCCTTCTGGGTAGTCATTGATCATGACCGAGCGTTTAATTTTATCCTTTTTATCATTCCATAAAAAATTGAAAAAAAGCTTGTTGATTTCTTTTATTACTTGGTGATTTGTTTGTAAAGGTGTAAGTATATAGACCAGTTGGGATGCTACAAGGCTTTTTAGTACTGTTATTTTCTCTAATAAGCTGAGTCTTCTAAATTTCCAGCATCCCAAGATAGTTTTGATTTTCGCTAACTTCTCGTTATAATTGAGAGAGATTGTTATCTGGTGATTTGTAGAGAGCCACACGCCTAGTGCTTTGACCTTTTCCTTTTGCCATTTAAATTTTTTTTCCTGGCAGAGTTTTAGGTCGCAATTTCTTTTAGAACCTATGCACAAGGCCTCTGTTTTCTCATTGTTTAGCCTTAGGCCAGATATGTTGCCAAATGCTTCTATCAGTAGCAGTGACGCTCTTACTGATTCTTCAGTTCCATCTAAAATAAGTGTTGTGTCATCAGCATATTGACTTACTTTAACTTCAATGTTTTGGATCTTGATGCCCTTTATTTCTCTTTTGTTGCGAATAGCTTCAGCAAGTATTTCTACGGATAGTATGAAGAGATAAGGCGATAAGGGGCAGCCTTGTCTAACACCTCGACTTAAATCAAAGAAATTGCTCGCCCATCCGTTGTTTAGTATGCAACTTTCAATGTTGCAGTAAAATAATCCAAACCAGTTTAACAATGAGGGGCCAAAGCCAAAATGCTGTAAAGTTTGATTTATGAAAGACCACTCCAGAGTGTCAAAAGCTTTTTCGAAATCGAGGAAAAGAAGTAGACCGGGTAGTCCTTTGCTTTCTGTATACTTAATGACGCTATCTAACATGCGTATATTGTCACTTATGCACCTATTTTTAATGAACCCTGACTGATCTTCTGATATAAGTTCCGGCAAGACTGTCTTAATTCGATTTGCTATGGCCTTTGATGCAATCTTATAATCGCAGTTTAATAGTGTCAAAGGGCGCCAATTTTTAATTAAGTTGGGATCTGCGTCCTTCTTTGGTATAAGCTTGACAATTCCTCGCCTTTGTGACACCGCGAGTTTTCCTGTTTGATAAGAGAAGTTTAGGGCCTCTGTTAGTGTTTCACCTATGTCTTTCCAAAAGACTTTATAAAATTCACATGGCAGGCCATCCGTACCAGGTGTTTTTTCTGTGGCCATACCGTTTACCGCTTCCAAACACTCTTTAACACTTAAAAGACCTTCGCAGTGCTGTTTACTTTCTTCACTCAATACTTCTCGTGTAGCTGGAAAGAAATCTTGCGGGTAATCGTTAACTTGTACTTTTGAGCCGTACAGATTTTTATAAAAAGCCTCACACTCATGTAAAATTTCTTTGTCCGATTGAATTAAGACTTTGTCATTGCCTTTCAACTGGGTGATCGTTCCTTGTTTGCAGTGTCTCTTCTCTAAGTTTAGAAAGTATTTAGTGTTTTTTTCGCCCTCATTGTACCATCGCGATTTAGATCTTAAAATAGCCCCTTTTGTCTGGTATTCAATTATGGTTTAAAGTTCCCGTTTTTCCTTTTCCAACTCTGACCATACATTTGGGCAGTCTTTTACATCGATGTTAGCTGTCTGCTCCTCTAGGATTTTGATGTTTTTTTCTATATCATCTTGTTTTTGAAAAAGCTTTCTCTTATTTATTCTACCGCACTCAATTGATGTCTCTCTAATTTTCATTTTGATCATTTCCCACAGTAAATTTGGAGTGACAGTGTTATCTTGTGCATATTCATCTTTAGTTTGGGTTATAATTATTTGTATTTTCTTTATATATTCTTCGTCCTTTAGGAATGAGGTATTTAGTTTCCAGAAACCTCGTCCTCTCATGTTGTTATGCGTCGATATTTGCAATGTGATCAGTGAGTGATCTGTCTTATAACCAGGGACGATGTCTGTATTGATTGAGTTGCAAGATGTGCATTGACTTAAAAGAAAAAAATCAAGTCTGCAATGTATTTCAGGGTTCTTTTGTCTCCATGTAAATCTTCTTTGATCAGGATTTTGTATTCTCCAGACATCAATTAGGTCTAAGTCTTCGCAGTAGCTATTTATGACTTCCAACGATTTTTTGTGGGTTTTTGCAAGGCCGCCCTTTTTATCTTTCTCAACATCCAGTACTAAATTAAAATCCCCGCCAATTATGACCTCATCGCACTTAAAATCTGCTAAACGTTCAAAGATTGAGGTAAAAAAAATTGGATCGTCATTGTTTGGAGCGTATAAATTTACGAAGGTTAATTGTTTCCCGTTTGTAATCAAGTCACAGATTATAAAGCGTCCCCCAGGGTCGCAGTATGCTCTCGAGATTTGAAAGGTGAAAGTATTGTTAAACAATATGATAACGCCTGCCTTTTTGCTGGAGCAGCAGCTGAAAAGGGCCTGATAACCCCACTCAGCTCGCCAATCATGCATATTATTTTCAGTACAATGGGCTTCTTGAATAAAATACATTGCCATTTGTTTTTTCCGCAGCCAATTAAATAATTCCCGTCGCTTGATTCTGTCTCCCAAACCCCTAGCATTAATTGAACCAATTGTAATGTCGAATTCTTTTGTTGCTGTGGTGAGAAAAGAATCTGACATCTTTCACCCAAAGCATAATAGCATGAGAAATTATGCCCATTTTTGCACAAGAGATAAAGAGTATCGGTTTAGCACTAAAAGGTATAAAATAAAGATATTTCAGAGCACGGAAAGTAAAGCAAAATACAAAAATAAACGAAAAAAACATAAAGACGAAGTTAAAATATTCCCTTCTTGCTGGGTGATCACTTTGCATCTCTAACGGGTAACTAGCCGCAAAAAAAAAAGTAATAATGACAAGTTTGTCCCCGTAATACGCTTACGAAATCAATCTAGAGAGTCTCAGAATTAATGACCAGTTTTCTTCCTACAGGCCATAATCGACCTCTAATAAATAACTTATCTGGTTCCGATAGACTGAAGGATGCAGGGATGTTGTTTCTTCTGGCCTCTTTGAAGGTCTTCATCTGCTCTTTACGTCGTCTGACAATTTCTGCAGGATAGTCGCGGAACATTTGGAAGTCGGTTTCTCTTAATCGGTGCCCGAGGGAAAATATTTTTTGGACATCCTTGTATCTCAGAAAACGGGCCAGGATTGGCCGAGGCTTTCCATTCTTGCTTTTTCCGCTCCTATGGACTCTTTGAATTTCAGCGCTTCTTGCATCGTGGAAACCCAATTCCCGTTCTAAGAAATCTCTTAGGGTTTCTTCCACATCTTCGGGTCCATCGGAGGAGCCTTCTCCTATGTTCATAAATCTGATATTCTCTCTTCTCGAATAAGCTTCTAGGTAGAGATTTTTTGCCGTGAGGTCGTTTAACAACTCTTTACTCGTCTCCGTCTTTTGTGTTAAATCAGCGATTGCGGCTTGGTGATTTTTTAGCTCGGTCGATATTTCAGTTAACTGTGAGCTTGTGAAATTTCCATTTTCTTTAAGATCATTAATGTCTTTCTCCGTAATTTGTCTGAAATTTTCCAATACTGCTGTACGCTCTTCTAGACAGTTGAGCTTTGTCTCAATGTTTTTAACGGATGATTCTATGACGTCGAGCTTTTTCAAACGCTCTAGGATTTCTTCCAGCTTTTCAGAGAAGTTTGCTGTCATCTCTAGCGCGGTTAAGATTGTGTCTTCTTCAGCTATTTCTTCGTCGGTTGAGACGGTTTGTCGAGATTTTTTGTTGTTGGGTGAGGAGGCTGAGTCGTCAGAACTGGCCGATATCCTGTTTCTCCTTTTTCCTAATAGTTCGGTAATAAATTCGGCCATTTGTCGTTACGGGGACCTCGGATATTTCAAGAAATTGCGGACAGCCACAATAAGCGTCTTCACGCCGCCATTACTCAGTTACGATGATCGAACTTACTAGAAGCTGAGTTCAGGGTGAGTTTTATGTACTGGACGGTTTGCATGTCATATGTTAGGTAACGTAAAGGTTTTTTGCGTCTGCGTAACTGACTGAACTTTGCTTTACTGAAGCTTCAACGGGCCATGCAAGGGTTTAGTTATGATGGTCCGCGATAATGGTACCAGGCACTGTCTTACTAAGCTTACCACTTCTGAGTGCATAAAAACGATGTTTTAAACTTATTATAGATTAGAAACATAGATTTATGAGCGCTTAATTAATCATGATTTAAAACTATTAATTCAGACTTAAAATTCAAGTATAGCATACCATGAATTGTGAGGATGAAGGCGTGAACAGTTGAGACTTTGGAAACACCCTTTACTATACGGCTGGCTCCTCGAGCGGTGAATATGAAGCGAATTTAACTTGTGTTCTGATTGGCTACCCGAACCGGCGGGATGGGCCTCTCTTTCTCGTTCGGGAATTCCCGCTTTGTTCCCGCAAGAAAAATATCTTGAAGCTATGTAAAAGCTGCGGTTAAAGTAGAGGGTCCCCAATAGGGTACTTCAATCCCGTCATACAGCGCCAAATTTTCCCTAAATCCCGTAATCCCAATGGCTATTTTAGGGCATCCCGCATCCCGTGCAGACTTCAATCCCGAATCTCGCTCAATTTTGATCTAAAATCCCGAATCCGGGCCTTGAAATAAGGCAAATCCCGCATCCCGAAAAACCTACTGGGGACCCTCAAACTAGCCAATTTACCCGGGATAAAAGGCTCTTGCCTAGGGGGAAGCAACTTTTTTTCCCAAAGTGAAATTACCGACGGGTACGGGGGCGGGATTTTGCAGTGGGTACGTGCGCCAAAAAGTCCGGACCAGAATAATTGCTCTTGTGACAGTTCCAAAGGAACGTTCTATGAGTTGACTATTCTCGAAAAATCGAAGGGTAGCCAGTTAGACTAAGTCTTTGAGGGCAAAAGTTTCACATTCTGATTGCGACCTTTTACCCACAAAGATCCCTTCGGTAAATGAAACCGTCTAAACCTTGTCCCTAGAGCAACTTTTGGTTTTCAATTTGGCGGCCTTAAGGGAGCAAAGCTGTTGACATCTTTTCTTTCTCGCGCTCTCCTGTCCATGCATTTTGGAAACGAGAATATTAAGACCTTGGACCGCTTTCAACTTTCCACCTTGCATATTTTTAAGAACATTAAGAGGACGAAGAGAGACGACTGGGAACGAGGGAGGCACCCCTCCCATCTTCTAAGGAAAAAGCCTTAGGTTGTCACTCCGATAACACCTCAGTTCTTGATTTGATCAAACAATCCCCAACTATGCGTCGAAGTTATTCTTTTCGATCGAATTCCATGCTGATATAAACTAAGGTCCGATTTGCTTAACCCAGAGGACAGAAAAGGTTTGATAATGGATTGTGATAGATTTAAGTTACCCTCTTTTGGCTGGATAGTTCGTGGTTTTAAATTGTGGTACAAGTTTAGAGTAATAGCCTGTGTACAGCCGCCCCTGTCCTCAAAAAAATCGGAAAGGAGCTATAGAGTAATGGCTATGTTTTTAAAAGTCGACAAATACAAATAAATTTAACGTGAAAGCGAGGCTGAAAGTTGCACCCAAATAAATTCTTAGAGGCTCGCTCCACAAGAAAACCAACATGGTCCTATATATCCTTGGACTTCTCCAAGATACTTTTAAAAAGAGCACATGATAAATATCGTCCTTTTCTGAGACACGTACTGTCACACCATCTTTGTTCAACGCGAAATAGAAAGTTCAAAAGTTTTTGTCTATTTATCCTGCCAAGCGTTTGCACGTTAAAACGTTAATCTTTCAGACAACTTTCGGACAACTTATTTCGTTAATTTTTTTGAAGAAAAAATTCCAGGACAAAGCCGATAAATAGTATTTTTATTCGGCCTCGATTTCACGTTAAAGGGAAAACGAAGCGGTGTTTTAAATCGATAAAGGGAAGACAATAGTCATGTTTCAAGCCATTTTTCACGTTGTAACATATTTTTCGATACTACATTTGGCACCAAGAAGGTAAAAATCCACACAACATTACTGTCTTCTCAAGTAACTCATATGAAAAAGAGAGCGACTGACTCTACTTTTGTTGCTTTGCGTGACGCAGTGTCTTTGTAGAGGCAATCATCTTTACAATCCAAATGGCTTGATAAACTTTTTTTCTCTTAAAAAGGCGGCTTACTAACGGCTTCAATATTAACACCGCAAAATGGACCCAATTTTGGTGAATTCATTTTGTCATGAAAACGAGCACAAATATGTCAGTTTTACAAAGCTCCTCAGGAACGCAACCAAAATTTATTCTTAAGTAACATGATGTTAGTCTGCATCCTGATACAAAAAGGTAATATCGTATAAATAGAAATAACTTATAAGCATATCAAAACTCATAAATAGAAGTTAATCTGAACTTAATATACCTATAATGGTGATTAGAAAATGTATTTCCTTGTTCTGCAAAAGTTACAAATATAAACCTTTCAATACATTTGTAAAATCGTTAACAGTAGTCAGGAGCAGTTTTCACCAAACAGTCAACTATAAAGGCTGGGTCTGACAAGCAAAAATCAAGGTTTGTCAACAATAGCATTTTTGTATGATTTTTGTAAAATATCTTAAATTTATTAGAAGAATACAAAAGAACCACTGGTACAACCGAGTTTCACATAATAGCGGTTGCTTACAGACCCAACAAAATTACGTTTCTATCTCAATGTTTAAGTTTAGGAGCTGAGGAGGTTTTGTGTTTCAAACTCTTTAATATGGACAGCAAAAAGCTAAACCTGACATCATTGGCCTGAGAGACACTTCACTCCATGTGGCTTGTACTTGGTGCAAGACCCACCCCTAGTAGTAACCCTGTGCATTTACTCTGCAAAGAATACCCAAGGGAAAGGGAGGTGCGTAGCAAAATGGTCAGCAATCCAGACACACAATCAAGGGGTCTCAGGTCAGAGTCTCTACTCTGATAGCTATTGGAATTTGTTTCTTGGTTGTCGCGCATTCAAATGGCCAACTTGTTGCCCCCAACCAGTTGGGATTTAATCCTGTTGTGTTCTGTTTTGATTATTGGTATTTGTTTTTTACTATTTGAATGGAGCGCTTGCAAACTAGCTCGAAAAACTAGTGCACTTTCACTTTGGTCAACTTTTTTTAAACGCTGGGCATGGTTTTAGGGATATACACATGAGCATCTACAGTGTACACATCTATTTCTGTGTTAAGTAAATCCATGGATATTATTATCCATGGTAAATCTCTTTGAAAATGCTTACCCACTATTTACAAATTCGTTTTGTTTTTTAAGTGTAACATTAAATTTAAATGATTATTATCCTATTTAATTGAATTCTATCAAGAGTTAAAACCTAATAATATTATATACTAACTGCCTTTAAAATATTTGCCATAAAGCTTTTGGAAAAGTCTTGTTCTCGACAAACCAACAAGGATTAAAATGAAGATATAAACAAGCATCAAAGATGCTATTGGATATCTGAATATAAGCCAGTTACGACCTTGCACCCTGGAAAGAAACATAGCACTATTTTTAGCACTTTTAACCCTATATTATCATACATTTTTTGAGTGTTAGTGAAGTAGTACATGGAGTAGTACAAAGACTATGTTCAGGCCGGCTTTGGCTGTGAAAATCTAGTCATGTTAAAAGCGTAGTGTCATGTGTAATGTTAATATACTTAACTTCTTTGCACTACGTGATGACAAATACCGTTCAATTCTGACCTCTCCCTATACTTGATCCAGAAAATTTTCTCACACACATCATTGACTACTCATTGGTAAACTTGGAAGGACTTTCAAAGAAAAAGCTTGATTGCTTTAACCAAGAATTCAACTGATTTTCTTAAAAAGGTAAACTGTGAAGAAATTAAGCTTTAGCAACATGTCCAAGAATTGGCTAGTATACGTGGCCATAGTAATGGGGTAGACTAGATACAGTTGGGTTTCAACATTTCTGGCTAACAAATACAATATATGTAGTTCATAGTTAACCCTTTAAGCCCCAAGAGTCACCAACATCTACTTTCTCCCAACAATGTCAATTTGTCATTAAGAGAAAAGGTTAGGAGAGTTATCAAAATGATCTCTCTTTTTGTCAAAATTCTCTTGACTAATTCTTACAAGGAAATCTATTGAGGTCAGTCTGGAGAATTTGTATGTGGACATTGGGGCTTACTGAACATACCTAGCTGGAGTTTTCTTCTCAGCATATACCAACACATATTTGACTCTGACCACTTGGTTATTTGTGACCACATAATATCTCTCAGGAACATCACCTCCCTCACTGTTTCTTGCTCGGGCCCAAGAACGGTTTTGTCTCTCATTACTATCTTTTGATTTGACTGTGCATTTTACATCTGGGTGGTCCAAGATCTCACAGACTGCAACACAGCTGATTTTATCTCCAATCACACTGTTGTTCCACCCTTGTCCATAGTTACTATACATCATGCATACAGCAAGGTCACTTGAAAGGTAAGTTCCTTCGCCAAAGAACGATGTCTATAGGAAGAGAAAAATTAAGGTATTGTCACTGGTTGTTTACCATTTACATGCTCGGGCAAACTAGTCAGTTCATTGTTTAAGTAAATGATAAGCAAAATCCAGGACTGGTTAATTTTAACCCGGAATCGCCTTTATCATTAATTTTGCACTATAAATCAGTTCCATTTACTATAAAATGAAGCCTGAAAGCCTGAAACTGGTATCATAGATGGCTTTGAAGAAATGGAACACAAATTTCTGTTTGGAACATTCCAACCAAGAAAACAGAACTACCTGTTCACATGTTCTGTTTTTCCAGAAGTTTCCATTGAAACAACCCAAAAACTCTTGTTTCATTTACATGTTCTTTCCAACTGGATTTTCTAGAACCTTTTTGTAAAATGGTAAACAACCACTGTCTAAGGTTATTAAAAAAAGATAATAATTAATTGGCAGCTGCTTAAGTGAGCCAGTACAGGTCTTCTCTTGCACTGCCCATGCAGTGACCTCTGGGACGGCACTTGCCAGATGACTGGGAAATACAGTGTTCTGCCAAAATTTTAGCTCAGCAGGTAAGGGACCAATCATGGCTGGTAAGGCAAAAAATATGCACCAGGCCTCAGCTGCTCAAAAGGTGGATAACGCTATCCAGTGGATAAATCTCTATCCACTGGATAGTGCAATAATAGTGGTTTCTCTAATACTTATCCACTGGATAGAGATTTATCTGGTGGATAGTGCTATCCAGCTTTTGAACAACTAAGGCCAGAGGTGTACTTTCCTGGGGGGAGGGGGGTAGTGGACCCACCCTTACTGGGAATTTAGGAGCTAAGTTCTCTGAAATGTCATTCCCTCATTTTAAGACCTATTTTACACAAATTGGCTGTTATCATTTTTAGACTGACAATTTAAAACGTTTGGTTCCAATAACTTTACATAAAAAGAAAAGCTGCCGGTGTATACTTTAGTACTTTTCCATATATTCATTCATTTTCTTGTGGGAATCGGATCGGATCACAACTTGTGTACCTTTAAAAACAAGTTATTTACTTTTAGTAAACCTTCAGGTCATTGCAGGTGGTAAGAAGTGTTGCTTCAGGCCGTAAATTTTACCCGTTACCACCTGATGAGGAGAACACTGTGGGAAGGGTTAATTCTCTTTATTTTGCCATAGGAATAACTACATTCTGCAACAAAGTTTTTAACAAAATTTTCTAACAAACAGTTCTAAAGTAGTTGGTGTGGAGTGAAAATTTATGGTTGACATCAGATGGTGGTTAATTCTTCCAAGGATTTGTATGCTGTATTGTTGCAAGAGTATCATTTCTCCAGATTTAAGCTAAAAAAATAAACAAAAACCCCGTGAAGACTTACCTTGTTCAAATGTGCATGCAATCCATTGTGTAAAATGGAATGAAAATTGTCCACTCTACTGCCGTGGTAAGCATACCAAACATCACATGACTGTGATAATTCATCAAACTTTGCGCTGTGAGTATTTGTCTCACTGTACTCAACTTCAAATATGTAATCAGGTTCTGTGGAACTGTAACTTGCCTGACCTGTCTTCTGTTCTATCTCGGAGAACTTAAGCATAAATATTACAAGAAAAAACATCTTAAAGGTAAGTGGGATGTATGCTGGACAGAGTTTTGTGTGACCTGTTTGTAGAAAGGTGCGTTTCAGGACAGTTCATTGCCAACAGTTAACACCCACATAAAGAACCTACTTTTTTTCAAAGTCTGGTAAAATAGGTTCTTGCTTTTTGGGGTACTTATTGGCAATTTAGGCTAAGTGGGTTACTAATTTCTATCCCAGACAAATAAATAAACTTGGGTTTGGTCCTTTAAAAATATACCTCTTTTATCCAAGGTCTATGAACACAATAATTATTGCAGTCTGTACTTTATATTCATGAACTTGTCTTTGTCAATCGAATTAATTAACTTTTATTTGCAACTACAGTTTGGTACAGTATGTTCTTCATGCCATACTTGAATTCAAAGTTACTCTCCTTGGTTAAATTAGGTATCATAATTTAACTGCAACCCACATAATTATAAGAACCTGCTTTATCTTACTTGGCTAAATAGGGTCTTGTATTTTGGGGTATTAAAGTGGCAAGTTTCTGCCAAGAGGTTCTTAATCCACAGGTTCTTGTATGCAAGTGTTTACTGTATCTTAGCTTGAGGTACGTAGTGGTTAGAGACTTCCCTTCCCCTTAGGGCCAGGTTGTTCAATGCAGGGTTAAGATAACCCAGAGTTAGGGCAAAATTTCAATTCAGATATGAAAGCTTAAAAAGCAAATTCAGTTTTATTCTTTTTGTTCACAATTGGATGATTTGATGCTCTAAAAAAATCAAGAAAATTATCCGGAAAAATGCTTTTTAACAAAAGAAAAAGAAACCTGGGTTAAAATTTAACCCTGAGTTACTAATTGGCCGGCCTTCAAACAACTGGGCCCAGAGTTATAATTTTAATGGTCCTTTCATGAATGATAGGTGGAAGAGGCAAATGGATATTTCAGGTAGATTAGGCTTCAAAGAACGTGTAATTTTATATTGGTCATAGCCTTTGAGCATGCAGGAACCCTAGGTCTAGAGTGAGAGTGAAAAATGTAGAGTGAGACTATGAGCAAAGACCAATTCTGTGAGATGCATGGTTTTTGGGCCAAAATATCATGCCATCCCTTTGCACCTTGCAAAGACCAATATTGAGAGAAAACCAAATACTGTTTTCCTGTCTGCATACAGCTTTACAGTGAAATGCAAGTACAAATACCTTAGATTTGTCCACTGTTTTCAGAGTAAATGTTCTGTCCAGTGACCAATCCAATAGTTCCCAAGATTCCTTAGAAATAATAGTTTGATTACCTCTCACCAACTTGTCAAACGAAGGAACTGTGCTACAAATCTGAATCTTGAAAAATAGGAAAAAAAAAAACATAGTGATCCTTGGACAGTTTGTTTGTTTCTCCCATAATGGTCTCTTAAATTACCGGTATTCATTTTTTGCCCTTTCATTCTTGGAGATAGGGAGGGGGACTTACATAATCAAAAATTAAAAGTTTTAAAGACAATCATGTCAGAGATTTCAACTTAATCCTTTGCAAAACCTGGCTACCTTCATTGAATGTTTCCCCATCACACCAGTGGTTGTGGTAGAAAAAAAAAGATTCAATTCAATTCACGTGGTAGGTAGTTTACAGACAAGGGTAGTTTGCCCACATCTGCCTCCCAGAAAGGGTGGTAATTGGCAACTGGTAAGGGTGTTCCACTGAGACCTTCAAACCCTGACCCTTTTAAACCATTCATTTTTCTACCCTGTTTAAGACAAGAGACCAATTATTATTTATAACTCTTATTCATTTCATTTCAATACACAGAATTGAATTAGATTTGGTACCATACACATAGACTGTGCCCTGCCAACATTCACCCCCTTCCTGGTCCAGGAGGACACCCTGTTCAAGATGCCACAGTCTTGGACAGTTTAAAATGGAGCAGTAAACCCCCATTCCTTGAAATCAAGGATGAAGTCATGCTGAAGCCAAAATGTGCCATTTTCCTATCCTTAATTGAAAACCTTGAAACTCAGCGGCAAATTCAGAAGGCTGTGATGGTGTATAAATCTTTGAATTGCCTTGCACCTGATTACATGTCTTCAAAATATATACTACGCAGCAATTTATTTAATTCTTATAACCTTAGAGATTCTGAAAACAAGCTTGCTGTTCCCTTGCCATTAACCAATAACATTACTATAGAAATAGCTTCTGGTACAGCGGGGCTGTTCTGTGGAACAGTTTGCCCACTGATGTAAGACAAGCAAAATCTTTGACTGGCTTTCGGAAACTGTTAACTTCTAGCTCGAACACAGCATTCATGGAAAACAGGCTTTTTATTTAGTTATTTCAACATTCATCTTTGTAAACACTATTACTGTTAATTCTATAGTTTGTAAACATTTTTAGGACACTGTATATTGTATATGTAGCCTGATTGTTTTTACCATGCATAAATAAAAGTGATGATGATGATGATGAGGATGATGATGATGAATTGGGAGGGGGGGGGGGGGGGGGGAGGAGGGAAGAGGTATAAATTATCTATCCACAATATGGAAATGTTATTTGTCCCCTTCAGAAAAGAAGTTTTGCAGTACTCTTCATAAGAAAAACTGTATTCACCATACCTATATTGCAGAGATGCCAACCTCTGAAGATCTAAAATCTGGAGACTCTCTTTTTCTCACTACCCCCGCTCCCCACCCAGGAATTTCAACGGACCAACCCCCGCCCGCCTCCGACAAATTGACCCAGCCCCCAATGGGAATGACTTAGGGCATTATATGACATCATACATGAAGTACATACTATAAAAATTCGAAATCATCATTTTGATGCCAGAAATAATCTTTGACAGTGACTAAATATGTGCAAAAATGGGCTAAATCTCAAACTAAGGCACAGAAAAGCTCAAAAGATGATTTTATCCAGGAGATATGGTGACCCGCACAGGAGAGCAGGAGATCGGTGCCGTATCTGGGAGAGTTGGCAAGTATGATATTGATGATGTAACCCTCCCTTTATCCCTTCAGAATTTCATTCTTGGTATTTGCACCATTCAGAAATTGACATTTTGGACGAGAAACCCCTTCAGAAAAACTTCTCTTCTAGCATTCACCCCTTTGGAAAATCTCACAAGGAACCCCTTCAGAAAATCTCATATATAGGGGTGGGGATGGGGGGGAGGGGTATGGACATAAAATGGAATGGCCTTTAGCTAACTTGCATTTTTTGTTTTCACTCACCAGAGCCTGAAAATTCTTGTTCCCATCATCTTCTATATATGCAGAAGGAAATGGTCGCAATATACTGTCATGTCTGTAGCTTTCTAATGCTGAAATAAACAAACTCCAGCGAACGTCAGCAGAGGTAATGTCTGTTTCAAGCTTTCTCAGCACACGCTCCTTTGCTCCTTCAGAGTCTGCCATCTTACAGAGTGCAATTATTTCATACAGCTTTATTCCCCTTAGATGGCGTCTCTTGATATTCAATTAACAGGGAAGATTTTGGAATATAAAAAAGGTTGTCAAGTGAGAGCGCAAAAGCCACGTAGACGTCCGCCATCTTGAAATTTCTGACGTGAAATGCTTTGGGGGGGTTTGGACCCGAGCTTCCGCTTTTCCAAGAGGAGCCAATCAGAAACTAGCGCGCTAATCTTGAAAGAAACTCCGCGAAAGGTGTACGTGTTGTGAACGCGTGTTTGAAGAAAATGTCCGTCAAGCAGATTTATTACTCCGAAAAGTACTATGACGACGTCTTTGAGTACAGGTAAAAACCTTTGAAAAGTTCAAATATGTCTTTTAGCGTGGCTTGCCATCTTGCCCAAGCATGTGGCCATTTAAGTTCGCGTTTTGTAAAGTCAGCAGCGAACGAACTTAAGAAAAACGCTGTTATTTTTAATGAAAGCATTATTAAACGCTAGCAAGTTTCTCAATCTCTGTAAAATAGAACTCGAAGGCAAAATTTCCTCTTCGCAAGAAAGTAGGCAGTGAGGCTGAAAGTGCTCATTTTGATCTACGCCGTCTGGCATGGCGGAACGCCACACTATTGCAAGTCGTCTTATCTTTCGTTTTCTTTTTAAGGCATGTTTTGCTGCCAAGAGAAATAGCAAAGCTTGTACCTAAAAAGCATTTAATGTCGGAGGCCGAATGGCGAAGCCTTGGTGTTCAGCAGTCTCAAGGATGGGAAAATTACATGAAACATGAGCCAGGTATGTGCCACCTTGTGCTCAATTCTTTGTTCATACTCTTATGCATTCATCTCACTCAAAACGCCAGTTTCAGCGATGATACGAGTAAGCAAATGATTTTAGCCAAACGTAAAATGAAATAATAATCCCCTTAACACTACATCCCGGAGCTTCTTCACTCTAAAAAATCTCGTAACTTTCAGGGCGTAAACTTTGTGGGTTGGTACTGCCTTGGGTACTAAAATCTAAAATGACAATAGAGTCATAGTACTTTTTTTTTGGGGGGGGGGGGGGGGCATTTTATGGTATTCAGCTAAAAAAAATGAAATATGGGAACAATTTTAATTCTTAGTCACTGAATACTGTGAAGTATATGAATACTTTTAATTGATATAAAATTGTCCGTTTCAGTTAATTTGGTGTTTATTGGTACCTCTTAGTTTGATTGATATTTTTTCATAGCAGATTAAGGAGGTGCGTAGGGGAACTGTAGGGCCACAGTTTGTCTGGGAGTTTAGATTACTTTATTAAAAAGGTTGTAATAAAAATTCATATAAATTTAGAGGATTAAATTCTGGACATAAATACACCTAGAGATCTGCCATTTGTAAAAGTTTAAAGGACTGCTCCAGCTATTTCATTTAATGTTATGGGCCAGAGCAATCCTTCACTGAAGATCGATAACAGACAAGACTTTGGGTAAAATTTCTCTCAATCACGAGAATGGTAATCTATTTATTGCAATATCATTATTTCAGAGCCTCACATTTTGCTGTTCAGACGAGAAAGAACTGACATGGCAACCAATAGAAAATGAACTGGCTGACGATTGCAACTCAAACAGATTGGCATTCACTAGCTTGCACTGCCTTAATGCCACTTTGAATTTATCTATACAAAAGTATTGAATAATGATTATTTATATGTTAAGATCAAGACTGGATAACTTAATATACAAATTATATATTATGATTGCTTACATTGAAATCTCTAATATTGTAATGTTTATGTACATTAACTTGGCTAAAAGCATAGAATAATATACTGTGTTATATTTAATATCTATTTATCTATTTGAGAATGTCCATCAAGGCTTAAATTAAACAAGATGTATTTAACTCAGTGAGTAAAAAAATATGGTGTTACAGTAAGTGACTGAATGGTGCAAAATACAACCTTTACAGTTTATGAACCTCTTGAGTCCCTGTGTTGTAGTTTGCCGCTGATTCCCAAAAACCATTTCCAGGAGTGAGATAGGGTAATTTTTCCATAGAGGAAGTAAATTAAAATTAGCAAAACAAGAAAAAAAACTCATACACCTTACTATTTCATTCCCTGTCTGGCTATTCTAGGAGTCACCAAATTTTTCATGATCTTCCTGAATTTTGGCTAAAATGCTACCTAATCCTATGCAACTGTGAAACAACAAGCCATAATTACTATTTAACAGATTTGTTTGTCTTTGAATACAGACTTGAATACTTTTTTCAAATTTCCTGGATTTCATACCTTTTGATATAGCTAGGAATTCACCAGGATCGAATCAATGATTAATCAAAATCAGTCAGATCACTCCTCAAATTATTACCCTTTGATTACAATGATGTCACTAGCACTGGAACCCCTCCAATTGAAATTGTGCAATGCCATCCCTGCACACATTTTAGGCATCCTACCGACAAACAGTCACCACTTTTAGATTTGTTTTAGACTTTTAGATATTTCAAGCAACAGCAATTTGCTGTCTGTCCTCTTTAAATTGCGTGAAAAAAATAACTACTTTGTCCACACCCCTTAGAATTTGCCACTTAGGAGGGAGGGGAAAGCAGATGCACGTGTACTGCTGCAATTGATTTTTGGATAAAAAATAATTATACTTGAAAATATTTGCTTAAAAATAAAGTTTATTTCCCAAAGCAAAAGCTTTTATGGTTTTTGTTTAATCAAAGTGTACAAACTCATCTTCAGCTCTTTCCGTTTTTGTGGATCGATTGTGTACCCAATGAAGTCTACAAACTACAAAGTCCGTAGCCTGTTCACAGACCCTCCATTTTCTCTTCAAAGTCCGTTGAGCGCGCTTAATAAAAACTAAAAACCGCGGAGACTTATTTACTGCCAGTGCATTAGCATGGGAGTAGACGTTCGAAAAGAAAGAAAAGAAAAATAAAACAATGGGTCCAGGATCTGTGTACAGGTGTTACAGGCATAATCAAAATAGTACAATTCTACACTTAAACAGAAATTTTCTAATGCTTTATCACTCACATTGTCCTTACATTTGCGTATATGATTGAATCGTCGATCGGTGCCATTTAATACCGGCGCGGAAAGTGTGACGATTCTGTGAGATGTCTGAGATTATGCGTTGTGGAACTCGTTAGGGTGGTAACAGTAAAATAAGGGCAGGCGTTGCAGGCCGCAAAAAACCTGAAAGAAACTGGGGAGAATTTTCTTTTGACCAATCAGAAGTTGACCTTGTTTTCCTCTCGACCAATCAAAATAAAAGCCGCACATTTTGTAATTACTTTTCTTCTCCAACCGTTGCGACAGGGATTGCGATTTGCTACTTGCTTCTGTTCTGTGCAGCTTTATTTCATTCTTCAAAATCTGTCTGCAAAATGTCGGTTAAAGATATCTACTACTCCTCCAAAATTCCAGATGACGAGGGCAACGAAATCAGGTAATAAATGAACTTTGTATGTTTTGACCGAAATGCTGTAATAAAGCAACTGTCTACTGGTTTACACGTGGTTTATCATCGCCAACTTTTTTAGCTTGTATCGACAGAAGACCCGTAATAGTGTAAACGATTCAGTATTATGTATTATTTCTTCTTTAGTAGAAAACTTCGAGTTACCGGGCTTATCTATTTTGTCAGAACCGTAGACAAATGCTCTTAGCAGTTGCTCTGACGGAAAGTTCTTCCTAAATACAAGTTTTCGTCGTGTATTTCCTGATATTCTAAGTAACCTCCAATTTTTTTATGTACAAGGCACGTAATTTTGCCGAAGGACATCGCTAAAAAAGTTCCAAGAGATAGGCTTATGTCCGAGCAAGAATGGCGACGTTTAGGTGTTCAGATGTCTCAAGGCTGGGTCCATTTCCTGTTGCACGCCCCGGGTAAGTTAAATATCTATCACTTCGTTTTGCAGTCAGATCTTTCAGGCAGTATCTGGTACTAACAGATGTGGCAGTTTTCAGGGGTTACATGGAAAAAACTGTAGCAGGCCGAGATACTGGAGGTTTATGTTTTAAAAACACTTTTCCCATCACTCTGCAAACACTTTAAAAATTCTAGTAATATTTGCTAACGTTTTTTTTTTACATGAATCTTTGTTGTTTCTTGGTTTGTTTTTAGAACCACATATACTCATATTCAAGAGAAAGGCAGTCCAGTGAGAACTGAATTGATGTGACCTACATGAGAAAATGAACACAGTGGGAAAGATGTCTAAGCATTACTCTTGAGCTTGCAAAGGAGGAAGTCATTTTCCTGTGGAAGATTTTATCAATTTATAAGTGTTTGCCCCCATTTGTGCACAAGATATGACTTTATTTCTTTGATTTCTGCATCTTTGGTTGCATATATTAATGCATGTTATTCTATGTTACTTTCATTTATTGTTGTGTACCCTGCGAGCATTGGTTTCTCTAGACAGGACACAACACTTCATAACTCTGTGTAGCATCTGGTCTGAAGAAACCACTGCTAGCCTCTCAGGGCGATTGTCGTGTTAAGCAGTGCACATTGTACCTATCCGATTTAGCTTTAATTCCCAGCTGGTGGAAGTCTGTTAATTGCAGGCAGCAAATTTTAGTTAACGTTTTCCTGCATCTAGGATATGAGAAGCCTGAAGCTAGAAGCCTGGAGATAGGTTAATATTTGAGAGATGTGAAGTGCTAGTTTGTAGCCTGGTTAGTGTAGTGGAAACTGACAGATTTGATTACTCCACACATTTGTTTTAGATTTTCAAATTTGCTTTCATGTTAAGTTTCATGCAAGTTTTAAAATATTCAGTAACAAGTGGTAGTGTACAGTACTGTAGAGCTTAAGAAGGAGTCCTTGTATTTCATGCTCAGAAAGAGTTCACTGTTCTTTTAATTTTAGGCTTTAACTTTGCTAAACAAATGCCATGATTGTTTAAACCAATATATTCAATTTTTGGTTCAAAAGCTAAAGCATGTAAATAATAGTATTATTTTTTAAAGCTTCATTTTCCTTCAGGCTAAATAAAATAATATTAAAACTTCTGACGACGAAGAATGTAAAAAAATTTGTATATATTTGTTTTTATTTTTATGGCACAAAATATTAAATGTTCCGATGCAGAGACATTGTTTCCCTTTAAATTTTGTTGATATATTTCCAGAGAATGTTACCTCGCTTTTTAAAAACTGTGAACGTCAATCATATTAACAGATCCCTTAGGAAACAGAACTTTAGTTAAATGGGTTCAAAACGTCATGGTTTGTGATCTGTGGTTGGTAGATTTCGATCCGTTTTGTTTATGTGTTTCATGGTTCATTGTTTGTGAACGTATTATGATTGATGGCTGCAAAAAATGCAATTATGAAGGCAGCTTTTGAACTTTAGAGTTTGCGTAATTGTGAAAAGTGCAGTTAGAGCATAACCAATCAAACTGGCTGCTTGGTGGCAGACAACTGCATGGCCTGCAAGAGAGCTCTCCTTTTTAGGAAAGTTGGGACAAGTCACATGGGAGTTGGAACATGAAAGGAGACAAAAGCTGGAGTAGCCTCCCACGCAGACTTTGGCTTCTTATAAAGCCCTCCCAGCGTGGGAGGATCCTCTCTCATGGAATGGGAACGGGTGGTTGGAAGCCCTAAGAATGTCTGTGTGGAAGGCTAGAGCATGAGGCCAGGGGGGAGAAAGAAAAGGAGAGAGTAAATTGGTCTTTGATAAAATTTCATTGTCCACCCCAGAAACCACAAAGAATGAAAATTTTCCCTGGAAACAAGAAATGTGTCAGTTGCCTGTCAATACCTTGACCAGGCCACATGCACTAGTTATTTTATTTTTTATTCTTTTTTCCCCAGAGAGCCAAACACTGAAATTCTTAAAATAAAATTGCTTAAATTGCAATGAGAAGTTAAGCAAACAAGAACACTGATGTCCTGGAAATCATAAATAGCAACCGGAAGTGCACCAAATGCATTTTCTACAATTTTTGAGAGAGGACTGGGGCAAGTTTCAAAATAGAATGTATGTGAAAGAGGGAAGAAAGACATATAGTATTAAAAAATCTGTTTTTACAGAATTTACATCGAGATATCACATTTATGACACAATGTGATAAAGAAAGCGTTTAAATGAGAATGAAAGAGAGTAAGCACAAGTTAAACATCCACTATCGAGGTTCTCCGTAAGGAAGTTGAACTCAGCAACACACATACTGCTTACATTATGCACCTTCCCAACCCATTGAGTCTCACCTCGGCAATAAACAACCGCAAGCAAAAATTCTAATAGCATTTCTCTTCAGTGAACTTCATTTTAATAATATTAATGTGACTTTATATGCCATTTTTTATGGCAGCTATTTTATGTGCAGTGCAAAACAAGGGAATCACCTTAACTCTGGCTCTATTTGTACAGTCAGCACAGAAAGAGAGAAAATACCAACTTCTGGTTGCCAGTTTGGATGCATGGAACATCAATGCTCTCATAGCCTGTGTGGCAGGTGTTAAAAGGGGAAGGGGGAATTTGGGTGCATGCCCTAATTTCCTTCCCCTTCCCTTTCGAATGCCTGCCACACAGGCTAACGCTCTTGTTGCTTAACCCTAACATTCCTTGAAATCAGTGGAGATAAGCATGGTTTGTACAATCTTGGAAAGGTCCTGAATTTTAGTAGTTGTCTTGAAAAGTCCTTGAATAATGAAAGGTACTTTATTTCTTTATTAGGTCTTAAAAAGTCCTTGAAATTCACTACCTTGTCTAAAAATATTTTTGTACATAAGCAAAATCTTCTGATTCTCTATTTCAAATGCTATTTCTCTTCCTCAGACGCAACTGCAAGTCATACTCAATCATTTGCAAAGTCTAGCACATTTGCAAAAAGGAGTTTCTTATAATGTGATCAATCGTGGCTGAAGAAGTAAAAATTGTGTTTCGGCCAATAAGGTGTTCAAGAGGGGGTTAAAGAATGCAGATTTTTTGAATAAATCTTAGTCCATGAAATTTGTCTGAAGTTTTAAAAACCATGGATACATCACTTAAATGCTACATGCTGATTTGTCCAGTGTTAACTCTTTTGCAACTTTGGCATGATAAAAAATCACATTTATTGCTTTTCATTGTTTTGAAATAATGTTTATTTATCAAGCTGCAATGAGTTTTTCTTGAGGAGATCAAACGTGGTTGCCACACGTGAGGAAATGGTCAGGGAAAAAATTCTTTTAGGCCAGGGAAAAGTCAGGGAATTTCACTTCTAGTCAGGAAAAATTTATATCTTTGAAAGAAGTCAGGGGAAAATGAAATTTTAAGAGTTCATATTTATTCTTTTTCCTCTGCTTTTCTTGTTTCTAACATTTCAAGTTCTTTAATGAATACGTTTTATGGACACATCCCGTTGTATTAGTAGATTATCGTTCACGAAATTAAACAACAAGTTATGTTATGTTATGTACACTGCACATGACTTAGTGAAAACGTAAATACAGTCAAACCAGTCCTATACATGACGGCCCTGTATATAGCGGTCACCCAACAACTTGGAAAAATTTTCAATTATCTTATATTTCAAAGTTCCCCTGTAATATAGTGGTCACCCTGTATATAACAGTCACCTTGCCATTTTGCAAGGGTGACTGTTGTACACAGGTTTAACTGTAAATGGCTGGAGAGGATGACTGTGAGGGAAGGGTTGAGTCCATTCTCAGGACTAATTTGTGAAATTATTTGTTCAGTTGGTCAGGGAAATTTTACATTTGTCAGGAAAAAGTCATGGAATTTCAGGAACCTCTGGCTGTGGCAACCACATCAAACATGTTCATCCTTCTGTCATTAAACACATGTTGTCGAGAAATATAATTTTATTTCTTAAGCTTTTTCCCTAGTTTCAGGTGGTTTTTCTCTACTATATACCAATACTTCGGATCCTATCCTTCCATCTGGAAAATGGGTGTGAAAGAAGGTTGCTTGCTGAAAAAAAAAGAGAACCAGGTCAGCATTGTTCTTCTAGAGCCTGAACCAACGTTCTTTGAAAATCTATCACAGGTTTGTTTTCTGGGGAATCACCTTAAAAGAATGCATTGACAGGCACTGGTACACTAAGCAACGTTTTAACTTATATAAAGTTACACTCAACAAAATTCTACAGAAAAATCAATAATAGATGGCAACATAGCAAAATGTTTCTAGCCTTCAATTTTCTTAATGCTAGAAACAATCATCTCTCAGGAAATACTATCATAATTTTGATATTATTGCACTTAAGTTACCTGTTTGTACAGAAACTTCTCCAAAAACATTGCAACATCCTACAACGATTAATAAAGATAACATAAGTTAAAGGAGGTTAACACTTCGTCAAGGCTGCTGCTAAACCTGGGCTAATTAAATAATCATGATTATATTATTTTATTTGATGGAGTAACTGTTTGCTAATAGCGTAGGAGTAATATGCAACTTTTGGGGTAAAATTTTGTGGATTGATACTCAAGAACTTTAGATTCTAGGACAAGAAAGACTTCGAGTACGAGATTTAGCTTAAAGTTGTTGCATGTATTCTCAAATAATACACCCTAAACAGCTTCACTGTACATCCTTTTGTCCAAAAGAATTAGCACTGTTATCTTTATTGAAGGAGGTTAAGTTATCTCCCAGCCGCAAAATAGTAAAACCTATAAAGGTCGGTACACACTAGGCAACAAGTTGCAGCAACATGTCACGACGACACATCTCAGCGACAAATCGCTTCATGTGTACTGGAGAAATTTTGTTGCAGCAACATGTTGCAAAAAATCAAATCTGACAGAATTTGTGCGACTTGTCGCGGCGACAAAATTCTGTTGCAGAGACAAAGATTTTTACAAAATTTCCCCAGTACACACAAAGAAATTTGTCGCTGAGATGTGTCGCCGCAATATGTTGCTGCAACTAGTCGCTGAACCTGAACACACCAAGTGATCTGTCGCCGTGACTTGTTGCCCAGTGTGTACCGACCTTAACACTATAACTTGTGTCCCACTAACATGACATTCTCACTAAAACTTGTTGAATGATGACAACTATCACGTTTTCTCACCAAAATGATGCTGGTTCACACATGTGGACTACTTACTCGTCTTAGAATCTAAAGGTCTCCATTGCTTTATACCAGGTCTGTCACTAAAGGCTATGGGCTAAGGATTTCCACCAACTTTAAGCAGAACTCTTGTCTTACAGTCAAGGCAGGTCACGCATACCCCCAAGAGATTCTATTAACGAATTATTTGTAAAAAAAGGAATCCATTAGTTGTTCCCGCAACTGGTATCACACTCAAATCCTTGGCATTCCTGCACGTGTAATGTGCAACGAATATTTTACAAGAACTTGTCTGCAGTTGGTCAGATTGAAAATCTTTGAACGGATGAGATTTCTTAGAAGGCATTTACATCAAATTCAGGGAAACTGAGCTGGTAGAAAGTTCATGACTAAATTGTTTGTGAATTCACGGCTCATTATGCATGCAAGAACGCAGAAATGAATCAACAACTACCAACGGATTCAACTTTCGTATTAATAATAAATTCATTAATGGAATCTTGGGGGGTACACTTGACCTGGCTTGACTGTAATCAAGGATGAAAAAAGCAGGCTCTGCCTGCTGAATTGCGTCAAGCCTTTGAAGTCTCCAATGTGTCTTAAGATTTGGATTTTTTTAGTATGATTTTTGCTACAATATTGTATTTACACTGGCAAATAAAACAATAACATAAATAACTAACTGGTAACAGTGCATTGTACATGACAATGTGTGTAGGAAGATGATCTTGTTCTTCACTGTTCAGAGAGTTTCCAAACTGTTTGATTAGCCAAGAAGAGGGATTCAAGAAGAACTGATCAGCTTCATCGACGTAACCTTGCTCGTCACTTGGTGGACATTCTAATATTCTCATGCTGATATTTCTGTGAACAAAACTGATAAGCAGCTGCACTTAGGGTGCGCTCCTTTGGGATGATCCGGATCAGGATCAGTGATCTGAGATCACTCAGATCATGGTAGATCAAATGAACTGATGGATCCACTCAGGACTAGGATTCTTCGGTTCATTTGATCTACCATGATCCGAGTGATCTCAGATCACTGATCCTGATCCGGGTCATCCAAAAGGAACGCACCCTTAGATAACTTTACCAAGATAGCATGCAATGATATTAACATTTTGTGCACCCTAATCAGCCTCATCAATGTAATTGTTCCTAGCCAAAATTCTTAATGTATTCTTTCTTAATCTTTGTTCTCATGTGAATTTATTCTATTGTATTCTTGTTTTATCACACTATATTTTAGAATTTTTTTTGCTTTCTTGAATCATTTTGCATGTTGAAGAAGTTGCAGATCAAGTGGATGAAAGCTTGTGCGCAGATGAAAATTTCTTTCCCTGGATTGATATTTGTCAATACAAATCAATAAATATTACTGGTAATATTATTTTGTGAAAATTTTTTTTTGACTCAGAAAATTTCATTTGAGTTATCCTGGCCTCAGCCCCTCAGGTTTTTCAATACATGTTTTGCTAAAACAATATTAAAAATAAAAATAATCATCAACAACAACATGTAGCAACTAAAACCATTTTCTGACCAACAATCAATCTAGATATAATAAAACAAACCAAATTAAAGTCAAAGAAATTTTCCTTTGATTCTCAAACCTTTATAAAATAATACATTGTTTGTTTTCTTTCTCTTGATAATTATTTTCACTAAGGCTTCCAAAATTCATTCTTAAAGGAAAGTGGCATTCTGAAGGGAGTCTACATTTTCATGAAAATTGATCAATATTTAACTACTTGCAAATTAAAACAAAATAACATACTGTCCCGTACCTATAAAATGGTGTAGAATGGCATGGCATCAAAAACAACACTGACATTTCATTGTCCTTTCTAATTTTTGCACTTTCAACTTGAATGTAATCCATAACATCAATAGTTCCTCTCTGATGTACAGTGCTGGTGTAAAGCATCAATGGAATGTTTGTTACAGCTAAAAATATCATCAGTGACCTTGCTTTCCACCCAGACCAAAGAAGCCCTGCCAAGAAGCCATGATCGGTTGATTGCTTTTGTTTAGTTTGATGAGGCTCGCAAAGAGAGCTTAGGAAGAGACCACAGTAGCACATCACCAGAGGCACCACAGGAAAAATGAACCTAAACTCTTTGTGGTCAAGGAAGCTGGAAAAAAAAAAAATGTTGCATGAGATCAGTATACTTTAAGCTGATTCTGATAAATGTCTGTCAAAACAAACTAATAAAGTATAGACTAGAAAACAGTCCATAAGTATTGTCCACATTTTAGCATAGGTCATGGAAATGTGAGCAGTCAAATGAAAGGCCTAAGTGAGGGTGAAGAAAGAGAGAGAGTAAGACAGGTGAGAAATGCAAAAAAGCCCCTACACCAATGCACGTGTGAGTATTGTATGCTTTGTGCTTGTGGGACTCAATGCTATTTCCGTTTGTGAATATAAAAATTTTACAAACCTGTAAATGGAAATGGTCCATAAGATGAGCCATGCTAGTGTTTGCTGTCTTGAAATGGCTTTGCAAATTCCACCAAGAAAAGGAATCATGTGTGTAAACATTACTACAGGAAAACCTTGGGTCAAGTACCTGAATATTATTGCAATATCAAAACAATGATGACCAAATTTCAGTAGAAAACAGTTAATTTCCCCCCACAAAGGGCTATATAGAAACCAAGATTTTAAGACTAGGGTCACAGAATGTTACTACAGTTGAACCTACATTAAGCGGCCACCCTTAAGCGTACCAGTCAGTGGCTGCTTAATGGAGGTTGGCCTCTTAATAGAGGTTTGTCAGAAATGAGCACAATCTTTAGCAGAAACATCACTTTATTTTGAAACAAACGTATGATGAAGGAAACATTATTTGTCCACAAGTAGTTATCACCTTCTATAGTGTATCAAGTGCTTGATAGAGGTGATGGCAAAAAAGTGGTCAGGGCTGCTTAATAGAGGTTTAATTCCCCATTCTTTTCTACAATTACTTTGGGACTTTGATTGCTGGCAACTTAATAGAGGGTGGCTGTTAATTAACAGGTGGAGGTTTAACTGAATGGCAAAAATCTGAAACCTCTAAAAATCTCTGTTTACGATAATATTTGGATCTACAAGTCTTGTAAAATTGCATGGTTGTAGAAGATAAAAGCAGAAAAACCTGTTTTAAACTAACAGAAATTAATTGATAATCTTGATTACATCAGGGCTGTGGTGCTTATTTGCGGGCAGTGCTTATTATTTTTTTTCTTCCTCGTACAGTGCTAACTCGAGGGTGGCAAGTAAATATGTAATAATTCAACCTACTTACCAATGCCAGGGGTGACGTCCATAAAATGTCCCTATGTCATTAATGACATTAAACTTGACAAAATTGAGTTCCACTAGTGTCCACTTTCCATAAAACCAACTGTTTAAAATCAGTGACCATGACATGGCCATGACTCCAACTGGTACAACGCATCTAAATATAAATTCTAGTTTGTTTGATGAGAAAATTAAATACCAACTACATAGTGGAATCCAAATGATTGCAGCAGTTGGTCTTATGATGCAAGAAAAAGCTGCAAAACTGAGAGCTTTAACAACATCTTTAGCATTATTTTCCTTTTTTACATCGCAAGGCCAGTAATAAAGGGCTATTGTTGTTAGAACAGTTTCTAAAGAATTTGTCAAAGTTCTTGTCACACTGTAGAATGTGAACCACGACATTAAGTAGCAGATAAGCGTCCATCTACCAGTTTGAAGATCAAACCTTTTAACTGTCAGCTTGTACAAAAACAAATCCCCAAATGCGGCCAAAAATGACTGAACCAACCTGGGTGCCACAACAAGAGTTTTTGCAGAGTCCATTCCAAGAATGGCTAACATCTTATAGCTTGCTGCAAAGATCAGTGGCGAAGTCCAGCCCCTGAGGCCTTCCTTCCATTCCCACGTTAAGTAACCATAACCGAAAACGACCCTGTGAGCAATTTCTGGTCCCTGCCAGAATTCATCAGGGACAAAAAAGGTCTTGATGAAAATTGCATTTAGTATTCTAAACAGGAGCAGCCAAACAAATAAAGACCTTTCTGGCAAGACAATCGCATTTGCAGATTCAAACGAGGCACCAGATTTATCCGTAGTAGTATTATGACGCCAAGAAACAAAGTTCTGTTGTTTCTTTCGTCTCCTCACAATAAAATCTCTCTCTTTTTCAACATCCATGAGCTGTCTTGTTAAAATCCGCAAGGCGTCAACGTTTGTAAGAATCCAGTCTTTACGCTGCTAGGGTGGAGTAACGCCTGGTTATTTTTGACATATCAGAGAAAATGGTTGTTAGGCTTGTGAGAAGACTTCCTTTAAACCAGTTGTTTGTGGTAACTTTACTTGGAGTTGCAAGTGGAGCATACATTTACAAGCCTTTGCTTGAAAACTATATAAGCAAGCGTGATTCAAAGAAGAAAAAAGAGAACTTTTTGAGTGTTGGAACTGCTGATTCGAATGGAGTTACAAAGAAGCAAGTGAAGAATACTTCATCATGCGGAGAGAAGAAGTCGAATATGAGTGGCGTTCTTCTTATACGAGGAAAAAAACGTGAAGATGACTCGTCTTCTCGATAAACTGCTCTTTGGGGCACTTAAATGATGGAGGCTGAAATAGTAAATGGAGTCAGAAAAAGGGGCACGTGCATATCGAAAAGAAAAATCCAGATCAGAGTTGTCTCCCTGATATTGAGAGCTTGGATGAATTGATGTTGATCTCCAACACCTTTTGTGTAGGTTGAGAGTTTAACCATCTGTTGGAGGTCTGGCCTAAATTAACAGCCTGGGGCCAGTGGAAGCTGGCCAATTCTCACATACCTACAGTGGAGGCTGAAGGAATTGAAAATTGATATGATGACCAGTGGAATACATTGGAGATACTGATGGAACGCTTGAGTTTGTAGTTTTATACAAAGAAGAAACATCTGTAACAGTCCCAGGGTTGGGGGGGATGAGTCAGGGGCTGCTCAACAAACTTTTATACTACCCTTTTAAATACCATTTTTAACAGAAAGGGTACCCCTACCTTTTTGTATACCTTTTATTGACAAATGGGACCCCTTTCACACACCTAGTTTAGAATTAATTTTAACATCTCTTTTAACTACTATAAATGCCCTTTGTTTAAAATGTGAATAAATCACAAAACCTCAATGTTTTTCTCGACTTTTTCACAGCCATAAAAAGAATCTCTTAGTAAGATAGCTCTGTCAGACCTTTTCAAATGACAGCCCCCCCCCCCCCCCCCTCAACCTGTGAAATCCCTACCCTTTCATAACCCCTCTCAGGTGGAGCCTCTTGGTGGAGCTGCTAATGAGATATTGTGGGTGATAAAGCTTAGATAATGGGGTGTTGGGATTTTTAGCTTTGCAGTTTTGGCCATTTTTAGTTTTTGTCCTGAAAAGCCTCACTTTTCATGTTTTGAGATTTGTCCTTTTATAGTGTTTAGTTTTCAAATTCAGCTGAAAAGTGGGTGGTTTTTTTATTTGGTGTCTGATTTGGTTTTGTTTTTCCTTCTTTTGGTATCTGATTTCTTCTTTTCAGTTGTGTCTGAATCCATCCATCTGCTAAGACTCTTAAAGAAGTCTTTATTTTCAGGGTTGCACAACAATCAGAGTGTCTCTGCATTTGATCCTTAGGTGACCTTAGGCTAGTTGCTTTCTTGGATAATACCTGGAACCTTTGACCTTTAACTCACTTTTGTTTTTGCACTCCCCTTCCCTCATCAACCCACTGAACTCCAAAAGAAATTAATCTCACTTCCCGTACTTGCACCACTCTCCCAACCTCCAAATCATTTTTTCTTAAGCAATGCACTAATCAAACACAGTAGGGCTATTATGCAGTAGTAATGATGAAAAGTTGTTGCAAACAGTGAAAGAAGTGTAGAAGTGTTAAAAAAACTGAAACATGAATTAATTTGTAAAACCAATGATGTTATGATACAAGTAGGTGGAATATAATTTTCAGGGTAAGTGTAGTCCTGAACAGGACTGTTGTTGACAGTGACTAACAACAACAGTCCCCTATTCAGGACTATAATCACCTGGATGATCCTATTCCAGCTACTTAAGAAATGACTGCTGCATTCAAACATTTCATAGACTATGAATAGTCCCCATTTTTCCTCAGGGATGGTAGAACAAGTGAAATGTGTGAGCGTATGAAAATCACCCTATGCAAGAAAGCAAGACACCTTTCACATGTGGGGTTATTTTCATGTGCGCTCGGGTTTTGCTCACTCTACTATCCCTGAGGAAAAATGGTGACTACTCCTAGTCTAAAACTTCCACTAATATTATTTTAATAAGCTTTAATAGGATTGTGTGAAAAGTTTGGATAAAAATGTTAGTTTAGATTAATGAAAAGTTCAAAAGCCTATTTTATTGAGTCGATTTGGTAACCCCCATGAGAGACTTAGTGATTTGCTTTGTACTGTAAAGAAGGCTGAATAGAACCAACTCTCTCTACTGTAGAGCTGCACTTATGATCTTGTAATTACATAATAACAATTAAAAGGTCTACATCATGCAGATTTTACTTGTCTTCCTGTGTATACTAAAATAAATCTGCAGAAAACAACATTATTTGTTCATTTTATTTCATTAATATTGTGGTTTGGAGTAACAACATGGAAACTGAAAGGAGGCTAGATTTTGTTAATCAACTAGTGGTTCACAACCTCACAAACCTGTATATAATAATTATTTTGTGGCAAAAATTCAAGCATTTGGGGCAATGGCTGTGTTAAATAAAATCTAACAGAGCCAAAATGTCTTAGGAGCTGAGAAGCTCAGGGAAGGGAAATTGCACCTGCATGCATATTTAGTCTTTTGCCAAAAGATTTAAAAGCACCTAATTTGACTAAAATATCAACAGTTTCTCAGTGGCTTACAAAATTTAGTCAGTTTTACAAATTTAGTGACAATTATAATCATTTGTTGGGATTTAATTTAGATTTTGGAAGAGTTTTGGGCGTTGTCCTTCTGAATAATTTCTGGTTTATCAAAATATTTAGAACAAATGGCTGCCTGTGTAATCTTGGGTTGATTTTAGCCAATCTTAAGTGATCATTTTGTGAGAAAAGTGCTCGTTTCTTTTCGAACTTTAGTTTATTCGTTTGGTGGCCTGTACTTGCTTATATTCTGAGGTAAAACTAACTCAGCAAACGTCAGACTTTCATATTAGCATGTGCATACTAGTAGTTATATTTGTTTTAGTGTGTCTTAAGCAACGCCTTCAAGGCTACACATAAAGACGAAAATTAATAATATTGCTATTCAAGGCGCAGAAATTTTAATATGGACGCGTCGAAAAAAGTGGAAGCTTTCCAAGTCTTCTTCCACCATATTTTGGCCTATTTTGTCATTTGCCTAAAATATGCAAAACTCCACACCCTTTCCACAAATTTTAGGTCGCGTTGGTTTCTGTTTGCTTTAGGATGTTGTGCTGAAACAGCAGAAAATGGTGGATTGGAGCACGTTTTCGAAATCGTCAAGCATACGTGGCATTATTCAGTAGTCACCCCTTTTTCACCACTTGTTTCTCGTTGCATCATTTAGCTCTGCGTTGTCCTCTTCCGCGAAATATGTTTGTTTACAACACTCTTGTCCCTGATTGGTTAACTTTCAAAATAGGCGGGTAAATATGTCGATACAAACGCTTTCATTGGCCACTTTGAAGCACGTGATCACGAGGCTAATAACATTGAACGCCTTATCGGTCCAAAACCAAAACATTGACGAGGGAAGAATTTCGGTTCAAAGTCGTTAGCTCCTGTTTCAATAGGTTTGAAGGAGGAACCCACAATTTTCAATTGCTATGTTGTTTTCATCGTAATGTAATTTTTTGTCGGATGTTATGGCTTCCAACGAAAAAGACGATTTTGAAAACGACTGGACCTTTGTCGACAAGGAAGGCAAAGTTGACATCGAGGTACGTACACTGCATCACTTTTACAGTTCGATAATTTTTAGTGTTTGCATATGCTGTTTTTACAGAGCATTGTTTAAAATGATCGAAGCCTAACGACTCTATTTTTTTTCTCATCATGGGAAATCAGTAAAACTGTGGTTAAGCAATTTACTGCAAACGCGAGGGAAACAACCCGGGAAGGCAATATTGAAGAATACTAAATAGAGTTCATTCGCGTTTTCATGTGTGCAGTCTTGCACAGAAAGTACATTCAGCCTACTATGTGCATTTTGTGCACTTGTATTTTTCCTAAGGCAGCCGCCAATTCATGGCTGTTTGTTTACAAAATGTACCCAAGCTTTTTTAAATTTGCAATTTAAAACAGACGTGTACCTACCCTTTGCATGCCCGTTCGTTCGCTTGTCAACAATAGATCACGTGGTCAGCTGGCGCTTGTCACCTGTGGTTACATAATCCACATGTTCACTTCAAATAAACACCAGTATTTATTGGTGTTTATTCATTATTTTATAAGTGTTTAAGCCTTTCTGCAATTTTCTTGCAACAAGACTATAATTGGTGTTGATCAGAGCAGAAAGTTATTTTCAATACCACATGTCTTAATACTTTCTGATACATGGACTTTGAAATTAGGATTAATTAAAGATATTTAGTATTTATATGTAGATTAGTGTTGTTAGTCACTAAGAGATTTGGGATTTCAGTTACAGTGGATTGCCAAGGAAAACAAAACAGACTACTTCAAATTCATTTGTATCATCTTACCCCAACATGTGGCCTATTTTGTTATGACAAAGGAGCTGTATGTTATCAACCAATATTATTGAACAAAAACCCATCCATGGTTTTTGTGCCATCTTGGTTAGGAGAGAAATACAGCTTAAATTACAGTTGAATGTATGGAATTTTAGCTGGCTTTTAGCCTATGACACTTCATTCTAAAATTTCTTCTATCTAAACTAAGGTCTTTTAAAAGGTATTTTTTGTAAGGTTTCTTTTGTCAAGTAAAGTGAACAAGACAAACTGTTGTAGCAAAAGAAAAAAGAAACTTAAAACTTCAGATAGTTGTTTTCTATTAAATATCAAACTTTATTGTGAATTGAGGAGATGTCAAATTTGGTTATTGTTGTTTCCAATTTTAATTCTTGAGCCAGTACTGTTGTGCGAATGTGGTTAACACTATTCAGTCAGTGATGCAATGATATTGGTCTTCCTTATACTTTACCATTGATTAGTGAATTATCTGGTGGATGTGTTGTGGTTTGTTTTAAACCTTGGTTTAAATGGTAATGTGTGATTGCAAGTTTGAAATGAAGGAAAATAATTTTAAAACCAAGGATGAAATAGAATCAAAACATGTATACCTAATTCAGTTAAGGTTGCTTTAACAATTAATAGATCATTTATTTGGCAATTGGGCATTTGGATGTATGGAACTCTCTTCAATGATTTGCTTGAGTGACCACTAAAGAATAGCTTTGTTGTGTGCAATTGCCTAGTGCTCGAAGACAACTGCATTTAATTATGTATATCAGGGTTCATATAGGTCATGGAAAACCTGGAAAATTATGATATTTAAGAATCACATTCTTTTGGCCTGGAAAGTCATGGAATTTAATTGTTGGTCCTTGAAAGTCAAGGAAAGTTTAAATTTTGTTTGGTAGATTAGCTACTACTGATAATAAAGCAACTATAATATAAAATAGAGAGAAGTGATGTAACAGCGTGAACGGCACTCATTTAAGTGGACACCAGAGTTTGTGTCTCTTGAACTATTTAAGATCCAAAAATACCTTAAAACACAAACATGTTAAAAATTTGTAAGAAGTGATGTCCAGCTAAACCTAAGGTCATTGAAAACTTAAAAAGGTGATGGAAAAAGTCATGGAAAGTCCTGGAATTTGAGGAGCTCAAAAGAGTTTAAACCCTGTATATGCATTATTCAAAATTTTTTAACCAAGGCTAGTTGAGTAGCATAGATTATATTAGATGCAAAGTTTGTGGATCAAAGGTTAAAAAAAGGTTAAAGGCTTGTTTATAGTGGAGCGTGCACTTAGCTTATCCAGCTGGCCCACAAACAATGTTGGATGTGTGTATCCAGAATTTTTTCCGAGTTTCAGCTTTATATAGGGTGGGGGGAGGGAGAACTGCAAGAACATTTTGCAAATGATGCACTGTAGAAAAATATGAATATTGCGGTACTGTCCCAAGGACTTTTGTGCAGGATTGTAGGTTACAGGCACTTCACTCAAACACTTAAAAACAAATAATATTCAAATGCAACATAACAGGATTTAAAACCCCAACTAGCAGGAGGCAACCATAAGTTGGCTATTTTCAAGCGTGGCCAAAGATTTGAACTCGGGATGACCAAGAACAAATCCAGCAAGTGGCCAGATTGGGACTCGAACCTGGGACCGCCGGATTGTGAGTCCAACGAACTGACCACCCAGCCACGTTGCTTCCTCCAAGTCAGGAAAATTCTAATAGAAATACTGTTTTAGTAACTTTGGCCATGTTAGCTTTCCCAAAAAAGGTTACGCAAAAAAACTCTTAACGGGTCTGTCTGAAAAACAGTCTTATTAACTTTCTTGCAGCCACGGAAGAATTCTGTGTCTTACTCAAAACCACTGCAAGCAGAAGATGAAGTTCTTGTTTCTCCCACTGAAGTCCCTGATAAGGATGACAGTGAGGGAGAGGCAGAATTTGAGGTTCTAACTGGATTTCATTGTCATCCTCCATCAATTCAAGAGCCAGCAAGCACTCAAGATTTGCAAAGACTAGAGGGTAATGAACAGTCAGATGAAAATAGTGATGTTTATGGTGCAAAGTCAGAAGATCAACTTGTTCCACTCCAACAGAATGGCTGCCAGTGTGCTGCTGATGATGGCATCATGATCATCTCTAATCACTTTTGTATGAATGATGAGACTGACTCCACTTGTAATGATGATGATGTTGATATTCCAGTAACTCTTGAATGTGAACAAGACTGCACTCAAGAATGTCTGCCATCTTCTTGTGTCATTTCAGCAACTACTGATGGTTGGGAAAACCCACCTCAGCTCTCAGAAAGTGGTTCGTATGTATTTCCCAGTGACTCAAACAGCTCAGAGGAAGACAATGATATTGAGCCTATTCCAGAAGAGGACAGCAGCCAAGATTTTGTTGAATTAGGCCATGATGCTGACACCCTTGATGCAATGGTTGACTCTAAGAACAGCTTGTTTTCATTTGACAGTGACTTGTTTAACCCAAGTGATTTAGATGAAGGTGTTGGTAACGGAGAAGGTGATACTGACAATGTAAAGCTTTCTGAGGCTAGTGAGAGTCTTAAAGTGGGTGACCAAAATGATGGGAAGAGTACAGAAAAAACTGAGGACCTTCATGTGACAGCAGACAACTGTAGCTTTGTTTCCTTTGATCTTCCAACATTGTTTCTTCTTTTGGGCATAACCACCGCTCTTGGTTTCAGTATTGGATACGGTAAGACGTACACAATAATCAAAGTAAATAATATCTTTTAGTTGAGATAACATTGAACCATTTTTACTTGTCTGACTATGCAGACTATGTTTGTGAAAATGTCTTGTGAAAGTGGTGACTTTTGTCTTTTAAGTTTAAACTGATTCTTCTAATGGTTCATTAGATATTTACAGATAATTTTAAATGCTTCCTGGCTTACCCCAGGCATTAAGTAGATAATTAAAGTAAACTCTGTAAACTCAAAGATTTGATGTGTAACAAGGCTGGCCATTTGACCTTGGAAATGACTGATGCACAAGGCAAGTAAGAAACATCATTTCATTCTCAGATAATTTAATATATGATTGCCTGTAATCATCAAACATAAATTACAAACACATCAAATTTGTGATAACAAAACTTGACAGCTCCTTGTTTTGTAAACCTTTGTATGTGATGAAACATTCTTTTTTGGTTTGACTTGGTAGGATTAAGTGTCTACATCAGTAGCCAAGCCTTGGAGGTGTCTGGAAACGTCAAGAGACCTGGACCCAAGACAGCCTCACTTCCCTTTACTTCTGACTCCGTGGAACCTCTGGATGAAGTAGCAGGTGATTTCTTGGATCAACTGTGGAAAGTTGAAGACCGTCTTGACTCCCAGAGGGACCCAGATTCTGAAAATGAATCGGGAGACTTATTTGACACTAAAGCACTGCATGAGAAACTTCAGCAGAAACATTTTAGACTCACGAGTTTACACGAAAGCGTGAAACAGCGTTTGCGCATGAGTAGAGTTATGTCATGGTACTGGCGTCTTAAGTATGAGGAGGAGAAATCAAAAAAGGAAGGAGGTGGTGAATGGAACAAGGCTTTGCAAGAACAGTTGGAACACATGGAACAGCTCTACCTGCATGAAAAACACACTGCTGATTTGTGGCGTCGTATGAATGAAAATGCAAAACTGCGCCGTGCAGTGGCAAATAGCATCAAGTTTGACAAGTAAGAGCTTAGTCAAAAAAGGGTTTTCTATAATTATTTATTCGACCCTCTATTTTCTCTTTAATGTCCGTCGAGCGCGCGTGATAAAAACAATTAAAAGCGTGGGGGGGATTTATTGACCGCCAGCGCAGGGGGCGTAGGGGTGGGGAAAGAAGAAAATTGTTCTTTATTTTTCTTTCTCGCGCACTCACCGATGTTTTCGAAAACAAGAACGAAAAGAAAAATAAAACAACGTATGTGTGTAGGCTAATCCATCAGTTGATACATCTACACTTGTCCAGAGATCCATATCGCTCTTTCAAATCCCAACGTAGATGTCAGATTCCTCGCTCAGGGTTAACGTGTTGCCATCGTTAGTCTATCCTTACTTTAAACTTGACATTGCAATTGAACAAGGTGAAATACGCAAAGCCTTGTTAATCAAGCAAGAAACTAACTGAATTGAATGATTTTGCGCCTTTTTGCCAATTCCTAGTATTTTGGAGTAATTCTCACTGGGGGCGTCTATTAGACAGGGGGCGTTTATTAGAGAGGGGCATCTATTAAAATTTTAACACCGTAGAGGGGGCGTTTATAAGGTCATTTATGGTAATCAACAGGAAAGGTTATGGGATTTAATTAATAGTAAGATCACATGTGGAAAAATGCCTCAACTAATTCGTTGAGGAAATGCGTGGAGATGAGTTGAGAGAATTTGTATGTTGACATTAGGGCTTGAAGGGTAATTCCAATTTTCAAGAAAGAATCCCCACGCCTCACACATGAGGGTCTCCCCTGGAAACTAAAGTCGGTTTTAGAAAAATGGTTTTATTCATTACCAGAGGCTAAACTATAGCTTGTCTCCAGCACTGTAAGGGAGTGGCTCTGTCTGCTGAAAAGCTTTTCTCACGTGCAGTTGAACCTCGATATAACGAAGGGCCAAGGGACTGGCAAAATTTGGTCGCTATAACGAGGTTTTGTTATATCGAGGTTCTTTTTCACATATTTTACTATTATTAGGGTAAGAAAATAGTTCTTTATAAAGAAAATAGTTTGTTATATAGAGGTTCGTTCCACTGTACTAACACTACAATTTATGACATTGCAGATACTGGAAGGATTTTCTAAATCGGTGGAAAAAATCTGAAGGCAGAGGTCCTGTAAATGAGAGTCAAAAGTTGACCCAGCCTTCGGAGGTTGACAAAAGCCCGGAAGAAGAGTTGTCGGCGACTAACGCTAAAGAACTGGAGCAAAATGAACGCAGCAGTTCACGCGTGTATGAAAATATTTGGAGAGAATTTAGAGACCGCTGGACAAAGGACTTGCGGTTAAAAGGACGCAAAAAAGAAAGTTCTTCAATGAGTACTAAGTGTGCTTCTGATGACCCCGAAGCTAGGAACTATCTGTCAGGGTTGTCTTGCGGAGGTTCTGTGACAAAAGTATCAGAGGAAACAAAGATCTCTCCCTGGTATACTCCGATATTTATGGAAGGCTTAGTTAAGAAGTCAGTGGAGGAGGCGAGTAGGAAACATGATCACGAAGACGACAAAGTGGTAACGCCACTCTCCAAACATAACGTGGAAAACCAGGATAACGGTGAGGAAATAGCGAAAGAGTTCACAAGGGGTCCTCAGTTTGATAACCCGCTGTTTCCTCGTGAATCTGTGTCTTGGTTTGACGATGAAACTCGGCGTTCTTTGAAAGCAGATTCTTCGGGACAATTGAGAATGCCCGCAGATAGATTGCCCCTGACGGAAACTTACTTACAAGACTTTTGGTGTCCAAAAAGGCCAGGGGAAGCTGAAAAGGTGCCAAGATACGTTTCCGGAAGCGCGATCACCAGTTTAAAGAAAGAAAAAACTGAGAAGCGTCCTATGTCTGACCGTGGCAGGATTAATGGCGGAAAAGACACCGCCGTTCAGAGCTGTGGAGCGTTAAAAGCAACCAAGATCAATCGGAAAGATGAGGCAAATGTGCAGCTACAACGGTTGCTCACAGAACAAAAACGACTGCTCCGAAATTTATCTAAAGATCGAGGAGAAGAGATACGCAAGCACAGGATCCAAAAACGCGAGCTAAAGAAAAAAGAAAAAAAAGCAAAGCTGCGTGTCGAAGAAGCAGGTCGCTACTTGTTGAAGTTAAAACAAGAAAGGCGTGGTTTAGAGATCGAGAAGAAGAAATTACGACGCTCCTGGAAAGCGCTCGCGCGCAGTAAAAAGAAGTTATCTGTGGAAAGAGAACTTCACGAGGAAGACAAACAGGAACTTGAGAAATTCATTGCGACCCTGAAGCAGGAAAAGCAAAAACTAAAGAAGCTGAAAATGAGGTTGAAAAAGATGAAAGAATTGTTAGCGAAACAGTCCGAATTGTTGAAGTTAAAAAAGAAAACTTTAGATGCGAATAAGAAGAAAGAAGTAGAGAGGTTAAGGAGTGAGATCACCCGAGAGAAAGACAAATTACGAAAACAACAAAAAGTTTTAAAATCTTTAAAGAAAGCTGTCAAGGAGAAATATAAGAAATGGTCGAGGGAGTTACGTCAAATGAAAACTGAGAAAGAGAAGCAGAGAAGGAAGAAAGAAAAGGCAAAACAGAGAAAAAAGGCAAAGAGGAAAGGGGAAAAAGCAGAACGAGAGCGACAAAAAAAGCAAGAATACGAGTCTGTTGTTCGGGAGCAAGCGAAGTATGATAAAGAAAAACGAAGGAGAAAAGGAGAAGCAAGCGGCGAACCTGCAAATGAAAAGGTGACAAAGGCAAACTGGAAGAAAAGTGGTGATCATACGAGCGGAAAAGAAGACGAACAGAGTAGAGGTTCCCAAGCAAAGACGGAAGGCGGTCATCGTGAAGCCTTTTTTAGGCAGCAGTTGGAAAAGGTCAAAGAATGGCTGTCTAGAGTTCGAGAGAAAACCTTAGAACGGCAACAAAAGACATTCTCGCAAATGGAAAATCTTAAACAGTGGTTGTCCGGGGTTCACAAAAAGACGCTTAAGAAAGCTGAAGAGTTCCACTGGAGAACTTTGTTTATGCCATCAATATTCGGTGCTAATCGCGAAGCGGAGACGCCGACGCGAAATGCGGGTGAACGGGATGAATTTCAAGGAAAGGAGTTAAAGAACGATAAAACATCAAAAGACGGCGAAGAAAGTTCTAGAAGTAACGTTGAAGCTGGGCTGGATCATCCCCGCAAACTTAGCTACTGGGAAGCAGGAAAGAAAGAACTGCAAAAGCTGATGTTTGGACTAGAGCAGCGCGAATTTGAACGAAAAGAAAACGAGAAAAGGGAGGTGACTGTTAGAAATTCGGAGTTGGCGAGAATCTCGGAGGACAGGGCTTTAGCAGGTTTCTTGAACTTAACATTTGATATAGATCTTGTTAAAACATTACTGAAAGGACTGGAACGCAAAGATAAAACAACCAGTGATAACGTTCGAGCGGCATCGTTTATAATCATCTCGAAAGAATCGGATGATATCCGCTCTAGTGGAGACTCCTCTGATGTTCAGAAGAAAAAAATGATGGGCAAAAACCTGAAATACGCCAAAGGCCATCCGTGGATGCCGAAAGGACCCACTGAATCCGGGCTTAACCAAGAGCAAGACAAAGATTGGACCCGACAGGAGACACCCGTAGGCCCGATACCTCCCGAAGGCATCCGATTGTCTTCGCAAGAATGGTACGAAAAACGGCACAATGTGAAAACTAGAAGACAGGAGGAAGTAGGCACTCGAGGTCCTGTCTTGTCGGACGTAAGATCGGGTGATGCGAGAGATCGTCAAAGGGGTAATGCTCAAGACAAAGTTTGTATTTCCGATGATACAGAAAAAGTGGAGTCTATTCCACCTCCTGATTGGTTGTTTCAACGTGCTCGGGAACGCACCAAGCAGCGTGCTGATCAGTGGTCTGTTCCGTGGTACGATTTGCGGGCTCAAAATCGTAACTCTCAGCGAAGCAAGGATAATCACAATACCCACTTTCCGTGCGGTCACCATTGGGAGCCTCAAGATGAACCCGCGTCTTTCTCATGGTATAATCAGCGAGCACAAGAGCGATGTTATCAACGCAACACCGATACGCATAACACCCAGTTCCTGAGTGATGAGAAATTTAAGCATCGCAAAGAACAGCGGTCTGTCCCCTGGTATGATCGGCGGGCTCAAGAGCGAGACCAGCAACGTTCCTCTGATAACCATGAAACCCAGTTTCCTTGTGGTCAGAAACAAAAGCGCGGCCAGAACTGGTTTTTTGAACGAGCCAGTGATCGTGCTCATCAGCGGTCACATTACGCCCCGTGGTATTTTCGCCGGGCAGAGGGACAGGAATCACAGCGCCGAGAGGAACTGGATCCATGGTTTCATTTCCGTGATTGGATGCCACAGGGGCCCCCCTCCATGAATGAACACTGCTGGCATTTAGATGATTGCTTTTAGTAAGAAATGCAAGGTGGTGAGTTAACTGTTGCTACTAGTATTGCTGAATGAGGATTCGTATAGTAGTCGTAAATTGTGCAGACTGGTCTGACTCTTGCTTTAGGGCATTCGATTGAGTACAATCAACTCTTGATACCGCGGAGACCTGCACCTAGAGGTTTCGGCTTTGCCGAATTGCATGTGACGTTATGAAAAATTTAAACTGTGAGTTTAGCTGCTTTATATGTTAGAACATCTAACATTTACTTTTTCAAAAATAGTTTTCAATTTGACATCGTAGATCTCTTAGTTTTGTGATAGCACTTTTTAAAACTTATTCGTTAAAGTGAAAACCAGCATACTGATAGATTCGAACAACGATGACTGAAAACGGTAGAGACCACCTCTACGGTGTAGGTGTCCGTCTTATCAGGGTACAAAGAAAATCATTTTTACAGCTTGCCATTCGGGCAAACTGAAGCTAGCATTTACTAGCCCAGACGTCATTTCAACTAGCCCCAAAAGCTTTTTGACGAGCAGAATTGATTTCACAGTTCTTCTGTTATTCGAATTCCTCAAAAAAACATCACTTGCCCGTCGGGCTAGTTAAAAACAGAATTCACTAGCCCAATAGCAAAGTCCACTAGCTCCGGGCTATCAGACACTCACTTTTTTTGCACGCTGCTTATCATGAGAGTTGTCCATTAACCCTTTAAGTCCCAAACGTGACCAGCAACATATTTTTCCCAACAACATCGATACAGCATCAAGAAAAAAGGTTATGAGAATTAATAAAATGATCATCAAGACAGGGGAAAATGCTTTGATCTTTTATCAAATTCTCATAACCAGTTCTATAAGCAAACTATGGAGATCAGTCTGGAGAATTTTTATGTAGATCCAGTGTATTGGGGCTTAAAGAGCTAAGAGAGAGTTGACTGAAGTACTCATGGATTTCGTCTATGGTAACAACAACAGAGGAGATTACTGCTCGCTCCTTGCTCAAGTTCCAGTTCAAGTTCATTTATTTAACAATTAGTCGCTTTAGGCGACGTGAATATCGGCAAATAGTCACCGAGAAAACTTATGTTAAAGATCCAGTGTGATCTCTCCTAGTAGATATCTTGTAGGGGAATCACCTTTCCTTAGATCATGCCACCTTTCTGAGAATGTTATGTGGTTTCAGGTTTACTTGTGTTCTGTTCAAGAAAAGTTCAAATGTACAAATTAGTGTGCTCTAGAGTACACTTCAACATGATTATGTCTTTGGACTCTTGTATATTTTCAGCGTAATTTTAACATTTTGTACTGGACAAAAAAGATTGCCGGAAGGATTTTTCTTTATATATTACGTTTCATTCTATTTTGGTTCATGGTGACGTTATTTAGTTTTGTATAGCTGTGAAAGGTTTGAACCCAGGAATCATTTGAATAGTAGGTTGAGTTTGATCGTCCGGGTGAACGTAGCCCAGAATAGGACTGTTGTTGTTGACACTGACTGACGTTTCGACAAACCTGTGCGGTAGTCATCGTCAGAGTCAAAATGAGTGGTATAACGTCAGTTGATGGTATTAATTGTTAGTTTTGTATGTTTAGAGGCTCGACGTTGCAGTCAAAAACTTAAAATCGAGATAGAACTGTCCCAAGCTCGATGTCGAGTGACGTAAGAGACTCTCTTGACCTCACCCTTTCTCTCGGTCGGAGTGATTTGGTCGCGTTTTCACGGTTTAGGTTACTGTTACGCAGACTTCAGGACTGGTTAATTTCATCGTGGAATCGCGTTACCGTTTGTACAAATCAGTTCCATTTACCGAAAAACGGCCGCAAAGGCCTGAAACTGGAATTAAAGATGGCTGTGAAGAAATAGAACATGAATAAGCGTTTGGAGCATTTCGTCTGAAAAAAAAAAACAGGTTTACCTTTTGAGATGTTCTGTAGACTGTTCACAGTCCTCTATTTTTCCGTAAGATCATCGAGATCGAGCGCTTTGCGTTACGGGCTGTCATCTTGCATGAGTTTCAAAACTATTTAGGGGGCGGTTTGGGAGGAAGCTATAATCCCCGACGCCCGCCCCCTCGGTACAATAGCCGTGACGGTAACAAGCGGTATATCTAAACGATCTCACGAAAAAATAGGGGACTGTGAACAGTCTAGATGTTCTGCTGCTCCCGGAAATTTTCCACTGGAACCGGACCCAAAAGTGGTGTTCCATTTACATCCCATCCGGATTTTCCAGAAACTTTTCGTAAATGATATACAACCTGTGTCTCCAGCCGCTCGTCTTGGTCATGTCTCCAAAACGTCCTGCGAAGATGCCGTATACTACATGTGGCACTGCAAGAGGCTCCTCAGTTTAATTACATTGATGATTATCGAAAATAGAGCGCTGTGATTGGCTTGGAGCTTCGCTCTATCCCGCCATAATCACCGCGCGGTGATTATAACATTGAAGGCTAGCAGTTTTCAAAATGGCAGCCAGATTTGTTGATGTTTCGGAGTCTGAAATTGATCAATAATTTTATATTCTCGAATAATTATCAATGTAATTATACTAAAACAATTAGTCGCCTTCGGCAACTAATTATTAAATATTCAGTTCAGAGGCACAAAATTGTGTTTGAACGAGGCATAGACATAACTTCATTCTCCAAGGTTTGAGCAAATTATAATCAAGGACTTCCGCGCAATTCTGCTAAACAGCACCGGATGAACTTGAAAAGGTCTGTCGGCCCCAGGCCTTTTTTCGTCAGTGTTTTTCAATCAAGTTAAGTTTGCGCCTTCACCAACTTGTCAGTTTCTGTTGTTTATACTCGGAAGCCCGAATTAGGTCACTTACTAGGAGAGGTCATCGAGATATTTTAAGAGTAACCCGTTGAGTACTAACGAACTTGTCAATCAAATTTACCCACCCGTCAATTTTATTTACTCTTACTTAATAAGCCGAATTATGATATCAACGGGGAGAAAGCAAGATATGTTGCGAAGAACTTCTTTGAAAAGCAATTTTAGGACTTTGTAGACCAATTGAGACCGGAAATAAGTAATATATTTGAAAGAACAAATAGCAAATTATATTTCAGTGGTGTAGTTAGTTTACTTGGGTTTAATTCTCTAAGGCTATTACTCTAGACTAGGAGTAGTCCCACATTTTCCCTCAGGGATAATAGAGCGAGCGAAACGCGAGCGCGCGTGAAAATCACCCCACGCGAGAAAAGGCGACACGCAGCGGGGAGAGAGAAAAATTTTTCTCTCTTCACTGTTAATTCTTACGTGTGAACAGAGGCTGTATCCGGTAAAGTTTTCGTGCCCGTATAGTGTGAACATAACCTAACAACCCAGCCTAATATTTTATTTATTATAAGTTATAAATATAAGTTATTACTTATGCCAGGAGCCTCTCCTGCCTATGCTTGCTGTAAACTAGTTCTACATCCTAATACATTCGAACCTCCCCTTACTGACACTTCCATATAACACCGGGACAGTTTTCGTGGTCCCAGAAAATTGAAGGGCCATGTCACGAGGATGTTGCTGTGTTAGCTTAATTATTTAGATCAATTGAAGTTTTTGGATAACTGACCACCTACCCCTCTCCTAAGTCACAATTTTGCCCTAAGTGAGAACTAAGTGTTAATGTTGCCTTAGCGGAGGGGTAGTTGGGCAGTTACCCAGAAAGCTCAATTGATCCCAATTATTTGCAAAAAACAAAGAGGTCGCCAGACAGCTCTCGACACGACTTAATATCGCTCTAGTAAATTACAGCACAGTACATGCAGGAAAATAAGAAACAGATATAGCATCGAACCAACTAATAAACTCCCATATAAATAGCCAGTTTAAGTTCGGGATAGGTTGCGAGCATGCTTTCTCGACTCGGTGATGTCAAACAACCAAGGAGTGAGGGAGGACTTGGTTGCACCTTAGCCCAAGGGAAAAACGCTAGGAAGTAAAAAAGTATTTGTCCTTTAGAGAACTAGAGGATTACTGTAAACCAGGATTATCGAGGAATTCGATCTTTCCATCTATTTTGGTTCATCCGAGATGTATTTTTCTGCTCAAAATTACTCTTAACATTTGACAACAATAAACTTGTATGTCATAGAAAATAATAGAAAACCACAGGCCCAAGGATATATTTCAACTTAGTATGTAACCCTGGGTGTGCATTGGGAGTTGGTCCAAAAGGCATGGTCAAGGTTTTTCTAGAAAGACTGAGGTGGTTTTTTTTCAACGCGGAAGAGGTCGATAAAGTAAACTCGCAAACTATGTGTTAAAGACTTTTTGGAAACATCTGGATTGTAATGAGTATTCAGACAATATCTAAATCTTGCTTTTTAGCTGAGTGAGAAGCACTTCTATGCGCCGTACTGTACAGTGGAACCTTGATATAACGAACCTCCATATAACAAAGTCCTCGGTATAACGATCGATTCTTCACCTCATTAAATAGTAAAATGCCAGGATAAGGACGAAACCCAGTTATACCAAACAGCCGATTTTGCCAGTCCCTTGGCTATATCGAGGTTCCACTGCATAGCATATGACTTTAGTCATTGCGATCAGTAGAGTGCTCGCATTAAGATAAAAAATGCGAGAGACACGGAACACGTTCTTCGTTTGCTTTTGTAATATATTTACCGACTTAAATTATATGGGTGTATTATAGATTGCTGATAAGTAATGAAAATTTCAAGTTTACAGATTTCATACATGTAGTGATAATTTGAATATATTTAGCCGAAAGTGCTTGTTCCATTAAGAATATTTTAAAATATTGAAGGCAAGAGTGTAAGAATATTTAAAAATTTTGGTGTTCAATAAAGGTGTAACATTGTTTTAACATTGCAATCGTTTGAGGTGGTTTTAAAGTTTCTCTAAAATGTGAGCTTTTTTCCTTCGATCAAGTGGGTAGTTGATCGGGCAAACTCTCTATTTGCGTGTATTCCTTGTAAAATTAGGAGATTACCTCCCAAAATCTTCCTGTTAAACACCAGGGCAAAGAGGTCAAAAAAGTATTCCTTCTTCCACATGAGGTAGCGTTTGAACCTTATCTAAAAGCTGTTCAATACAAAGTCCTTAATTCAATTTTATTTACCAATAAAAAGTTATGCAAAATAGGTTATATTCAAGATGATAAATGTTCACTATGTAAAACGGATTCGGAATCCCTTTACCACATCTTTTTCGAATGCAGACACACCAAGCAGTTTTGGAAGGAATTTCAGTACTATTATTACACATTGACAAGAGAATTCGTGTGTCTGACTTTACAAGACGTTATTACAGGAATACTATATACAAATTGCCCTTTACTGAATTATTTGATACTGATCGCTAAAGTATACTTATGGGGTTGTAGAAGAAATCAGACTCTTCCAGTCATAACTGCCTTTTCATCTAAGGTTAAAATTAAGTATGAAACAGAAAAGTACATGTGTTAAAACTAATAACATGGGCAAATTTAATAAGAAGTGGGTTCTGCCTTTGGACTCTGTTCCATAGTGTTGTCTGTATTTAGAACGTATTTTTTTGTTGTAGTTAAATTCATAGTGTAATGTAATGTAATGTAACGTATCTGTAATTTATTGTAACGTTAGTATTGTAACGCTGTGGAGTATTTAATAAACGTTTGAATTAAAGAAAAAAAAGAGGTCAAGGGGACAATTTCGCGCGAAACCATTGAACTCTCATGGTAGAGTGATTTTATGTAACCCGTGAAATAAATAGTAGCCTAATGCGAACTATTACGATCTAATTTCATTGTTTGCCTTTGTTTACTAGTAACTATTTGACGCTAATTGTTACAAACTTTTTCTCGGATTTAGTAAAATCACTCCAGCCTACCAACGCGTTTGTTTTCGTCTGCGAAATTTCAGGATTTCTCCGCCTTTAAGGGTTGGCAAGTTCCAAGCATGATCGTCCTACGCCGAGCGCATATCCCTAGTGTGGAGTGAAGGGAAGGAAAATAGAGAAAGGGGAAAGACTTCTTCACTCCCGCTTCACTTAACCATCTACAAAAATAAAGTCAACTCTCTCATAGCGTCCACTTCTCGTAAGCGACCACTTTACGAAATGACCGTTTTGTTTCTCAGTCAAACACTTTCAAATCTCTCTCGTGAACGACCACTACGTAAACTTCTTAAAAGACCGCGACCACTTTTTGGGCCAGAAATTTCACATATTCTTTTGTTTTCTGTTTCCGGTAAGCGGCCACGGGGCATGATTGTAAATGTTAGGTTTCCTGTGTGGTTAGAGCCCAGTCTCTGCCGAGGTTCCATTCGAGATTAGGTCAAACCTCGGCACACATGTTTTTTTTGTCGCTGTTATTTTCGCCTTTATTTTTCGGATAAGGATCGTTTGATTAGACTCACATCGAAGGAATAGAGCATAAGGGAATCATTACGGATATTGTAGCGATTCTCAAGGTTACGGACACGGACACTTGCTTGTTAGTAAGCATTTCTTGTACAGTATTGTATTCGAACAACGTGCTGAGCGTAATTGATCGAATCAAATAAAACGTGGAATTGACGCTGAATTGACGGCTGTTACAATGATCATGTATGATTGTAACAAAACCGTTGCTCAAATGTCACAAAGGTTCATTTTTGAATAGTGCTGACCAGTTAGCTGACAGATTATAGCAGTTGACTTATAAAAAAGATGTCTGTAATACGATTTGTAGGTAAAAAAGGGGATTGTCACATTCATGCCGGGTACAATGTTACGCACAGAGTTTCATCAGTTGCAAGCGCTATTCGAGTTAAACAGTAATAGCAGTTCTCTATTTGCCTCATTTTTGCTAGTAAGATTATAACCTTATGTAATTACGTTAATCAGTTAAGTTTGGGCTTATTTTCTTGAGTTTTCCCGTAGAAGACCACCTCCCATAAGCGACCACTTTGTCGTGCACCAAGGGTGGCCGCTTACGAGAGAGTTGACTGTATCCCCAAAATATGCGACTGTGAGAGACTTGCAACGAGGCAGGGACTTACCCTTCCCCGCCCAGTTAGCTCGTATTTCCGTTAAGAGTGGCGAATACAATTTCAAGTTACTTTATGTCTCGAAGGTTGTATCCCTACAGTGACAATACTAGACAAAGCGCAACTACAGTGAAACCTCTCCTTTGGGACACCTCCATTCAGGGGACACAAAATTTGGTCCCGGAAAAATGATCTCCTAATCTTTCTATCCGTTTCCTTTAATGAAGGGACACCTCTATTCAGGGGAAAGGGGCGCTTATTCTGGGGGCCGAAACCCGGGTTTAACCTCCATTCAGGGGAGATCTTAGCACTTGAAAAAGTGACTGACCACAAAAAGCGTTGATAAGTTTAAGTGCACACCAGCCGGTTGTTCAAAGCCGGGTTAAGATAACCCAGGGTTAGTAAGAAATTTGAATTCAGATATGAAAGCTTCAAAAGCAAATTCAGTTTAATTCTTTTTGTCTACAATTTGACGATTAGCTACCTTAAAAAGAATAGAGAAAATTTTCAGAGAAAGTGCTTTTGATGAAAAGAAAAAGAGACCCGGGTTAAAATTTAACCCTGGGTTAGCGCTAACCGGCCTTCGAACAACTCGGCCCAGAATGACGACAACTTTCACAACATGAACTACCTCACGTAAATCGATGTACTGCACTTGTGGCAATTCAACATACAATGTAGCAGAAATAAGTTAATCATGAATTTGTATACATTATCTAGCTGCTTGAAATAGTGACTGCCGCAGATTCCGAGGTAGGATATAAGAAACATTTTTAATTCAGTGTTGGTTAATCATTAACAAACTCAATTCAGGGACACTTTCCTTGACCCCGAGGGTGTCCTCTGAATAGAGGTTCCTCTGTATAAATTGGTCATGTGATCAAGTTTGAATGCAGCAGGTCTCGCAGTTTAGTTGTTACTGTTCATTTTCTATTTCCATACTCTGAATCTCCGTGGTTTTGTTATGATCAGAGGGTTGTTCTGTGGGTGATGTTGCCCTTGTTGGTAACGTTTCTCTGCACACCTCCCCTTGGAGTGCCTCGTCACCAGGTCCAATTTTGACAGTTTCAACAACATCAGTAGATGAGGCTGACAACGCCTTTTCTGGTTGACCATCATCCAAATCTGAATCATTTTTCTGTCTTGACAAATCTTCAGTCGATTCTATCAAGTCATTATCTGGTTTAGCATCTAAGCCTGTCCCTGGAAGGTTTTCTTCATTCTGAACAATATCTGCGCTACCAACAAAGCCTTCAGTTTCATTGTTCTCCATTTCAGTATCTTCACGTAGTTCATTCTCGTTTGTAGACACAATCGGTGGTAAGGTTGCAGTATCTTCGTTCCTTTCAGATTGTAGTTTACCCTCTGTTAACGAAACAGCCGTCTCCGTCGATTCCGGATCTCCCATTTCTACGTCGCTTGTCTGTGCAGAGGAATTATTTTCCATGGCAATATGTTCCGTTTCACCGTCGCTATCTTGAGCGATCTCAGCATCGCTACTGGACTGTACCGCCGCCTTTTCTGTTTGTCCAGTTTGTAAATCTGAAAACAAATTTAAATATCTAATAACCGTATTCATAGGTATCTTTAACTGGACGCATACAATGGTTTAGTTAGGAAAATCTGGAATAAGGCTGTTCGTTTCTCAACAGCTTAGCTCAATAACCACTTAAACATAGCATTGTTAAACGTATTTTATCCCCTAAAAAGTTTTCATCTGTTCGGATTTCCTAGCGGAAAGTCTAGTGATCCGAAAGTTATAGGAATCAAAACTTATCTTTCCGAAAATTTCAGCCAGAACAAGGGCTCCCGAAAATTATAGGTGACCCCTTTTAGGATAAAAATCCCTTTAAAACGGGCAATTATATCATTTTTTTAGATGTTCGAAAATCCTAGGAGAGGCAGGCAAGCAAGAAATTCTACAACAAATGTTCCGAAAATTCTAGATCTCAAATCGTTTTCCGAACAGATATTTTCCGAAAATTGACGTTGGGTGTCTAGTCTTGTACTGATCCAGGTCTACAACTGGGAGATCCGACAGCACTCATGGGTTTGTTGCTGTGGTTTTGCTGACATCTTAAATATTTTCGTGCCTAGTCACAATGTTGTCGCTTGCGTGTTTCAATGACCCTTAAGGATAGCAAGTGGTAAGGCCACCATACTGGACAGGTCATAGGGTGAAAACAAACAATGAAACAGGGCCAAAGCTTGGGTAGAGAATTTCATATAAATCAACCGGTACAAGTTTAGTATGCCGAGATTCCTGGCTCTTTTTCAGTCCTTGTGTTACTAAGACAAAAACCCACACATAGCACTGCTCATACTAGCACACTCGAACAATTTCATGAGATACAAGGATTGCCAAAAAGCCAGTTCAGTGGGCTTATGTTATCACACCTACTGTAAACATGTTTCATTTTCCAAAAAGGTTTCATCAACAGGTGTTGTAACCTGCGAATCCAACCGCCCCTCATTTATTGTTCCCCAGGCCACCGCTGCTGCGGTTTGCAGTCGAGTCTCTCATGGAACGTCCAAGCGGCGGGGAGCGCTGAGAGGCGACTGTATGCGTAGGCTTCAGGTGTTGAACGGTTCATAAACCCAGAAATGCCGCATTGATTGCGTGAGATTTACAATTTTGCGCACTTTATGCATGATATCCACGGACGTCTTAGTCTTCACCTGTTTGTGTGTTAGTTTGTTCTGCTTGTCGTTCATGCGCAGCTCTTCGTTTCGCCAACGCCCTTTCCCTGTTTTGCCGAATGCGTTCTTGCACTTCGGGCGTCAAAATAACCTGCAAGAGTAAGGGTGAAATGAAATTGAAGAGCCCTGTTTCATTAAGCCATGCCCAATTCCAGATAAATATTCACTTTCTATTCTCATTTTGTAATAAGATCATTTTACAAATTTTCCACTTGATCATTCACCTTTAGATCGAACTCATCTCATCTATCCTTAGGGTAGCCTACAAAAGTTTCCAACATTTTTAGGGCCACATATACCTATCTAGCCCATATAAGGGAGTAACCAAGTACACAAAACTTGAATCTACAGAAATTGTGATGCCTTCCTTTCATTTAATTCTTCATCCCGCAATTCTCAGTAATATTTGAATTCAATACTTTTCTTCCTAAAAGTGTTTTTGGTGCACCAAAAAATGCTGCCAAACTGAAAATGTATGATGATCGTTACTAATTTACATAAAGGACAGATTTGCATAGAAGCCTTTGATGGGGACTGTAAAGAACAAGCTCCGGCCGACTGAATACTTACCACATTGTCTGTAGCCCCCACCTGGACACCAAATGTTTGCATCTGCTGTCATTGAAAATGGAGATCAGGTTAACAGTTTACTACAAGTTATTTCTTGAATCTCTTGGACAATGGGTATAAGGAAGGAATTACATCAGAGGCAACAAGTTTGGAAAATCTTGTGAGCTGTAAGAACAATCAGGATTACAGTCCACTTACAGTCTTCGTCCTTCTAATAATCCCTGTAAGCCACCGTTCTCCTGTCCTCAAATCGGGGAGGGGGGGGGGGGGTAGGGCATTGCACGTTGGCTTGATTACCAGCCACTGTTTGGAGAATTGGCCTCAAGAGAGCAGTGAAAATCTTGCCTACATTACGTGATGAGACAATTGATGGCTGTTAAGGGGACTTATTAATGCCATCACTCCATGAAAACCAGTAGTATAAGGATAAAAAATTGCCATCAAAAATAGAGAGATAACCATGAGGAAAATGATGAACAAAGCTACCATCTAGAACAACCCACTTTAAGACAAGTGCCAATATTAATCAGTGTTAAATTTGAAATCATGTAATGGCTAGAGATTTAACTTCTTTTAACAGAAAACAACACACATTTTCTTAAAACTAATAGTTTGGAATTTAACCCATTAATGCCCGATGAGTTTAAGTTGTTTGATGATGGTTAACTTGACAGAAGTGACAAGTTGATACCCAAAGAGGAATAATTGGAGGAGATTTTTTTAGCTCTTTGTGGCTGAAAATAATACTCCCAGTCTAAATAGCAAAATGGTAATGAGATGAACTCAGAAAAGCAGATGCATTTAGCCAGGAGTGCAGGCGTATTTTGGATGGGCGAAACCTTGTTCGTGTTTGTAATATTGTTGTAGCCGCCATCTTTGATTTTATGACAGTGGAAGATTGGGGAGAGTAGAAATAGTAACCCTTATGGTAGGTGTGACAGCAAAAGAAGGGAAGGGGGGAGGGGGAGGGGAGAAAAAATTGTCCCATTTCCTTCTCTCTTCGGGAAGTTTCAACATGGCACTTTCGTGAACAAACTGCGCACCCCAAGAAAACGCCTGCACTGCAGGCTAAGATGCATTTAGCTATTGTTGTTATTGGTCTGAGCAAAATGACACCTGAGAACTATTAACATCAGTCTTCAGTGATAAATTCACATATTTTTAATACTTCATGACTGTAGTTTTTCACTGGTCGGGAATGAACTCACATCATTTGCTGCTTGGGTGTCATCTGATTGAGAAAGTGCTCCATCACCTTGCGATCCTGTCAGTAAAAAGAACGGTCCTTATTATTTTTACTGTATAGTCGTTAACAGCTTGAAGATTAAACACAAGCAAATCTCCAAAAGTCAACTTTAAATTGAGGCCTCCATTCCAGCTCCATTTACATGTGATGGAATTAGTAAAACTACGAGAGGGGAGATGAGGCTCATTCCTTTTGTTTTACACCCCTCAGTGTATGCGATATCCAAGAAGCAGTTGAAAAATGACACATGGTCACACATAACAGTCCTGCTGTCTGGCATTTTCAAATAAGGAATTTGACTGGGCTGAATATCAGAAATTAGCTGTCAGGAACATTACAGGGCTATCACATCATCTCTGTGCAATTTTCATATAGTGCATGGATAGTTCAAGAGAATAGGAGTTTTCTTTGGTCTTATTTTTTCCTTTTGTTTCCTACGAAAATTAATAGTTTGGGGTCATGCTCAAGCCAGAGGAAATCCTGGCTTCAAGCCCTTAGTGAGAGTCCTGAACAATTATTATGAGCTTTATCACATCCACCACTAAATATATCACTGGAAAACTCCTGTAAACTGAAGTCTGTAATCAATCAATCACTCAACCAATTTGCATGATGTGGCAATGAGTCAGATTATATAAAGTTGACTTATGCCCTTTATAACACTTTTCATTAGAAAAAAAAAATTACCGACAATACTCTTACCGTTAATATTTTGTCCAACTTCTGTGTCTGACTTGTCCTCTTCTTCAACATTGTCCTCCTCACCTCTCCTGATTCTTTTGAGACAGTTCTACAAGGATTATAAACTTGGTTATGTTGTTCAAGCCTTCAGGTAAAGGATTATTGTTCCAGCTCCATCAATATGAGACTGAGAGAATATAGGGGTATGTTTATGTGATACCACTGCTAATTTAACCCAGATCCCCCGCATTGTTCTGTATTATTTTGTTTACATGATAATAGCAGAAAACACAACACTGAAACAAGGCATACTGGTGCAAGTTCATCCTGATTGCTGTACCAGAATCTCACAAAGGTAAGCATCACGTAAACTACTTGTTTTGGTATGGAATGATGAGCCTGGATGGACTGGATTGGGTAGTAAATTCATAATTTTTGTCAATCCAAGATGGTGTCAGCTGTTAGACAAGGGACAAGGAGAAAACAGAGTACACTTTTACCTAGCAAAGTGATACAGTCAAATCCTACTTTACAGACACCTGCTTAATATGGACACCTAGATGTTACAGACCATTTGCGTTGTCCCTAGGGAAAGAAAGCCACTACATTTTCTCCCAACTCACAGGGTGCAAAGAAAGTCAATTTTACGTCAGCTTGCCATTTGGACAAGCTGTAGTTAAATTTAGCATGTACTGGCCAAAGAGTCATTTTAACTAGCCCCCCACCCAAAAAAAAACATTTTGATGAGCAGGATTGATAACATTTCTTCTGTAATTTGAATCCCCCAAAACTTCACTTGCCCATCAGACAAGTTAAGAACAGAATTCACCAGCCCAATAGCAAAATCCACTAGCCCTAAGTTATTCGACAGGACTTTCTTTGCATGCTGACTCAACCTGCTCAATACAGACACTTTCTATGGTCCCTTCAGTGTCCATATTAACAGGGTGTGACTGCACTATAAGATCAAAATCAGCACTGATCAATAATGGGTTGTTTACTTCAAACAAGGCTCTTGGCATCTTGGATTTAACGTTTGCTATGCCTCTCTCTGTGGAAACTTAACAGCTTTTTCCTTGTCGTACCTGAACAAGCTTTTTACTGCCCAAATTTTCTACTTGATCTACAACATCCGTGAACGGAAACTTTGGAAACAAGCGATGCGCCCAGTGCTCATAACGCTGCATCAGAAGCTTGAGATCACTTGCCTGAGAAAAAGAAAACTCAGTGAAACCTCTCCACAGTTAAAACTTCATGCTATTCTGCGATGTGAAAATTGATTAGCAATCGGTTTTCTAGACAACAGCCTTATTACAACTTTTGCAAACAAATTATGGCACTTGACTTATGCTGCTGTCCTTCTTACCTCATGTCCTTTGCCTTTAAACTTGCTGCCATCACAAATATGCTGCAGAGCAGGAATTCCACGATCACTACACAACCTATAACATTTACTTCAGTTTTTTAACACTTCAAAGAAACCAGCAATGACAACAATATCTGAGCTACCAACATGTTAAAATATTTTTCTTTGGTGTCTATCAAAGGTATATTTGAAGTCAAATCACCCAAAGGATGGCCCCTGTTTTGTCTCAAACTGTGTTAAAATTATATAAAATCCTTGGTAAAATCTGTCCTCCAGTGCCATAATCTCTGGGCACAGATACTTTCAGAGTTCTTAACTGATAATAATATCCCTGCCCAGTTGTGCTAATTTCATTATCTTATGTTATCATCATTTACACCACTGCAAAGATCTTGGGGAAGGATGTACTCAGAGAGGGAGAGTTTCTCTGCATGACTTCATTAAAATAATACCACGCCACCAACATGTATTCATTATTCATTAATATTTCTTGATAACACACCCAGCCCAGGAGAGGTTGGCAACACCACCTGCGTCTACGTCCCCTAAACTTTTCGAACAGTGGTTCTTGTGGGACGTAAAAGCACCCACACCAGGTAAGTGAAAGTGCTGTGAGATGGGACGTACAGTTTTTCGTCATTATCTGAGAAGGCTAGAAAGTCTAACCGTTTGCAGATGTCATTGCAAAGGCAGCACTTTCTCCTCAGTTATTTTAAACACCCTAAGTGCTGGTCCGGCTGGGGTTTGAACCCGCGACCTCCCACTTAGCAGACCAGCACTCTCCCAACTGAACTAACCAGGTGGCTAGATAAAGAGAAAAAGAGCAAGTGGCTCCAAATGCGGCATAAGTCAGGATAGTAGACAATAAGGGCAGGAGACTTACAGGGGGAGGGGGGGGGGGTAGATTGGGGACAAGGGGTATATCCAAGGCTAAGTGTTTCAAGGTTCTTGACCAAATATTGTTTTATTAAGGGGTTAGGGTTTAAGTTTCTTTTAGTCTTAAAACTAGGACCGGTCACAAATCTTCTACAGTTGCCAGCATTCCCAAAACCTTAGCCGGGGTGGGTGAGGGGAGGTGAGGAAATCAAAATTGGTTCTGTTCTTCTGTGCACATGGTTAACACAATACCAAAGCATACCTAGATTCATATAAACACAACCACCCTCCTTTTTAGCAGCACTAAGTACACTAGGAAAGAGGATGAATATAGGATAGACCTGGATAGAGCAATAACCTCGCACTCAGCTCGATAACTTACGTCACGATCTGATCGTGACCGATCATGAGATTACATCTCCTTCCTATCCCAACGAACACTCAGTAGAACCGCAAAACAACTAGCGACACTTACCGAACTTCGTCTAACTTCGGTCTCGGCGATCTCTTCACTCTTCGTTTTTTATTTGGCTCTGTTTTGTCGTCGGTATTAGTTTGATCTCTGTCGCCATTTTGGTTTGATGAATCGCCATCTCGTTGAGGCGACAGAGGAGGTAAAGGTGGAGGAAGATTAAAAGGATCGTCGTCATCAAAAAGACCGAGTTCAATTCCTAAACCTTCGTCGGCAATATCGTTCTCGAATGTTATGGACATTTTAATTTTCTCTTCTCGAACTCTGCCAGCGTTCGCTTTTCGATCGCTTTCCTTTCCCGCCAAAATATTTAGTCCGCTGATCACGCTCGAGAGCGAGTCGCTGTAGCCAGTCGCTGTACATTTGTATGTCCGCAATGCGTGACGAACTCATTCTGTTCTTGTAAGAGAGCTCTTAAAGCAGATAAGTTATCAGAAAGTTAGCCTGCGTTACCGTAGCTGGCGGAATTGTTTCTGCGCGTGTCACAGGCTGTCGGAAAGTTGCCCAGAATCATTTAGATTTATCCAGCCTTCGAAGGACCAATGAAAAAAGGGAAAGTAATGAGATGATTCTCCACTAATTCTAAGAGCAGGGTAGTTAAATTAAGGTGAGTCAAATCAGAAAACACCTGAAAACTTAGCCCTTGGGGGAACAAAATATTCATAGAGGTGTCGTTGCCGGAGCGTATACAGAAAGTTAGCTGTCTACCCCTCAGTCTTTACCTCGAAAGACGTTTTCTACTAGCGGGGTTCTATCTAGGGTATTTGAGGGGTAGAAGCTTCCCCCCCAAAATACTGTCAGTTTTATTACAGTATATAAGTAACTAAATCGGAAAAATCATCCAGAGGCGACGAGGTCAGTCCACATGAAGTAAGTATATCCCTTTCTAAACACACTATATGACAAGGGACATAGAAGATCATTATTCTAAAATAAAATACCAGAGTAACATTTCAGACATTTCTCAAAGTTGTGTCTCAAAATGCACCGGATTGTATCTCAGCGCATTTTCATTTTAAAAAAAATCCCGGGGGGACATGCCCCCAGACCCCCCTAGGAAGCTCGTGCCCTTTGGCCACTCGGGACTTCTCCCTCAAACGATAAATTGTAGATAGAACCGTGATCAGAAGCCTGTTCTAAAAGCACACTGAAAGTAGGAGTGGTCTTCAATTATGGTGAGCGGGATAAGTAAGAGGGAGAATGGTAACAAAGTGTCACTTGACACAGGGCAGATATCTTTTACTTAGGAGACCAGGAATGAAAGGGGTTTTTTGGAATGGACAAGTCCAACCTATGCTACTGTTTTGTGCTGTTATCCTTTTTCAGTTAAACTGTACTGAACAATCCTGTCTTCATCAAGACACATTTCATCAAGAAACATGGCTCGAGTGTTACTACATATCTCGATGGTACCTAACCGAAACTGAATTTGCGCACACCAAGCATGACGTTTGTATGATACTTACTCCAAACAAAATACGGCAGATCACCTGCATTGAGTTCTGCATGAAGAATTTTAGACGCCAGGATTGAGCACTACAAAAAAAACTCAAAAGGCCTCTTGCTCCCTCGTCAAATTTGCGCCAAACGGTGAAAGTGCGGGGTATATTTTTAGTTGTTCGAACACAAAGGACACATTTTTTCTTGATATGCGTTAACCCCATGACTTTATTTATAATTGATTTTTCGTGTTTGTGATTGTTAGGAGAAAGACTTGACATGCGTCGGACTTCTATTCTCGCCAGGCAATGTAAGCTGTAGCTTAAGCTAATGAACTAAACGTTGTGGTGTTTTTCAAGTCGAATATGTTATATAATTGGTGAGACAGGATAAAGCCTTATGCATAGTTGCTGGAACAACAATAGAACACAATTCATCGCTCAGGTTCAAGACTTTTTAATTTAATTGCTATTTCCAAGAGAGGATGAGCTCTCTTGTTGATTCTTTTTTATCTAGCACTTAACTGTCTTGACCTCACACTCACGGTAAAGATCAGATCCCCTTTAGGATGGTAATCTCAATATACTTTATTCCTTCTTTTTCCTTAGCATAATCACCATAAATCTCCAAGAACAGGCCTTTGCGAGGATTCAGCTTGTTCTGGTAGATCATCTCTCTGCTGAAGCCTCCGTCTAACGGGACAAAACAGGTTCCCCACCGGTCGGACTGGCTCAACTGGATCTCAAACCTTCCGGGATAGAAGGACTCAGATGCCTTGGGGAGAAGAGCATCTGTACGTTGGTGACTCATAGTTGGTCCACTGGTTCCCTCGATGCCACGACAAGGAGCGATACCGGTGTAGTTATTCTTGTCAAGAGTAAGCATGCCAATAAAGCGACTGCAATCAGAAATAACAAATGAAGGATCGCTCCCTCCTGCACCAAATGTTGTTTCCAAGCCAACGTTCATCTTGATGACAAGGTTAGCATTTGCTTTGGCGACTGCTGGCTGGATCAGGGGAACAATCATCAGGCGATAGTAGTCTTTAGGAGCGCTGAGGAAGGTGAGAAGTCGAGGCGTGAGGGAATGGTGGTAATGGATGAAGGTAGCAGCACTTGCAAGTTTAATGACAGTGAAATACCGATAGAATAGGATCTATGTAACAAAGAAAACGAACAAACGTTAGCCTCTGCAAAAAGTCAATTCATGGTAATCGAGTTCTAAGACAAGTAAAGACATATATCTAGAAGTTTTCGGGTATTGAGAGGAAGATTAGTACCCTTTATTATACACTGACACGTGTCATGATGCTAATTCGTTCGAGAAACGGGAGCAGATTTTACATTCTTGTCCGGACGGCAAGAATGCATGAAGAACTGAAAATAATCCTGAGTAAAGACGTTGCATGACAATGAGAAATGTTTCGTTTTTTTACGCGAGTAGAATATGACACTACACTGAAACTTTTTAAACGAAATTAATACAGTTAATCCGCCCGAGCTCAACTCTTTAATTAATTATTATATATTATAATTAAGTCCAATAAATCAGTAATGAATGTTTTAGACGCTCTTTGTTGAGAAACTAAAAAGACCGCTACATTTCCTGATTGAAGGATTCTAAAATCTATTTTCTAGCCAGCTCACAGAAAGATGTCATTAGCACTTGAATAACCTGTGGCTGATTTGTTTGTGATGCATTCTGATTCTTGAGATCGCCCCCCTTGGCCAAATACGTCGCAGCAGCTAACACCAAGAAAAGAAGTTTGATCATGGTTATTTCTCTCAACAAAAACTGAACGGAACTCTGCAGGATGAGGCAATGCAGTTGAAACACAGATCTGATTCGAGGACCTTAAACATCCAGTGAACAGGTTTTGAGACAGCTGGTTAGACTGCTCTTGTTTAAACAACTGTTGGCTTCGCAGGACACGTCATCAGTTAATTGACGACTGCCTCCGATCATTGCAAACGGAATAACTTCAAGTTTTGTATAACACCGAAATCGAGAAGAATTTAAGGCCGATACACACGAGGGGTTTTGCGCCCGGAGTATGCCCCAGGGGCACGCTCCGGGAGCAAAACTCCTCCGTGTGTACCAACGATTTCATGGGTATACTTCATCCTCGGGAACAGAATGTTTGCTGCTTGCAGATAATAATGTTTATTTTTCGAAACTATTGAGATATTTTCATGAACATTTGTGACAACAGTCAAGAAATTTTAATCTTTTTAAAATGCAATAGGCTATCTGAATTTCTTAAGGTGGCTTGATACAGTTTTTCAGGGTTTAATATCTCCCAAGTCTGAGCATAAACTACGTTGCCATAAACAACGATTTGGAAAAATTGCCTCCACGGTTGTATTAGATAAAGATGAAAATTATTTATGATCAGGGTTGCAATGACAGCGGAGTTTTCATAGCAACGAAATTAAATTAATTTTTTAAAGTAGACCAATTTGTCAAAGTAGACCAAAATGTTTTCAAAACCGCTAACAAGAGCGCCTCGATACATACTAATCAAATCCCTTTTTCTAGCAATCGGCTGGAGCTATCCCTATGGTCTTTCACACACGTTTTTAAAAAGACTGAAACTACTATGCTGGAGGTGAAATTGCATGTGAAAAGTGCTTTGTTTTCTACAGATAATGGCCGAAAATCAAGTTAATTTGATCATTTTTTACCTATTTCTAACCATAAAAACTTCATCCCAAAATATCTCGATAACGCGCTTACAGATTTCGCTTAAACTTCACGAACAGCGAGGCGGCTATTCGAGGAAAAAATCTGCCGTGAACGATTTTGGAAGAACGGTTCCCAGTGCCGAGAAATACTGCTGAATGTAAAATAAGAAAAGGCGTCATTTCGTTGCTATGACAACTCCGAAGTCATTGCAAATAACAATTTTTCACCTTTTTCTAATACAACTGTGGTGGCAATTTTTTCCAGATCTTTGTTTACGGCGACGTAGTTTATGCTCAAACTTGCGAAGTATTTACCATGAAAAACTTCATCGAGCCACCTTAAGAGCGATAAACGAATCGCAAAAGTCGTTACAAAAAACGGTCTTGGCACTAATTAACGTCAGATACTATCGAGAATTCGTTCAGTTGCTTTTCAGCCTTTTGGATAACTGTTTATGGGTTTGATTGGTTTTGCTCTACATGCAAGAAGATAAAGTTTTATTTTGATATTGAATACTGCTGTTGTTACTGTCTTATATTCAATGTCCAGGAATGTTGCTGGTTGAGTCGAGTTCTGTTTTCATAGCCTGTAGAGCAGGCGTTTTTGAACGAAAACTCGGAGGTACATTGATCGTGGCCGCCATCTTGAAAAGCAACAAAAAAGACTAAGGGGGAGGGGCGGTGGAAGGCCTCTCCCTTAAAATCAGTTTTTGACTCGTCCCAACTCTCTGGTAGTATTAACGTCCAAGATGGCGGGATTCATGGATCGCGCTCCAAAATACGCCTGCTTTGCAGGCTACTGTTTTCAAAGAAAAACAGAAAGATGATGAAGGAACGTGACAGCGGAGCTTAGTAAGGACCAAAAAGGACAGAGTGTTCAGAAGACGTCTTTTGGAAAATGAACGGTTTATTTCGTATGTTTAAACCGTAACCGGTCATTTCGCCCCGGTTACTTAGCCCCCCTTTTTCGAGTCATTTAGCGCGCTTCAAATGTTATACTAAATATTCCTCGTTCTATAAGCCATAAACCAAAACAAGCGCGCATCAAATTAAATATAATATTCCTCGTTCTAACTAGGGGCTAAGTTTTAACGGGGCGAAATGACGTAAAGTGTTTAAACAACTGGCCACTGAACTTGAGGTCAAGCAACCGATGACCGCATGGCCTTAGAAAACGCAAACGACAGCTATAATATTAATTACAATTTTAGTTTTTTAGAAATGACTCCTGTGTAAAAATCTACCCACAGTTACTTATAATAATCCTTCTGAATTTACTATGGAAGGAATAAAACGTATTAAGGTCACTGTATTTTAAATGCAAATTCATTATGCACAAAAATATATAATATATCTTGATTTCTTTAAAAATCTATGCAAAAATCTTAAAATTTCTGTACACATTTTTGGAAAAAGTACATTATATATTGATATTATTATCATTCTAATCATAACTATGAGAAAATTTACAAAAAAAGCCCTATTAGGACAGTTTAATTGACAGTGCGCGTCATGCTTAAGTAATTAGGGACCTTTAAGGTGGCTCGACTGGATTTTTTAGGGGGGATACCTCCCAAGTTTGAGCATTAATAACGTCTCCATGAGTAAAGATATGGAAAAAAGATATGGAAAAAGTACATTATATATTGATATTATTATCATTCTAATCATAACTATGAGAAAATTTACAAAAAAATCTGAATGGCTATCAACTACCCTGATTTGAGCCTTATTAGGACAGTTTAATTGACAGTGCGCGTCATGCTTAAGTAATTAGGGACCTTTAAGGTGGCTCGACTGGATTTTTTAGGGGGGATACCTCCAAAGTTTGAGCATTAATAACGTCTCCATGAGTAAAGATATGGAAAAAAGATTACCACAACTGTATTATATAAAGATGAAAATTTCTTATGATCTGTGTTTTATTACAATGGGAGTCGCCATGGCAACGTAACGACGCCATTATGTTTTTTTATTTACCTTTGTGTTTCTCTGTACCAGGAGTTTTTTTAGAAAATCACTTAAGGTAGTTTGTTCCTGCCATAATTGCCTCAATTATGGCAAAGTCTGAACAAATTCTATGAGAGCGTTTTCGAAATATTTTGAAACAAAGTTTTAAGCATCATAAAAACAGCGAAATAGCATGTTATCCACACAATTAGCTAATTTTTAAAGAAAATGATAAGCTTTGGAAACGCGGCTTCATCTCATAGTAGTTTGATTCCATTGAAAACCTCCTACAAAAAAAGAGGGGAATTGCTCTAGGCGATCGTGAGTAAGAAGAGTTTTATTAACTTGCATTCAACTGCTTTTGTTACAGTTTTTGCACGTAATTTGGTCCATACCTACAAATTTCGCATTTTTCAGAAAACTGCTCGATAAATTTTTTATAAATTTGAAAATCCCCAGATCAATTGTCAGTAAATATACCCTGCAAGTTTCAAGAATATTGAAAACTGGGAAGGCTTTCAAAATGGGGGCTCAAATATTACCAATTTTTCCCCCAGATTTTGTGTTTACAAGTGAGCGTCCACATTATTCACTATTCATTATTCATATGCACGTGCAAATTTAGCAAAAAGATAGAATTTGCATCAAAAAGGATCCTCGGTTAAATCTCCGGAATATGCTAATAACCGGGTAAAGAAATTAGTGATATATTATAACACCACAGCAACTCTTTGTTCCTAGGATTTTCGAACATCTAAAAAATGGTATAATTGCCTATTTTTAACGGATTTTTACCCAAAAAAGGTCACCTATAATTTTCGGAAGCCTTTTTTTGGGCTGAAAAAGGTAAGTTTTGATCCCTATAATTTTCGGATCACTAGACTTTCAGCTAGGAAATCCCAACAGATGAAAAATTTTTAGGGGATAAAAATATGCCTATATCGACCGTCTAAATACTAAAATACGTTTCACAATGCTATATTTAAGTGGTTTTGAACTATATTCTCGTTGGGTACCCCTGTACGACGTGAGATGACCAAATTTTAAGTTTACTTGAGAACGGGAGCGGCAAGGCGATAAATTCTACCATCTCTGTCTGTATTCGGGCGCGGTACCCTCTCCTCAGCTCCAATCAAAATTCACTTCTTTTTAAGGTGGCTCGACTGGATTTTTTTGGGGGGATACCTCCCAAGTTTGAGCATTAACTACGTCACCATGATTAAAGATATGGGAAAAAGGTTACCACAACTGTATTATATAAAGATGAAAATTTCTTATGATTTGGGTTTTATCGCAATCGGAGTCGCCAAGGCAACGTAACGACGCCATTACGTTTTTTATTTATCTTTGTGTTTCTCTGTACCAGGAGGTTTTTTGAGAAATCGCTTAAGGGAGTATGTACCTGCCATAATTGTCTCAATTATTGCAAAGTTTGAACAAATTCTATGAGAGCGTTTTCGAAATATTTTGAAACGAAGTTTTAAGCATCATAAAAACAGCGGAATAGCATGCTATCCACACAATTAGCTAATTTTTAAAGAAAATGATAAGCTTTGGAAACGCGGCTTCATCTCATAGTGGTTGATTCCATTCAAAACCTCCTACAAAAAAAGAGAAGAATTGCTCTGGGCGATCGCGAGTAAGAAGAATTTTATTAACTTGCATTCAGCTGCTTATGTTACATTTTTTGCACGTAATTTGGTCCACGCCTACAAATTTCGCATTTTTAAAAAACTGCTCGATAAATTTTTTTATAAATTTGATAATCCCGAGATCAATTGTCAATAAAAATGCCCTGCAAGTTTCAAGAACATTGAAAACAGGGAAGGCTTTCAAATAGGACCTCAAATATGACCAATTTTCTCCTCAGATTTTGTGTTTACAAGCGAGTGTCCTCATTATTCACTGGCATTGTTTTCAAGTTTCATATGCACGTGCACATTTAGCAAACAGTAGTAAATTTGCATCGAAAAGAACTCTCGATTACTTTCGGAAGAAATATCCGGAATATGCTAATAATTGGCTTGTGTCACAGATAGCAGTGAGGGCCGAAACGGTGAACGTCATGGCTCATCTTGTAGGATGTAACACTCAATTATCTTACTCGGGTTATAACATCACAGAAACTCTTGCAAAGAGTTGCTGTAATGTTATAATATATCTCTAATTTCTTTACTCGGTGATTAGCATATTCCGGAGACTTAACGGAGGATCTTTTTGATGCAAATTCTATCTTTTTGCTAAATTTACACGTGCATATGAAACTTGAAAACAATGCCAGTGAATAATGAGGGCGCTCGCTTGTAAACACAAAATCTGAGGGGAAAATTGGTCATATTTGAGGTCCTATTTGAAAGCCTTTCCTGTTTTCAATGTTCTTGAAACTTGCACGGTATGTTTATTGACAATTGATCTCGGGATTATCAAACTTATAAAAACATTTATCGAGCAGTTTTTTAAAAAATGCGAAATTTGTAGGCGTGGACCAAATTACGTGCAAAAACTGTAACATAAGCAGCTGAATGCAAGTTAATAAAATTCTTCTTACTCGCGATCGCCCAGAGCAATTCTTCTCTTTTTTTGTAGGAGGTTTTGAATGTAATCAAACCACTATGAGATGAAGCCGGGTTTCCAAAGCTTATCATTTTCTTTAAAAATTAGCTAATTGTGTGGATAGCATGCTATTTCGCTGTTTTTATGATGCTTAAAACTTCGTTTCAAAATATTTCGAAAACGCTCTCATAGAATTTGTTCAAACTTTGCAATAATTGAGGCAATTACGGCAGGTACATACTCCCTTAAGCGATTTCTCCAAAAACCTCCTGGTACAGAGAAACACAAAGATAAATAAAAAACGTAATGGCGTCGTTACGTTGCCATGGCGACTCCGATTGCAATAAAACCCAAATCAGAAGAAATTTTCATCTTTATATAATACAGTTGTGGTAACCTTTTTTTCCATATCTTTAATCATGGTGACGTAGTTAATGCTCAAACTTGGGAGGTATCCCCCCAAAAAATCCAGTCGAGCCACCTTAATGACAGGTCGAATTGGGATCATCGCAAAAAAGTTTAAAAGGATGCGAGGTCTGTTTTTCATGGACGTCGCTGTTGTCGGATCGTAAGGTCCCTATTGGATAGTACGCGCCATCATGCGCGCGCTTAAATAGCTTTTTTTTCACTGTTAGCAGAATAAATCTTGGAATTTCTAGTGTTTTGATTTAAAAAAGAGCCTTATATATCACAAATTTTGTTAAAGTTATGATTAATTGGTAACAGAACTTTGTGTTGTCCAATTCGGTCTGTAATCATAAACTCGTGATTAAACAAAACTCTACTCAGTCCTGTCACCATTACTAATAATTTTAGTTACTAACCAATTTCAACAGCTTTACTTCTTCCTTCGCTTGGTTAATAGATCCACTACCGGTTAGCCTGTCTACAGACGTCCCCTTCCCCTGGGGCATCCTCCTTCTTTACTCTTCTTCCCGCCCGTTAAGACTCGTTTCCCTCGCCCCCACTATCTGCTCCTGGGTCTCTGGGATGCCCCTGGGGGCATCTGTACACAGGCTAACTACCGGTATGTATACAAACTATATGTAGCTAATATTTATCATTAAAATGTAAAGGCTGCATATAACACCGTAGCTAGTCTTATTGATTTGTGTTTCAGGCCATTAAAGATTTTGTCCTGTATAAAAACATAACATAATTGTACTGATTTTTCTATGAAAACTTTCTTAAAATGATTGAATATTTATGCTTAAAGGCTGTCATTTCAGCCGATATAATTTTTACTCTTTTTAGTCAGTTTAGTTTCTCCTGTTGATTTGTAGCAGGCTAAACTTAAGAATAAGTGATAGATTGTGTCATCCAGTAAAATTACTAATTGCACTGCAATGTACACTGTATATTTGTAAATATATTTGGTCTTTTCATATTTAAACACTTGTTATGCTTCACAAATGTAACTAGTCTACTTATTGACTTGGCTCTTCTTTAAATGTCTTCAATTCAGACTGAAACGAAGAAAAGGAAAAAAAAAGAAAAATTAAAAGGAGAGAGAATTAAAAGTGTACATATAATTTACCAAAGAAACATTTGGGAGTGGTAACGTAGGAGCTGCTTTAAAGGTCTTTCCTGATTTTTTCTTTTAAACAATAGTAATTCATTGTTTACATGTACCATTGTTTTTGATTGTTTTCCAGTTTGGGTAGCAAACCAACTGGCTTTCAGCTTTTGAACAGCTGCCAACTCTCCCGCTTTTGGAGGGAGACTTACGCTTTTTTGCCTCATTTCCCGCTCTCCTGCTTTGGTACATAAATCTCCCGCTTTTTACGTCCACTATAAATATTGAATACTTAGTAAAAAATAAAACAGACTTAGTTTGAGATTTAGCCCATTTTTAGCTCAAAACTTGAATTTTTCTTATTCGCAGTGTGGTTTCTGGGGCATTTTTGTCATTGACAAAGATTATTTCTAGCATTCGAATTTTGATAGTATGTACATCATGTAAGACGTGAT